>OX465200.1:12698925-13928925 GCA_949987655.1 Polymixis flavicincta
GCCTCCTCTCGGTGAGAGGGATTGGGCCGTAATCCACCACGCGGGCCCAGTGCGGGTTGATAGATGTCGCATGTCTTCGAATTTTTGGTTCTAGGACATGCCGGTTTCCTCACGATGTTTTCCTTCACCGTTTTGAGAGCAGTGGTCATGAAATAATTTACACAAAGTAAAGCGCCTGTCTGGGTTCGAACTCACGACCTACAACTCGTAAGTCGCGGCCGTTACCACTTAGCCACCACTGCTCATTATTTAACATTAATTAAGTAAATTTATTTTATTGAGATCAGATAAATCATAAATAATTATTTGGATCAACATATTATAATTACATCATATTAAAATATTGAAATATGCATATTAACAATGTATCTATCTGTGTAGTATGGCGTCTGTTAGTGTCAACATATTATGTACATCGTTCTGGCACCATGTCTCGAGCCTGCGATCGAAGGGTGGTTTCGAGCCTAACGTTGTGCACAACGGTATAGTTTACTCGGGTATCAAAGCTGCGGAAGCGTTCGCTCAGTACTTTTCCAGCGTCTTCTTAACTGATTCTCCTGAATTAAATCCGAGTCATCTCAAGCCGACCTACTACTCAGGAAATAATATACCCATCCCCCTTTTGACCCCACAGGATGTAGTTAAAGGTATTGCTAAACTTAAACCTCATTGCTCGATCGGCCCTGACTCCATCCCTGCTTTTTCCTCAAGGGGTGCCACGATATCCTGGCAAATCCTATCTGCCATATCTTTAATCTAGCCCTTCAGTCCGGCGTATATCCTGAACAATGGAAAATCTCGCGTGTTATTCCCATCCCAAAAACTAGTGACAAATCATCTGTGGTGGAACACAGGCCTATTGCTGTCCTGCCAACTCGTGCGAAAGTTTTCGAGCACATACTCCACACGTACATCTACAAACATATCAACACGTTTCTATCTGATGCCCAGCACGGCTTTCGCCAAGGCCGCTCAGTCAATTCGAATCTGATGATTCACGTTGCTTACATTTCTGGGGTTTTGGACAATGGGGGGCAAGTGGATGTCCTCTATTTCGATTTTCGTAAAGCGTTTGACAGGGTTGACAATGACGTGATGTTGATGAAATTGGAGGCATCAGGTTTCTCGTCTGAGTTTCTGAACTTCTTTGCTGACTATCTGCGAGGGCGCAGGCAGTTTGTTAGGCACGGTTGCTTCGAGTCTGAACCTTATAATACCCGCTCAGGCGTGAGTCAGGGATCTGTGCTTGGTCCACTGCTTTTCCTTATCATGATCAACGATCTTATAAATAAGCTTAAATTCGCAAAATGCTTGCTCTATACCGATGACCTAAAACTAATATTTAAAATTGATACGGTCGGGGATTGCACACTCCTACAGGCGGACATTGATGCTATATATGAGTGGAGCGTGGTCAATAAACTATTTTTTAATACAAGTAAGTGTTACGTCATGACGTACAGTCGAAAACGTCAACCACTGCACTATAACTACAGATTGGGAACTGAAGTAATAAGTCGCGTCACCAAAATAAAGGACCTGGGCGTGACCTTTGAACCTTTTAACTAAATAATTATATGAACCCATATAACCCCTGTCACTAGATACGCTAATTCTGGAGAAAGAACATAAACATTGTCTTGTGTTAATCACAGCGACCAACTATTCTTGTCATTTAAATAGTCGTTACTGGAATAGTAAGCCTTTAAACAAAGGATGGATTTTACTTGAGCTTTAAACGCATCAAAAGGCAAATCTAGCAAAGAAGTGGGAAGCTTGTTATAAAAGGTTATACCAAGCCCAACAAATGAGTTATGAACCTTATGAAGCCGGTGAAAGGGAGCACGTAGTTTGTCTTGTTTGTTTGACTGGTAGCCGACCCCAACATAGTTGAATGAAAGGCAGATAGAACAAAAACTACGCTTACCTGTCAGACACATGGTCCACGACGGCCTTCCTCAGCTGCCTGCGCAGGTCCCTAGTCTTGCGGCACATGTTCTCGATGGCTCGCTCCAGCGCGCCCGACTGCTCCGGCTTGCCAGTCTGCGAGGAGGACTATGTTCTGTTAGCTTTTTTCATGATCATCATCATCATCATCATTTCAGCCGAAAGACGTCCACTGCTGGACATAAGCCTCCCCCAAAAGGGGTGTTTTGCCATAATCGCCACGCTTGGCAGGCGGGTTGGTGATCGCAGTGTGGTGGTAAAATACATAGAGAACGCTGCTGCCCATTCTCTAGTATATCCCTTAGTCGCCTTCTACGACACCCACGGGAAGAAATGGGATGGTGCTATTCTTTTACGTCCACGTTTTACACCACACGAAACGATGATGATGATGATGATGATGATGATGATGATGATGATGACGATGATGATGATGATGATGATGATGATGTTGGTGATGTTGATGATGATGATGATGATATACAGGAAAAGTTTTATTCAATCCGCAAACTGTAACCATGAATTCAGCCTATCATTCTAGACCCCCTAGCGCAGAAATTTTTCGCCAGTTATACAAAAAAAAATCAGCTGTTCCATACATTTTGACCGCGTAGGTATTGCACTTTTCTATGAAACAGCTGATTTTTTTTTAATAACCGGCGAAAAATTTCTGCGCTAGGGGTTCTAGAATGATATGCTGAATTCATGGTTACAGTTTGCGCACTGGATAAAAACTTACCCTGTATAGAGAAAATATAGAGTGCGCTATATTATGCCAGAGAGCGTACAAATGTTTGTAAGTAATACAAAAGTAAAGTATCAAGCCAGTCAAGTCTCTATGATTAAATATAATACAATAAGTTTGAATTACAAATACTGTATTATTAAGACTCACACATTTCACAATGAAAAATAATTATTGATAAATGGCAATAGAAATTAATGTTTTTTTTTTTTAATGTCAATACCTTGCATAACACACAGACTGAAAGCAAATGTAAGACTAAATACAATACTAATGTCAATATACAAAAACTTATGGCAAGGACAACAATACATATATTTTAACGGCATATCAACATTCTAGATTCTTGTCTGTTAAAAATTCCGAAATACTGCAATAAACTTTGTTCACCAGCAGTGGCGTAGCTACCACCGTATCACCCGTATCAATGATACGGGGCCCCAAAGCTACTGGGCCCCCTAGAGCCCCGACGTTATTATACAGCATGTAAAAGAAAATATTCAACACCTCAAATACTTGTTGATGATGTCGCTCTTGCAGGAGTCAGGACGCTATTTAGGTAGTTTCGTTTTGAATAAAATAAGCAATATGGTTATATATATATAAGGTATGTTTTGGCTTCGCAACGTGGTACTTGTTTGCCCTACCCCGTGTTCCCGCCAGCAGCGCGCCGGGGTCGGCAGCCTCGACGTGATTTATTTGGAATTTTCACTTTTTTCATGGAAAATATGAAAAATTATTATCCACATGTTGAGTTTTAGATGTGTTTGGGGTCTTATAAAGGGGGTCGAAATTTTCATTATTTTTGCGATAGGACACACCGTTTTCGAGATATAAGCAAAAGAAAAGAAAAAAAATACAGTACTATTTTTGCACCAGAAGTCGAGGTGTCGGTGTGAATTTTAGTTCTTGACAACTAATTTTATTCCACACCTATTTAATCGCGATTAAAAATAGTCACATTTAGTTAGACAACCAAAATTTTAGGTTGAATACAATAATGAAATTGACAACAACAGAATAGCAAAATTACCATTTTCACTAAACTAATAATTCAGTGCAATCTTAGTGCTGTCAAACTAAAATATAGTTAAGTTGTGTCACTTTAGTCAATTTCAGAATAGGAAATCGTCGTTTGACAGGAATAAACTAAATTTTGGTGATTTTTAGTCTAGTTTAGAGAATTTTGTGACAACAGAATCGGCACCATTATCGTCTTATTAAGCCTGGCCGCAGAGGAGTAAAAAGAGGGGCCCCCTACAAATTCTGATACAGGGCCCCTTTAGGACTAGATACGCCACTGTTCACCAGTAACGAATTCAGCCGTTTCTTAAATAAGCTAACGTTTAGTTCTTTGATTGACCTTGGTAAGCGGTTAAATATGACTGGTGCCATGCAAAAAAAAACACCTTTATGTTATGCATTAATGCTGTGTGGGACCTTCTTACGGCATAAACCATTTTTATCCCGTCGACTTCGGTTTTTAATGTCTGTAATTTTTTAGCTTTGGACTCCATTTGTGACGATTTGAATGGAATATTTTTGCTCAGCTCAAAGCATTTATTTCAAAATAGCTATTGCACGCGGCTCCGCCTGCGTGGATGTCGGTTATAGCGAAAATCACCACCCTATGTCCTTCTCCATATCCCAGGCTATATCTCTGCCAAATTTCATGACGATCGGTTCAGCGGTTTAGGCGTGAAAGCGTAACAGACAGATTACTTTCGCATTTATAATATTATGGTAGGGATAATAAAACACTTACATTGGCCATGTATTCGTGCAACAGATCCTGCAACGCTTGTCGCACCGCGTTGCATTCTGCAACGATGCGCTCACGACGTTCATCCCTGTAAACATAAGATTTATATTACTAATCGTCAAAAATGGTGCTGTTTTACAGAAGAAAAAAAAAATTGGGAAAAGGGCGAGTTTATAGTAGACACAACACATAATACAAATAAAAAAAATCCTGACTGACTGACTCATCAACGCCCAGCCCAAACCCTTGAACCTAGAAAGCTGAAATTTTGCACAGAGGTTCCCTTTATAATGTAGATATGATACAGATATGATGCTCTCGAGCCCTCCTGCACAATACATACGATGCTGACCTGGTGCAGGAGCTGTCGGCCATGAGCGCAGCCCCAGATATGATGCTCTCGAGCCCTCCTGCACAATACATACGATGCTGACCTGGTGCAGGAGCTGTCGGCCATGAGCGCAGCCCCAGATATGATGCTCTCGAGCCCTCCTGCACAATACATACGATGCTGACCTGGTGCAGGAGCTGTCGGCCATGAGCGCAGCCCCAGATATGATGCTCTCGAGCCCTCCTGCACAATACATACGATGCTGACCTGGTGCAGGAGCTGTCGGCCATGAGCGCAGCCCCAGATATGATGCTCTCGAGCCCTCCTGCACAATACATACGATGCTGACCTGGTGCAGGAGCTGTCGGCCATGAGCGCAGCCCCAGATATGATGCTCTCGAGCCCTCCTGCACAATACATACGATGCTGACCTGGTGCAGGAGCTGTCGGCCATGAGCGCAGCCCCAGATATGATGCTCTCGAGCCCTCCTGCACAATACATACGATGCTGACCTGGTGCAGGAGCTGTCGGCCATGAGCGCAGCCCCAGATATGATGCTCTCGAGCCCTCCTGCACAATACATACGATGCTGACCTGGTGCAGGAGCTGTCGGCCATGAGCGCAGCCCCAGATATGATGCTCTCGAGCCCTCCTGCACAATACATACGATGCTGACCTGGTGCAGGAGCTGTCGGCCATGAGCGCAGCCCCAGATATGATGCTCTCGAGCCCTCCTGCACAATACATACGATGCTGACCTGGTGCAGGAGCTGTCGGCCATGAGCGCAGCCCCAGATATGATGCTCTCGAGCCCTCCTGCACAATACATACGATGCTGACCTGGTGCAGGAGCTGTCGGCCATGAGCGCAGCCCCAGATATGATGCTCTCGAGCCCTCCTGCACAATACATACGATGCTGACCTGGTGCAGGAGCTGTCGGCCATGAGCGCAGCCCCAGATATGATGCTCTCGAGCCGCTCCTCCAGCGAGGGCCGCGTGCGCAGCTCGGAGTAGGCGAGGGGCTCCATCACCATGCGCTCCTGGACAACAAGATATACATTACAACGTTTTATTTAGAGTACAAAGAACCTGAACAGTGCAAAAACATTTGCGTTCGGGGAACTCTCGTCAGAAACAAAGTCACTAACGCGATACTCGCACGCACACACGCTGGTATACAGGGTAAGTTTTTATCCACACAAAAAAAAATCTGCTGTTCCATACATTTTGACCGCGTAGGTAGCACTTTTCTATGAAACAGCAGATTTTTTTTTTTGTACAACCGGCGAAAACTTTCTGCGCTAGGGGTTCTAGAATGATATGCTGAATCCATGGTTACAGTTTACGCATTGGATAAAAACTTTTCCAACAGAAAGAGAGAGAGAGAAGAGAGTAAGTGTAAATTTAATCAACATTTTTAATACAGAGCCATTTAGCAATTTCTTTTTGAAACGCTCATAAAGTTGTAGCCATCTTGGATTTTAAATTTGAAATTATTAACATGAAATCATTTCATTTTCTTCGCTATCGGGTTTAGCACCCTGAAAAACCATGAAAACAATAATACCCATGACGAAAAATATGAACGTTTTCGCAGCCGGTATATTGGATTCTCATTATGACCTTACTAATGGCTTCGAGCCCCTCGAAAACCATTAAAACTATATCTCTATCTGCCTCTCACACTATTTTCTAAATAATAATAGTTTGCTTTAAAATGGTCATTGTAGTGTAGAGGTTGTTCGCCTCACGAGCGACCTGGCAGCCAATATTTAGGCTGTGTCTATGTTCGAATATTCGAGAAGTTTTTATCTTTAGAATGTCAAATTATTTTACTTAGGTTTTTTTGCGGAAGCTTAATTCGATTGTCAGGCGCGACGTCCGCATGAGCTAATTCTTGATTAAAGGTGGAGTCCCACCGTTAAAAGACCACCAACTCTTTTATTTTAAACACACTATAACTACCGGTACCTTGGGAGCTTAGCAGAGCTCCCACAGTAGTATGCTCTTAGCTTAATACTCTAAGGGCTGATTTTACCAAAGTCAGATAGATATCTTTTATCCGTCGAATAAATTTACGTCTGTTAATTTAAAATGGAAAATCTCTCAAAAATTCAAAAATATTCTCAGGCTAAGACATATTCTTGGTACAAAAGTTTGGTGAAATTCGCCCTAATTGAGGTGTTTGAGGTCTTACGTTAATTATTTTACACTTTGTAGATAGACCTAGACCAATCAACGCTAGACACTAGATACTTGAACAAGTGCATGTAATTATCGAAAATGCCGGATATTAAGAATAGTTTACGGACATATCTAATTCAAAATTTTCACATTTCAAGAGCCGTCAAAATGTAATCGTCAGAAAAATATAATTTATTTATTGAACAACGACATTGTTACTTACATCGAAATCATCGAGCGCCTGTGCCAACTCTCCTGGGCCTTCCACGGGACGATTTCCACCTGAAAAAAACAAAATTAAATAGCACTTTATTGATGGGATTTTTCAAACCAATGAACGAGGCGGATACGCGGTCGCTCACGATGGGCCTTATTAGAAGGCTAAAAAACTTTTTATTAAAAAAATTAAACCGCCGAAAAACCAAAAAGTAAAAAATAATAAACTAGCTTTGTCCAACCCCTATAACTAAGTTCGGAAGGCGGTGACATATAATTAAATACATATCCAAAGTCACCGACTTTTATTTTATGATTTTTTGTGGCTATAATCTACAAATTACTACATACTTAATTTTTGATTTAATACACAACTCAGTATTAAAATCTGTGAGTAAACAATCAATCATCCCCTGTTTTCTTACCCTTAGGGTTGGAATTTTTCTTCGAAATTTATATGGGACCAACTTCGAGGTATACCCTTTCCAATAAAAAAAGAATTATCAAAATCGGACTACTCTGGAAAAAGTTATGCGTGGTCATACATTAAAAAAAAAAAAAAAAAAAAAAATACGCGTCGAATTGAGTAACCTCCTCCGTTTTTTCGTCGGTTCAAAAACCACCCAAAGGGAAATGGAGATGGCTATGCTTGAAGTTTCCCTACGTGATCGAATCAGGAATGAAGAGATCCGCAGGAGAACTAAGGTAACCGACATAGCCCGAAGAATTGGCAAACTTAAGTGGCAGTGGGCAGGGCACATTGCTCGCAGAACAGATGGCCGATGGGGCAGGAAGATTCTGGAGTGGCGACTGCATACTTGGAAGGCCTCCCACAACGTGGCCCTTGTGAAGGCCGCAGGAACCAGTTGGATTCGGGAAGCACAGAACCGGTCGCAGTGCCGGTGCTTGGGGGAGGCCCATGCCCAGCAGTGGACGTCTTGTACTTACCGACTACAGGTATGGGTTGTCCCTTAGCCACGCAGGAGATACTATCCACAGCGCAGCACACAGCACGCAGCACGTAGTCGCGGTTGGCCTTAGCGGCCGCTAGCTCAGGGTGGCGTACGTACACCTGCGGGAAGGCAGTTATTTTAAGATTATGGAATGAGGCACAGCGGTTGAAATGGAAAGATGGCAGATGGATACAGCAGGTAATAAGGGTTTGAGGAACAGTGTGTCAAGTTCACTCATACTCTACACAAAAGGGAGGATCCTCCGACCAGACCGGTGTTGTATCTGGTGGGCAACATCCCGACAGTTGATGTCGGGGTGTTGTATATGTCGCCGCCATCTGGTTAAATTAACCAGCTAATAGGGTTGTTAATTAATATTATCTTATTAACTTAATATTTTCCAATTTGATAAAAACTATTTTATAATTTGAAGATTGGGACGATATATTTAAGGGAAAAATTAAAATAAATTTATAATATCCATTTTCTCCATTTAAAACGATTAAAATCAAATTTCTTTTTCGTTGTTTTTAATTTACCGCCAACACGCTTCTTAAGATGACGTTTTATCACTTGACATCGTGACGTCAGCGTCGTGTAAACAGCATCAGTACAAATACTTAGTTTGGCGCAGTTTTAGAAGTATTTGTGCACAGAGGCACCGCACACCAGTGATTTCACTTTCTATCCATAAAAAAAATCTTGTTAATTATAAACACGACATTCACTTGTTTACTTACCAACTACTTTAGTTAACAAAAAGATGACGTCACGTGATAAAAAGTCATAGTAAGTTTGGTAAATTCAAAACAACGAAATATTAATTTGCTTCAAATCGTTTTTAATTGAGAAAAAACTTTTTTCAAAAAAATAACAACTGACTTCTGACTGAAATTAAAGTTATTTTGCACTTTGTAGTGTTTTTTTGGAAGTCGGTTGTCATTTTTTTGAAAAAAGTTTTTATTTTTCATCTTTAAATTTCATCTTTCATCTCGAAATTTCATCATCCTTGGGGTCAAAACAATGCATATTTATGCGATAGCAACATTCGCGGTTGATTTGCTGTAATTTTTTGAAGAGTTCCGTTGTCTGTCTCCGAAACGCATCATCAGATCTATATGAAATTTTAATGGGACCATTTCGGAGTAAACTCCTTTCGAACAAAAAAAGAATTTTGCAAATCCGTCTATATATGACGGAGTTATGCCCGAACATACATAAAAAACATGTTGAATTGATAACCTTCTTCTTTATGAAGTCGGTTAAAAATAGATCTAAATCACTTTACTTTTATTTTTCTGTTACATATTTCGTCCCAATCTTCAAATTAGAATGGTTAAAAAAGAATGGAAAATACCCTATTGGACGCCTAGGCGGTTAACTAAACGCCGGTATCCAATTAAATAGCCTAGTCATTTGAGCGCAACGTTTAACCAGACGGCCGAACGTCGTGTAGTCATTTACTTAAATTGGATATTGATGAATTAGTGATGTTTGGTCTGGGTTTTTTTTTAACAAATTATGTACTTTTTACTAATGCCTACCACTAAGTTACTAGTAATGGTGCAATGCTTTTTAATAAATAAATTAAAAACAAACAATTTCACTCAAAATTGCACACAAGAACGAAAAATAACATTCACAGTTTGCGCTATTGACGCCATATTTGTTTTGGTAACTACTAGCGCCGCAATGGAAAAAAACTGAACTAATTTTGAATCACTTGGCTGAGTGCTGGTCAGTCATCTTCAAAAGGCTGACATTCAATACGCCAAGTTGTTAAATGATTCTAGATCAAATAACTATCCAGATGATTGCGACATAATATACCAGTCGCGCGATAAACTCTATATATACGCGATGCAGGATTTGTATGACGTCAGGTCTATTTATGCGTAGTTTGCATGTGGCGTTCTAGATGCCGCCACAAGGTTACAAAGTGGAAATGTGTCAAATGTAAAAAAGGAGCTAAAATCTGGTTTCGGCCGCAGTTTCGCTTTGGGCCAAAAAGTAGCCTAATGTTCGGCCCGACCAAAACGCCCGTATGCAAAATCAGCCTTTGTAACAAATCTACAAAAAAACGACGGGTCTTAACTAATGTTCTTAACTTTATAAGTACTCGTATCAGTTTCGGTTTTGTTCGAAACTAGAAGAAGCTAAAGGTTCGGTTACGGTTTCGGCTGACCTTTATTGTAACGCATTTTGAAGTTCACATATTTTTTTTAGTTTGACTTATTTCATATGGGTATAAAAGTTAATTTTGGAAAAATTATAGAAACATTGTTATTACATCATTTATTATTTAGAGCAGTGATGGCCTAGTGATCACGGCCGCGACTTACGCGTTGTAGGTCGTAGGTTCGAACCCGATTAGACGCTTTACTTTGTGTAATTAGTTCACACCATTATCATCATCATCATCATCTGCCTAGCCTTTTCCCAACTATGTTGGGGTCGGCTTCCAGTCTAACCGGATGCAGCTGAATACCAGTATTTTACCTGGAGCGACGGCCTATCTGACCTCCACAACCCAGTTACTGGGTAATACGATACTCCTTGGTAAGACTGGTTGTCAGACTTTCGGGCTTCTGACGACCCGTAATGTCTGTAAAAGATCCATTAAATTAGTTCACACCATTCCTCCCAAAAGTGTGGAGGAAAACATCGTGAGGAAACCGGCATGTCCTAGAATAAAAAATACGAAGACATGTGACATCTACCAACTCGCACGGGGCCTGCGTGGTGTATTACGGCCCACTCCCTCTCACATAGAGGAGGCCTGTGTCCCAGCAGTGGGAACGTTTAAGGCTGATATGCTTTGTCATTTATAATATCAATGTTTTTTATCAACACAATTAGAATACTGGCTGGATCCTGTTATTGCAAAGAAGTCTAAACAAAACACTCACCTTGGAAGCCGTCAGCAACATAGTAGAATGCTTCTTCAGAACCGCCCTAGCGGCTGCGAGCTCGTCCTTCATGCGAGGTTCCTTCAGCTCGCGCTGCCTCTTAGCAGCTTGAGCAGCCAGCTCCGAAGCTGACCGGCCGAACTGACGCGCCGACTCCATCAGTTCAGATTGAGATGAGGCTGACTTCAGCTTGTCTAAGTCGTTTTCAACCTGGGAAGAAAAGAGTTATGTACAGTACCCGGTGATAAATATTGCACATCGACCTTTGGAAAGAGACAATCGGCTAATTTCGGCTTCGTAGAGCGTTAACTCTGTCGCACGAAATACAAACAGTCCGGTATCTATTAGGAGCTGTTAAAACAATTATGATTTGCTTCTTTTGATAATTCTTTTTATTCTTTGTATTATATACACAATTTTTTTTATAAGTGATGGCTTTAGGTTGGGGTAAAGGAAAATGTCATAGACACCAATTCCACAGATGCCATAGTACGACTTAAAATTATTTAAATTTGGGGGTGTTAACAACTCTAAATATATATTTTGAACTGGACGCGACCGCACTCTATCGAACTTGAACAACGACTGACAAAACGTCACATAGGTAGTGTGCGACAGAGATAACGCTCTACAAAACCGAAATTAGCCGATTGTCTCTTTCCAAAGGTCGATGCGCAATATTTATGGCCGGGTACTATACTGTAGATTTTATTTTAGTAAAAAATCGATGGCAAAACGACGTTCGTATCACACCTAAAGTAGTAATCACCATCATTATTTCAGAGATCTAGAACAATCTTTCAAATAATTTAGCTTAGGTTTTTGTTTCGGAAGAAAATAGACGACTAACAGGCGCGGAGCTGTTAAGACCTAAAACGTGGAATAAAGGAAATCTACACTAATATTATAAAGAGGAAAGATTTGTGTGTGATTTCAACAATTCTTTCAACATTAGAATGCATACATACATTATTCCTGAGTAATATCTTAATATATATAAATTACGTGTCACGTTGTTTGTCCGCGATGAACTCCTAAACTACTTAACCGATTTTAATCAAATTTGAACACCGTGTGCAGTTTGATCCAACTTGAAAGATAGGATAGCTTACATCTCAATTTATGATCGCAATATTATTTTATTGCAAATTACTTGTCTATTATTTGGCAGTCACAATTATCTGTTAGCTCCAAACGATTTTGAC
The DNA here is from genome assembly GCA_949987655.1 of Polymixis flavicincta. Classification (NCBI taxonomy): domain Eukaryota; kingdom Metazoa; phylum Arthropoda; class Insecta; order Lepidoptera; family Noctuidae; genus Polymixis; species Polymixis flavicincta. The sequence continues at coordinate 12,711,180 of OX465200.1, forward strand.
AGATGGCGACATCTGTTGACTGGATTGAGTAAGTATTCAATAGATGGCGCTATGTCAAACGTATAGTATGCGAATTCATAGTTAAGACAGGACGTCTGTCGGGTCAGCTAGTAGGCTATATTTATTACTAGAAAAAAATAGGGATCTCGACCGTGGGAAGATGGGACGGGCCGTTAGTAATTTTTTTTTTTTTAATTTTTTTATTTCAAAAAGTGTGGTACAGTCTGTTACAGTAAATATAATTTTACAATGTAGGGTGAAATTGAATAGAAAGTAACATTATTGAATCTGGCGTCCTAGCTAGGTTACATGGTAACCTGTATTAAGGTTCGCCAGCTCGGGTTCCCACAGGGGTGCATACATTTAATTTTTTTAATTTATATTTACACGAATAGAAGCGTTTCATTTTTCATTCCTACCGGGGTTTGGTAAATGAAACGCTGACCAGGGACCCTTCAGGTCCTACAGTACAACATGCTTTACTACCCTGGGCGGGTCGCTAGTGATTACTAACGCTGTGCTACATACCGTGTTGAGTTTGTTGAGCAAGAGATGCACGTCCACCATGTCAGCCAGGATGAGCAGGCGCGTGACGGCCGACAGCAGGCCCCGGGCTGCGCGAACCATGCTGGAGCGCACCTGCGACGCGCACGGCTCCTCGCTGAACTCGCGTGCGGCCAGGCTCATGGCCGCGCCTGCGGGAGGACGACACATAGTCGAAATCAAAAGAATATCTCTAGGACTTGGACCGTAGACAGAGAAAGCATTCTCTGTCTACGACTTAGAGCATCTCTAGGAAGATATATTATGCTCTGTGAGGAAATGTCAATCTAAATAAGGATTAAAAAACTTTTTTCAAAAAAATAACAACCGACTTCCAAAGAAACACTACAAAGTGCAAAATAACTTTAATTTGGGAAGTCGGTGACTTTGGATGTGTTAATTATTTGTCACCGACTTCCGAAATTAAAGTTATTTTGCACTTTGTAGTGTTTCTTTGGAAGTCGGTTGTTATTTTTTTGAAAAAAGTTTTTATTTTTCACTTTTTAGTTATCTACCCAACACCAATTCGAAATTTCATCATCCTTGGGGTCAAAACAATACACATTTATGCGATAGCAACATTCGCGGTTGATTTGCTGTTATTTTTTGAAGACTTCCGTTGTCTGTCTCCGAAACGCATCATCAGATCTATATGAAATTTCAATGGGACCATTTCGGGGTAAATCTCTTTCAAACAAAAAAAATCGAATTTTGCAAATCCGTCTATATACGACGGAGTTATGCCCGAACATACATAAAAAAAAATATATATATAAACATGTCGAATTGATAACCTCCTTCTTTTTGAAGTCGGTTAAAAAATATCACAATGATTGACAACAAACAAATCGCATTGGAGTGATGCCAAGATTGGTCGTCTAAGGTCCCCAGAATTCATTATAGTACAGATTGGAAACAGATCGAAGTACATTGACGAACCTTAAGAAATTACTAGTTAATATACAGACGCCAGCACATCAAGCTACCCCAAACTGTCAAATTTTCCCAATCAAAATCAAAAGACATTTATTCAAACTAGGCTGGTGTCAACACTTTTTGAACGTCAAAAATTACATAAGACAGTCCCCCCAAAAACGCCCACCCTTCACCACTTCCTAGTGCTTTAGCTGGGAAGGAGAAGTGGCGCAACAAACTCCCCAGCAGCACAGCTGTCTGATAAGTTGGAAGAACTTGATTCTATACAATGGTAGGTAAGTAATTAACGTTACGAAAAATATATAGTGATCAATGTTTATCGTTATTGTTGATATTGTTTCTTTTGATCATGGTCTAGCAGTTTCAGTAGCTTATGCGGCCTACCCAAATGTCCTTTCTTTCGTATTGTTCGTCGAACCGTTGAAATGAAACAAAATGTTTATTTATGTAAGTAAATCCATTTTTTTTTATATTTACACGTCAATATTATAAAAACCGAAATGGCGCCGGCATTTTCTAACTGACCTGCAGGCCTAGACAAAGCACATTTCTGTTAGCATTCACGCCAAACGCCACCTCAAAATGTATGATCATCATCATCATCATTTCAGCCGAAAGACGTCCACTGCTGGACATAGGCCTCCCCCAGAGGGGGGGTTTTGCCATAATCGCCACGCTTGGCAGGCGGGTTGGCGATCGCAGTATGGTGGTAAAATGCATAGAGAACGCTGCTGCCCATTCTCTAGTAAATCCCTTAGTCGCCTTCTACGACACCCACTGGAAGAAATGGGATGGTGCTATTCTTTTACGCCCGGCAACACACACGGGACCTGGGGCCTAAGTCTACTAATTTATAAACGTCACAATGGTCTCTCAATGGTAAGTTTTTGACAGATTTGCCATACAAAAACTGTCAAAAACACACCATTGAGAGACCATTGTAACGTTTATAAATTAGTAGACTTAGGCCCCTGGAAATGTATGGGAATGATCAAATCCATATTGTATCATTCCCATACATTTTAGCGTAGCGTTTGGCGTGAACGCTAACAGAAATGTATGTTGTCTCTAGGCCCTGAGAAGAAATGCCGAAACAAACTCAAGAGGTCATGGTCTCTTTAACGTTTTTTTTTACTTATATTATTTGAATTTTATGTGAGTCTAACAATGCAGGGCCATGTCTGAAAATGCCTTTTGAAGAAAGAGCCATTGCAGTTTTGAGCTGACCTGTCCCAACAGACGGCATGTAGGTATGTATCAGTCATCGTGTAGCTCAACCCGACTATTTGAAAACTTGGCTACACGGATAGACTGGCTTGGGGTTGAGCTCCTAAAGTTCTGAGTTGAGCTACACGATTAGTGACAAATGCGTGTACTGACTAGACGGCTCCACTTAATCTGTGTGGATCTTTCGTCAAAAGACCATTTCAAAAACCAATCCACATGGTGTTCACATGATGTTTTTTTTATTGTGCTTTTTATTGCGATCTATCATTTTGTAAATATTCAGCAAAATGTATGGTATTTTTACGGTTTTAAGACTCTTAAATAAGCTCTTGAGGAATCTTTCTTTTTAGTCTTTTACGGTTTTAAGACTCTTAAATAAGGTCTTGAGGAATCTTTCTTTTTAGTCTTCTAGCGACTGTCTGGTGCCGGACGTAAAAGAATAGCACCATCCCATTTCTTCCCGTGGGTGTCGTAAAAGGCGACTAAGGGACTTACTAGAGAATGGGCAGCAGCGTTCTCTATGCATTTTACTACCATACTGCGATCGCCAACCCGCCTGCCAAGCGTGGCGATTATGGCAATACCCCCTTTTGCGGGAGGCCTATGTCCATCAGTGGAAGTCTTTCGTCTAATATGATGAGCGACTGTTTGGGTATTCATCAGGTTTACTGCTAGCATGTTTGGATGGTTAGTGATTCGTTCTTTGTACGCTTTCGTCCTTTTTGATATTTCTTCTGAAACAGTTTGGATGCGGAGGTCGTGATGGAGTCTCTTATTTGAAACACATGATCTGACCAAGATTATGTCTGGACTTGAAAAGAGACTGTAACCTCTGAGTTTGTTCCGGCCATCTTCTCAAAGTGTTCAGATAAGAAACGCTAACCTCATCTAGCTTACAAAATATGACGAAAATAACAGAGACATCGTGAAGTCAGCTTTGTGTAAACGGCACTTGTACAAATACTAAATTTGTGCAGTTTTAGAAGTATTTGTGCACAGAGGTACCGCACAACAGTAATATCACTTTCTATCCGTTAAAAATCTTGTTAATTATAAACCCGACATTCACTTGTTTACTTACTAACTACTTTGGCTTACTCAAAGTTGACGTCACGTGTGGTCACGTGATAAAAAGTCATCGTAAGAAGCGTTTTAGCGGTAAATTCGAAACAACGAAAAATAAATTTGATTTAAATGGTTTGCAATTGAGAAATTGGATGTTAATTAATTTACTTTTATTTTTCTGTTACATATGAGTCGTCCCAATCTTCAAATAAGAATAGTTTTTAATAATTTCGAAAATACCCTATTCTCAGCATAATTTCATGATAAATGATTTTATTTCTGTAAGTAGGTTTGTACAAACACTTTTACACGTCAATCATGACTACTCTGAGAAGAAAGGCCGAAACAAACTCAAACGTCACAGTCTCTTTTAAAGTCCAGACATATTCTTGGTCAGATCATGTGGATTGGTGTCTGAAATGGTCTTTTGAGGAAAGAACCACACAGATTGAGTGGACCTGTCCATTCAGTGCACGCATGTATCAGTAATCATACGGCTCAACTCAGAACTTGAGGAGCTCAACGATTTGACGAACAATACCAAAGAAAGGACATTTGGGTAGGCCGCATAAAGTACTCAAACTGCCAGATTAACATTAAAAACGAACTGAGAAAGAGATGAAACACAAAAACCAAAAACAAAAATACCACATAGTCCTCACATTCACAATAATTAAAAATAAAAATAATATTAATAAATGACATTTGACACACATACCAGCCTTCCGTACATCCTCCACAGCCGTTAGCATCTGCTGCGTGATTTCGGGGTTCTCATAGGCGATGCTCTGTCCGCGCTCTATGAAGATCTCCGTCGCTCGCTCTACGGTAGCAACAAGGGCGCTGGCTCGCTTGGATTTACCCGCTGGAAGAAATTAATATTAATATAAGTCAAAAAGTTAAGAAAATACAGGGTCAAATTAACATAGCTGGTAATCTATATAAATAAAGAGAGAAGTCCTGACTGACTGACTCATCAACGCCCAGCCCAAACCCTTGGACCTAGAAAGCTGAAATTTTGCACAGAGGTTCCCTTTATAATGTAGACAAGGAATAAGGGAGGATTTATCGAAATTCAACTCCTAAGGGAGTTAAATAGGGGATGAGAGTTCCGCGCGGGCGAAGCCGCTGGTAAAAGCTAGTTGTTAATATGAGGTAATAATCGTTTATTGGGAACAAAAAACAAAAACATACAAAAGACAAACAATGTTAAAAAAAATCGAGGAGCATAGATATTTTTACGAATATAACCATAAAAACCATAACAACAGTTGTTTGGTGCCTTAATTTATATGTCCAGTCTCATTTAAAGTTTTGAACAAAGTTGGAATGATGAACAAAAAAAGAAGTTGTTTTTTATGTCATTCGTTTTCGATAGCGTAGGTAAAGTATTGCCAGATAATTTAGTTTGAACCTGCATATTTATGCGATAGCAGCAATCGCGGTTGATTTGCTGTTATTTTTTGAAAAGTTCCGTTGTCTGTCTCCGAAACTCATCATCAGATCTAGGTATTTGAAAATTTAAATGGGACCATTTCGGAATAAACCCCTTCCGAACAAAAAAAAATCAGCTGTTCCTTACATTTATGTTCGTCATCAACTCATCAAAATGTAGAGAATAGCAGAAATTTGTTTTCGCGATTTCAGATTTGGTCTCATAGTAAAAGTTGTTCATAATGATGGGTGTTTTTCCAATAACCCTGTATATGACGGAGTTATGCCCGAACATACATAAAAAAATTAGGTATATTTTATATAAACATGTCGAATTGATAACCTTCTTTTTCAAGTCGGTTAAAAGGTTTAAGTAATTAAATGTCTTTTATGTTATTTCAAACGGAGTATAATTGCTCACGTCTCTTCTTCTTAGCGTCGCGGTCCTTGCTATTGACGAGCGTGGTGACCTGAAGCACTAGTGGCTCCAGCGTCCTCTCCACGGACATGGTGCGTATCTCCAGGTTGCGGGGGTCCCACTTGAGGGTCAGGGTCCCCGTGGTGCCGTACTGGTCCGTCATTGTAGCCATGGTTGCTGGAATTGGAAATATTGTTTTTTTATTTATTTAACCGTAGGGGCTCATGGCTCAGCCGCACGGGTCGATCCATCAGGTTAAGCTACGCTTGCCAAGGTTGGTCTGTGGATGGGTGACCATCTTTACATACCGAGACTCCTCCGTGCCTCGGAAAGCACGTTAAGCCGTTGCTCCCGGATGTCATTCGTGGATATTTGACAGTTGTTACGAGTCGTCAGAAGCCGGAAAACCTAAGAACCAGTCTTACCAAGTAACTGGGTTGTGGAGGTCAGATAGGCAGTCGCTCCATGTTAAAATACTGGTATTCAGCTGCATCCGGTTAGACTGGAAGCCGACCCCAACATAGTTGGGAAAAGGCTAGCCGGTTTTTGTTATGCACACATGACAAGAAGAAAGGAACAGAACATCCTCCGTTTTTTCGTCGGTTAAAAAAACATTACCTTTGTAGAAATCAACTAATCGCCCCTCCACTAAAATTTCTATACAAGCATTTGAGATGTGTATGTAACAAGCAGTGGAAATGCGTGCAGTTTTAAATTAGTTGATCTCTACAAACGTAACGCTTTTTTAACCGACGAAAAAACGGAGGATGTTCTTAAGTCGACCTGCTTACTGAGCATGTAGTAATGAGTAGATTATAGCCGCAAAAAATTGTGATATAAAAACATTTTAACAAAAAAATTAAACCGCCGAAAAAACTGAAAAGTGAAAAATAATAAACCTGCCTTAATAACTAAGTTCGGAAGTCGGTGACTTTGGATATGTATTTAAATTTTATGTCACCGCCTTGCGAACTTAGTCGTTAAGGTTAAACAAAGCAGGTTTATTATTTTTCACTTTTCAGTTTTTTCGGCGGTTTAATTTTTTCGTTAAAAAGTTTTATGTACAGAAAGTTGATGTGGTTATTAAAAGACTAGCATATGCCCGCGACTTTATTCGCGTGAAATTTTGGCACCCGACCCGTTGCATCGTATCCCATCGCTCGACTGCGCTATGCTTACCAACTTTTTAAAGTGATTTTCTCCTCTTACTCCTGATTTTAATTTTATTTTATTATGTAAACAATATTTTAGAACTCACACTATAATGAATACCTAGGTAATAATAAATATACTTAAGTAAAATAAGTCTAACAAGCTTTGCATATATTTAGACAGAGACTCGCAAATGTCTAAATTCATAGTTTTAGCTAACAGTAGCTTTTGGGTGTGGCTTTGCCCGTGTTCACCAATTTAAACAAAACCTTAACAAATTATGCATCTAAACCTCATGAATCACAATGCTTGGGCGGAGCACCGCCGCCGCCGTGTCCTCGTGGAGGCGATCGGCGGCGGCGATCTCTCGCGTCCGGCCGTGGTCCAGGCCATGGTACGGAGCGAGAGGGCATGGGGAACCGTCACCTCCTTCAGCGAAGCAGTGATGCTCGCGAAGAGGGAGGCGGCGCACGTGAGGGAGAGGCAGCATATGCGCCCTCGCGACCCCAGCCGCCGCAGGATACGGAGACGCCCTGGGCGTCGGGAATCCCAGACCGATTTCCGGCCACCGTAGGCATGGGCTTGCGGACGGCGAGTAATGGGTAGCTCGCTGTCCGGTAAGGACCAAGCCCAAGTCCACGGCGCGTTGTGTTCCACGCGCGCCTCAAAGAGATGTCAGCACAAAAATGATGGGGCCTGCAAGGGCCGATGCCTGCCAGGAGTGCGGGTTTGTTCGAAAGAGACACCACAGCCCCTGGCATACGGGCTACTGAAGGAACACGGGTGGGTTTTAGTCAGTAAAAGTTTGACACGCCCTCCTGCTCCACCCAGAGCGGGAGAAGTTATTTGATGATTTCCCACCCAAAAAAAACCTCATGAATCACTCTGTATATTGATGAAAACCCATTTGAATCCATTGAGTCGTTTTTGAGTTTATCACGAACAGACAGACAGACAGATGCAGTGGGGGACTTTCATTGCAATATGTAGTGATGTTATATTACCTACAGATGTGTTTAGGTAACTATTTGATAAACAATACACTCTGCTTTTTAGGCAAATTAACACAATTAGCCCAGAAATGGCCTAAAAACTGACAAAGTAGGTTGTTGGTGAAAGTGAAAGAAGTAGAAATGTTGTACTTATTGAATGGTAAATGATTTTATTTCTGTAAGTAGATTTGTACAAACACTTTTACACGTCAATCATCAGTCAAGTAATGGGGGTGATCCTTGACAGCAAACTGCTCTGGAACAAGCATCTTGACTACAAACTTAATAAAAGCACTATTGCACTCTACCAATGTAAAAAAATGTTAGAGAAAACATGGGGGCTTTCTCCGAAGATCACTCTGTGGTTATACAAATCGATAATCAGGCCAATGTTGGCTTATGGCGCTCTGGTTTGGTGGACAAGGACTGAACTCTCGACCACCATTACCAGACTACAACGATTCCAACGACTGGCCTGTTCAGCTACCACTGGCTGCATGAGAACCACCCCAACAGCAGCCATGGATATAGCCCTTCAACCCCCTAACTCCCCTTGACCTGTACATACAGCAGGAGGCGGCGCTAGCTGCCATCAGGCTAGTGCATCTAGGCATATGGGGCAAGAACCTTACCAGTCCACACGCTAACGTCCTGGACCGGGCGATTGAGTACCAGCCTCTCATCGCTGCCCCGTGTGATAGAACACCAAACCAAACTATGTTCAACAAAAACTATATCATACAAACAGTAGAGGAAGAAAGGGATCAGTCAGGAGCCAATGAAGTACGAATCTACACGGACGGCTCAAAAACACAAGACGGTTCAGGAGCTGGCGTACACTCCCTTGACCTCAACATCAACTTTCACATTCCGCTAGGCACACACAGTTCGATCTTTCAATGTGAATGTGTTGCCTTAACACAAGCCGCAACAGCAGTAAAGCGCTTAGGCATCCGGAACTATAGCATTAAATATCTATCCGACAGCCTATCTGTGCTCAAAGCTTTAGAAAACAAACAAACAAACAACAAACTAATTTTTGAGCGCCATCTAGCCCTGGAGAGCTTATCGACGTCCAATCATATTGCCCTCCAATGGATCAAAGGGCACAGTGGATCTTTAGGCAATGATGCCGCAGATGAACTGGCGAAGAGAGGCTCTGATATGAAAGTGCTAGGCCCGTACCCACTTCTCCCCCTGCCTTTCTCACAATTTCGTGCGTGGATTCGCCAAAGGTCGACCGAACTCCATAACAACAGGTGGTCACGGGCAACAGACTGTAGACAGTCAAAATTGGCTTTACCAATTGTACACCCACAATTAACCGAAAAACTTCTCAGTCTGAGTAGAAATAACCTTAGAATAATAATAGGTACAATTACGGGCCATAACCCCCTTAACAAACACCTTTTTAACACAGGCGCCACAGACAGCACGCTTTGCAGGGGCTGCCTTGACGCCGAGGAATCAGCCGATGAGTTTGCCGGTTCCTATCTGACTACTCTGAGAAGAAAGGCCGAAACAAACTCAGAAGTCCCAGCCTCTTATAAAGTCCAGACATAATCTTGGTCAGATCATGTGGATTGGTGTCTGAAATGGTCTTTTGAAGAAAGAACCACACAGATTGAGTGGGCACACATTTATCAGTAAGCATGCAGCTCAACTCAGAACCTGAGGAGGTCAACAATTTGACAAACAATACCAAAGAATGAACATTTGTGTAGGCCACATAAAGTACTCAAACATGACGGCAAGTTGGTGACAAGATAATGGGTGGGAAAAGGGGTAAGTTTATGTATGTCTTTACTAATATTATATAGACATACATAAACTCACCACCGGATGAAACCGTGGAGCGCTGCCTGTATTCAATATAGCTCGCTTAATACCTGTGTAGCTATTTTATTTACAAGTTACTTGCCCAACAGACGTTGTCCTGTTTTAAGGGGATACTTTTCGCGGGCTCGAACTCACTGGTGGGCCTGGCTAAAAATCACGCTGTCTCACCAGGTTTCGTATCCGACAGAGATAGTATCAGTGATGAGCAGTTAGAAACTAGTCTACACGCACAACGTTATCGAGTGAGATGCAGGAGCATTTACAGCAAAACATTCGCGAAAAAATTAAGAAATGTCCTTCGGAAGATCGGGTTTTATGAAAAAACCACTGCATAAATCAATGACCAATGAAGTTTATTGAACTTATCAATAATTGAACTTTGTCAGTACTGACTTGTTTTTGGAGATTTTACACTTCTTTTATTACTTAAACACGTCCAAAGTTGGGTTAAATTAGCAAGAAAAACGAATCTTTGTTGGCTCATAACTTTTTAATGGCTTTTTATTTTAGTATTCTGTTTCCGTACCGACAATATTAATAATGAGACAAAACCATACAATGTTTAAGTTTTGATGTACATTGTCAAACAGTGGAGTAAAACCCTCCCGAAATATGTATGGAAAAAATGTGGACTTGTTTCACCTTAACTATGAATATTGAATTCGCATTGGTATAATATTAGAAAAGTTAATATGGTCGTGAAGTATTCATACATTTTGCAACGTTACTCGCAACCATCTTAATTTTTTCTTTCAGCACCTTCTCCTGACATTAACAAACAAAATAAAAAACGAATTAGCAAAATTGGTCCAGCCGTTCACGTTACAAACCAACTTACAGCCATATAATCTTTAAGAAGGAAGAAAAGTAACAAAACAGTTTAAAATTTGACCTCAAACATATTTTATGTTCTATTCTATGTCACATTATTGTGTCATAACAATTAAAACCTTGAGAGGAAAGCTAGCTACTATGTTATAGAACAATAAGATTTTGCAAAAGAAGTCGTCAAACACAGCCATGTGAAAGTTCCGAAGAAATATGATCGTAAGCACCACGGAATGTGTATTTAATGTACTTCAATAACAGAAATATCAAGATAGCAGTATTGAAAGTACATAATTGTGTACTTACGAATTCAAGTAACAATGTATGACTCATTGCAAAACTATAGATTTTCTTACCTTTCAAAAAGTTTCGAGACGATAATACGAGTCGAACATGAGCAAAAATCTAGGTACTCATTGAATTCTTAATTATTTTGGTTGGTATCTATGTTTGTGAGCTATAAAATTTATAAAAATACTTACAATACATACATACAATAATATACGACGGAATTTACAAGTGCTTTCTATTTATCGTTGTTGGTATTAAAATAACGTTATTCAAATTGGTAGGTTTATAAGTTGACAACATAATATAAGTACTTTTACCTGATGATTAGCAACAATTCCTTAGTTTAATTCACTTGACACAGTATCTAGAAGATAAAACAGTTCGTAACACACAATATTTCACTTAGTTTTTATGAAATAACACAAAAAATCACACGATATTCGGAAAATTAGCTGAAGAGTACCATCTAGGCGTGTCAAAAAAATATCAACTGATAGTTGCCAGCGTAAGAAAATATTAACCATTCTATTCTATTCTATTTTTATTTAATGGCAATTAAAGCCGATGTCGACTATTCTGCCAATGTCTAAGTGAATTGGAAAAACAAGTGTGCATGCTGGTTTTTCGTGGGTAGTGGTGAAAGCAACACGTGCTTTTGTTTGTGTTACGAATTCTTTCGATTTTAGTGAATTCTTCAAGTGTGAACTTTAATCGTTTGTATTCTTTGTGTTTGTGTTGTAGCATAAGGTTTGTTTTAACACACAACTTTATTTATTTTAAACATTTTACCCCGCATCTACCATGGATACCAAAAAACCCCCTGACCCTCCTGATCCCTTTGACTACACTCCGGTATTAACAGTTTCTCTCCCCGATGACAATTTGGCAAATAATCCAATGGATTCTGAATCTGCAAGTCGGAAAAGAATTGCCACTTCCCCCCCGACCAACATAATAAACCCTCCAAAACTCTCAAAAAAAGAAATTGGCAGGCAGGCTTACACAATTAGGGATAATCCGCCATATGTTGTCCACGTATCTCTAAAAGACGGCGACACGTCTGGTACTGTTCTACACCCAATTAAATTTGGAATGTTCTTGACTCAAAATAACTACAGCAACATCCTCCTAGGTAGTGTCAAACGACTAGGGCGGAACCGTATTTCAGTTGAGTTCAAGTCACACCAAGATGCAAACAGCTTCTTGATAAGTCGCTCATTAGCCCAGAATAATTTCATAGCTACAATTCCACAGTTTAATATTACTCGCTTGGGTCTCGTTAGGGATGTACCAACAGAGTGGACAGAAGATGAGGTTATAGAGAATATCAAGGTTCCTGTTGGATGCGGCCCCGTTATTAAAGCAAGGAGAATGAGTCGAAAGGTCTCTTCTCTGGGTGTCACAGAGTGGAAACCCACTCAAACTGTTGTTCTGACTTTTGACGGACAAGTCTTGCCTAAACGTGTCTATTGTTTCTACTCTGCCCTTTCAGTCGAGAGGTACATGTACCCAACCATTCAGTGTTTCAACTGTTGCCGTTTTGGTCACACACGTACAGTATGCCGCTCAAAACCTCGCTGCTATAAATGTGGTCAAGATCACCCAGGTGATGGATGCCAAATTCCCACTGAATATGCTATCTGTGTATCTTGTTCTGGCAACCACTATGCTAATGATAAAGCTTGTCCTGAATTGGGCCGGCAGAAGGGCATAAAAGCCCTTATGGCCGAAAAATCTGTCTCTTATGCGGAAGCAAGTCAGGTTTTCCCTCCAGTTTCAAAATCGTATGCTGAAGTGTCTAGAGTATCCCAAAAATCTCAAACAAGATCTAGTTTGCCCCAGTACCCCGGTCCCGCCTCCAATACATCAAAAGCATACCGTAAGACAGTCTTTCTAAAACCCAAAACTCACACCCCCCTTTCACCTAGCTATGACAAGCAGGCTCATCAAGCCCTTACTCAGGATTACTCCTTCTCTCCTTCCCAAAATGGCTGTGCCCTCCCCAGGGAAGGTACAAGCACCCCCGATAAGTCAGAAAATATACTGAATATTATAGCCAATATGCTAATAACCGTATTAGCTAACCCTGGACAATCCTTACCAGACCACGTTGCCAACAAACTGTCATCAATTATTAATTATATTAGTAATTTTCCATCCCCAGACATTCCTTCAATGGAACGTGAGGAGTATTACTCCCAGGAAACCTGACCTGCTCTTTCTAATTAACAAATTCAAACCATCAGTCTGTAGCATTGCTGAGACATGGCTTCGTTCTGATAGTAATTTCAGGATCCCATGCTTCAGTAGTGTTCGCTATGACAGATTAGATGGATATGGAGGATGTGCTTTGTTCATTAATAACAAGGTACCATTCTCCCCAATTCCTCTACCCTTTGTTGGCGACAACATTAATGTTGTTGCTGTTAAGGTTGAGGATATAAATATCTTAAGTTTTTATATTGCACACCCCCAAATTGAAGATCTTATTACAATTAAAAGTCTGCTGAGTAAAATTCAAGGTTCAGTACTTGTAATGGGTGATTTTAATGGCCACCATTATAGATGGGGGTCAGAAATCTGCGACAATTTTGGTATGGGCCTGGTGGATGTATTGGATGAACTCAACCTATGTGTCATCAATGACGGTAGATCCACACGTAGGTCTGCGCCAGGACAGAATAACAGCTGTGTTGATCTGACATTCTGCTCATCTAATATAGCCAGCCTTTTTAATTGGAATCGCTTGAATCTGACCTATGGGAGTGATCACTATCCCATCGTGGTTGAAATCCCTTCCCAGTCTATTCCTGAAAAATCATCCCCGCCTTTGTTAAAATACCAGCTGAACTCAGTGGATTGGGACCTTTACTCAAAGATCTTAGACTTACGCGTCTCTTCTCTTCCACCTATTAATCCTGAGTCTGCTCACGAATGCTTTTCCTCATTTTCCAATACAATATCCTCCACAGCAGATGATTGCTTCCCTCCAAAAAAACCGCCAACGGGCAAAATTCCATCCCCGCCGTGGTGGGATAGGGACTGCTCTGCCGTGGTCAGGGCCCGGAATGAGGCTGAAATGAATTTTAACTCGGACATGAACCTGGAAAACATCATTGCTTTTCAACATATCTTGGCTAAGTCCAAGAAATTACTCAAAAATAAGAAAAGAGAAGGGTGGCAGAAGTACTGTAGCTCACTGAGTCCATCCACTCCAGCTTCAGTTGTGTGGCGTAAATTGAAATCCTTCAGAAATAGTTTAATGCCCTCGTCCGGGAACACATTATCTGCAGAACTGGGCAACCAATTTGTTTCTAAGCTCGCACCGGCCTATGTCCCCTGTATTGACGAGTGTGCCGCTTCGAACTCTCAGATGATTTCAGATGATCCTCTAGACGGGCCATTCACTCTTATTGAACTCAAATCTGTTCTCACCCATGTGAGGGATACTGCTCCTGGAGTGGATGGATTCCCTTACTCCTTCATTTCTAAAGCTGGTGATAAGACCCATAAATATTACCTGGACTTAGTCAACTATTGTTTTTCTTTCGGCTATATTCCTCCTGATTGGAAGGTTCAAGTCATAATTCCCATATTAAAACCTGGTAAAGATCCTAGTGATCATTGTTCATACAGACCAATAGCTCTATCGTCCGTCCTTGTTAAACTCTTAGAACATTTGATTAAAAACCGCCTAGAATGGTTTGTAGAAAGCAGGAAACTGCTCCCAACGACTCAGTTCGGTTTTAGGAAAGGTCTGGGTACAGCTGATAGTGTGGGTACCCTCACATCAGAGATCCGGCTGGCCCTTAGTAGAAATGACTCTGTGGTAGCCGTTTTCTTAGACATCTCAGCTGCTTATGATTCTGTCCTCCTCCCAATTCTCAGGCACAAAATGCAAGAGCTGAAAATCCCGGCTAGGATTCGGAGAATTATTTGCAGTATTTTTTCAGATCGGAGTGTTCAACTCAGGATTCCCGGGGAGAGCTTCGAGCCAAGGTCGGTTTGGAGAGGTCTTCCTCAGGGATCCGTGCTCAGTCCCCCTTTATATAATATTTATACCTCGGATCTTCCTTCCTGCCTAAATTTTAATTGTAAAATACTCCAATATGCTGACGATATTGCATTATTGGTCTGTGGCAGTTCTATTGAAGACGCCGCTCATTCCATGAATATCTCTTTGTCCTCATTAAACCAATGGCTCTTAGGTCACGGGTTGTCTTTAAGTGCTCCAAAGAGTTCCGCAGTTGTTTTTACACGTAGACGCCTTATCCCCCAGATTAACATTAATATTGACGGTCAAACTATCCCAATTGAGGAGAAGGCCAGGTTTCTGGGGGTTACCCTGGATTATAAATTGTCGGGAGTGGACCACATAAATAATACAGTAAAAAAATGTGAACGCTCGGTTTCGGTCCTCAAGGCTTTAGCAGGTGTCTGGTGGGGTGCCCACCCATACACCTTAAAAATAGTCTACAATGCGTTGATCAGAAGCGTAATGGATTACTGTAGTTACTTAATTGAGCCATGTAACAAAGAAGCCTTGCGTAGACTGGACTCCATCCAGGCCAAATGTCTGAGGATCATTATTGGTGCTATGAAATCCTCCCCTATAAATGCTCTCCAGGTGGAATGTGCAGAACCTCCACTCAACCTTCGTAGACAATACCTAGCTGATCGTTTCTTGTCAAAAGTTTTCTCCCTTTCGTCCCATCCCTTACTTCCCATTTTGGAACAAATCTACCTCTCTCTTAACGCATCTTCCTACTGGAATAATAAATCTCTCCCATTGATGAATAGGTACAGAGAGCTTAAAGACCTCTCCGCTCCTGTTTGTCAGTACCCGTCCCTTCCAGTGTTTTCTTCCGCGTATGAGGTGGTCCATTTCAGGCCAAAGGTCGTTTTGGGACTTGGTATCTCCAAAAACTCCCAGAACGTAAAAGGCGAATTCGATCGGGCCATTAAAAGATATTGGGAGGGTTGGAATTTGTTTTATACGGACGCATCCAAATTATCTTCAACAGGATGTACAGGTGTTTCAACATATTTCCAAAATTCCAGAATCGCTCTTCTATTCCAATGCCCACCAGAAGCCTCAGTATTTACTGGGGAATGTATCGGTATCCTAGAAGCCATCAATTTCATTATATCCCATAACATTAAAAATTCTGTCATTTTCTCAGATTCTCGCAGTAGCATTCAAGCTATAGCTCAAAACCAACTTAAATCTAAAATTCACAGCAAAATAATATTTGATATTCTAATTTTATTATTCACTTGTTTGAAAAACGGCTTAAACATTGAGATAGCTTGGGTTCCCAGTCACTCCGGTATAGGTGGCAACGAGTGCGCCGACTCACTAGCAAAATTTGCTACATCCAACCCGGTGGATCGAAAACACTATATGGTGCATAGCTATGACTTACGGACTGACACCAAACATAAGCTGTACGACTCGTGGTCAGCAGTATGGCAGGTAAGTTCGAAACTCAAGGGCGCGTACTACGCCAGTATTCAACCCTGCATCCAGCGGAAACCTTGGTTTTTTAAATGTCCCAAACTGTCCAGAAAAACTGTTGCGACCCTGTGTAGACTAAGACTTGGTCACTGCTGTAGTCCAGTATTTCTAAATAAGATCCGTGTTCGTGACAGTTCCCTGTGCGAATGCGGTCTTGATGATGGAACTCTGGACCATATATTTTTCTCTTGTCCATTAAATTCTCAATCCCTTGACTTGTATCATAAGCTTTCCAAACTTAAAATCCCCCTCCCTACTAACTTCCATTCCGTCTTGATTAACTTCTCCCCTAAACTCATTCAAATTTTATCAATTTTTTTAAAAGCTAATGAAATCAAAATGTAATTTTTGTAAATATTCTATTGTATGTACATTTGTGGTGTTGTTTATGTATTTAAAAAAAAAAATGGATTACTAACAAAAATTGTCTTGTTCCAGCTACTAACTTACTAAAATATCTACCTATCACGAAGTGCAAAGTTCGACGGCTCACCTTGATGCGTTGCCGTCACCACTTGACACTGGCAGAATAGTCGGCATCGGCTCAGTTGCCATAGAAGGAAAAAAAAAAAAAAAAAAAAAAGTGTGCATGCTAAAATTGGTGATAATAATAAATACACAAGTAAAATTCTTCGATTGATACAGTTGAGCACAATGTAGATCTTGATTGGTTAGTATGGGACTGAAACAAACAAAAAATAAAAATAAATATATAAGTAATAGAATTGTTAAAACATAAACTATACGCATACCACACCCACACAGAAAGAATAACTTATAATTTTATGTCATTGTGACGGATGAACGTCATCAACGCCACAAGCAGTTCAGGGGAGGAATAAGTTAGCAAGGAGGGGAAATTAATAGGAAGAGGGATTTTAAATTTAGGGAGACGGCTATACAGATCTAGAGGTGGAATGTTGTTTGAGCATTCAAAAAAGATGTGATCCAGAGTACCTTCCGCCAATCCGCACTCGCAGAGAGAGGAGTCTCGAACACGTATTTTATGTAAGAACACGGGAGTACTACAAAAACCTAGACGAATACGACAAAGGACGGATACGATAGATTTTGATAACTTTTTATAACCGAAGAACCATGGTTTTGGTTTTATGGTTGGTTGTACTGCATAATAAAACCTGCCCTTTCTTCTTCCAGTGGTATTCCATTGTTCTTGCCATGAAGATTGGAGATTAACTCGTGGAAGGTTTAGCAGGTCATACCCCTGAAGAGTATTGTGGGTGAGGTCGGCTACTGTTGATGAGCAAGCATCTTTGGCCAAAGCATCAGCGCACTCATTACCCTTAATGCCACAATGACTAGGTATCCAAACTAACTGAACCTCTCTTTGACAATTAGCACAAGATAATAAGGACTTTTTAATTGAAAGAATAAGGGGGCTGTGCAATTTACTTTTAAACGGACTTTTTGCTAGTGCTTGTAGACAGCTAAGAGAGTCTGTGAATATTACGGCTTTCTCGATATTAAGGTGTGACTCTATATAAAGACACGCTTCCAGTATAGCCACACACTCCCCAGTGAATACAGAAGACTCCTTAGGACATTTAAACTGTAAAATTATTCTAGAGCTTTGGTAGTAGACCGCAGCTCCGGTATGATTAAGATCTGTTAGTTTCGAAGCGTCCGTGAAAAATAATTGGAAACCATTCCATCGCTCACCCACCACCGCATTGAAAATCAGGTTTGCTGACGGGGAGTTTTTGGATATTCCAATATCAAAAACAATTTTAGGAACATAACTTAAAACTTCATAAGTGTAATTAAAAAGGGGTAGACTAGGATAGTGAACAATTGGGCATACTAGATTTAGGATTTGACGAAAGGATTTTAATATTAGGGGGATTTCTTTATTTTTCCAATAATTTGAACTTCTGCATAAGGTATCTAACTCTTTCAGTTTTTCTGTAAGAGGATGGGAAGATCTACATATCATTCTAGACAAAAAACGAGAGGCCAGATATTGTCGTCTTAGTGACAGAGGAGGTTCAGCACATTCAACCTGCAATGCGTTAACGGGGGAGGACTTCATACAACCTGAGATGATTCGAAGGCATTTAAACTGAACCCTATCCAGACCAACCAAAGCACCTTTATTGCACGGAATGAGGAGGTATAATCCGTAGTCAGCAACGCTACGAACCAGAGCATTATAAACTAGTTTCATGGTGTAGGGGTGAGCACCCCACCAAACACCTGAAAGAACTTTTAAAATTGAAATAATTCTTTCACATTTACTTATTACAAAATTTATATGATGTTTGCCAGTTAATTTTGTGTCCAAGATAACGCCTAAAAATTTAACTTTATTAACTACAGGAATATTTTTATCTAAAATGCTCACTGAAACATGAGGGACGTGTCTTTTACGAGAGAAAACTACCGCCGAACTTTTTGGGGCAGACAGCGATAGGCCATGGTTTACAAGCCACTGATTTAAAGAGTCCAGGGAGAGGCACAGAGATGATGCAGCGTCAACTATGGAGGAGTCTGTTACGTACAGAACAATGTCATCGGCATATTGTAAGATCTGACAATTATTATTTAGGCAGGACCCAATATCAGCCGTATACAGGTTGTAAAGTATGGGACTGAGGACAAAGCCTTGTGGAAGTCCCTTCCATGTCTGTCTTTTATCGAATTCCTCTCCCTGGATTCTCAAGACCAATGAACGGGACAGCAGTAGCTCGCATATGCATTGTATCATCCTCGTCGGAAGGCTCAGCTGTTGCAATTTTTGCCTGAGTACCGGAAGAAGAACATTATCATAAGCAGAGGAGATGTCCAGGAAAGTAGCGACCACGGATTCATTTTTCGAAAATGCTAAGCGGATATCCGTAACCAGAATACCAACACTGTCCATTGTGCTAAGCCCTTTCCTAAAACCAAATTGGTAAGTCGGCAGTAGATCTCTTGATTCGACAATCCACTCAAGACGGTTTTTAATCAGGTGCTCTAGTAATTTGGCCAGGACTGAAGATAGAGCAATTGGCCTAAGGCCATTCGGATCATCTGCATGTTTACCTGGTTTCAGTAATGGAATAATAATTTGTAATTTCCACTGATCTGGTACCCAACCATGTGCATAGCAGAAATTTAAAATGTTTAAGAAGTAGGACTTAGCCCTGGCACCAGAATTGGTTATAAAAGAATATGGCACGCCATCAATACCAGGAGCTGAGTCCCGGACATGATTGAGCACCACATTCAATTCTTCCAAAGTAAATGGCACATCCAGAGGATCCTCTGATACATTTTGCAGGGACATATTAAAACATTCAGAAGGGAGCGGAACGTAAGGAGGGGCAATTTTATCAAAAAAAAGTTCAGCTGTTTCCCTAGTGATAGGTGAAGAGACTGAGGGGGAGCATCCACGTCTAAACCTATTGATGGTCTTCCAAACTATCGAAATAGGAGTAGAGGGACATAAAGAGGTGCAGAATTTAACCCAGCCCGCCCGTTTCTTTTTGCGTAGGTGACGTTTGGTTCTAGCATTGATCTGACAATATGCCAACAGATTTTCAGTGCTCATGTCTGCATTGTAACATTCCTCAGCCTCGTTCCTACCCCTGATTGCCGAGGTGCACTCTGGGTCCCACCACGGGGGAGAGGGAATTTTGTTACAGGCACTGTTTTTCAGTGGGAAACAGGAGTCCGCAGTGGTGGAAATGGCATTAACGAAGCCCTCATAACAGCTCTTGGCATGGCAGTGACCAGAAGGATCTAATAAATTTGAGTTTAAATTTGGAAGAGCAACAATTTTATCCTCCAATAATGATCTAAAGTTTTCCCAATCTGGTTTGGATAAGTTATATTTCAAAAGTGGAGGAGATGTTTTCTCTGAATAAGTTTTATTAACTAAAGATATGACAATAGGGTAGTGGTCGCTACCATGCGACAAGGTCGTGCATTCCCAATGGGTTGAAGCGGCTAACTCAACTGAACAAAATGTAAGGTCGACACAACTCTTTTGCTGACCGGGAAGCGATCTGCGTGTTGAGCAACCATTATTAAGAATGCACAGATTCAGATCATCCAAAATTTCAACTAAAGCTACACCAAAGGTATCACAGCGCTCAGACCCCCATCTGTAGTGGTGACAGTTAAAATCGCCCATCACCAAAATTGGTCCTTGGACACTGGAAAAGATGTTCCTTAGAGTGATCAAAAAGTCACGCTCTGGATGGGCAATGTATATTGAAAACACTGTAATGCCTTCTACCCTTCCTGCCGCAATACTCATTTCACCTGTAAGTGAAGGTAAAGAAAAGGACAAAAGAGGGACCCGATTATTGACAAGGAGAGCTGAACCTCCATAGCCATCACATCTGTCACATCTGAGAATGTTGAAGTGTGGCATACGAAAGCTAAGACTTGGGGTGAGCCAAGTCTCAGCTATAGAACAAGCCAACGGCTTGTACTTATTTAAGAGAAATATGAGGTCGTGCTTTTTATGCCACACGCTCCTCACATTCCACTGAAGGAAAACTAGGCGGGATGCCATTTTTAATTTGAAATAAAAGAGAGATAAGTTGGTCGGCAACGTTGGACGGTGATTGGGAGTTGGAATAAGAAGAAGAAATAAGAGTAGGTAAAAGTTTTATAAGGAGTTCAATAATAGAGCTGACATTATTAGACATGGGATTATTGTTATTAAGAGCGCAGCCATTTGGCTGTGAAGGTTGGGGAGAACTAATTATCTGTTGATGAGCAACACTATCATAAGATGGGGAAAGGGGGGCATGGGTCCTCGGTTTAAGTGTCACAGTTTTGCGATAGGACTGAGAAATTGGGGTTTTGGCAATGTTAGCGTATTTACGGGAAGCTACTGGGATAATCTTGTTAGCCTCAGCATAGGAGATTGTTTTCTCAGCCATGACAGTCTTAATAGCCTTTTGTCTGCCATACTCGGGGCATGACTTGCTATCAGCAAAGTGATCACCCGAACAAAGCACACAGAAGGCCTCGCCCTCAGCAATGTTGCAACCATCACCTGGGTGATCGTGGCCACATTTACTGCAGCGTGGTTTAGACCTGCATATGGTTGCTACATGCCCAAATCTGCAACACTTGCGGCATTGAATTGTCGGGTATATATATTGTTTAACAGGAAGGGATGTGTAACAACAGAAAACTCTATTTGGTAATATTTGTCCATCAAAGGTCAGAACACATGTTTCAGTAGGCCTCCACTCATTAATCCCGTCTCTTTGAGTTTTTCTATTGATACGGCGAACTTTTAGGATTTGTCCGCAACCTGAGGGTACAGACAAATAAGTTATGGCTTCTTCTTCTGTAATATCTGAAGGAACACCGGTAACAACGCCCATCCTTGTGATATTAAATGTAGGTATTGATGCCGTGTAGCTATATTTGGACAGCATACTATTTACCAAGAAAGAGTTGGCGTCCTGAGGGGAAGCAAACTCCACTGACACACGGTTTCTACCGACTCTGTTAACACCACCAGTAACAATGTTTGTGATGTTGTTATTCATAAGGAATTTGCCAAAATTTACGGGATGTAAGGTCGTGCCAGTATTTGGTTGATTTTCTACACGAGAAACATGGACCAGATAAGGAGCCTTATCCATTGAGGAGTATTTTATACGGCCTATTTGGCTTTTTGCCTGCTTATTTGGAGGAGTGGGTGTCCGAATTTCCTCGTCACCGGGGCGTTTGCGTGGGTTCTGTTGGGTCTGTGATACATCCATCTGAGTAATGCTACACACAACATCCGCGAATTGAGAAAGTGGATTAGGAGAGAAAGGGGTAGGAGGACGTGGGATGTCGGGTGGATCAGGATCAGGGGGTTTGTTTTTATCCATCTTGGAGAAAACGAAGTTTAAAACAAAACAAACACAACACTAACCTGGTTACGAACACAAGGACAACACGTTTACAATAAAATAAAAGTCACAAAGTATCAACAATCACTTAAAAACAGCTAAAGATTCTAAACACACGTGCTAACCAACAACACTGTGGCGAGAATCCAATATTAACCATGTTTTTAATGTATTTCAAGCAGTAATGTTACCTCAATAGAAAAGTCAGAGCCTTTGTTTGATGGTTTGGTTTTATTCAAACAACAAGTATGAGATAATCCGATGATTTCACCTTCCGAATTATAGATGTGTATATTGGAAACTCGATTAACCGGACTAAATGTTGTCGTTAGGGATTCGGATAATGTAAAATCCGGATAATCGAATGTATGAAGAAAAGCGCGTTTTATGAAGTATACATACACACATACATAGTGTTATGTGTTTATTTAAAACAACAAATACTTATCAACGAAAATGAATGTTTATGAAATTATTAAGAGATACATTTTCCAACATACGATGTATGCACATAGTTATGTATGTACAGTCGCCAGCTGGCGTCTGGTCAAGCTACCCCAATCTGTCTTTCTTTGATAGTTTTTTAACTTTATCTCATTGGGAAAATTTGACAGTTTGGGATAGGTTGAACTGCTGGCGTCTGTACATACATATTTACATATTATATTACACACATACATACTAAAATCCCCCCCGAGTGGGTTCCCGCATTGTCGTTGCGGGGGGGCTCAGTAACCGTGGATTCCGGCCACGGTGAAGCCAAGAGGAACCCAAAGGTGGGGCCGCTCGTCAGGTCTTTTGTCTTCAAGCCATTGACGTAGCGGCCAAAAAGTAGGTTGCGGTGAGGTGCACCGCAACTGAGGTGGGCCGCGATGTCGAATGGGACGCATCGCGGCTGAGGGTTCCAGGCTGCGGTAGAGGAGGAATGCCGGTGCTTCTGAGCAGCGCTCTTCGCTTCCGTGGCCTGGACGGGGCCGCCACCGTTTGATGGCGGACGCGGTGGGGCCGCAGGGGAAGAGAAGTGTCGGTATAGCGTCAGCCGCTCTCCCTATCCCCTGCGGCCGAAAAGTGGTAGACGGGACGGCGCGTTGTGTTCCACACGCGCGCCGTCAAAGATGTCAGCAACCACTGGTGGGGTCCGCGAGGGCCGATGCCTGCTAGGGGTGCGGGTTTGTTCGAAAGAAATACCACACCCCTGGCATACGGGCTACTGAGGGAACACGGGTGGGTTTTAGTCAGTAAAAGTCTGACACGCCCTCCTGCTCTACTCAGCAGGAGAAGTCATTTGAAGATTTCCCACCCAAAAAAAAAAAAATACATACTAAAATACCGCAGCCTTAACCCCTTACCGCATTCCGTCCCATATTTGCACACCAAATGTTTTTGACAAAAATTTAAATTATTTTCAAGTTTGAGTTATGGCAACATTAGAAACCATAGACTAGATGTGTACTTTGATGTTTAGTAGCGGTGAAATGTTGGCAGTCTTGATAGAAAAAGAATAATATCAGTTTGATTGAATTGAACTCAAACGTACCCGGAAGGTCGTGCTTCACGCCAGGTGTACTGGTGGTCGCCACAGTTGACAACACTGCGCGAGGCGTGTGTTGCTGCGCGACACCTTTACTCCAGGCACCGCAGGCTCCGTATCCGCCCTCCGGATACGGTAGCCATTGAGGCGGAGCTGTACGAGGGGTAAAGAGTGGCGAAGACCGCCCTCCGAGATGAGATCCTGCGGGCCAGAGTAGTGGCCCGCGAGGAGTCGCTGGAGACTCTGAACAGAGACCCGTGGGGACGCCCCTACAAAACGGTGCGTGATAAAATCCGCCCGTGGGCTCCCCCGCTGACGCAGAGTCTCCGGCCTCATCTCGTGCAGGACGTGGTGAGCGCTCTGTTCCCCTCACGAGGGGAGCACGCTCCCCCGCTTATGGCTCCGCCTCCTGCGGTGCCCGATGCGGACCACACCGACGACGACTACGACTCTCCAGAGGTGACCGAGGTAGACCTGAGAGTGGCGGTACGTAGGCTGAGTGCCAAGAATACCGCCCCAGGACCCGACGGCTTGCCCGGCAAAGCCTGGGTCCTGGCCTTGCAGGCTCTCGGGCCTCGACTAAGAGGGCTCCTAAGCGCATGCTTGGAGGAGGGCCAGTTCCCACTTCGCTGGAAGACGGGGAAACTGGTCCTCATTAAGAAGCCGGGGCGCCCAGCGGACTCTCCGTCCGCTTACCGGCCCATTGTGCTGCTCGACGAGGTGGGCAAGCTCTTTGAGAGAGTAATTGCAGACCGCCTCGTCGGGCGGCTGGTGCGGGTGGGGCCGGATTTGGCGGAGAGCCAGTTTGGTTTCCGCAAGGGGCGCTCCACGGTGGATGCCATCATGCGCGTGCGAGCCCTCACGACGGGGGATGTTGTGGCCCGGGGTGGGGTCGTCTTGGCGGTGTCATTAGACATCGCCAATGCCTTCAACACCCTGCCCTGGAGTTGCATAAGGGAGGCACTCCGTTATCACCGGATGCCGACCTACCTCTGTCGTGTGGTCGAGGCCTATTTGACGGACAGGGCCGTCATCTACCCCGGTCACCTCGGAGAGTGGAACCGGCGAGAGATGTCGTGCGGTGTCCCACAGGGATCGGTCCTGGGGCCGCATCTGTGGGACATCGGATACGACTGGGTGCTGCGCGCCGACCTCCCTAGCGGCGTCAGTGTAGTTTGCTACGCTGACGACACGCTGGTCCTGGCGCAGGGGAGGTCGTACCAGGCGGCGGCCGACTTAGCGACACACGGGGTTGCGACAATCGTGGATAGGATCCGGCAACTGGGACTCGAGGTGGCATTGCACAAGTCCGAGGCCATGTGGTTTCATGGTCCTCGGAATGCGCCACCGACGGGTTCCCAGATAACGGTGGGAGGGGTTCACATCGGCGTCGAGTCGACGATGAAGTACCTAGGACTCGTCCTCGACAGCCGGTGGAACTTCGCGGAACATTTCCGCCGTTTGGCTCCCAGACTGGAGCGGGCCGGGGCTGCGTTGAAGTGGCTCTTGCCCAATCTAGGGGGGCCAAACGCCTCCTGCCGGAGGCTCTACGCGGGGATCGTGCGGTCCATGGCCCTATACGGGGCGCTGGTGTGGGCGCCTACATTGAGGCGCCAACCAGCTCGCAAGCTGAGGGCGTCCCATAGGGTCATGGCGATCAGGATGATCCGGGGATATCGCACGATCTCCGGCGAGGCGGCGGGCCTCCTTGCCGGATTACCGGCCCTGGCCCAGGCCATGGTACGGAGCGAGAGGGCATGGGGAGCCGTCACCTCCTTCAGCGAAGCAGTGATGCTCGCGAAGAGGGAGGCGGCGCACGTGAGGGAGAGGCAGCATATGCGCCCTCGCGACCCCAGCCGCCGCAGGATACGGAGACGCCCTGGGCGTCGGGAATCCCAGGCCGATTTCCGGCCACCGTAGGCATGGGCTTGCGGACGGCGAGTAATGGGTAGCTCGCTGTCCGGTAAGGACCAAGCCCAAGTCAACGGCGCGTTGTGTTCCACGCGCGCCTCAAAGAGATGTCAGCACAAAAAATGATGGGGCCCGCAAGGGCCGATGCCTGCCAGGGGTGCGGGTTTGTTCGAAAGAGACACCACAGCCCCTGGCTTAAGGGCTACTGAAGGAACACGGGTGGGTTTTAGTCAGTAAAAGTCTGACACGCCCTCCTGCTCCACCCAGAGCGGGAGAAGTTATTTGATGATTTCCCACCCAAAAAAAAAAAAAAAAAACGTACCCGGAAGGTGAGTAGCTCTGTATTTGAACCCAAATATCTCAGAATCCTATGAATATTTCGGTTTGTATATATTTCTTTGAATAAAACCATCCTATTTGAATCTAAAAATTGAAGAAACAACCCCAGATCCCCATTGATTGCAAATTCATGCTGCGTTTTTGTTGCGTGCATATTCGGGACAACATGCAATGTTGACTCAATTGTACGGCCCATATGTGGGACCGTATGCAGATAGCGGTAAATTGCAATTGTTCATATATGACCCGGTATGCAATAAAATCAGCGTGGATTCAATTTCATAGACCGTGTATGCTAAAGTTCGCACGTTACATATATTTTGTTTTCTGCACTAATTTCAGCATTTTTAGGGAGGTAAATAGGTATTTGGTTGGTACCTATGCGACTTCTGCTTCACCACTCTTAGACAATCCTTCAAAATGTTCTTCCACGATCCTGGCACTTACCGACAGTTCTTTTGTCCTTCAATCTCTTCCTATCATGCTTGGAAGGAATATTTATCTAGACCTACCTTTTTGAACTTTATGTTGCTGAAATTTTAACCAAAAAAGATTCCCAGATCTTCACACAAAAAACGCGAGGCAGGCCTGTAAGAGATAACCACCTCAAGCGAAAAAAATCAAGCGTAAGATTGAGATACCTGCAAGAGAAGTCGCAGAAGACGGTTTCCATCATTTTCCCGACACAGCGGGCTTAGCATGACGCTTTGTATTTCTACGAAGAATAGACAGTGCTTTTTCAATACAAAGAGACATTTCGTTCCAACATTTTTGTTATCGCACTGTAGATATCCTTCTACAATCTGTCATTTAGTCTTTCGTTTTTAATGATATTTGTCTAGGTCCTTATAGATGTAGACTATTTTAGAAGAATATTTCTTCCCAAACTGTCAAAATCACACTGACAATAAAACTTTCTACTCGAAGGCCACAAAGTATATTACCTATATGATTTTCTACAAAATCATGATTCGTTTAGAACGCATATCTGTGATAATGAATAGAAAAACATAGCTATCTTATCCTTTATTACATCATTTATTTAATAGTGATGTCTATTCTTCCGTCGACAAATCGGTGCTCGTGCTAAGCCTGCTGGACGGAATCAAGACAAAGATGCAGGAACGAATGTGGTGGTCAAACTTTCATTTGTTGTATCAATTGTAAAAAGTATTTATGCATAAACAAAAAGGAATTGTTTTCTGGAGTATCGTACTCCTCTAGATCCAGTAATACTTCAGTAAATCTTGTGGTAGATGGCTGTTATGTTTCAAGTTATTAGTTTGTTTCAATTAAAGAGGGTATTTGATATTGATTATTGTCATTGATGAGGCGATGACAAAAGTTGGCTTGATTGCATTTCGTCCCATATTTGGTAGGTACATTCCATGGAGGTGTTTATAATGCATGCCATACCAAATATGCACATTTAAAAAAAACAATTAAAAATTCGTGGAGACTGCAAACATTTTTTACTTATTTTTTATGAATTCCATAAACTCTGAAACACAACATATTTTATTCCCGCATAGATACAAAAGTCCATGCAGTAAGGGGTATCATTCATCATAAAATATTTAGATACGTATGTACAGAGGCCAGCACATCAAGCTACCCCAATCTGTCAAATTTATTAGGTAGTTTTTCAACTTTTTTGCAAAGGAATAAGGTTTACGTTCTAGTGGGAAAATTTGACAGTTTGGGATAGCTTGACCTGCTGGCGACATACGTTATAGCGGATGTAACTAAACGTCTCTCTCTCTATTCTGCCAGCAAAATATTTAACATAATGTGTTTTC
Source organism: Polymixis flavicincta (assembly GCA_949987655.1). NCBI lineage: Eukaryota > Metazoa > Arthropoda > Insecta > Lepidoptera > Noctuidae > Polymixis > Polymixis flavicincta. The sequence goes on from OX465200.1 coordinate 12,738,870, forward strand.
GAACGCACCTTCGCACATGCGCCTCATGCCGACCTATAGTAGCGCAGCCGGAGCGAATACCGGCCACTGATTGGCTGATGTTAGGTTGGTAGAAATGAGTTTGGTTGGACAATAAATGATAAGTATGGCATTGGCCGTCATTGGCGGCATTGGGATTGGGATTCTAAACTCTTGTGTCGTAATGATGATATTAGTTATATTTTGCAGTTTTAATAAAGTTTATGCCAATAACAAAACCCTTTTACTATAAACTGACTCACCCCGACTACACGTTGGCACCCAACGTGTGTTTCAGTGGTTTTTGTTATGTGGATCAAACTTTCTCGTTAGTTTTGCAAAAAGTTCGTCAAAAGAAAACTTTACGTAGGTAGGTACTTGTGTTTTGCAAAATGCCGCGAACTCGTAGGGAATAAAATTCGGAAGAATCTGAGCGATCCAACAATAAAACTATGACACAAGACGTCCTTGCGACTTTGATAATAACATCTGTAAAACAGTCGCAAGCAGAATTTTTCAATCAAGTCCTTCACGAACTCCGTTCGTCGATGCCACGAACATCGGCTGATGGTACCTACGTCTGCCGCCGCCGCTGCCGACGCCGCCGAGGCTCTTGTGAAATCAGCAAACTTCTCGAAATGCTCATCCAAGTTCATCGGTAATCCTGAGGAATCCGTGGAAAACTTTATCGATGCCATCGAAGTAGTCATGCCTAAACGTATGCGACGCGAACGCTCTCTTACGTATGTCGATGCTCCTCACTTCTTCAGCGGGAACATGGTGGCAGGGGGTCAGTGGGTAGTCTTAGGGGCGGAGTTCCAAAGTGCCTAAGGTTGTCGGCACTTGTCGCCCGCCTTTTCGGATATACTTACCTAGAGTTGTTCTCCCTAGTACAAGGCTAAGAAAATACGGATTTATTCATAGCTAAAGTCCGAGCCTTGTTTGCCAAGCTTCCACAAGAAGACTTATGCGAACGTGTCCAGTTGGATATGACCTTTGGATTGCTGGACCGCTGCATCCGCAAGCGTGTCGACATCTGTTCGCCAATTCGGCGCGGCCTATCGAATGGCATCAATATTATAGCGAAATAAGACAGTTAGCTATAATGGGCTCTTTGGCTAAAGCTGTAGGCAGCATGGGAAATGCTAAAAACTCCATAGTCGCTTTACATAGATGTAAGAGTGGAAACCAACGTAATTCGGCGCGGCCTATCGAATGGCATCAATATTATAGCGAAATAAGACAATCAGCTATTATCGGCTATGTGGGTAAAGCTGTAGGCAGCATGGGAAATGCTAAAAACTCCATAGTCGCTTTACATAGATGTAAGAGTGGAAACCAACGTAATTCGGCGCGGCCTATCGAATGGCATCAATATTATAGCGAAATAAGACAATCAGCTATTATCGGCTATGTGGGTAAAGCTGTAGGCAGCATGGGAAATGCTAAAAACTCCATAGTCGCTTTACATAGATGTAAGAGTGGAAACCAACGTAATTCGGCGCGGCCTATCGAATGGCATCAATATTATAGCAAATTAAGACAGTTAGCTATTTTTCGCTATTTGGCTAAAGGTGTAGGCAGCATGGGAAATGCTAAAAACACCATCGTCGCTTTACATAGATGTAAGAGTGGAAACCAACGTAATTCGGCGCGGCCTATCAAATGGCATCAATATTATAGCGAAATAAGACAATCAGCTATTATCGGCTATGTGGGTAAAGCTGTAGGCAGCATGGGAAATGCTAAAAACTCCATAGTCGCTTTACATAGATGTAAGAGTGGAAACCAACGTAATTCGGCGCGGCCTATCGAATGGCATCAATATTATAGCAAATTAAGACAGTTAGCTATTTTTCGCTATTTGGCTAAAGGTGTAGGCAGCATGGGAAATGCTAAAAACACCATCGTCGCTTTACATAGATGTAAGAGTGGAAACCAACGTAATTCGGCGCGGCCTATCAAATGGCATCAATATTATAGCGAAATAAGACAATCAGCTATTATCGGCTATGTGGGTAAAGCTGTAGGCAGCATGGGAAATGCTAAAAACTCCATAGTCGCTTTACATAGATGTAAGAGTGGAAACCAACGTAATTCGGCGCGGCCTATCGAATGGCATCAATATTATAGCGAAATAAGACAGTTAGCTATAATTGGCTATTTGGCTAAAGCTGTAGGCAGCATGGGAAATGCTAAAAACTCCATAGTCGCTTTACGTAGATGTAAGAGTGGAAACCGACGTAATTCGGCGCGGCCTATCGAATGGCATCAATATTATAGCGAAATAAGACAGTTAGCTATAATGGGCTATTTGGCTAAAGCTGTAGGCAGCATGGGAAATGCTAAAAACTCCATAGTCGCTTTACATAGATGTAAGAGTGGAAACCAACGTAATTCGGCGCGGCCTATCGAATGGCATCAATATTATAGCAAATTAAGACAGTTACCTATTTTTCGCTATTTGGCTAAAGGTGTAGGCAGCATGGGAAATGCTAAAAACACCATCGTCGCTTTACATAGATGTAAGAGTGGAAACCAACGTAATTCGGCGCGGCCTATCGAATGGCATCAATATTATAGCGAAATAAGACAGTTAGCTATAATGGGCTATTTGGCTATAGCTGTAGGCAGCATGGGAAATGCTAAAAACTCCATAGTCGCTTTACATAGATGTAAGAGTGGAAACCAACGTAATTCGGCGCGGCCTATCGAATGGCATCAATATTATAGCGAAATAAGACAGTTAGCTATTTTTGGCTTTTTGGCTAAAGCTGTTATCTTTGCATTGTATAAATTCAAATTTTTGTATTGTATAATTGCATAGCATATGTGTGAGCACTATGTTCCTACTATAAAGCAAACATTTACAGGGTACGTCTTTCATTGACTTGAATGTGCCCTGGCAGCTGAGAGTATGTCATGCTCACTCAAATGTCTCGCTGGTGGTGGCGTGTGTGTTGGATCATTAAGTTCCCTTCAAAATGGTTGAGCTGAATGGTGCTGATGCATACGTCATGTCCGTGAACGGGCGCCGCCAGTAGGGACTGGTCATCTCTTAGCTCCCACGGCTTATTTTAATTGTTATTTTATTTTAATTACTGACGCTTTTAATGTGCACTTTTTACATCGTTCTCACATTGATAATTTCAACATAATGATGTAACCAACTTTTTGTAACAAAATCTTGATTTTAAAAGAGTGTCCATGGAGTTTCTTGCCCGTTCTTCTCCATAGGTACCTACGCTTTGGAATGGGCAACTAGCTTCATTTTTCTAACTCACCGTCCTTGACAATTCAAAAGTGCCTGTAATTGGTTTATTTGAAATAAATGCTTTGAGTTTGAGTTTGAGTTTGTAGGCAGCATGGGAAATGCTAAAAACACCATCGTCGCTTTACATAGATGTAAGAGTGGAAACCAACGTAATTCGGCGCGGCCTATCAAATGGCATCAATATTATAGCGAAATAAGACAATCAGCTATTATCGGCTATGTGGGTAAAGCTGTAGGCAGCATGGGAAATGCTAAAAACTCCATAGTCGCTTTACATAGATGTAAGAGTGGAAACCAACGTTATTCGGCGCGGCCTATCGAATAATAATAATAATAATAATAATTTCAGCCAATGGCTTGATAGCCAAGAGCCTCGACCAACATCTGAGGAGGCTCTCGTTGGGCAGCTGGGTCAAGGGCTTGATCCAGAAAGCGGTACTCCTGGACACGGCTCGCATCATTAGGAGGTTCCTCTCTCTGGAGCCCTGACCGCCGGTAGCTTGGACCTTGTTCCCGATACCGGTGGGCTACTATTTTTTATATTTTTAAATGTTTTTTTTTTTTTTAATAATATTTAAAAATGTAATTTATATGTATTTATTGAAATAAAGGAGATAATAATAATAATAAATCTGCAATAGAAAGACTCACTATCAATCTGCAATAGAAAGACTCACTATCAAAAGACAAAATGGAGGGAGAGGCCTGATAGACATCCAGCACCTGTGGCGGAAACAAGTCTGGCAACTAAAAACATTTTTTCACTCAAAATCTCGCACTAGCAACATTCATAAAGCCATAGTTCAAAATGATAGTAACTACACCCCACTTAACTTGAATGAACAGCTAGATATTCCACAAATTACTAGCGAAAACTCGCAGAAACTAAAAATTGAGGATTGGAAGAAAAAGGTACTTCACGGCCGACATCCTCATGACCTAGAACAATCCCATGTGAACCAAGTAGCCTCAAATAAGTTTCTGAAAATAGGCAACTTATTCCCAGAAACTGAAGGATTTATAATTGCGATACAAGACCAGATTATTAACACAAAAAATTATAGAAAATATATCATCAAAGATCCATCAGTAACAAATGATAAATGTCGCAAGTGTCACGCACAACCAGAAACAATTCAACACATAACAGGAGCGTGCACAACTCTTACGCAGACAGATTACACACATAGGCACAACCAGGTAGCAAATGTAATCCACCAAAAATTAGCACTGAAATACACACTCATAAAAGACACAAACACTCCTTATTACAATTACACACCACAAACGATCCTAGAAAATGACACACATAAACTTTATTACGACCGCGCCATACTAACCGACAGGACAATTCACTACAACAGACCGGATATAACCCTACAAGATAAAATAAATAAAGTTACTTACGTAATAGATATAGCCGTTCCTAACACACACAACGTTCAGAAGACAATATCTGAAAAAATTAGTAAATACGCCGAACTCAAAGATGAAGTGACTAGAATTTGGCGCCAGCAAAAAGTTTACGTGGTCCCTATAGTCCTCTCCACAACAGGCGTCATCCCAAATCACCTTATTCATACCCTTAAATTACTAAACCTAAAAGAAACCCTCTATATTACCTTACAAAAAGCTGCAATTTTAAATACATGTCGCATTGTCCGAAAGTTCATGCAAATAGATGAAAACGAAATAGGACCTCATCAAAACACATATTAAACATAACACACCACACGCTGCATTTACTTGGCTTCAGTCCGTAAATGTTGCAAAAACCAGCCAAAGAGCTGAGAAGAAAAACACTCTACAAAAATAATAATAATAACCCAACTCTCGGATTCCATAAACCTTCGAGCCCTCTCCGCAGCCGAAACCTATAAGTATTTGGGTATGTCGGAAGCGTTGGGCATCAATGTAACTGACATGAAGCAATCGATGAGGGAGCGCTTCTTTGGCCGCCTGAAGAAAGTATTTAATAGTCTTTTATCAGGCGGAAACAAGGTGCGCGCCTTCAACGGTTGGGTCATGCCGGTTTTGATGTACTCTTTCGGCATACTCAAATGGACTCAGACCGAACTCGACGCCCTGGATAGGAGGGTCCGTACGCTGCTTACTGCATATCGAATGCATCACCCACGGTCATCGGTAATGAGACTGTATATCCCGCGAAAATGTGGAGGTCGAGGCTTTTTAAATGCTAAGACTCTCCACAATCGCGAGATATGCAGTCTCAGGGATTATTTCCTAGCAACCGACGTGGGTATGCATCGAGATGTAGTTGCGGTGGATAAGGGCCTCACCCCGCTCTCCTTGGCTAAAGAGAACTGGCGCAGGCCTGTAGTGCTTGACACTAATGATCGCATGGAAGTATGGCAGAGTAAGGAGCTTCACGGGCGCTTTTTCCGGGCTCTACATGAACCCGATGTAGACTTTCTAGCGTCCGTAGCCTGGCTGCGTTTCGGTGACCTCTTTGGGGAAACCGAAGGTTTTGTCTGTGCAATTATGGACGAAGTTATTATGACGAACAACTACCGGAGATTTATTGTGAAAGACGGCACGGTTGACATTTGTCGGGCATGCCACCGTCCGGGTGAATCAATCAGACACATAATCTCCGGGTGTTCTCGTCTAGCTAACGAGGAGTACTTGCATAGACACAACCTTGTAGCCAGGATTATTCACCAGCAACTTGCTCTGAAATACAGCCTTGTGGATTCAGAAGTGCCATACTACAGGTATGTGCCCGACCCAGTTCTCGAAAAGGGACATGTCACACTGTACTGGGATCGATCCATCATCACTGACAGGACTATTGTTGCCAATAAGCCTGATATAGTGGTGGTGGATCGACTAGAGCGGCGTGCAATGATCGTTGATATAACGGTCCCGCATGACGGGAACCTCGTGAAAGCCGAGAAAGATAAACAAATCAAGTATCTTGACTTGGCTCACGAGGTTGTCGACATGTGGAATGTGGACTCAGCGATCATTGTACCGATAGTTGTTACAGCCAATGGCATTATAGCCAAGAGCCTCAACCAACATCTGAGGAGGCTCTCGTTGGGCAGCTGGGTCAAGGGCTTGATCCAGAAAGCGGTACTCCTGGACACGGCTCGCATTGTTAGGAGGTTCCTCTCTCTGGGGCCCTGACCGCCGGTAGCTTGGACCTTGTTCCCGATGCCGGTGGGTTACTATTTTTTATATTTTTAAATGTTTTTATATTTTTATACTAATATTTAAAAATGTAATTTATATGCGTTTATGTTAAAATAAAGGAAATAATAATAATAAGTTTATTTATTTCTCCTCACAATAACAAACTTATTCTAGGTTTCACATATTAATTATTTGTTTTCTTAGTTAGCTATGTGAGGAGCTGGTGTCTGAGTTAGGCGAAAAAGCCTGTATTACAAATCACCAGGTCCCCACCCCACGGAAGAACAGAACGTTTGCATAACAAAATATGATATTACAATACAGTGTTATATGTAATTAAGGAGATTTAAGATTACAAACTTATTATAATTTTGGGGGTAGAAAGTTAAAAAGAAACTATGAACAAAAAGTTAATCAAGGCGCCTGTGTCTGTGTGTAGGTGTGTATGTGTCTATTAGTGTATAATGCTAATGTGTGGTGTTTAGTGTCAGGTGTAGTGTACCGATGTGTTAGTGAGAGGGTTTTGGTGCAAGTTATAAACTTATATAGTACCAATTTAACTTAAGAATGAAGTAGACTTTCTGTGAAATTATAATCCATTTTTTTTAACCAGTCCGAAACCAAAGACTTACATTTGGTTTTTGGCAAGGGATATAGCGTTACGGCTCGATTTACCTTATTGTATAGATTTGAACCCTGGTAGCAGAAAAACCGATGTGCAAACTTAGTTTTGAATGACGATGTAGAACAGACCATATGTTTGCGACGTTTGTTTCTGATTCTTTCTGGTTCAAAGGTTGTTAGAGCATGTTGTTTCATAACCGTTCTCAGGATGAATAGCTGCCTCACAGTAAGTACCTCCCATTTCGAATAGAGATCAGTAGTTGGGTGAAAGAAAGGTAGGAACAAACTAACCTTTAGGAGTGCTCTTTGTGCTCTTTCAACTTTTAAGAGATGAGTTTTACATGCGCCACCCCATGTGGTGATACAGTATTCAAGCTGAGACTGACAGAGAGCATAGTAGACCGACTTTATGACAGATTTAGGTGCAGTGTTTCTTAAGGCTTTAAATATTACTATAAGTCTACGCACTCTCGCTGATAGCAGATTAAGATGTTCATGAAATTTAAGATTTCTGTCAATAATGACTCCTAGGTACTTCGTAGATTCAGCGTTTTTAAGGTTGGGACACTGACAAATTGTGTCATTTGCATTTGGGCACGAATGGGAGACAATATTCAAAGAGGGATCCGGTTTGTCATTAGTTTGAATGGAAAACGTGATGAAGGTCGTTTTTTCTACATTTAATGTAAGTAAATTCTTATTTAACCAACCGGTCACAGTGTTCATGCCTATCTGAGCTTTGGCAAAAACTTCATGCCAGGTGTTCCCGCTAAAAAGTAAGGCCGTATCATCAGCAAACGCAACAGTTTTCGAATCTGGAAACATTAACTGACAAATATCGTTAATATAGACTAGGAACAGCGTCGGTCCAAGAATACTACCCTGTGGTACTCCAAAAGTCACTGGTACCTCTTCACTAGTTATGTTACCGATTTTAACACACTGTGTTCTGTCGGTTAAGTAATCTTTAAGAAGTTTTAGTTGTAGATCCCGGATACCCAGGCTTTCAAGTTTTGTTAACAGAATAGGGACAGAGACTGTGTCAAAGGCCTTTGCTAAATCTAAAAATATTCCAATCGTTTTTCTCTTTGAATCTATGTTGTTAACTATATAATTTGTTAGTTCTGACACAGCGTCAGCGGTGGATCTCTTGGTTCTGAAACCAAATTGTGCTTGTGAGAGGAGATTTTTACTTTCCAAGTAGTTAACAAGTCTTTTGTTAATGATTCGCTCTAAAAATTTTGATAGGGTAGGGAGAATTGAGATTGGCCTATAATTATTGACACAGTCTCTGTCACCACTCTTATGTATCGGGTGAACTCTTGACTTCTTATAGATCTTCGGAAATATACCGGTTGTGAGCGATAAATTACAGATGTACGTTATAGGTATTGTCAGAATATCCATATTAGATTTCAGGATGTCACTAGATATCAAATCAAGGCCCACCGAACAATCGCTCTTTAAAACTGTTATTAAAGACCTAACCTCATCTTCATCCGTAGGGAGCAGACAAAAAGAATGGCTACACGAGTTAAAGGTGGTGGGTTCCGTTTGTGGATTATTTTTAATATTTTTTTCTGCTAGCGTTTTACCCACATTTGCAAAGTATTGATTAACATTGTTTGCCGAGTTTTGGGGGTCATTAGTGCTTATAAGCTCAGTCGGGCTGTCTTTGGGTTTAGTCGAGTATGTAATCTCTTTAACTATTTTCCAAATTTTTTTACTATTTTTCCCTGCGTTTTGGAATTGTAGCTTCTCATATTCTCTTTTAAGTTTTTTAAATAAAGACGAACAAAAATTTCGGTATCGTTTGTATGTAGTTTTATGTATCTCATTGTCTGGGTGTTTCTTTACTTTTTTATAGAGATTATCACGATTTCTAATGCACTTTAGAATGCCTGGGGTTACCCACGGTTTTAGAATTTTTTTCTTGTTTGATATTTTGACTTCCCTAGTGTTGTTTTTGATAGCCCTATAAAGGATACTATGGAAGAAATCGGCAGCCTCATTAGCGTTATTAACTGTGTATAGTGGACTAAAGTCAACATTTTTGAGTTCCGCATTTAGAGAGTTGTGATCTAAGTAATTTATAACTTTGGCAGGTTTTTGTTTAGGACGAGTAGCTATATATAAAGCAACACTATTATGATCTGTAATTGTTGTTTGGAGTATAAGACAGCGGGCTGACAGTTTTGTCTTTAGAAACGTGTGATCCAAACATGTTTTATTATGCGTAGGAGATGTGTATGCAGGCATCATACCGTGGAATGCCATCATATCAAGATATGCAGACTGATTCCTGTCAGTACTATGCTCAGTAATGTTAATATTTATGTCCCCCAATAATATGAGATTTTGCATCAACGAATATTTTAATAGTACTTGATTGAGAGATTGCAAAAAGTTATGAATATTTCTGTGGCCGGGTGGCCTATAAATGGCCAAAGCTACTGTGTCTCTATTTAGGGTAATAACAAGACAGTTCGCATCCTCAATTACAGGTTCTTCAACTGAGATATACAAACCGTTTTTGTAGTACACAACAACACCTTCATTCTGTGTATGGTTGTTAGTAGTGGAAAAACTGTCATATCCATCCAAAGAGGGTAAGAACACAGTTAATGGCAACCAGCACTCTGTCAGAACAATACAATCCCAATCCACCGCAGTTCTGGCTATTATCGGTAATAAGCCGGGTAGGTTACATTTAACACTCCGAATATTTTGTTGAAACATTTTAAGACATTTTTTGGAGTTTGGTAACATACTCGAATGGCATCAATATTAAAGCAAATTAAGACAGTTAGCTATTTTTCGCTATTTGGCTAAAGGTGTAGGCAGCATGGGAAATGCTAAAAACACCATCGTCGCTTTACATAGATGTAAGAGTGGAAACCAACGTAATTCGGCGCGGCCTATCAAATGGCATCAATATTATAGCGAAATAAGACAATCAGCTATTATCGGCTATGTGGGTAAAGCTGTAGGCAGCATGGGAAATGCTAAAAACTCCATAGTCGCTTTACGTAGATGTAAGAGTGGAAACCGACGTAATTCGGCACGGCCTATCGAATGGCATCAATATTATAGCGAAATAAGACAATCAGCTATTATCGGCTATGTGGCTAAAGCTGTAGGCACCGTGGGAAATGCTAAAAACTCCATAGTCGCTTTACATAGATGTAAGAGTGAAAACCAACGTAATTCGGCGCGGCTTATCGAATGGCATCAATATTATAGCGAAATAAGACAGTTAGCTATTTTTGGCTTTTTGGCTAAAGCTGTAGGCAGCATGGGAAATGCTAAAAACACCATCGTCGCTTTACATAGATGTAAGAGTGGAAACCAACGTAATTCGGCACGGCCTATCAAATGGCATCAATATTATAGCGAAATAAGACAATCAGCTATTATCGGCTATGTGGGTAAACCTGTAGGCAGCATGGGAAATGCTAAAAACTCCATAGTCGCTTTACATAGATGTAAGAGTGGAAACCAACGTTATTCGGCGCGGCCTATCGAATGGCATCAATATTATAGCAAATTAAGACAGTTAGCTATTTTTCGCTATTTGGCTAAAGGTGTAGGCAGCATGGGAAATGCTAAAAACACCATCGTCGCTTTACATAGATGTAAGAGTGGAAACCAACGTAATTCGGCGCGGCCTATCAAATGGCATCAATATTATAGCGAAATAAGACAATCAGCTATTATCGGCTATGTGGGTAAAGCTGTAGGCAGCATGGGAAATGCTAAAAACTCCATAGTCGCTTTACATAGATGTAAGAGTGGAAACCAACGTTATTCGGCGCGGCCTATCGAATGGCATCAATATTATAGCGAAATAAGACAGTTAGTTATTTTTGGCTATTTGGCTATAGCTGTAGGCAGCATGGGAAATGCTAAAAACTCCATAGTCGCTTTACGTAGATGTAAGAGTGGAAACCGACGTAATTCGGCACGGCCTATCGAATGGCATCAATATTATAGCGAAATAAGACAATCAGCTATTATCGGCTATGTGGCTAAAGCTGTAGGCACCGTGGGAAATGCTAAAAACTCCATAGTCGCTTTACATAGATGTAAGAGTGAAAACCAACGTAATTCGGCACGGCTTATCGAATGGCATCAATATTATAGCGAAATAAGACAATCAGCTATTATCGGCTATGTGGGTAAACCTGTAGGCAGCATGGGAAATGCTAAAAACTCCATAGTCGCTTTACATAGATGTAAGAGTGGAAACCAACGTTATTCGGCGCGGCCTATCGAATGGCATCAATATTATAGCAAATTAAGACAGTTAGCTATTTTTCGCTATTTGGCTAAAGGTGTAGGCAGCATGGGAAATCCAACGTAATTCGGCGCGGCCTATCAAATGGCATCAATATTATAGCGAAATAAGACAATCAGCTATTATCGGCTATGTGGGTAAAGCTGTAGGCAGCATGGGAAATGCTAAAAACTCCATAGTCGCTTTACATAGATGTAAGAGTGGAAACCAACGTAATTCGGCGCGGCCTATCGAATGGCATCAATATTATAGCGAAATAAGACAGTTAGCTATAATGGGCTATTTGGCTAAAGCTGTAGGCAGCATGGGAAATGCTAAAAACTCCATAGTCGCTTTACATAGATGTAAGAGTGGAAACCAACGTAATTCGGCGCGGCCTATCGAATGGCATCAATATTATAGCGAAATAAGACAGTTAGTTATTTTTGGCTATTTGGCTATAGCTGTAGGCAGCATGGGAAATGCTAAAAACTCCATAGTCGCTTTACATAGATGTAAGAGTGGAAACCAACGTAATTCGGCGCGGCCTATCGAATGGCATCAATATTATAGCAAATTAAGACAGTTAGCTATTTTTCGCTATTTGGCTAAAGGTGTAGGCAGCATGGGAAATGCTAAAAACTCCATAGTCGCTTTACATAGATGTAAGAGTGGAAACCAACGTTATTCGGCGCGGCCTATCGAATGGCATCAATATTATAGCGAAATAAGACAATCAGCTATTATCGGCTATGTGGGTATAGCTGTAGGCAGCATGGGAAATGCTAAAAACTCCATAGTCGCTTTACATAGATGTAAGAGTGGAAACCAACGTAATTCGGCGCGGCCTATCAAATGGCATCAATATTATAGCGAAATAAGACAATCAGCTATTATCGGCTATGTGGGTAAAGCTGTAGGCAGCATGGGAAATGCTAAAAACTCCATAGTCGCTTTACCTAGATGTAAGAGTGGAAACCAACGTAATTCGGCGCGGCCTATCGAATGGCATCAATATTATAGCGAAATAAGACAGTTAGCTATAATTGGCTATTTGGCTAAAGCTGTAGGCAGCATGGGAAATGCTAAAAACTCCATAGTCGCTTTACGTAGATGTAAGAGTGGAAACCGACGTAATTCGGCGCGGCCTATCGAATGGCATCAATATTATAGCGAAATAAGACAATCAGCTATTATCGGCTATGTGGGTAAAGCTGTAGGCAGCATGGGAAATGCTAAAAACTCCATAGTCGCTTTACATAGATGTAAGAGTGGAAACCAACGTAATTCGGCGCGGCCTATCGAATGGCATCAATATTATAGCGAAATAAGACAGTTAGCTATAATGGGCTATTTGGCTAAAGCTGTAGGCAGCATGGGAAATGCTAAAAACTCCATAGTCGCTTTACATAGATGTAAGAGTGGAAACCAACGTAATTCGGCGCGGCCTATCGAATGGCATCAATATTAAAGCAAATTAAGACAGTTAGCTATTTTTCGCTATTTGGCTAAAGGTGTAGGCAGCATGGGAAATGCTAAAAACACCATCGTCGCTTTACATAGATGTAAGAGTGGAAACCAACGTAATTCGGCGCGGCCTATCAAATGGCATCAATATTATAGCGAAATAAGACAATCAGCTATTATCGGCTATGTGGGTAAAGCTGTAGGCAGCATGGGAAATGCTAAAAACTCCATAGTCGCTTTACCTAGATGTAAGAGTGGAAACCAACGTAATTCGGCGCGGCCTATCGAATGGCATCAATATTATAGCGAAATAAGACAGTTAGCTATAATTGGCTATTTGGCTAAAGCTGTAGGCAGCATGGGAAATGCTAAAAACTCCATAGTCGCTTTACGTAGATGTAAGAGTGGAAACCGACGTAATTCGGCGCGGCTTATCGAATGGCATCAATATTATAGCGAAATAAGACAATCAGCTATTATCGGCTATGTGGGTAAAGCTGTAGGCAGCATGGGAAATGCTAAAAACTCCATAGTCGCTTTACATAGATGTAAGAGTGGAAACCAACGTAATTCGGCGCGGCCTATCGAATGGCATCAATATTATAGCGAAATAAGACAGTTAGCTATAATGGGCTATTTGGCTAAAGCTGTAGGCAGCATGGGAAATGCTAAAAACTCCATAGTCGCTTTACATAGATGTAAGAGTGGAAACCAACGTAATTCGGCGCGGCCTATCAAATGGCATCAATATTATAGCGAAATAAGTCAATCAGCTATTATCGGCTATGTGGGTAAAGCTGTAGGCAGCATGGGAAATGCTAAAAACACCATCGTCGCATTACATAGATGTAAGAGTGGATACCAACGTAATTCGGCGCGGCCTATCAAATGGCATCAATATTATAGCGAAATAAGACAATCAGCTATTATCGGCTATGTGGGTAAAGCTGTAGGCAGCATGGGAAATGCTAAAAACACCATCGTCGCATTACATAGATGTAAGAGTGGATACCAACGTAATTCGGCGCGGCCTATCAAATGGCATCAATATTATAGCGAAATAAGACAATCAGCTATTATCGGCTATGTGGGTAAAGCTGTAGGCAGCATGGGAAATGCTAAAAACTCCATAGTCGCTTTACATAGATGTAAGAGTGGAAACCAACGTAATTCGGCGCGGCCTATCGAATGGCATCAATATTATAGCGAAATAAGACAGTTAGCTATAATGGGCTATTTGGCTAAAGCTGTAGGCAGCATGGGAAATGCTAAAAACTCCATAGTCGCTTTACATAGATGTAAGAGTGGAAACCAACGTTATTCGGCGCGGCCTATCGAATGGCATCAATATTATAGCGAAATAAGACAGTTAGTTATTTTTGGCTATTTGGCTATAGCTGTAGGCAGCATGGGAAATGCTAAAAACTCCATAGTCGCTTTACATAGATGTAAGAGTGGAAACCAACGTTATTCGGCGCGGCCTATCGAATGGCATCAATATTATAGCGAAATAAGACAGTTAGTTATTTTTGGCTATTTGGCTATAGCTGTAGGCAGCATGGGAAATGCTAAAAACTCCATAGTCGCTTTACATAGATGTAAGAGTGGAAACCAACGTAATTCGGCGCGGCCTATCGAATGGCATCAATATTATAGCGAAAAAAGACAATCAGCTATTATCGGCTATGTGGCTAAAGCTGTAGGAACCGTGGGAAATGCTAAAAACTCCATAGTCGCTTTACATAGATGTAAGAGTGAAAACCAACGTAATTCGGCGCGGCTTATCGAATGGCATCAATATTATAGCGAAATAAGACAATCAGCTATTATCGGCTATGTGGGTAAAGCTGTAGGCAGCATGGGAAACGCTAAAAACTCCATAGTCGCTTTACATAGATGTAAGAGTGGAAACCAACGTAATTCGGCGCGGCCTATCGAATGGCATCAATATTATAGCGAAATAAGACAGTTAGTTATTTTTGGCTATTTGGCTATAGCTGTAGGCAGCATGGGAAATGCTAAAAACTCCATAGTCGCTTTACATAGATGTAAGAGTGGAAACCAACGTTATTCGGCGCGGCCTATCGAATGGCATCAATATTATAGCGAAATAAGACAGTTAGTTATTTTTGGCTATTTGGCTATAGCTGTAGGCAGCATGGGAAATGCTAAAAACTCCATAGTCGCTTTACGTAGATGTAAGAGTGGAAACCGACGTAATTCGGCACGGCCTATCGAATGGCATCAATATTATAGCGAAATAAGACAATCAGCTATTATCGGCTATGTGGCTAAAGCTGTAGGCACCGTGGGAAATGCTAAAAACTCCATAGTCGCTTTACATAGATGTAAGAGTGAAAACCAACGTAATTCGGCACGGCTTATCGAATGGCATCAATATTATAGCGAAATAAGACAATCAGCTATTATCGGCTATGTGGGTAAACCTGTAGGCAGCATGGGAAATGCTAAAAACTCCATAGTCGCTTTACATAGATGTAAGAGTGGAAACCAACGTTATTCGGCGCGGCCTATCGAATGGCATCAATATTATAGCAAATTAAGACAGTTAGCTATTTTTCGCTATTTGGCTAAAGGTGTAGGCAGCATGGGAAATCCAACGTAATTCGGCGCGGCCTATCAAATGGCATCAATATTATAGCGAAATAAGACAATCAGCTATTATCGGCTATGTGGGTAAAGCTGTAGGCAGCATGGGAAATGCTAAAAACTCCATAGTCGCTTTACCTAGATGTAAGAGTGGAAACCAACGTAATTCGGCGCGGCCTATCGAATGGCATCAATATTATAGCGAAATAAGACAGTTAGCTATAATTGGCTATTTGGCTAAAGCTGTAGGCAGCATGGGAAATGCTAAAAACTCCATACTCGCTTTACGTAGATGTAAGAGTGGAAACCGACGTAATTCGGCGCGGCCTATCGAATGGCATCAATATTATAGCGAAATAAGACAGTTAGTTATTTTTGGCTATTTGGCTATAGCTGTAGGCAGCATGGGAAATGCTAAAAACTCCATAGTCGCTTTACATAGATGTAAGAGTGGAAACCAACGTAATTCGGCGCGGCCTATCGAATGGCATCAATATTATAGCGAAAAAAGACAATCAGCTATTATCGGCTATGTGGCTAAAGCTGTAGGAACCGTGGGAAATGCTAAAAACTCCATAGTCGCTTTACATAGATGTAAGAGTGAAAACCAACGTAATTCGGCGCGGCTTATCGAATGGCATCAATATTATAGCGAAATAAGACAATCAGCTATTATCGGCTATGTGGGTAAAGCTGTAGGCAGCATGGGAAACGCTAAAAACTCCATAGTCGCTTTACATAGATGTAAGAGTGGAAACCAACGTAATTCGGCGCGGCCTATCGAATGGCATCAATATTATAGCGAAATAAGACAGTTAGTTATTTTTGGCTATTTGGCTATAGCTGTAGGCAGCATGGGAAATGCTAAAAACTCCATAGTCGCTTTACATAGATGTAAGAGTGGAAACCAACGTTATTCGGCGCGGCCTATCGAATGGCATCAATATTATAGCGAAATAAGACAGTTAGTTATTTTTGGCTATTTGGCTATAGCTGTAGGCAGCATGGGAAATGCTAAAAACTCCATAGTCGCTTTACGTAGATGTAAGAGTGGAAACCGACGTAATTCGGCACGGCCTATCGAATGGCATCAATATTATAGCGAAATAAGACAATCAGCTATTATCGGCTATGTGGCTAAAGCTGTAGGCACCGTGGGAAATGCTAAAAACTCCATAGTCGCTTTACATAGATGTAAGAGTGAAAACCAACGTAATTCGGCACGGCTTATCGAATGGCATCAATATTATAGCGAAATAAGACAATCAGCTATTATCGGCTATGTGGGTAAACCTGTAGGCAGCATGGGAAATGCTAAAAACTCCATAGTCGCTTTACATAGATGTAAGAGTGGAAACCAACGTTATTCGGCGCGGCCTATCGAATGGCATCAATATTATAGCAAATTAAGACAGTTAGCTATTTTTCGCTATTTGGCTAAAGGTGTAGGCAGCATGGGAAATCCAACGTAATTCGGCGCGGCCTATCAAATGGCATCAATATTATAGCGAAATAAGACAATCAGCTATTATCGGCTATGTGGGTAAAGCTGTAGGCAGCATGGGAAATGCTAAAAACTCCATAGTCGCTTTACATAGATGTAAGAGTGGAAACCAACGTAATTCGGCGCGGCCTATCGAATGGCATCAATATTATAGCGAAATAAGACAGTTAGCTATAATGGGCTATTTGGCTAAAGCTGTAGGCAGCATGGGAAATGCTAAAAACTCCATAGTCGCTTTACATAGATGTAAGAGTGGAAACCAACGTAATTCGGCGCGGCCTATCGAATGGCATCAATATTATAGCGAAATAAGACAGTTAGTTATTTTTGGCTATTTGGCTATAGCTGTAGGCAGCATGGGAAATGCTAAAAACTCCATAGTCGCTTTACATAGATGTAAGAGTGGAAACCAACGTAATTCGGCGCGGCCTATCGAATGGCATCAATATTATAGCAAATTAAGACAGTTAGCTATTTTTCGCTATTTGGCTAAAGGTGTAGGCAGCATGGGAAATGCTAAAAACTCCATAGTCGCTTTACATAGATGTAAGAGTGGAAACCAACGTTATTCGGCGCGGCCTATCGAATGGCATCAATATTATAGCGAAATAAGACAATCAGCTATTATCGGCTATGTGGGTATAGCTGTAGGCAGCATGGGAAATGCTAAAAACTCCATAGTCGCTTTACATAGATGTAAGAGTGGAAACCAACGTAATTCGGCGCGGCCTATCAAATGGCATCAATATTATAGCGAAATAAGACAATCAGCTATTATCGGCTATGTGGGTAAAGCTGTAGGCAGCATGGGAAATGCTAAAAACTCCATAGTCGCTTTACCTAGATGTAAGAGTGGAAACCAACGTAATTCGGCGCGGCCTATCGAATGGCATCAATATTATAGCGAAATAAGACAGTTAGCTATAATTGGCTATTTGGCTAAAGCTGTAGGCAGCATGGGAAATGCTAAAAACTCCATAGTCGCTTTACGTAGATGTAAGAGTGGAAACCGACGTAATTCGGCGCGGCCTATCGAATGGCATCAATATTATAGCGAAATAAGACAATCAGCTATTATCGGCTATGTGGGTAAAGCTGTAGGCAGCATGGGAAATGCTAAAAACTCCATAGTCGCTTTACATAGATGTAAGAGTGGAAACCAACGTAATTCGGCGCGGCCTATCGAATGGCATCAATATTATAGCGAAATAAGACAGTTAGCTATAATGGGCTATTTGGCTAAAGCTGTAGGCAGCATGGGAAATGCTAAAAACTCCATAGTCGCTTTACATAGATGTAAGAGTGGAAACCAACGTAATTCGGCGCGGCCTATCGAATGGCATCAATATTAAAGCAAATTAAGACAGTTAGCTATTTTTCGCTATTTGGCTAAAGGTGTAGGCAGCATGGGAAATGCTAAAAACACCATCGTCGCTTTACATAGATGTAAGAGTGGAAACCAACGTAATTCGGCGCGGCCTATCAAATGGCATCAATATTATAGCGAAATAAGACAATCAGCTATTATCGGCTATGTGGGTAAAGCTGTAGGCAGCATGGGAAATGCTAAAAACTCCATAGTCGCTTTACCTAGATGTAAGAGTGGAAACCAACGTAATTCGGCGCGGCCTATCGAATGGCATCAATATTATAGCGAAATAAGACAGTTAGCTATAATTGGCTATTTGGCTAAAGCTGTAGGCAGCATGGGAAATGCTAAAAACTCCATAGTCGCTTTACGTAGATGTAAGAGTGGAAACCGACGTAATTCGGCGCGGCTTATCGAATGGCATCAATATTATAGCGAAATAAGACAATCAGCTATTATCGGCTATGTGGGTAAAGCTGTAGGCAGCATGGGAAATGCTAAAAACTCCATAGTCGCTTTACATAGATGTAAGAGTGGAAACCAACGTAATTCGGCGCGGCCTATCGAATGGCATCAATATTATAGCGAAATAAGACAGTTAGCTATAATGGGCTATTTGGCTAAAGCTGTAGGCAGCATGGGAAATGCTAAAAACTCCATAGTCGCTTTACATAGATGTAAGAGTGGAAACCAACGTAATTCGGCGCGGCCTATCAAATGGCATCAATATTATAGCGAAATAAGTCAATCAGCTATTATCGGCTATGTGGGTAAAGCTGTAGGCAGCATGGGAAATGCTAAAAACTCCATAGTCGCTTTACATAGATGTAAGAGTGGAAACCAACGTAATTCGGCGCGGCCTATCGAATGGCATCAATATTATAGCAAATTAAGACAGTTAGCTATTTTTCGCTATTTGGCTAAAGGTGTAGGCAGCATGGGAAATGCTAAAAACACCATCGTCGCATTACATAGATGTAAGAGTGGATACCAACGTAATTCGGCGCGGCCTATCAAATGGCATCAATATTATAGCGAAATAAGACAATCAGCTATTATCGGCTATGTGGGTAAAGCTGTAGGCAGCATGGGAAATGCTAAAAACTCCATAGTCGCTTTACATAGATGTAAGAGTGGAAACCAACGTAATTCGGCGCGGCCTATCGAATGGCATCAATATTATAACGAAATAAGACAGTTAGCTATAATGGGCTATTTGGCTAAAGCTGTAGGCAGCATGGGAAATGCTAAAAACTCCATAGTCGCTTTACATAGATGTAAGAGTGGAAACCAACGTTATTCGGCGCGGCCTATCGAATGGCATCAATATTATAGCGAAATAAGACAGTTAGTTATTTTTGGCTATTTGGCTATAGCTGTAGGCAGCATGGGAAATGCTAAAAACTCCATAGTCGCTTTACATAGATGTAAGAGTGGAAACCAACGTTATTCGGCGCGGCCTATCGAATGGCATCAATATTATAGCGAAATAAGACAGTTAGTTATTTTTGGCTATTTGGCTATAGCTGTAGGCAGCATGGGAAATGCTAAAAACTCCATAGTCGCTTTACATAGATGTAAGAGTGGAAACCAACGTAATTCGGCGCGGCCTATCGAATGGCATCAATATTATAGCGAAAAAAGACAATCAGCTATTATCGGCTATGTGGCTAAAGCTGTAGGAACCGTGGGAAATGCTAAAAACTCCATAGTCGCTTTACATAGATGTAAGAGTGAAAACCAACGTAATTCGGCGCGGCTTATCGAATGGCATCAATATTATAGCGAAATAAGACAATCAGCTATTATCGGCTATGTGGGTAAAGCTGTAGGCAGCATGGGAAACGCTAAAAACTCCATAGTCGCTTTACATAGATGTAAGAGTGGAAACCAACGTAATTCGGCGCGGCCTATCGAATGGCATCAATATTATAGCGAAATAAGACAGTTAGTTATTTTTGGCTATTTGGCTATAGCTGTAGGCAGCATGGGAAATGCTAAAAACTCCATAGTCGCTTTACATAGATGTAAGAGTGGAAACCAACGTAATTCGGCGCGGCCTATCAAATGGCATCAATATTATAGCGAAAAAAGACAATCAGCTATTATCGGCTATGTGGCTAAAGCTGTAGGAACCGTGGGAAATGCTAAAAACTCCATAGTCGCTTTACATAGATGTAAGAGTGAAAACCAACGTAATTCGGCGCGGCTTATCGAATGGCATCAATATTATAGCGAAATAAGACAGTTAGCTATTTTTGGCTTTTTGGCTAAAGCTGTAGGCAGCATGGGAAATGCTAAAAACACCATCGTCGCTTTACATAGATGTAAGAGTGGAAACCAACGTAATTCGGCGCGGCCTATCAAATGGCATCAATATTATAGCGAAATAAGACAATCAGCTATTATCGGCTATGTGGGTAAAGCTGTAGGCACCATGGGAAATGCTAAAAACTCCATAGTCGCTTTACATAGATGTAAGAGTGGAAACCAACGTAATTCGGCGCGGCCTATCGAATGGCATCAATATTATAGCGAAATAAGACAATCAGCTATTATCGGCTATGTGGGTAAAGCTGTAGGCAGCATGGGAAATGCTAAAAACTCCATAGTCGCTTTACATAGATGTAAGAGTGGAAACCAACGTAATTCGGCGCGGCCTATCGAATGGCATCAATATTATAGCGAAATAAGACAGCTAGTTATTTTTGGCTATTTGGCTATAGCTGTAGGCAGCATGGGAAATGCTAAAAACTCCATAGTCGCTTTACATAGATGTAAGAGTGGAAACCAACTTAATTCGGCGCGGCCTATCGAATGGCATCAATATTATAGCAAATTAAGACAGTTAGCTATTTTTCGCTATTTGGCTAAAGGTGTAGGCAGCATGGGAAATGCTAAAAACACCATCGTCGCTTAACATAGATGTAAGAGTGGAAACCAACGTAATTCGGCGCGGCCTATCAAATGGCATCAATATTATAGCGAAATAAGACAATCAGCTATTATCGGCTATGTGGGTAAAGCTGTAGGCAGCATGGGAAATGCTAAAAACTCCATAGTCGCTTTACATAGATGTAAGAGTGGAAACCAACGTAATTCGGCGCGGCCTATCGAATGGCATCAATATTATAGCGAAATAAGACAGTTAGCTATAATGGGCTATGTGGCTAAAGCTGTAGGCAGCATGGGAAATGCTAAAAACTCCATAGTCGCTTTACATAGATGTAAGAGTGGAAACCAACGTAATTCGGCGCGGCCTATCGAATGGCATCAATATTATAGCGAAATAAGACAGTTAGTTATTTTTGGCTATTTGGCTATAGCTGTAGGCAGCATGGGAAATGCTAAAAACTCCATAGTCGCTTTACATAGATGTAAGAGTGGAAACCAACGTAATTCGGCGCGGCCTATCGAATGGCATCAATATTATAGCAAATTAAGACAGTTAGCTATTTTTCGCTATTTGGCTAAAGGTGTAGGCAGCATGGGAAATGCTAAAAACACCATCGTCGCTTTACATAGATGTAAGAGTGGAAACCAACGTAATTCGGCGCGGCCTATCAAATGGCATCAATATTATAGCGAAATAAGACAATCAGCTATTATCGGCTATGTGGGTAAAGCTGTAGGCAGCATGGGAAATGCTAAAAACTCCATAGTCGCTTTACATAGATGTAAGAGTGGAAACCAACCTAATTCGGCGCGGCCTATCGAATGGCATCAATATTATAGCGAAATAAGACAGTTAGCTATAATGGGCTATTTGGCTAAAGCTGTAGGCAGCATGGGAAATGCTAAAAACTCCATAGTCGCTTTACATAGATGTAAGAGTGGAAACCAACGTTATTCGGCGCGGCCTATCGAATGGCATCAATATTATAGCGAAATAAGACAATCAGCTATTATCGGCTATGTGGGTATAGCTGTAGGCAGCATGGGAAATGCTAAAAACTCCATAGTCGCTTTACATAGATGTAAGAGTGGAAACCAACGTAATTCGGCGCGGCCTATCGAATGGCATCAATATTAAAGCAAATTAAGACAGTTAGCTATTTTTCGCTATTTGGCTAAAGGTGTAGGCAGCATGGGAAATGCTAAAAACACCATCGTCGCTTTACATAGATGTAAGAGTGGAAACCAACGTAATTCGGCGCGGCCTATCAAATGGCATCAATATTATAGCGAAATAAGACAATCAGCTATTATCGGCTATGTGGGTAAAGCTGTAGGCAGCATGGGAAATGCTAAAAACTCCATAGTCGCTTTACCTAGATGTAAGAGTGGAAACCAACGTAATTCGGCGCGGCCTATCGAATGGCATCAATATTATAGCGAAATAAGACAGTTAGCTATAATTGGCTATTTGGCTAAAGCTGTAGGCAGCATGGGAAATGCTAAAAACTCCATAGTCGCTTTACGTAGATGTAAGAGTGGAAACCGACGTAATTCGGCGCCGCCTATCGAATGGCATCAATATTATAGCGAAATAAGACAATCAGCTATTATCGGCTATGTGGGTAAAGCTGTAGGCAGCATGGGAAATGCTAAAAACTCCATAGTCGCTTTACATAGATGTAAGAGTGGAAACCAACGTAATTCGGCGCGGCCTATCGAATGGCATCAATATTATAGCGAAATAAGACAGTTAGCTATAATGGGCTATTTGGCTAAAGCTGTAGGCAGCATGGGAAATGCTAAAAACTCCATAGTCGCTTTACATAGATGTAAGAGTGGAAACCAACGTAATTCGGCGCGGCCTATCGAATGGCATCAATATTATAGCGAAATAAGACAGTTAGCTATAATGGGCTATTTGGCTAAAGCTGTAGGCAGCATGGGAAATGCTAAAAACACCATCGTCGCTTTACATAGATGTAAGAGTGGAAACCAACGTAATTCGGCGCGGCCTATCAAATGGCATCAATATTATAGCGAAATAAGACAATCAGCTATTATCGGCTATGTGGGTAAAGCTGTAGGTAGCAAGGGAAATGCTAAAAACTCCATAGTCGCTTTACATAGATGTAAGAGTGGAAACCAACGTAATTCGGCGCGGCCTATCGAATGGCATCAATATTATAGCAAATTAAGACAGTTAGCTATTTTTCGCTATTTGGCTAAAGGTGTAGGCAGCATGGGAAATGCTAAAAACACCATCGTCGCTTTACATAGATGTAAGAGTGGAAACCAACGTAATTCGGCGGGGCCTATCGAATGGCATCAATATTATAGCAAATTAAGACAGTTAGCTATTTTTCGCTATTTGGCTAAAGGTGTAGGCAGCATGGGAAATGCTAAAAACACCATCGTCGCTTTACATAGATGTAAGAGTGGAAACCGACGTAATTCGGCGCGGCCTATCGAATGGCATCAATATTATAGCGAAATAAGACAATCAGCTATTATCGGCTATGTGGCTAAAGCTGTAGAAACCGTGGGAAATGCTAAAAAATCCATAGTCGCTTTACATAGATGTAAGAGTGAAAACCAACGTAATTCGGCGCAGCTTATCGAATGGCATCAATATTATAGCGAAATAAGACAGTTAGCTATTTTTGGCTTTTTGGCTAAAGCTGTAGGCAGCATGGGAAATGCTAAAAACACCATCGTCGCTTTACATAGATGTAAGAGTGGAAACCAACGTAATTCGGCGCGGCCTATCAAATGGCATCAATATTATAGCGAAATAAGACAATCAGCTATTATCGGCTATGTGGGTAAAGCTGTAGGCAGCATGGGAAATGCTAAAAACTCCATAGTCGCTTTACATAGATGTAAGAGTGGAAACCAACGTAATTCGGCGCGGCCTATCGAATGGCATCAATATTATAGCGAAATAAGACAGTTAGCTATAATGGGCTATTTGGCTAAAGCTGTAGGCAGCATGGGAAATGCTAAAAACTCCATAGTCGCTTTACATAGATGTAAGAGTGGAAACCAACGTTATTCGGCGCGGCCTATCGAATGGCATCAATATTATAGCGAAATAAGGCAGTTAGTTATTTTTGGCTATTTGGCTATAGCTGTAGGCAGCATGGGAAATGCTAAAAACTCCATAGTCGCTTTACATAGATGTAAGAGTGGAAACCAACGTAATTCGGCGCGGCCTATCGAATGGCATCAATATTAAAGCAAATTAAGACAGTTAGCTATTTTTCGCTATTTGGCTAAAGGTGTAGGCAGCATGGGAAATGCTAAAAACACCATCGTCGCTTTACATAGATGTAAGAGTGGAAACCAACGTAATTCGGCGCGGCCTATCAAATGGCATCAATATTATAGCGAAATAAGACAATCAGCTATTATCGGCTATGTGGGTAAAGCTGTAGGCAGCATGGGAAATGCTAAAAACTCCATAGTCGCTTTACGTAGATGTAAGAGTGGAAACCAACGTAATTCGGCGCGGCCTATCGAATGGCATCAATATTATAGCGAAATAAGACAGTTAGCTATAATTGGCTATTTGGCTAAAGCTGTAGGCAGCATGGGAAATGCTAAAAACTCCATAGTCACTTTACGTAGATGTAAGAGTGGAAACCGACGTAATTCGGCGCGGCCTATCGAATGGCATCAATATTATAGCGAAATAAGACAATCAGCTATTATCGGCTATGTGGGTAAAGCTGTAGGCAGCATGGGAAATGCTAAAAACTCCATAGTCGCTTTACATAGATGTAAGAGTGGAAACCAACGTAATTAGGCGCGGCCTATCGAATGGCATCAATATTATAGCGAAATAAGACAGTTAGCTATAATGGGCTATTTGGCTAAAGCTGTAGGCAGCATGGGAAATGCTAAAAACTCCATAGTCGCTTTACATAGATGTAAGAGTGGAAACCAACGTAATTCGGCGCGGCCTATCGAATGGCATCAATATTATAGCGAAATAAGACAGTTAGCTATAATGGGCTATTTGGCTAAAGCTGTAGGCAGCATGGGAAATGCTAAAAACTCCATAGTCGCTTTACATAGATGTAAGAGTGGAAACCAACGTTATTCGGCGCGGCCTATCGAATGGTATCAATATTATAGCGAAATAAGACAGTTAGTTATTTTTGGCTATTTGGCTATAGCTGTAGGCAGCATGGGAAATGCTAAAAACTCCATAGTCGCTTTACATAGATGTAAGAGTGGAAACCAATGTAATTCGGCGCGGCCTATCAAATGGCATCAATATTATAGCGAAATAAGACAATCAGCTATTATCGGCTATGTGGGTAAAGCTGTAGGCAGCATGGGAAATGCTAAAAACTCCATAGTCGCTTTACATAGATGTAAGAGTGGAAACCAACGTAATTCGGCGCGGCCTATCGAATGGCATCAATATTATAGCGAAATAAGACAGTTAGCTATAATGGGCTATTTGGCTAAAGCTGTAGGCAGCATGGGAAATGCTAAAAACTCCATAGTCGCTTTACATAGATGTAAGAGTGGAAACCAACGTAATTCGGCGCGGCCTATCGAATGGCATCAATATTAAAGCAAATTAAGACAGTTAGCTATTTTTCGCTATTTGGCTAAAGGTGTAGGCAGCATGGGAAATGCTAAAAACACCATCGTCGCTTTACATAGATGTAAGAGTGGAAACCAACGTAATTCGGCGCGGCCTATCAAATGGCATCAATATTATAGCGAAATAAGACAATCAGCTATTATCGGCTATGTGGGTAAAGCTGTAGGCAGCATGGGAAATGCTAAAAACTCCATAGTCGCTTTACGTAGATATAAGAGTGGAAACCAACGTAATTCGGCGCGGCCTATCGAATGGCATCAATATTATAGCGAAATAAGACAGTTAGCTATAATGGGCTATTTGGCTAAAGCTGTAGGCAGCATGGGAAATGCTAAAAACTCCATAGTCGCTTTACGTAGATGTAAGAGTGGAAACCGACGTAATTCGGCGCGGCCTATCGAATGGCATCAATATTATAGCGAAATAAGACAATCAGCTATTATCGGCTATGTGGGTAAAGCTGTAGGCAGCATGGGAAATGCTAAAAACTCCATAGTCGCTTTACATAGATGTAAGAGTGGAAACCAACGTAATTAGGCGCGGCCTATCGAATGGCATCAATATTATAGCGAAATAAGACAGTTAGCTATAATGGGCTATTTGGCTAAAGCTGTAGGCAGCATGGGAAATGCTAAAAACTCCATAGTCGCTTTACATAGATGTAAGAGTGGAAACCAACGTAATTCGGCGCGGCCTATCGAATGGCATCAATATTATAGCGAAATAAGACAGTTAGCTATAATGGGCTATTTGGCTAAAGCTGTAGGCAGCATGGGAAATGCTAAAAACTCCATAGTCGCTTTACATAGATGTAAGAGTGGAAACCAACGTTATTCGGCGCGGCCTATCGAATGGCATCAATATTATAGCGAAATAAGACAGTTAGTTATTTTTGGCTATTTGGCTATAGCTGTAGGCAGCATGGGAAATGCTAAAAACTCCATAGTCGCTTTACATAGATGTAAGAGTGGAAACCAATGTAATTCGGCGCGGCCTATCAAATGGCATCAATATTATAGCGAAATAAGACAATCAGCTATTATCGGCTATGTGGGTAAAGCTGTAGGCAGCATGGGAAATGCTAAAAACTCCATAGTCGCTTTACATAGATGTAAGAGTGGAAACCAACGTAATTCGGCGCGGCCTATCGAATGGCATCAATATTATAGCGAAATAAGACAGTTAGCTATAATGGGCTATTTGGCTAAAGCTGTAGGCAGCATGGGAAATGCTAAAAACTCCATAGTCGCTTTACATAGATGTAAGAGTGGAAACCAACGTAATTCGGCGCGGCCTATCGAATGGCATCAATATTATAGCAAATTAAGACAGTTAGCTATTTTTCGCTATTTGGCTAAAGGTGTAGGCAGCATGGGAAATGCTAAAAACTCCATAGTCGCTTTACATAGATGTAAGAGTGGAAACCAACGTTATTCGGCGCGGCCTATCGAATGGCATCAATATTATAGCGAAATAAGACAGTTAGCTATTTTTGGCTTTTTGGCTAAAGCTGTAGGCAGCATGGGAAATGCTAAAAACACCATCGTCGCTTTACATAGATGTAAGAGTGGAAACCAACGTAATTCGGCGCGGCCTATCAAATGGCATCAATATTATAGCGAAATAAGACAATCAGCTATTATCGGCTATGTGGGTAAAGCTGTAGGCAGCATAGGAAATGCTAAAAACACCATCGTCGCTTTACATAGATGTAAGAGTGGAAACCAACGTAATTCGGCGCGGCCTATCAAATGGCATCAATATTATAGCGAAATAAGACAATCAGCTATTATCGGCTATGTGGGTAAAGCTGTAGGTAGCATGGGAAATGCTAAAAACTCCATAGTCGCTTTACATAGATGTAAGAGTGGAAACCAACGTAATTCGGCGCGGCCTATCGAATGGCATCAATATTAAAGCAAATTAAGACAGTTAGCTATTTTTCGCTATTTGGCTAAAGGTGTAGGCAGCATGGGAAATGCTAAAAACACCATCGTCGCTTTACATAGATGTAAGAGTGGAAACCAACGTAATTCGGCGCGGCCTATCGAATGGCATCAATATTATAGCAAATTAAGACAGTTAGCTATTTTTCGCTATTTGGCTAAAGGTGTAGGCAGCATGGGAAATGCTAAAAACACCATCGTCGCTTTACATAGATGTAAGAGTGGAAACCGACGTAATTCGGCGCGGCCTATCGAATGGCATCAATATTATAGCGAAATAAGACAATCAGCTATTATCGGCTATGTGGCTAAAGCTGTAGGCACCGTGGGAAATGCTAAAAACTCCATAGTCGCTTTACATAGATGTAAGAGTGAAAACCAACGTAATTCGGCGCGGCTTATCGAATGGCATCAATATTATAGCGAAATAAGACAGTTAGCTATTTTTGGCTTTTTGGCTAAAGCTGTAGGCAGCATGGCAAATGCTAAAAACACCATCGTCGCTTTACATAGATGTAAGAGTGGAAACCAACGTAATTCGGCGCGGCCTATCAAATGGCATCAATATTATAGCGAAATAAGACAATCAGCTATTATCGGCTATGTGGGTAAAGCTGCGGTCGAGCGGCCAAGCGAATTATATTAAATAACGTAAAGCGACCGCGATGACGTCATCACACCAATTTGCGTCGCGGGCGCTCCGCCCGCTTATCGTAAACTCGAAAATACAATGGATCTTTGTTTGGGGGCTGGTTCGACTGTTCATTGTTTAAGAATGCTGACGAAATGGACTTTATAACTTGTCTTTCTTTCGTTTGAATGAATGGTCGTAAAAAATTACGTAATTCGTTGAAAATGAGCTCGAGAATTTTTATCTTAGAAAGTTTCCGCTATCGAAAAAAATGACAATAACAAAAAAAAACAAGCGACGACCTATGTTTTTTATGGTTTTAAATGCATGGTGTGTATATTCCTAGCATAACAAATGAATAAAACCACCTACCTTTAGTACAAAATGAATCATCCACAAGCATCACAAAACAAAACAATAACAACTGCCTGACGTAAGTTTTATGACAGACCTCGCAAAACAAATAGATTAAAAATATTTTTGTTCGAGCGTTCCAGGTTTTTCTTGGCTTGAAACGTAGTATATTGAGCATGGAATCAGAATGTACGGTTACCATAGAGAAATATTTAGTCGATTTTTGTCACGAGTTAAAATAAATGAGTCACTCCGCAACAAAGCGCGCGTGGGATAGATTTTATCCCGTGGCCGCTCAACGGCATTTTGCGCGTGGGATTAAATATATCCCGTGGCCGCTCAAGGGGGTAGGCACCATGGGAAATGCTAAAAACTCCATAGTCGCTTTACATAGATGTAAGAGTGGAAACCAACGTAATTCGGCGCGGCCTATCGAATGGCATCAATATTATAGCGAAATAAGACAGTTAGCTATTTTTGGCTTTTTGGCTAAAGCTGTAGGCAGCATGGGAAATGCTTAAAACACCATCGTCGCTTTACATAGATGTAAGAGTGGAAACCAACGTAATTCGGCGCGGCCTATCAAATGGCATCAATATTATAGCGAAATAAGACAATCAGCTATTATCGGCTATGTGGGTAAAGCTGTAGGCAGCATGGGAAATGCTAAAAACTCCATAGTCGCTTTACATAGATGTAAGAGTGGAAACCAACGTAATTCGGCGCGGCCTATCGAATGGCATCAATATTATAGCGAAATAAGACAGTTCGTTATTTTTGGCTATTTGGCTATAGCTGTGGGCAGCATGGGAAATGCTAAAAACTCCATAGTCGCTTTACATAGATGTAAGAGTGGAAACCAACGTAATTCGGCGCGGCCTATCAAATGGCATCAATATTATAGCGAAATAAGACAATCAGCTATTATCGGCTATGTGGGTAAAGCTGTAAGCAGCATGGGAAATGCTAAAAACTCCATAGTCGCTTTACATAGATGTAAGAGTGGAAACCAACGTAATTCGGCGCGGCCTATCGAATGGCATCAATATTATAGCAAATTAAGACAGTTAGCTATTTTTCGCTATTTGGCTAAAGGTGTAGGCAGCATGGGAAATGCTAAAAACACCATAGTCGCTTTACATAGATGTAAGAGTGGAAACCAACGTAATTCGGCGCGGCCTATCAAATGGCATCAATATTATAGCGAAATAAGACAATCAGCTATTATCGGCTATGTGGGTAAAGCTGTAGGCAGCATGGGAAATGCTAAAAACTCCATAGTCGCTTTACATATATAACGTTTGCAGGAGGCCTGTGAGTTGGTGGACCTGGTTAAGTACAATGCAGAGAGGTATGAGTCACTGACTAACAATCTCACCTGTAGTTGTGCTCCCACTCCACCACCTCTCATGTCACAGCATGTTGTTTCTGCCGCTTCACCCATTTTGACTCATACTACCCTAGACAGTGTCTATCCCACTCAAAGTAATGTTTTGGTATATTCTGATAGATTAGGAACAGGTTTTGGATCATTGTTAAATAACCGCTCCAAACATACTATTACTAATTGTTGTTACCATAACCTGCATTTTAATGAGCTTGTTCATAAAATAAAACACACAAAATTGAATGAGCAGACTACTGTAGTTCTTTTAATTGGAAACAGTCTGAGTTTAACTAAAAGGGACATAGTTAATGGTATTGACACCCTACTTAAATTAAAATTAGGAAAAATAATATTATGTGCTTTGCCATATTCAAATCATTTGAATTATGAAGAAAATGATTACATTTTTAGCCTAAATAATTTAATGCATATTTTGACATGTCGTCATAGTGACCGTTTATTGTATTTTGATACTAACAATTTTGTTAGAGATTTTGTACTAGTTCGGGAACATATGTTTCTTCCCAAGACTAGTCGACATGTATTAGCTACTTTGTTAGCTTACAATATACACGCAGTTATTGATAATTTAACTGAGACTAGGTTAAGTGACGAAACAGTATTATCTAGTACTTCTAATAATACTGTAATTAATTCTTTAAACTTTTAGACACGACAAAAGAGAAGCATAATAAGTGTATTTTACTGTATCACCAAAATATAAATCGCTTCTCTGGCAAAATCCTAGACGTGGAAATGTTAATAGATAAATATCATATGGATATCTTATGTTTTACTGAAACTTGGTTAAAACCGGATAGGATGTTGTTTAATGTAAATAATTTTTCAGTTGCCAGTGCGTACAATAGGTCTTCGATGGGGGGTGGTACTTTGATATTGTGTAATAGTTGTTTTAAATATAAGGAAAGAAAGGATATCACCGCTTGCTCTGTTGATCGCTTATGTGAGGTAGCATGTGCAGAGGTTGAGGGCCATACTTTCTTGTCTGTGTATAGACCACCAGCCACGAACTTGTCATCATTTTTGATAGTTATGGAAGAAATATTAGGTAAAATATTCAAAGATAATAAATTAGTTTTTGTATGTGGTGACCTAAATATTGATTTATTAGTTAATTCACCAGAAAAAAGTAAGCTTATCTCTTTGTTTAAATCATTCAATTTAAAATGTATATTTAATGAAGCGACTAGAATAACAGCAACCACAGCTTCATGCATAGACAATGTATTTACCAATTACAAAATAAAGGACTCATCCTTAATTAGTGGCGTCAGGTCAGACCATACTGGTCAGCTTGTATCGTTTGACTTAGATAAAAAGTTACATCTAGATAAAACCATTGAATTGAGACCTCTGACCAAAAATAAACTGAAATCTTTTAATAATAATGTTCTTAGCAATCTATCAACAGCGAGTTTTGATTCACAAGACCCCAATATAAACTATGGCACATTTTTTTCTACAGTATGCAAAGAATTCAATAAAGCATGTCCTGTAAAAAAAGTTACAATAACTACTAAACCAAAATTTAGCGAATGGGCCACTACTGGCATTAGAAAAAGCAGAGATATCTTATATAATTTGTATCACGAAAAATCATTGACTTCTGATCAGGCCCTTCATAATTATGTAAGAAAATATTCTAAAATATTCAAAAGAGTCTGCGCTCACGCTAAATCTAAATTAATAAGTAACAAAATTAGTATCTCTAAAAATAAAATAAAAGCTGTGTGGCAGGTAATTAACAAAGAAACTGGAAACACAAAACAGCGAGATCAGAATGAGTTAGCTCTAAAAATTGATAATGAAATCATTTCAGATAAGTTACAAGTTGCTGAGACTCTAGAAAATTTCTTTACCAACATCCCAATAGAAGTTACGAAATCTCTCCCCTCATCATCTGTATTAGCTGAATCTCTTCTTAAAGAAAACTTCAGCAAGGACATTCCAAGTTTTGAATTCAAACCCATTTCTATTGCCACAATTAAAACAGCATTTAAAAGTCTTAACATAAAAAACACTGAAGACTTATGGGGGATTTCCGTTAAGGTTCTCGAAAATATCATTGACACAATTGCCCCTGTCCTAACAGGCATATTTAATCAATGTTTAGACAACGGTACGTTTCCTGACTTAATGAAACATAGTAAAGTAGTACCAATTTTCAAATCAGGTAGTAAGAGTGATCCCTCTAATTATAGACCTATATCTGTGCTTCCAGCATTGAGCAAAATTTATGAAAAAATCATGCTAGACCAGATGTTGTCACATTTTAACTCAAATGGTATTTTACATAGTCGACAGTTTGGTTTCACGAAAGGTCGGTCGACGACTGACGCAGGAGTAAAACTCATCAGTCACATTTTGGAATCCTGGGAGAATTCCCAGGACGCGATTGGCATTTTCTGTGACCTCTCAAAAGCGTTTGACTGCGTTGACCACAATACACTTATCTGTAAATTACACCACTATGGAATTCGTGGACAGGCTGCTAATCTTGTACTTTCCTACTTATCAAACAGGCAGCAAAAAGTAAACGTTAATGGGGCGACGTCCTCGGGGTCTCTAGTTAAGATGGGCGTGCCTCAAGGTTCAATTCTTGGCCCTTTTTTATTTCTAGTTTATATTAATGACCTTCCTTACCTGATGGCTAACTTCTCGGATATAATTTTATTCGCTGATGACACTTCTCTTATTTTTAGAATAGATAGAAAAGATACAGATGTCTTACATGTCAATGATAGTCTAGCTGTTCTTTCGAAATGGTTTGCCGCTAATAATCTTTTACTCAATGCGAACAAAACTAAATGTCTTAAGTTCTCGTTACCAAATGTACCCCAAGTAGGTCTAAACTTAAAACTTGATGGGAAGAAACTAGATGCTATTTCGGAAACTGTATTTTTGGGAATTACTTTAGATTCAAAATTGCAATGGGGTGCTCACATTAGAGCTCTTTCAAGTAGATTAAGCTCAGCTGCTTACGCAGTAAGAAAGATAAGGCAGTTGACGGATGTAGCCACAGCTAGGTTAGTTTACTTTGCTTATTTTCACAGTATTATGTCTTATGGCGTTCTGTTGTGGGGATCGGCAGCTGACGTAGATTCAATTTTCATTTTACAAAAGAGGGCAATCCGCGCAATCTATAAAATGGGGCCTCGCGAGTCTCTTAGAAACAAATTCAGCGAAATTGATATTCTAACTCTGCCGTCTCTTTATATCCTAGAAAATATCTTGTACGTTCGCAAAAACTTAGGCCTTTTCAAAAAACGATGTGATTTCCATAATCTGAATACACGTAGTAAAGATGAAATTGTGATTCCAAAATTTAGATTGACTAAAACTAGCAAGTCATTTCTAATAAACAGTATCCGCTTCTATAACAAGTTGCCAAAGTCAGTTACAGAACTTAGCGATGGAAAGTTTAAAACGCACATCAAACGTATCCTTATCAAAAAAGCATATTATAAGATAAAAGACTACGTTGAAGACAGGGAAGTTTGGCATTAATTCCTTCTGCACATGTGGCTTCCCTGGTACCTCATTAACAGCATATCTATGTGAAAGTCTATTAACTGCTCTCAATGTTCTTTTTATTTTTACAATGCTGACATATTCTCGTCATTATTTGACATTATACATCAATTTTAATATCAACTATTTTTTAGTGATTGTCATGTTAATCATGTCACTATGTTTAATTAGGTTCATTTTATTTATGTAGATTATTTTACATATTGTGAATGGGAGAACGTTGTAGGCCTTACAGACTGTAGATTTGTAGACGATTTTCTATTCTGGATTCGTCTAAGTACCTGGTACTTATTTACAGGCCTGCACTGTCCTCCCATACATTTTTTTTACCTGAAAACATTGTTAAAGCCAATCATTTTTAAAAGAGTAACCGTGGAGTTTCTTGCCGGCTCTTCTCCATAGGAAACAACATTTTGGAACCGTGCACCTAGCTTCTGACGTTTCATAAGTGCCCATGCAGGTTTATATGAAATAAAAATATTTTGATTTGATTTGATTTGATAGATGTAAGAGTGGAAACCAACGTAATTCGGCGCGGCCTATCGAATGGCATCAATATTATAGCGAAATAAGACAGTTAGCTATAATGGGCTATTTGGCTAAAGCTGTAGGCAGCATGGGAAATGCTAAAAACTCCATAGTCGCTTTACATAGATGTAAGAGTGGAAACCAACGTTATTCGGCGCGGCCTATCGAATGGCATCAATATTATAGCGAAATAAGACAGTTAGTTATTTTTGGCTATTTGGCTATAGCTGTAGGCAGCATGGGAAATGCTAAAAACTCCATAGTCGCTTTACATAGATGTAAGAGTGGAAACCAACGTAATTCGGCGCGGCCTATCGAATGGCATCAATATTAAAGCAAATTAAGACAGTTAGCTATTTTTCGCTATTTGGCTAAAGGTGTAGGCAGCATGGGAAATGCTAAAAACACCATCGTCGCTTTACATAGATGTAAGAGTGGAAACCAACGTAATTCGGCGCGGCCTATCAAATGGCATCAATATTATAGCGAAATAAGACAATCAGCTATTATCGGCTATGTGGCTAAAGCTGTAGGCACCGTGGGAAATGCTAAAAACTCCATAGTCGCTTTACATAGATGTAAGAGTGAAAACCAACGTAATTCGGCGCGGCCTATCGAATGGCATCAATATTATAGCGAAATAAGACAGTTAGCTATTTTTGGCTTTTTGGCTAAAGCTGTAGGCAGCATGGGAAATGCTAAAAACACCATCGTCGCTTTACATAGATGTAAGAGTGGAAACCAACGTAATTCGGCGCGGCCTATCAAATGGCATCAATATTATAGCGAAATAAGACAATCAGCTATTATCGGCTATGTGGGTAAAGCTGTAGGCAGCATGGGAAATGCTAAAAACTCCATAGTCGCTTTACATAGATGTAAGAGTGGAAACCAACGTAATTCGGCGCGGCCTATCGAATGGCATCAATATTATAGCGAAATAAGACAGTTCGTTATTTTTGGCTATTTGGCTATAGCTGTAGGCAGCATGGGAAATGCTAAAAACTCCATAGTCGCTTTACATAGATGTAAGAGTGGAAACCAACGTAATTCGGCGCGGCCTATCGAATGGCATCAATATTATAGCAAATTAAGACAGTTAGCTATTTTTCGCTATTTGGCTAAAGGTGTAGGCAGCATGGGAAATGCTAAAAACACCATCGTCGCTTTACATAGATGTAAGAGTGGAAACCAACGTAATTCGGCGCGGCCTATCAAATGGCATCAATATTATAGCGAAATAAGACAATCAGCTATTATCGGCTATGTGGGTAAAGCTGTAGGCAGCATGGGAAATGCTAAAAACTCCATAGTCGCTTTACATAGATGTAAGAGTGGAAACCAACGTAATTCGGCGCGGCCTATCGAATGGCATCAATATTATAGCGAAATAAGACAGTTAGCTATAATGGGCTATTTGGCTAAAGCTGTAGGCAGCATGGGAAATGCTAAAAACTCCATAGTCGCTTTACATAGATGTAAGAGTGGAAACCAACGTTATTCGGCGCGGCCTATCGAATGGCATCAATATTATACCGAAATAAGACAGTTAGTTATTTTTGGCTATTTGGCTATAGCTGTAGGCAGCATGGGAAATGCTAAAAACTCCATAGTCGCTTTACATAGATGTAAGAGTGGAAACCAACGTAATTCGGCGCGGCCTATCGAATGGCATCAATATTAAAGCAAATTAAGACAGTTAGCTATTTTTCGCTATTTGGCTAAAGGTGTAGGCAGCATGGGAAATGCTAAAAACACCATCGTCGCTTTACATAGATGTAAGAGTGGAAACCAACGTAATTCGGCGCGGCCTATCAAATGGCATCAATATTATAGCGAAATAAGACAATCAGCTATTATCGGCTATGTGGGTAAAGCTGTAGGCAGCATGGGAAATGCTAAAAACTCCATAGTCGCTTTACATAGATGTAAGAGTGGAAACCAACGTAATTCGGCGCGGCCTATCGAATGGCATCAATATTATAGCGAAATAAGACAGTTCGTTATTTTTGGCTATTTGGCTATAGCTGTAGGCAGCATGGGAAATGCTAAAAACTCCATAGTCGCTTTACATAGATGTAAGAGTGGAAACCAACGTAATTCGGCGCGGCCTATCGAATGGCATCAATATTATAGCAAATTAAGACAGTTAGCTATTTTTCGCTATTTGGCTAAAGGTGTAGGCAGCATGGGAAATGCTAAAAACACCATCGTCGCTTTACATAGATGTAAGAGTGGAAACCAACGTAATTCGGCGCGGCCTATCGAATGGCATCAATATTATAGCGAAATAAGACAATCAGCTATTATCGGCTATGTGGCTAAAGCTGTAGGCACCGTGGGAAATGCTAAAAACTCCATAGTCGCTTTACATAGATGTAAGAGTGGAAACCAACGTTATTCGGCGCGGCCTATCGAATGGCATCAATATTATAGCAAATTAAGACAGTTAGCTATTTTTCGCTATTTGGCTAAAGGTGTAGGCAGCATGGGAAATGCTAAAAACACCATCGTCGCTTTACATAGATGTAAGAGTGGAAACCAACGTAATTCGGCGCGGCCTATCAAATGGCATCAATATTATAGCGAAATAAGACAATCAGCTATTATCGGCTATGTGGGTAAACCTGTAGGCAGCATGGGAAATGCTAAAAACTCCATAGTCGCTTTACATAGATGTAAGAGTGGAAACCAACGTTATTCGGCGCGGCCTATCGAATGGCATCAATATTATAGCAAATTAAGACAGTTAGCTATTTTTCGCTATTTGGCTAAAGGTGTAGGCAGCATGGGAAATCCAACGTAATTCGGCGCGGCCTATCAAATGGCATCAATATTATAGCGAAATAAGACAATCAGCTATTATCGGCTATGTGGGTAAAGCTGTAGGCAGCATGGGAAATGCTAAAAACTCCATAGTCGCTTTACATAGATGTAAGAGTGGAAACCAACGTAATTCGGCGCGGCCTATCGAATGGCATCAATATTATAGCGAAATAAGACAGTTAGCTATAATGGGCTATTTGGCTAAAGCTGTAGGCAGCATGGGAAATGCTAAAAACTCCATAGTCGCTTTACATAGATGTAAGAGTGGAAACCAACGTTATTCGGCGCGGCCTATCGAATGGCATCAATATTATAGCGAAATAAGACAGTTAGTTATTTTTGGCTATTTGGCTATAGCTGTAGGCAGCATGGGAAATGCTAAAAACTCCATAGTCGCTTTACATAGATGTAAGAGTGGAAACCAACGTAATTCGGCGCGGCCTATCGAATGGCATCAATATTAAAGCAAATTAAGACAGTTAGCTATTTTTCGCTATTTGGCTAAAGGTGTAGGCAGCATGGGAAATGCTAAAAACACCATCGTCGCTTTACATAGATGTAAGAGTGGAAACCAACGTAATTCGGCGCGGCCTATCAAATGGCATCAATATTATAGCGAAATAAGACAATCAGCTATTATCGGCTATGTGGGTAAAGCTGTAGGCAGCATGGGAAATGCTAAAAACTCCATAGTCGCTTTACATAGATGTAAGAGTGGAAACCAACGTAATTCGGCGCGGCCTATCGAATGGCATCAATATTATAGCGAAATAAGACAGTTAGCTATAATGGGCTATTTGGCTAAAGCTGTAGGCAGCATGGGAAATGCTAAAAACTCCATAGTCGCTTTACATAGATGTAAGAGTGGAAACCAACGTTATTCGGCGCGGCCTATCGAATGGCATCAATATTATAGCGAAATAAGACAGTTAGTTATTTTTGGCTATTTGGCTATAGCTGTAGGCAGCATGGGAAATGCTAAAAACTCCATAGTCGCTTTACATAGATGTAAGAGTGGAAACCAACGTAATTCGGCGCGGCCTATCGAATGGCATCAATATTAAAGCAAATTAAGACAGTTAGCTATTTTTCGCTATTTGGCTAAAGGTGTAGGCAGCATGGGAAATGCTAAAAACACCATCGTCGCTTTACATAGATGTAAGAGTGGAAACCAACGTAATTCGGCGCGGCCTATCAAATGGCATCAATATTATAGCGAAATAAGACAATCAGCTATTATCGGCTATGTGGGTAAAGCTGTAGCAACCGGCAACAATACACAGAGATAACAAATATAAATATTAAAACCAAGCGTGAAATCAAATATCGGTCAAAACCTAGAACAGTGAAATACGGTGTACCTCAGGGAAGCGTATTGGGTCCCCCACTATTTCTGGTGTACATAAATGATCTTCCGAAAAGTATCAATCATCCAACAGTATTATTTGCTGATGATTGTACAATAATGATAAAAAAAGATGAGTCCTATAATTATGAACAAGAAATCAATGACACGCTAAAGCAAACTATAGACTGGTTACAGTCAAATAATTTAAAAATTAATTTAGAAAAGACGTGTATAATGCATTTTAGTCAGCGACAACGACAACAACTACCGGTTAATATTAGTCACAATGGACATTCAATTACAAAAACGGGTACTACAAAGTTTTTAGGCCTAGTAATAGACAGTCAACTTACGTGGAAACCGCAAGTTGAAGAAATTTGTAAAAAACTTAACAGTTTTGCTTTTGCTCTTCATAAGCTGACCAAATTTGTAAACCGTGACGCCGTGCTTATTGCCTACCATAGCTACATAGAATCAGTTCTAAGGTACGGAGTCGTTTTTTGGGGTAATTCGACAGATAATAATTACGTTTTCCTCGCTCAAAAAAAATGCGTACGCGCTATGTGTAATCTACACCCAAGGGACACTTGTAAACCATATTTCGAATCCTTGAAGCTTCTAACTTCTTCTTCTTCTTCTTCATTATTAATATTGTCTGTACGGAAACAGAATACTAAAATAAAAAAACCATTAAAAAGTTATGAGCCAATAAAGATTCGTTTTTCTTGCTAATTTAACGTAACTTTGGGCGTGTTTAAATAATAAAAGCAATGTAAAATCTCGAAAGTTGGTACCGACAAAGTTCAATTAGGTATTGCAAAGTTCATTAAACTTAATTGGTCGTTGATTTATGGAGTGGTTTTTTCAGAAAACCCGATCTTCCGAAGGACTTTTCTCAATTGTTTACGCGCCTGTTTTACTATAACTGATCCTGCAGTTCACTCAATAATGTTGTGCGTGTAGACTAGCATCTAACTGCTCATCACTGATACTACCTCTATAGGACACGAAGCCTAGTGAGACAGCGTGCTTTTTAGCCAGGCCCACTAGTGAGTTCGAGCCCGCGACTAGTGTGTACCCTCAAAGTGACACTTGTCCACATTTTTTCCATACAAACTTCGAGAGGGTTTTACTCCACTGTTTGACTATACAACATCAAAAATTAAACATGGTGTGGTTTTGTCTCATTATTAATATTGTCTGTACGGAAACAGAATACTAAAATAAAAAGCCATTTAAAGGTTATAAGCCAACAAAGATTCGTTTTTCTTGCTAATTTAACCTAACTTTGGGCGTGTTTAAGTAATAAAGGAGTGTAAAATCTCGCAAACCAAATCGGTTCCGACAAAGCTCAATTATCGAAAAGTTCAATTAACTTTATTGATAATTGATTTATGCAGTGTTTTATTCATAAATTCCGATCTTCCAAAGGACTTTTCTTAATTTTTTACGCGCCTGTTTCACTCTAACTGATCCTGCAGCTCACTCAATAATGTTGTGCGTGTAGACTAGCGTCTTACTGCTCATCACGGCTACTACCTCTGTCGGGCAAGAAGCCTGGTGAGACAGTGTGCTTTTTAGCCAGGCCCACCAGTGAGTTCGAGCCCGCGCAAAGTGTAACCTTAACCTGTAACGGTGACGCGTACTCCTCCTGATCGCAAGTACTAGTAGTACAAACACACACTTTTGAATTACTACAAAAACGTACGTCAGGTTTCTCAATAACATGATCAAAACACGAATAACGATTATAAACACTGACACAATTATAAGTATCAAAATAATCATTTAAATAAGACACAGAAAGAGAATTATCCTTATCATTGACGCAAGAAATCTTTTGTGATCTAAAATTATTATTCTTAAAACTGCTACACGGTAAACCACAATTTTTACAAGAAACTTCAACATTTAAAAATTTGAACTACTATTGGAACAGTTAGTATACCTACAACAATAGTATTAGAATTAGGAACACAAGTAACAAAACTATGTTTAATAAGTTAATAACAGAATCCCCTGCGAGATGCGCAGGGTTACCTCGAGTTTCGTGATAAGACTTGCACTGAACGACGCTAGGGGGCGCGGTTGCGCCCGCACCGGTAAACATCACGCTACCTCGCGGCGGGCGGCGCGCGGCGGTGGCGGCGGGGTGGGCGCTTGCGGTGGCGGCGCGTTCACGTAGCGTTTGTCACCATGCACGTGCACAGGGCGCGCGCGATGCGACTCGGTGCGACCGGTCGGCACACGAGATTCACGAACCGAAGACAACGAAAAGAATGCTGAATGTTCCTTATTTTTCACATTATTAGCGTTACACTTTGAGCACTTCGACTTAATGACATTCGCGGCACCACAACCCTAACATATTATGTCTTTTACACCCTCATTCTTTGAGATATTTTTGTTACCGTTCACAAATTTTTCGCACATATCCTTTGTGTGACCACTACGTTTGCAGTAAACACAGAACGACTTTACATTCCCTGCCTTTTTCGTTGTGTCACCCGTGCGACTACGGCGGTGGCAGAACAGGAGCGGGGAGCAGAACTCGAAGATGCAGTACGCGCAGGGCCGCAGGCTCGACGGCGGCGGCGCGTGATCCGCGCCGAATTACGTTGGTTTTCACTCTTACATCTATGTAAAGCGACTATGGAGTTTTTAGCATTTCCCACGGTGCCTACAGCTTTAGCCACATAGCCGATAATAGCTGATTGTCTTATTTCGCTATAATATTGATGCCATTCGATAGGCCGTGCCGAATTACGTCGGTTTCCACTCTTACATCTACGTAAAGCGACTATGGAGTTTTT
Source organism: Polymixis flavicincta (assembly GCA_949987655.1). Classification (NCBI taxonomy): domain Eukaryota; kingdom Metazoa; phylum Arthropoda; class Insecta; order Lepidoptera; family Noctuidae; genus Polymixis; species Polymixis flavicincta. The sequence continues at coordinate 12,780,048 of OX465200.1, forward strand.
AGCATTTCCCATGCTGCCTACAGCTTTAGCCAAATAGCCAATTATAGCTAACTGTCTTATTTCGCTATAATATTGATGCCATTCGATAGGCCGCGCCAAATTACGTTGGTTTCCACTCTTACATCTATGTAAAGCGACTATGGAGTTTTTAGCATTTCCCATGCTGCCTACAGCTTTACCCACATAGCCGATAATAGCTGATTGTCTTATTTCGCTATAATATTGATGCCATTTGATAGGCCGCGCCGAATTACGTTGGTTTCCACTCTTACATCTATGTAAAGCGACGATGGTGTTTTTAGCATTTCCCATGCTGCCTACACCTTTAGCCAAATAGCGAAAAATAGCTAACTGTCTTAATTTGCTATAATATTGATGCCATTCGATAGGCCGCGCCGAATAACGTTGGTTTCCACTCTTACATCTATGTAAAGCGACTATGGAGTTTTTAGCATTTCCCACGGTGCCTACAGCTTTAGCCACATAGCCGATAATAGCTGATTGTCTTATTTCGCTATAATATTGATGCCATTCGATAGGCCGTGCCGAATTACGTCGGTTTCCACTCTTACATCTACGTAAAGCGACTATGGAGTTTTTAGCATTTCCCATGCTGCCTACAGCTTTACCCACATAGCCGATAATAGCTGATTGTCTTATTTCGCTATAATATTGATGCCATTTGATAGGCCGCGCCGAATTACGTTGGTTTCCACTCTTACATCTATGTAAAGCGACGATGGTGTTTTTAGCATTTCCCATGCTGCCTACACCTTTAGCCAAATAGCGAAAAATAGCTAACTGTCTTAATTTGCTATAATATTGATGCCATTCGATAGGCCGCGCCGAATTACGTTGGTTTCCACTCTTACATCTATGTAAAGCGACTATGGAGTTTTTAGCATTTCCCATGCTGCCTACAGCTTTAGCCACATAGCCGATAATAGCTGATTGTCTTATTTCGCTATAATATTGATGCCATTCGATAGGCCGCGCCGAATTACGTTGGTTTCCACTCTTCATCATCAGCCTTATAATGTTCCCACTGCTGGGACACAGGCCTCCTCTCGGTGAGAGGGATTGGGCCGTAATCCACCACGCGGGCCCAGTGCGGGTTGGTAGATGTCACATGTCTTCGAATTTTTGGTTCTAGGACATGCCGGTTTCCTCACGATGTTTTCCTTCACCGTTTTGAGAGCAGTGGTGATGAAATAATTTACACAAAGTAAAGCGCCTGTCTGGGTTCGAACTCACGACCTACAACTCGTAAGTCGCGGCCGATACCACTTGGCCACCACTGCTCCCTTGGCCACCACTGCTCCCTTGGCCACCACTGCTCCACTCTTACGGTTTCCACTCTTACATCTATGTAAAGCGACTATGGTGTTTTTAGCATTTCCCATGGTGCCTACAGCTATAGCCACATAGCCAATAAAAACTTATTGTCTTATTTCGCTATTATATAGATGCCATTCGATAGGCCGCGCCGAATTACCTTAGTTTCCACTCTTCCATCGATGTAAAGCGACTATGGTGTTTTTAGCATTTCCCATGGTGCCTACAGCTATAACCACATAGCCGATAATAGCGCCTGTCAGATTAACATGACAAATACTTAGTTGATTAATAAAGACGTTGGTTAGTAGATTTTATAAAAGTAAACAGAAATAGTGCCTAAAAGAAATCTTATGTTACCTTACCTGCCTACTGTTTAGAGTATTCTATTTTATTTTATAACACGGAACGTTACAACGTTTTAAAATATTCTTTATTTATTCATTAGATGTCGCAGCAGCTGACACGAATCGTCCTCAAAGTTTTTATGAGCAATTATTTAATTAGACTATCTCCACGAAAAATGGAAAAGTCGAATTAAACAGATCCCAGTAGATCAATTTTTAGAAGATCAATTTTTAGATTTCGCATCTTGCTAGATGTTGAGATGAAATAAATAAGACAGCTGCAGTTTATCGTCAACATTTATTTTCGGAATTCTGACAATTATACAATCAAATATAGTGTGTAAATTTTATAAATAACAATATCTCTTGGGTTTCGACTAGACAATACTGTGGCAACTTTGGACGCACATTCATACTACTTACTATAATATATATTTTTAACTAACAGGTAGTAACGTTTACGTAAAATACGGAAGAGGCTTATTGCTGGCTGCTTCAAACTCTGAGCGCTCATTCGATAATAGATTTCAATGAACCTATCCTTCCTTTTTGAGTTCATGTTTCACTTCGTTATCTGTCTTCACGTCACCGCTGTCACTCTTAGTTTCAGAGTTTGCTTCACTTTTCTCTTTATTCTCAACCTTATCAACATCGATGGAGCTTCTCGATAGCTGTCGCAGTATGTTCTCAAAGATTCTTGGCGCGCTTTTCGTATTTGGAAGTGATATGTCAGTTTGTGTGGTAGCTGTCTCGCATCTCTTTTCTTCTTTCACTTCGAGAGGAATGCTTGTCTCTTTCAGGTCTAACGTCATGGTTTTCTTCTTGGTGAGTAGTTCGGGGTCGTCGGAGGTCTTGGATCGCCTGTCAATGGCCTTGGACAGCACGTTGCCGAGCAGATGCGCGCATTTGATGATGTTCTGTGTCTCGCGGGGTGTAAGGTGCAGGCCCTGGTTGCGTATAATGTTGTTGATCACCTCTACGTTATCTGGCGAGCGCTTCCGAGAGCCGTCGGAGAATTCTGAAATGAGAAATTGAAATTATTATATGTTTTGACAGATAGCGATGTTTGTTAACGTGGTTAATTGCGGGTCTTTGGATTCACCCATCAATGCATTCGTTAGTTCAGAACTAACTGAATCCTTATATGAGTGTACGATCTTTTAATTATGATTGATGACACAGATAGTTTCTTACCCGAATTGCAGTGTACATTTCCGTGGGATGATTTCCGACCCGGTCAAAAGCTAATTTTAATTATATGTTTCGAATTCAGGTAAGTGCACATGCTTAGTGACATACATAGTGTCAGATATATAGTCGTCGATGCAAAATTGAGATACAGGTAAACGAGAGAAACAGCTCCTCAGTTTATTGCTACAGAGTCAATTACTAATACTACTGTGTTTAAGTAAATATATACTCTAAACTTAAAAGGAAACACAGCTGTTCTTAGGCTAGTATGTTTTTTTTTTTTTTTTTTTGGGTGGGAAATCATCAAATGACTTCTCCTGCTGAGTAGAGCAGGAGGGCGTGTCAGACTTTTACTGACTAAAACCCACCCGTGTTCCCTCAGTAGCCCGTATGCCAGGGGCTGTGGTATCTCTTTCGAACAAACCCGCACCCCTGGCAGGCATCGGCCCTTGCGGACCCCACCGGTGGTTGCTGACATCTTTGACGGCGCGCGTGTGGAACACAACGCGCCATCCCGTCTACCACTTTCCGGCCGCAGAGGATAGGGAGAGCGTCTGACGCTATACCAACACTCCTCTTCCCCTGCGGCCCCACCGCGTCCGCCATCAAACGGTGGCGGCCCCGTCCAGGCCACGGAAGGGAAGAGCGCTGCTCAGAAGCACCGGCACTCCTCCTCTACCGCAGCCCGTAACCCTCAGCCGCGATGCCTCCCATTCGACATCGCGGCCCACCTCAGTTGCGGTGCACCTCACCGCAACCTACTTTTTGGCCGCTACGTCGTCGGCTTTGAGGCAAAAGCCCTGACGAGCGGCCCCACCTTTGGGTTCCTCTTGGCTTCACCGTGGCCGGAATCCACGGTTACTGAGCGCCCCCGCAACGACAATGCGGGAACCCACTCGGGGGGGAGGCTAGTATGTGTCAGGACCATTTACAAACGATCAATGTCGCCCCATGCGTCCGTATCGGTCAATCCTAGACTCCGCAAAACGCTAAAGAAAAGCGCTTTGTGTCTCATTTTAAATGCAAACTCATGAAAGATCCAACGTATGTTGCACATACCCCAGTCGGCGAGGTCCACGGTCTCGGTGCGGTAGGGCGTGGGGCAGCGGTCGTAGTAGCCCTTGACGGGCACGCTGGGCAGTGAGTTGTTGTAGTTCGCCCAGAAGGCGCACCACTCGCCGTCCAGTGCCTCCACGGGGCCCCCCGCGCCCCCCGCGACCCCCGTCTCGCTGCACTCTGCCCACGTGCTCACGCAGCAACTATTCGTAGGAGAAAGAGGGAAAGGAACAATTATCAATCAGATCAACCTTGTCGTAAGTGTTTCAAAAATATGTAATTTTTTTAAACCACTTTCGATAAATGATATTTATTTTTGTCTGCTGGCGACTGGTCAGAGTACTCCGAAGAGAATCCTGTACGTCAAATATTTAACATTGGAAGGTACTCTCACTACGTACCTGGACAGCGCCTGACTACGCGGCGACAGCGCCTGCTGCGAGGCGCGCGTGGGCAGTGTGCGCGGGGAGACGTCGTCGGCAGACGACAGCCCAGAGTAATCCGGGGAGACGGACGAGTAATCCAATTCCGCGCCGCCTCTGGGGGACAACGTTTATGTTATGATCAGTAAGTAATTACTGGTACATCATCATCACCTTCCTTGGCAGCTTTGTACCACCAACTGCTGAGTTTAGAGCTCTTCCCTTTTGTGCTTAGCGTGCCAGGTCTGTGCGAGTCTCATCCAAGTCTTCACCGCTATCTTCTGTAGGTCGTTCACCTACCTGACTGTTGTTTTGCCAACTCTCCTTCTGCTATTTGTCAGCAATCGATTAGGGTGTCCTACCATCACCAATTCCCCATGTCTAGCACACAAGACATGAAATTATGTACCTGGATGACGTCGCACTGCGGCTGTATCTCTGCAGACGAGCTTACGTTGGGACTTTAGTAGTGATGCTCACCTGTAAGGACTGCCATTACTCGCAGACGTGTTGAAGACAGAACTGTCGCGACTACTGGTTAAGCTCTGCTTATTGGAGTGGTCGAGCGAGTGCTGCGCGCGCCGCGTCTCCACTCGCTGCGCGTGTATCTGGCTCTGCAGCGAAGCGGAGCGCGGCTTGCCTCGTGCCCGGCCCGGAGCGGGGCTGGCGGGGGTCGCGGGGGGCAGGGTCGGCAGCGGGGTGGACGTCGCGAACTTGTGTCGGATGCCATACTTTGAGTTCGTGTCTTCGAAGTCTGATACCTGGAGGAGACAGTGACGTCACATATTATATAGTACCTTGATTTCATTTAAATACATGCTAAGCACGTTTTTTTTTTTTGAAAACATTTTCGATATCGGGAACAGGGTTCTAGCTACCGATGGTTAGGACTCCTGAGAGAGGAACCTCCTAACTATACTCGACGTGTCCAGAAGTACTTCCTTCTGGATCCAGCCCTTCATTCAGTTGCCTAACGAGAGCCTCCTCAGTTGTTGGTCAAAGCTCTAGGCTATCATGCCACATCTCACACGTCAAGAATCACGCGAACCAGGTCAAGATACATGATCTGCTCATCTTTTTCAGCTTTTACCGGGTGCTTGTTATGCGACTTCTCTCAAAAATTGATGAATTTCAACAGGCACAGATAGGTAAAGAATGACTACAAAATGGTTGAGTTGGATTGTGCTGATCCACGCGTCATATTCTGAATGGGCGCCGTCGTCGGTTGGGACTGGCCATCTCTTGACTAGGGCTTATTAAATTTTAAATCTTATATTTAGAATTGTTTCCTTTACATTGTTCTCACATAAAGAAGCATCAAGATTAATGTACCCAAAATTTTGTAAAATTGGATTTCAAAGAGCGTCTTGCCCGTTCTTCTCCATAGAGATCAACGGTTTGGAATGGGCAACTAGCTTCAACTTTCCGACTAACTGATCGACCTTTCGACAGTTCATAAGTGCCTGTAGGCGTTTTAATTGAAACAAATGCTTGTTGTTTGGGTAAGTTGAATATTGTGTACTCACTTGAGACAAGTCGAGCGACATGTCCTCCTCCAGGGTGGCCTCGTAACTGTCATGGCTCTTAGGGGACGGAGGCGCGGGTGGTGCGCGCTTGGGAGCCTCTGACAGCTTCCTTCCACGAGGAGCCACGTCCACTGACTGCCGCCGGTGGTAAGAGCCCGGGAGCGAGTTCGCTCGGTCTGCTCTAAAAGCAAAAAGGATTCAAGTTTTTAATTGTCTTCAAAAAAGGGGAGCTTATGTTCGATCCCATAGATATAAGAAACATTTCTATGGTTCGATCACGCGCGTCGCGGGACTGTTCTATCATCGGAGGAGGCCTATCCAGCAGTGGATGTCTTTCAGCTGAAATGATGATGATGATGATCTCGCGCTCATGGCTGTATGTAAGGTTGCATGTCCACGATTTCTCAAAAGCAAATTAATCAATTTAGATGATTTTCGAAACTTTCCCTTCGAGCTCTTCATTTTGAAACCACGTATGACAAAGGCACAAAAAATTATCTGTTACCTTATTGAAGTCTAATAACTGATCTTATTTAAAACTTACTTTTTTTACCTGAGATGTTAAAATGGTGAGATTATAATTATAATTTCTGTAAATGTTGTATGTGTTAACAGGAGTCTCATTCTCATGTTTACTATATTATTGACGATATTTCTAATTTATTGGATAGGTACCTAATAATTTGATACAGTCTACAGCATCCGCCCTAATTGCGTAACTCACGATTAATCATAATCTCTTTCGTTTTGAAACAGATTGTTAAACCATTGCTTCATATGTTCGAAAAATGTGTCTGCTCAACAACGTAAATAACGCAATGAATAAAATAACCAAATTGAAAACATCCTCCTTCTTTTGAAGTCGGATAAAAGCAACTAACCTCTTCACAATTTGTTTCCCGGTGACAATGAACTCCAAGTTCTGTGGCTTCACCGTCTTCTTAGGCGTTGACGTGGCGGAGGAGGGCGCACTGTTCAGCGGCGACTTCTTCGCCTCCTTCTCCTTCTTGAGGCTGCTGCGGCGCGAGAGGGACGCCGAGCTGCGGCGAGAGGACGAGCGGGACCGGGGAGGGGGCGGTGGCGGTGGGGGTGGCTCGGGGGCTTCTTCTGGCCAGCGCTCCGACCGATACATCCTGCTGGGGACATGGAGAGAGAGTCAACTGCATGTCGCTGGCAGTACTTGGACTTGATCCACGAAAAAGTTGATTAATAAGTTTTTTTTCTTTGAGGGGCTCGTGGCTAAGTAATAACAGTGCGGCTGTTATTACTTAGCCACGAGCCCATCTATCAAGTTAAGCTACGGTTTCCGGGGTTGGTCCCTGGGTGGGTGACCATTTTAACATACCGAGACTCCTCCGTACCTCGGAAAGCACGGTACCGACTGTCATTCATTTTTTGATAGTTGTTACGTGTCAACCGAAGCCTGCGCAAGTCTGACAACCATTCTTACCAAGGGGTATCGTAATACCCAGTAATTGGGTTGTGGAGGTCAGATAGGCGGTCGTTGCATGTAAAATACTGGTATTCGGCTATGTACGTCCGGTTAGACTGGAGTCTGACCATAAGATCGTTGGGAAAAGACTAAATAGGTTGATTGACTATTATTACTAGGTACGGTCCGCTAGCACCACAAACTTAACACGATTAGAGCTGAACGAATTTAAAACATGGTTCTGTTTAACTGTCAATCGTTTGAAGATGTCAAGAGACAGAATTATGTTTCAAATATGTATAGTGTTAGAACGTATTTTATGACTTGCGAAAGTGGACTTTAGGGTGATTTTCACGTATAAAACTGTACACGATTAGCACATCTGAATCGCGTTCAACAGCTGTCAGTGTCATTATCACTGTGGAATATTGACACTGACAACCATCTGACAAATCTTGAATGAGGTCCGCTATCGTACCGAGGAGCCACATGGTGGCTCGCGACGTTCCATTTCGTAAAGCCCCGAGGAGCCACATTGTGGCTCCTCTCAATTCACACGGTTTTTAATGTGTTTATCGTGATCAGTTTTATTTGTGAAATTCATAAAATAATTATGGTTAGATGTGTATGCAAATAAAGATAAGATGACGTTAAGACGACTCAAAGTTTATTAAACACTAGCTTTTGCCAGCGGCTTCGCCCGCGCGAAACTTTCATCCCCTATTTAACCCCCTTAGGGGTGGAATTTTGAAATATCCTTCCTTATTCCTTGTCTACATTATAAAGGGAACCTCTGTGAAAAATTTCAACTTTCTAGGTCCAAGGGTTTGGGCTGGGTGTTGATGAGTCAGTCAATCAGTCAGTCAGGACTTTTCTTTTTATTTATGTAGATGACTAAATTTTTTTAGGGAATTATCTTGCAGACACAAAACCATCGTCTGCCAAGCATTTTCCAAACAATGTAAGGGTCAGCTTCCAGTCTTACCGGATACATGTGGATACTGGTATTTAGCATGGAGCATCTAACGGTTTGACCTCTAAAACTAAGTTATTGGGTAACACGAAATCCATTGAAATGAAATCATAATTATCTGAATCTGCCTTCTATGTTGGGGTCGGCTTCCAGTGTGACCAGATGCAGCTGAATACCAGTATTTTACATGGAGCGACTGCCTATCTGACCTCCACAACCCAGTTACTGGGTAACCCATTGAAATTAAATGAAATGTTTTATTTTTGTAACTAGATCTTTTAACACACTAAACACGCCAATATTTTTGTTGGTTAATATTTTAAAACTAGATAGAAACTGATAAGAAGAACTGCCGAAACAAACTCAGATATCATTGTTTCAATTAAAGTCCATACATTATATTATTTTAGGATTTTATGTGAGTCTAACAATACAGGGTTAAGTCAAGGAGGGCATTTTGAAGAAAGAGCCATTGCAGCTTTGAGCTGACCTGTCCCAACACTCCCGACAGACGCATGCATATACATCAGTCGTTGAGCACAACCCTATTTATTTAACCGACGAAAAAACGGGGGAGGTTACTCAATTCGACGCGTATTTTTTTTTTTTATGTATGACCACGCATAACTTTTTCCATAGTAGTCCGATTTGATAATTCTTTTTTTACTGGAAAGGGTATACCCCGAAGTTGGTCCCATATAAATTTCGAAGAAAAATTCTAACCCTAAGGGTAAGAAAACCGGGGATGATTGATTGTTTACTCACAGATTTTGATACTGAGTTGAGTAATGAGTAGATTTTGGCCACAAAAAATATTAAATAAAAACTTTTTACAAAAAAAAAAAACCGCCGAAGAACCGAAAAGTAAAAAATAATAAACTTGCTTTGACCAACCCCAATAACCAAGTTTAGTTTACTTTTCGGTTTGTTTGTTTCGGCGGTAAAATTTTTTTATTAAAAAGTTTTGAGACGAACATTCATATTGGTGCTAAAGCAATGTCATACTTTGCTGCTACTTCAAAAATCTTAATGAATGGATTCTTTATTGAATCATAAGCATAAGGGATGATTTTCATTACACCGTGCCGTGTCCGGGTCGGGCCATATCCGGGCCGGAGCCGGAGCGGAGACCGATCATGCTGCACGTTTATATTACACCGGGTTATAAGATGTGGAAGGGACGGTGCGTATCCGTGCAACAACCGCGGTGTAGACGAGTGTCGCCGTCGTCCGGGCCCGAACGGGACATGCATCATGCACTGTGTAATATAAACTGCATCATACAAAATGTATGTAACATTTCTATTCTAAAACGTGCCCCGTCCGGGTCACGGATACGGCCCGGGCTAATGAGAATCATCCCTAACCCGTTTAAAACATTCAATAATATCATAAACCAATGTTGAAGCGCTTGTGGAAAACATAAAACACTCCGCTTCAATGTAGATCAACTAATCGTTGCTAATGTATTTCGGTCAGGCGTTAATGTGTAAACTAGGTCAATCAGATCTGCTTCAGTCCTCTGGCCTTTGAGACTGTCGACCTACCTGCCTAATGTGTTTATTGGTTTACCGTGTATGTTTTATGTTGTGTATACTGCGCCCTTGCGGAGGAATCACTCGTATTAACGAAGTTATCTCCGAGCTCACAGCCACGAAGATAATGTAGATGTATCCGCATTGGAGTTTCTCGGGGTATTATAGCGGGCCCTCCTCTATTATTGTGTTCTTCAACAATGTTTGTGTTCTTTCACCAGAGTTTCCTTGCCTACTGACAGGTCATATCTTTATTAATTTAATTGTTTGTTTTTATTTGACTGTATAAATTCATTTGAATTTACTTAGTGTTGACATAATCTACTCATTGTTTTTAATTTTTAATAATGAGTTAAATTGCAAGATGTAGCTAGCTAGCGACCTCGATAATTGGTCTATTATATCTAGAACAATTTTAAATTTTTATATTTCGTATCCTACCATTGTATAAAATCAAGTTCTTCTAACATAACAGACAGCTGTGCTGATGGGGAGTTTGTTGCGCCACTTCTTCTTCCCAGCTAAAGCACTAGGAAGTGTCGAAGGGTGGGCGTTTTTGGGGAACTGTCTTTTGTAATTTTTGACGTTCAAAAAGTGCTGACACCAGCCTAGTTTGAATAAATGACTTTTGATTTTGATTTATTATAGTTTATTTTTCACAATAGAAACATCACTAAAATATATCGTTCTAGCTGTGCATGCGGCTCTGTCCGCGTATTATATTGGAAATCATCCCAAGAGAACATGCCACCGGGACAAAAAGTATCCTATGTACATACTTAAAAATTAAAAGCTGCTTAGCGACTTGTGACCTGGCCATGACATCCTGGGTGCCTAGCGTGTGATGGATTTCTGGGAAGTTATGAAGTAGTAAGATGGCTTAAGGCTGCCCTCTCAAAAAATGGTTGTATTGTTGAATTGAATTTAGTAAAAGGCAAAGGGAGGTAGGTTCCCTTTGCCTTTTACTAATTTTTTTTTAAATTAAAACTAAAAAAATAAGTTTTTTTTTTTTTGTATTACCGGCGAAAATTTTCTGCGCTACGGGGTCTAGAATGATATGCTGTATTCATGGTTACAGTTTGCGCACTGGATAAAAAATTATCCTGTATAGCTTGAGATATGGAGAAGGACATGTGCTACTTTTTTACGTGATAACTGACATCCACGCGGGCGGAGCTGCGGGCAAAAGCTACTTGAATACAGTAGGTACAGTAGAGACAGAGAGTGTGTGTAGTCGAAGAAAAAACACTGTTTTTTATTCTACAAAAATAGCTTTGGGTGGTACCTTCAAATTATTTGTCACTATTATTGCAAGACAATTATTTCCTTTTGAAATGTTCAGTACTTACAGTTTTACGTGCTACGCCCTGCCGTCATGTGTATACAGTATGTTCACGCGGCGTCCCGGCGCACAGTCGCACAGTCCCCACGGAGCACCCTGTGTCACACTGAGCGACGTTTATTTTCGTAATATCTTGTGATACGCATGGATAGATCGTGACGGACGTCACCACACGAGCGGAGCGGGGAGCGAAGCGGGGAGCGAAGCGGGTAGCGCAGCGGGCAGCGCGGAATACAGTAAATTGTGTACCTTTTTTTCAAAAAATAATGCCCACGTCTTTTGAGACATAGTGTGCATTATTGTAGTTGTAAGTGATTGATACGAGTCGATCGATCAGGTTAAGCTGCGCTTGCCGCGGTTGATCCGTAGATGGGTGACCATCTTTACAAAACCAAGACCCCGCTGTATCTCGGGAAGCACGTTAAGCCGTTGGTCCCGGCTGTCATTTGTGGATCTTTGACAGTCGTTACGGGTCGTCTTTTCAAGAGGTATCGTGTAACCCTAGTAACTGCGGGTTGTGGAGGTCAGATAGACAGTCGCTCCATGTAAAAATTAAATTAAAAATTTAAAAAACCCCCGACCCAAACAAAATCTCTAAAAAGTAAAAAATAATATTTATAGGCCTTTTAATTTGAACGTAATATTTTGATCAGGGCATTGTCAAGTCGGGGGACGGCTAGGCCTCTGTTTGGCGTTTTCATTGACCGTCCCCCGACTTGACAATGCCCTGATCAAAATATTACGTTCAAATTAAAAGGCCCATAAACATTATTTTTTACTTTTTAGAGATTTTGTTTGGGTCGGGGGTTTTTTAAATTTTAAATTTAATTTTTATTTCTTGCTTTTTAAACTTAATGTCTCCATTAAATCACCATTTATCTATAATCTATTCATTGAAACCTTTTCAATGAGCCCAAACACGATACTTCTGCTGTTTGTTGGTGAATAACTTGGGTTTCCTGGAAATTCCAGGTGTTGCTCCAGCATCAGTTCAAGGTTATTTTATTCGTCTAATATCATTGAAGTAATAGAATCCCAAATTTTGAGTTGATCAGAGGCTAAAATCCCTTTTTCAACCAGAAATGAGCTGATAATCTTCAAACGGCTGAACCGATTTTGATGAAACATATCTAAGAACACTCCCGACTAATACACCTTTCAAACAAAAAAAACTAAATCAAAATCGGTTCATCCGTTCGGGAGCTACGTTGCCTCAGACACACACACACACACACACACGCACAGACACGTCAAACTTATAACACCCCGTCGTTTTTGCGTCGGGGGTTAAAAATACTGGTATTCAGCTGCATCCTGTTAGACTGGAAGCCGACCCCAACATAGTTGGGAAAAGGCAGATAGCTGCTAAAGTAATTATACGATTTCTTTCTTGTTAAAATCTTGATGAAGCAGAAAATTACAGTTTTACGTGTAAGTTGGTACTGTGTCTCTTCCCTTACCAATCTAATACCTTTAAACGAGCAATTCTTATATGTATACAGGGTTATTGGAAAAACACCAACAACCTCGTAAGAGGTCATTATACCTACTCATCATTATAAACAACATTTTGGAAGCGTGCACCTAGCTTCTGACGTTTCTTAGGTGCCCATGCAGGTTTATATGAAATAAAAATATTTTGATTTTGAAACAACTTTTAGTATGGAACCAAACCTGAAATCGCGAAAAAAAATCAGCTGTTCGAAAGAAAGAATAGCGTTTACCGTTCCTTACATTTATGTTCGTATTAACTTATTAAAATGTAGGGAACAGCTGATGTTTTTTTTTTGTCACTTTATAGTGTTTTTCATTAAACAGGTTGTTTTTTTTTTTTAAGTTTTTTTGCAACACTTTCTCTGGGATCCCAGACCGCTCGCCGCTCGCTCATGCCGTGCGTGCACCTCCTCTGAGGTAGAGGGTGGTACTACGCCCCCACCGGCTCCGCCAACCCCGCGCGCCTGTCACGTGGGGCGGGTGGTCACTGGCGCATGCAACAGGTTCACAGGTGGCAGACACGGTCACACGGTGCTCCTGCTCGTGTTTCTACATTTTACTAACCGACTTACAAGTCGCCATTTACACGAACATAATAAAATCGCAGCAGTGATGGCCAAGTGGTAACGGCCGCGACTTACGAGTTGTAGGTCGTGAGTTCGAACCCAGACAGGCGCTTTACTTTGTGTAAATTATTTCATCACCACTACTCTCAAAACGGTGAAGGAAAACATCGTGAGGAAACCGGCATGTTCTAGAACCAAAAATTCGAAGACATGTGACATCTACCAACCCGCACTGGGCCCGCGTGGTGGATTACGGCCCAATCCCTCTCACCGAGAGGCGGCCTGTGTCCCAGCAGTGGGAACATTATAGGCTGATGATGATGAATAAAATCGCAGCGGGATAAAGCGGTCGTAGACCCAAAAAAAAATTTTTTTTTTTTTTTTGTTCTTTTGTGTATAGATATACCCATACCAAATACCACAGTGTCTCAAGACGAATGTCTTTGCCAGTGCGTGTTGCCAGTGATGACCTATGGTACTGAGACGTGGTCGCTCACAATGGGCCTTATCAGAAGGCTTAATGTCACCCAAAGGTCAATGGAGAGGGCTATGCTCGGAGTTTCCCTACGCGATCGAATCAGAAATGAAGAGAACCGCAGGAGAACCAAGGCAATCGACATAGCTCGAAGAATTTCAAATTGCCAAACTTAAGTGGCGAGCAGGGCTCATTGCTCGCAGAACAGATGGCCGATGGAGCCGGAAGGTTCTGGATTGGCGACCGCGTACTGGAAGACGTAGAGTTAGAAGGCCTCCCACGGTAGGCCGATGACCTTGTGAAGGCTGCAGGAATCCGCTGGATGCGGGAAGCACAGAACCGGTCGAGGTGGGGGAGCTTGGGGAGGCCTATGTCCAACAGTGGACGTCTTCGGCTGAAATCAAATCAAATCAAAATATTTTATTTCATATAAACCTGCATGGGCACTTATGAAACGTCAGAAGCTAGGTGCACGGTTCCAATTTGTCGGCAAGAAACTCCACGGTTACTCTTTTAAAAATAATTGGCTTTAACAATGTTTTCAAATTACATTGCTAATAGGTATGGGAGGACAGTGCAGGCCTGTCAATAAGTGGTACTTCTCTCTGCAGTCTGTCCCTCATATCTGAGGATCGTGGTCAGCTTCGGAGTTGCACCTGGAGCGGATGATCCGCCTCCACCGGTTTCTGTCCAGCGCATCCCTCACCACCGTGTAGAATTTAGAGGACGATGATTCCTTCACTTGATCGGTCCATCGTGTTGGTGAACGACCGCGCAATCGTTTGCCTTCGGTGTTTTTCCAAGTTTTTCCAAACTTTCATCGCCTCTGCGTACTATGTGGCCGAAATAGGAGAGAATGCGTTGTTGACATGTGGTTGACATGCGGGTTTTTATTCGAAGCAGGGTTAAGATCGATGATCGAAGTGGTACTTAGAGGAAGGAAAATACTGAATAGAAAATCGTCTACAAATCTACAGTCTGTAAGGCCTGTAGATTTGTAGACAATTTTCTATGATGATGATGATGGTATCATGGTAGGTACCCATGCACTCGCCCGATCTTGTAGGTATACCCAGAAGTTCTGCCTGTGGTCCTGCCATGCCTCTACTTCTTTCTTCAAATATTAATAGGTTCTCCCTTCGCTCGCCATGTAACAGCAACCTTGTTGAAACAATAATGATCGTGTTACAACACAACAATTATGATATTTTAATAATAAATCAATACATTTTACGAGCAGCGCGACCTCCTCGGAATGCAGTGCGTAGTTGCGTGGGACGTACAGGGTGGTTCATTGACTCAGATGGGACGCTTTAGAACAATCGACGGAAATTACTGATATAGAATCATTAGATTCATTAGGCGCAGACAGCAGACTTTTAAGGACTTTTTATTGAAGATCATGTCTAAACGGCTTGTCTTATGTATTTTAAAAAAATATATGTGAAACTAGACATATTTCTTCGTCATTTGGTATGTGAATATTTTAAATAATATTTTTATAACATAATGTAATTAATTGGTAAAGTAATGTCTATCGCGGACATAAAAACGATAATCACGCAAAAACAATCTGGTGTATTTCCATGAAATTTTCACCATCTAAAAGACAATTTAATCACCCAAAATTTAGTATACGGTTTTTCTTTGAATTGTGTTTTACAAATCAACATGGGTTGTTTTTCAAAAACTTGATGCGCGTTGAGGCCCGTCTCTTGCGAGCGACGGGCGGCAGTGCATCGCTGTAGGTAGCTGTCATCTATCGTCGCCTTATGTGTCAAGTAATTAACACAATTACTTTTCTATTGGTATCAGACTCAATGAGTCTGCATAACAGCCGAGGGGAAAAGTTCAAACTTGGATGAAAATAATTTACAAGCCGTGCGCGTTGCGCCCCCTTTCGATGGGGTCTTACATTAACTAAAATAAAATAAAAAACGTGTGGCACTTGGAGACTGCCGCGATAAAGCTATTGCATAGCATTTTTTATCAACTTATGCAATTATAACGAAAATAACCTAACACCCCAGTATGAAATGGCTAAAATACTGCTAAAACGGTAAGAAAATTTCATAAACTCTCCATAAATATACGATGTTGTGTATGAAAATTCAGATAAAGCAGTCAAAATTGCAATTTTAACATGTCATTCCTCCGTTGCTATGCAACAGTCCGACCTGTTGCTAGGTGTTTTTTTTTTTTTTTTTTTTTGGGTGGGAAATCATCAAATAACTTCTCCCGCTCTGGGTGGAGCAGGAGGGCGTGTCAGACTTTTACTGACTAAAACTCACCCGTGTTCCTTCAGTAGCCCTTAAGCCAGGGGCTGTGGTGTCTCTTTCGAACAAACCCGCACCCCTGGCAGGCATCGGCCCTTGCGGGCCCCATCATTTTTTGTGCTGACATCTCTTTGAGGCGCGCGTGGAACACAACGCGCCGTCGACTTGGGCTTGGTCCTTACCGGACAGCGAGCTACCCATTACTCGCCGTCCGCAAGCCCATGCCTACGGTGGCCGGAAATCGGCCTGGGATTCCCGACGCCCAGGGCGTCTCCGTATCCTGCGGCGGCTGGGGTCGCGAGGGCGCATATGCTGCCTCTCCCTCACGTGCGCCGCCTCCCTCTTCGCGAGCATCACTGCTTCGCTGAAGGAGGTGACGGCTCCCCATGCCCTCTCGCTCCGTACCATGGCCTGGACCAGGGCCGGACGCGAGAGATCGCCGCCGCCGATCGCCTCCACGAGGACACAGCGGTGCTCCGCCCAAGCAGGGCAGACCGCCACCGTGTGCTCCACCGTGTCCTCAGGGCGATCTTCGCAGTGGAAACACCCGGGCGTTTCCTCCCGCCCTGTCCGAAACAGGAACCTCCCGAAACAACCGTGTCCGGTGAGGACCTGCGTCAGGCGGAAGGTGAGGACGCCATGGCGCCTCTCAAACCACTCCTCAAAGAGGGGACTTACCGCCGCAACCGTGGCGTGCCCAGTTGCTAGGTGTTAGGTTATTTTCGTTACGGAATTTCTGGATTCGGTCTCCACGCTCAAGGCCCGCGATAGAAGCTATGCAATAGCTTAATAAGATTTTAATTTATTGGACACTAGCTTTTGCCCGCGTGGAGGTCGAAAATTATCCCACGGGAACGTAATCCGGGGGTAAATACCTAGTACCCTATGTGTCAATCCAGGTTATAATCTATCTGTGTGCCAAATTTCATCCGAATCCGTTCAGCCGTTTTTGCGTGATTGGGTAACAAACATCCAAACAACTCAATATCCCCACAAACAAACTCTCACATTTATAATATTAGAAAGATAGTAAGTATATTCATTGATTTGAGGGGCTCGTGGCTAAGTAATAACAGCCACACGAGTCTATAGATCAGGTTAAGCTGCGCTTGCCGCGGTCAGTCGGTGGATGGGTGACCATTTTTACATACCAAGACCTCGGAAAGCACGTTAAGACGTTAATCCCGCTGTCAGTCGTGGATATTTGACAGTCTGATAACCAGTCTTACCGAAGGTTATCGTGTTACCCAATTATTCTTAGCGTGTCGATGGCAAAGATAAAACTGAAGAGTGTACTTAATGTGTACAGTTTTTTAAATTTGTTTGGCCCAAAATTCAGCTACGCGGATACCGTTCGCTGATGCAGCCATTAGGTCCTCACGTGTGCAGGTAATAGGGCATGCGGTGCAAGATGGGAGGTGAGCCATTGTCTGTGGAGAGACGCCGCACACACACTGGAGATCTGACCCGACCATGAATCCCCACTTGTAGAGGTTGTCCTTGCTGCGACCTACTTGGGTTCGAAGTCTATTTAAGGTTTTCCAAGTAGGCCACGGTAGCTTGTGACCGGATGGTAGGCTCTGTGATGGTTCCACGAAGAAATCAGGAGGCTTTAATATTTCTTGCCAAAGATCACGTCTTCCTGTGGAGGGGTTGCCATAGGCTGGGCTCACGCATCCAAGAAAATTTCTGCGGCTTTTAAGCCTCTGTGGCACTGTACTAGAGTTGTGCATTGGGTGGCGTGGGTCGTCCAGTAGCTTCGCCATCTCGATGCGGCTGGCCATAGTCCCAAGAGATCAGATAAGCAGTTGCTTCAAGTAATATACTGGTATTCAGCTACATCCGGTTAGACTGGAAGCGAACCCCAAAAATACCTACTTAGCCTTATACAGGCAAATGATGATAATATTCATTTCCTTTGTTGTATACTACTAAGTACCTATCTACCTATTTATTTGTTTGTATGTATACATACAAATAAATAAAAATTTGAGTGTCTGTATATAAAAATAACCGCTTTTTACTAAATGCACTTTTCCTATATCTGTACTATAAGACGTGACTTCGTACAAAATTTCAAGATTCTAAGTTCACGGGAAGTACCCTGTAGGTTTTGATTCCCGTGCGAGTTTCGAAAATTTGCGGAATTTTGCGGCCTAAATGGCTGTATCTTTTGATTGCGTTGACTTAGAAGGTTGATTTTTCTACAGCTTCCAGGGACAGTAGAACTAAGTATCATATAGAAATTTCAGTTTGATACCTCCACGCGTTCCTGAGAAAAACGGTCTTGACAGACGGACGGACGGACGGACGGACGGACAACAAAGTGATCTTATAAGGGTTCCGTTTTTTCCTTTAGAGGTACGGAACCCTAAAAAAAACAGTTGTTTCATAGAAAAGTGAAATACCTACTAATTGGTAAAAATGTATGGAACATCTGATTTTTTTTCGTAGAACCGGCGAAAAATTTATGTGCTTGGTGGTCTACAATGATATTTTATGCTGAATTCATGGTTAAAGTTTGCGCACTGGATAAAAACTTATCCTGTATACCAAAATATTTTTTTTTACAATTTTTGTCTGTCTGTCTGTTAGATCCGGCTAATCTCTGAAACTGCTGGACCAATTTTGACGGGACTTTCACTGACAGATAGCTGATGTAATAAGGAGTAACTTTTATATCGAAAAGTTAAATTTCACGCGAATCAAATCGCGGGCACAGCTAGTATAAGATATTTTTTAACTCTTTGAATTTGATTATTTCGTTCTGTCATTAATTTCTCCGTGGCCGGATCCCCCGGTATAATATAAGTTATGAAACTACCGGTACGCGGTACGGCGGTAACCGGTATCCAATATTTAGGAGATAGCCGGTATTGGGTAACACCATGTGGAGTAGGGCGACCATCATGTTGAGTTTAAAATTAACTAAACAAAGATTATGGATACTCGTAAGAAACGAATAATTTTGATCGAAAGCTTATATGCTGTACAAAAAGGTTTATTTAAAAAAAAAAACAACCGACTGAAAAACAACTAGGTAAAAAGTGAAAAATTATTTTAATTTCGAAGTCAATCTTCTCTTTAGATCTGTATAATAGTTTTGTTTATTTTTTTTGCGACTAACTTCCAAAATTAAAAATTATTTTCTGTTTTTTGTTTGTAAGTCAAGAGAGCAGAGGTGGCCAAATGGTAACAGCTGCGACTTACAAGTTGTAGGTCCTGAGTTCGAACCCAGACAGGTGCTTTACTTTGTGTAAATAATTTCATCACCACTGCTCTCAAAACGGTGAAGGAAAACATCGTGAGGAAACCGGCATATCCTAGAACCAAAAATTCGAACACATGTGACATCTACCAACCCGCACTGGGTCCGCGAGGTAGATTACGGCTCAATCCCTCTCACCGAGAGGAGGCCTGTGTCCCAGCAGTGGGAACATTATAGGCTGATGATGATGATGTTTGTAAGTCGGTTGTTTTTTGTTTGTATTGTAAAAAGTAAGTACCTATTATTATTTTTCTTTTTAGTTGTGGTAGTGTGGTACCTACCCCACAAAAAATCTTATACCTTCACTTGCTAAAAAAATAACAGTTACAAGAAGTTATTATATCATCAATTCATCATCAACATACACTAAAGTAGAACAAATACGTATTATTGATGCTAACTCAAAAACCACTCGTCAGAACTTGAACAAATTTAAATGGAACCATTCTTTAGATAAACAAACAAAATAAGATTTTTTATATCGGTTTAAATATAAGACGGAGTTCGGTTACAAACAATTTAAAAAAATACAACCGAACATTTTTTAAATTGATTAAAAATGAAATGAATGGTCCTCCATCTTGCTCTGAATTTGGTTAAATATGACAACATTTTTGTTGATATCGAGTTATCAGAGAGACAGTGTGTAGCTAATATTGACACAGCGTTAATGTCAGTAATAATGACTAATGAATGTAATGGTGCTTAAACGTAATGTATTTCGTGCGGTGGCGGGCGCTGTGCCCTCGTGCAGTTTGCGGTATTATGTTAACAATAATACAAACTGCGGTTAACACTAAGTAGGTATAACCCGCAAGTCGATTGTTGTATGATTGTTGCAACAATATTATGTTTTACTTTCACTTGATGTTTGCATGACCCTTTGTGAATCACTTTTATTTTCATCCTGAATGTAAGTACGATGTTTCATTCTTCGGGGTCTTTATGGTGCAGGTCGGGCATAACTAATAGTAGATGGCGTGATCATAGCTAGGTCCACGGCCTACAATTTTGACGTTTCGTTCATTCATTCCGTGTCATGTTCATTCATGAGTTGGCTTTTCACTTGTTCGGTGATTTCAAAATGGAGGAGGTTCTCAATTTGTTTTTGTATGTGTGATACGCAATATCTCCAGTAACTGTTGGTCGATTTCAAAAAATCTTTTTTTAATGGATCGGGTACTTAATACCTCAAGTTTATTCCCCTATACATTTTGTTATCTTTACTTAGGTACCTACTTCCTGCTACAGTAAAAACGTTTTTCCAAAACGAAAACCGACGTCTGTGTGTCTTGTTTTTGTAAAATCGTCTTTTTGATAGGTACTTGTATCAATTGAAACTTTTCTTCTGAACAGAGTTATTTCTGTTTCACGACGACACACAATCAGCGGGACAGTCCGCTGCCTGCACCTCGTGGTCGCCCGACTCAGTGAAAGTTGCCGCGCCCTTCGGCCTTCGCGAGAAAGTTCACGGCTCATGTAAGTATATGTTGTAGACTATTTTCTGTAGTTTCGACGACGGCCATCCGCCAGCATTCACCATGAAGCCAGGTACCAGCGAAGACTGACCAGAGGCATAACTAGGGAAATAAGATAACAGAATAGGAAGAAGAAAATGAATTAAGAGATTTTTTTAATCTATAGAATAGAATATTTAAAAAAGGGATATAGGTACATATAAAAAAACTAAAAAAAATTAAACCGCCGAAAAAACTGAAAAGTAAAAATTAATAAACCAGAACTTTTTGTAACGTTTAGTGAAGGAATATTATGACATTTTGAATAATTTAATGGCCATATTCATAAACGATGATTAAACTTAAATGATGTTTAAACGTCAAAAATGTATGGTTAAACAGACGCTACTCATTACTTAACTTTAACCAGCGTTTATGAATAAGGG
This sequence comes from Polymixis flavicincta, assembly GCA_949987655.1. Lineage (NCBI taxonomy): Eukaryota > Metazoa > Arthropoda > Insecta > Lepidoptera > Noctuidae > Polymixis > Polymixis flavicincta. The sequence goes on from OX465200.1 coordinate 12,801,189, forward strand.
GGTATATGTATTTGGAAATTAAATATTTGCACACCACATGTAATGGTAGAATGTAAATGGGCCACATTAATAATAACAGCATACTACTTTGTACACCTACATTTTGGAAAATAAAGCATTACTTACTTACTTTGTTTAACCTTAATACCTGAGTTCGGAATAAGTCGGTGACTTTGGATATTTATTTTAATTTTATGTCACCCAGTTCCGAACGTAATAATTAAGGTTAAACAAAGCAGGTTTATTAATTTTTACTTTTCAGTTTTTTCGGCGGCTTAATTTTTTGTTAAAAAGTTTTTATTTAATATTTTTTGTGGCTATAATCTACTAATTAAATTACTACATACTTAATTTTTGATTGGTTTTTGTAATACACAACTCAGTATTAAAATCTGTGAGTAAACAATCAATCATCCCTTGTTTTCCTACCCTTAGATTTGGATTTTTTCGAAATTTATATGGGACCAACTCTTTCCAATAAAAAATAGTTTTACCAAAATCGGACTAAGTACTCTGAAAAAAGTTATGCGTGGTCAAACAAAAAAAAAATTAAAAAAATACGCGCCGACTTGAGAACCTCCTCCGTTTTTTCGTGGGTTAAAAATATTATTCCCATTTCTTCCCGTGGGTACGTAGAAGCCGAATAAGGAACTTACTAGAGAATGGAAAGCAGCATGCATTTTACCACCATACTGCGATCGCCAACCCGCCTGCCAAGCGTGGCGATTATGGCAAAACACCCGTTTTGGAGGAGGCCTATGTCCAGCAATGGACGTCTTCCGGCTGAAATGATCTTCTGATGATATAAAAATGAATCCTTATTTCTCTTGGGCATCACACGTGAACGGCTGGACCAATTTTGCTAATTCTTTTTGTGTTGTATTTGTTATAGTCAGGACAAGGTTCCTAAGCAAGAACAAAATAAGAAAGTTAAGCGTAACGAATTCAATATTCATAGTTAAGGTGAAACATGTCCACATTTTTTCCATACTAACTTCGGAAGGATTTTACTCCACTGTTTGACTATGTACATCGAAACTTAAATGATAATGGTTTGGTCTCATGATTACTAATGTCGGTACGAAAACAGAATACTAAAATGAAAAGCCATTAAAAAGTTATGAGTCAACAAAGATTCGTTTTTCTTGCTAATTTAACGTAACTTTGGACATGTTTAAGTAATAAAAGAAGTGTAAAATCTCCAAAAGCTCAATTATCGAAAAGTTCAATAAACTTAATTGGTCATTGATTTATGCAGTGGTTTGTTCAGAAAACCCGATCTTCCGGAGGACTTTTGTTAATTTTTTACGCGCCTGTTTTACTATATGACTAATCCTGCAGCTCACTCAATAATGTTGTGCGTGTAGACTAGGGAGCAGTGGTGGCCAAGTGGTAACGGCCGCGACTTACGAGTTGTAGGTCGTGAGTTCGAACCCAGCCAGGCGCTTTACTTTGTGTAAATTATTTCATTACCACTGCTCTCAAACCGGTGAAGGAAAACATCGTGAGGAAACCGGCATGTCCTAGAACAAAAATTCGAAGAAATGTGACATCTACCAACCCGCACTGGGCCCGCGTGGTGGATTACGGCCCAATCCCTCTCACCGAGAGGAGGCCTGTGTCCAGCAGTGGGAACATTCTAGGCTGATGATGATGTGTAGACTAGCGTCTAACTACTCCTCACTGATACTACCTCTGTCGGACACGAAGCCTAGTGAGACAGCGTGCTTTTTAGCCAGGCCCGTCAGTGAGTTCGAGCCCGCGACTAGTGTACCCTTAAGACAGGACAACGTCTGTTGGGTCAGCTATAGTTACTAATATTTCTTGACATTTGCACGTCACATTATGTGGCAAACATGACTGTACCCATAATTTTCACTGTCATCTTGCATACATGTATATTCTTGTATGTCTGATACGTGTTTTAGCAACAAAAAAAATCTTATCCTCTTTGGAAACTTTAAACTCGACTAGGGGTACTGTGTATCTGCCTGTTAGTTTTAGACACATAATAGCAAGGCTATTAGCTTTTTATATAAACTCAGACATAAATAGTATGTCGAAGTCTTGTGTTATTGACACCACATCAGTGGTGAACCTGAACGAATGTAGCTCAAATGCTATAAGTTTGTTTACAAATTGTACGAAGGAGGTTTCATGTCCCTCACTCACAATGAGCTCAATGCCTGCTGAGGTCATTGAAGTCTTGGGGTTAACTCCGGATAATATTTTAAACTAGTTTGTAAGACAACAGAAGGTACCAGTAAGAATATTCTTATACCCAACAACAACAAGGTATCTTCTTGCTCTAAAATAATTAAGCATCAAAAAGGAGATCAGCAGAAAGCCTTGAAATTATTTCATCAAAATATTCAAGGTATTTCTTCCAAATTACTAGAAATAGAATTGTTTTTAGAAAAAACAAAGTTTGACATTGTTTGTTTCACTGAACATTGGTTAAAGGATTACCAAATGCTAATTAATTATGCAAACTATAGTGTGGGCAGTTGTTTTAACCGTAAATCTATGCAGCGTGGAGGTTCTATTATATTGCTAAAAAATTGATTAAAATCTAAGCAACGTAATGACATAGTTGGTTTATCAGTGGAACATTGTATTGAACTGTCCTGTGTTGAGCTAGATATGCATGTTGTAGTGTGCGTGTACAGACCTCCTAATTATCAGAACTTTTCTTTATTTGAGTCAATAATGGAAGATACCCTAGCGAAACTTGCATCCAGTAATAAAGCCACAATTATATGTGGTGATTTTAATATCAATATTTTGGAACAAAATTCAAATAGCAGTAGATTACTAAGCCTTTTTAAATCGTTTAATTTATCGAATGTTTTTATAGAACCGACTAGAGTAACTCCAACTTCTGCTACTTGTATCGATAATATTTTCTGCGATTGTGAATATGTGGAGAAAGCCATCGTAAATTATCTGCCATCTGATCATAGTGGACAAACGGTTAATTTTAAGTTTAGAACACCTTTGCAAAAAGTGCAAATACAATTTAGACCCATAACGACGGGCAAATTAAATAAATTCAATAGTACCCTATACAATAAATTAAATGTTCTGGGCGTTAATAATATGGACGATGCAAATAAATTATATGAGGATTTCTTTTCAGTAGTGCACACTGAATTCAGTAAAACTTTAGAAAAGAAAACAAAAAAATATTTTCCCTCAATTTGTATTTAGTGACTGGGCTACTAGAGGTATTAGGATAAGCAGGGAAAGACTGTTCGAGCTGTATGGCCTTAAGCCTTACATTAACACCGAAATTTTCAACAAGTATGTTGCTACATATTCCAAAATTTTTAGAAATACCTGTAAGTTAGCCTTGTACATTAGCAACAAGATCCAAACAGCAGAGAATAAAATAAAAACAGTTTGGAAAGTAATTAATAACGAAACTGGTAGGAAAAAAATACGAAATACGGATTATACATTGGAGACTTCGCGTGGTGCCATAAGCTCTAACATAGAAGTAGCTCAAGAATTTGTAAAATTCTTTACTAATATACCATCTAAAACGACGGATTCTTTAAATTCGTCCCCCGATGTCTCAATTGATTTATTAAGAGCGAACGTTCCAAGCTGTCCAGTTGAATTTCAATTTAAGCACATAACCCCTATAATAGTTTTAAAATCTTCTCGGCAAATCAAAATCAAATTGTCCGAAGATCTATGGGGAATGTCTATAAAAGTTTGTACATCCATAATCGAGACCATAGCACCATACTTGGCTTTAATATTTAATTTGTGTGTGGATCAAGGAGTCTTCCCGGATTTAATGAAATATTGTAGTAAGGTTCTACCACTATTCAAATCTGGGGACAGCAAAGACGCCAACAATTATAGACCAGTATCCGTGCTGCCGGTATTCAGCAAGGTGTTCGAAAAGATAATGCTCAATCAAATGCTTAATCATTTTAACACCAACAAAATCTTACACGATCAGCAATATGGTTTCACCAAAGGACGTTGTACGACTGACGCCGGTGTTACCTTATTAAAACACATATTTGCAGCTTGGGAGGAGGCTCAGGATGCCATTGGAATTTTTTGTGACCTCTCCAAGGCATTTGACTGTGTTAATCACGAAACCTTGCTTTTAAAACTTGAGCATTACGGACTAGGTAAACTTGCGCTCAGTCTAGTAAAATCTTATTTAAATGATAGACAGCAAAAAGTTCATATAAATGGTGTCAATTCAAATGGTTTAAAAATAAAAATGGGTGTTCCACAAGGCTCAATATTAGGTCCTTTCCTCTTTTTAGTATATATTAATGATCTACCCCATTTATTAAAAAACCAACCACAAATGGTGTTATTTGCTAACGATACATCCTTAATTTTTAAAATAAATAGACGTGCATCAAATCTTGACGACGTAAATAATGCCCTACTGCTGGTACAAAATTGGTTCACTGCTAATAATTTAGTGTTAAATGGGAAAAAAACTAAATGCATAAGATTTGCTTTACCAAATGTTAAAAGTACTGATTGTGACGTAGTATGGAATAAAGAGAAACTAGAATTCGTCGATAAAACTGTTTTCCTAGGGATCACGCTCGACTCAAAACTACAGTGGAGTCCTCATTTAACAGCTCTTGCAGGACGGCTAAGTTCAGCAGCATATGCTGTAAGAAAAATCTGCCAATTCACTAATGTAGAAACCGCGAGGCTAGTCTATTTCAGTTACTTTCATAGTATCATGTCATACGGTATTTTACTATGGGGACGGGCTGCAGATATCGAGTCTATTTTTATTCTGCAGAAAAGAGCCATTAGAGCAATATATGGCCTCCGTACGCGGGATTCTCTAAGGGAACTGTTCAAAGTTATTAATATCATGACGGTACCTTGTCAATATATCTATGAGAACATCATGTACGTTAGGAAAAACTTAAATCTTTTCAGTAAACGAGGTGAAAGACACACCATTAGAACGAGAAATAGGCACCAATTGGTTCAACCAGGCTTCAGACTGGCTAAAGTAGACTCATCCTTCATGGGGTACTGTTTAAAATGTTACAATAAAATACCTCCCCACATACTCGAACTGAATGAATCTAAATTTAAATCTTGTATAAAACGCACACTATGCAGCCATGCTTATTATAAGTTGGGGGATTACATCGCTGACAAAAATGCTTGGCTAAACGCTGCTTGTCCTGCTCCACAAGGTAGCTTAAACTAAATTGAATAACATTGAAAACATTGTTGGAGCTGCTGAAGACTGTAAAAGCTAGATATCTTTGCATAGTATAAATTCACATTTTTGTATTGTATAATTGCATAGCATATGTGTGAGCACTATGTTCCTACTATAATGCAAACATTTACAGGGTACGTCTTTCATTGACTTGAATGTGCCCTGGCAGCTGAGAGTATGTCATGCTCACTCAAATGTCTCGCTGGTGGTGGCGTGTGTGTTGGATCATTAAGTTCCCTTCAAAATGGTTGAGCTGAATGGTGCTGATGCATACGTCATGTCCGTGAACGGGCGCCGCCAGTAGGGACTGGTCATCTCTTAGCTCCCACGGCTTATTTTAATTGTTATTTTATTTTAATTACGGACGCTTTTAATGTGCACTTTTTACATCGTTCTCACATTGATAATTTCAACATAATGATGTAACCAACTTTTTGTAACAAAATCTTGATTTTAAAAGAGTGTCCATGGAGTTTCTTGCCCGTTCTTCTCCATAGGTACCTACGCTTTGGAATGGGCAACTAGCTTCATCTTTCTAACTCACCGACCTTGACATTTCAAAAGTGCCTGTAATTGGTTTATTTGAAATAAATGCTTTGAGTTTGAGTTGAGTCTATGCAAGCAGATTGAAGAAACCGTAGCGCTTGTGCTTTTTTAATGCACAGGCGTCACCAAGATCAGCAGGCCTAGACAAAACACATTATCTTTAGCGTTCACGCCAAACGCTACGCCAAAATGTATGGGAATGACATTACCTGCGGAAAGAACACGACGTACCCTTTCCGCAGGTAATGTAATTCCCATACATTTTGGCGTAGCGTTTGACGTGAACGCTAACAGAAATGTATTTTGTCTCTAGGCCCTGAACTACAGGACAGAAACCCTCGGGGCACCCGGATCTTACACGGATGTTTTCTTCATCTTAATCAACGCGTAATCTTTCCACTGCTGGGACACAGTCCTCCTCTCGGTGAGTGGGAGTGGGCGATAATCTACCACGCGGGCCAAATGCGGGTTGGTAGATGTCATGTCTTTGATTTTTTGGTTCTAGGTCATAGCGGTTTCCTCACGATATTTTTCTTCACCGTTTTGAGAGCAGTGGTGATGAAATAATTCGCACAATGTCGCGGCTGTCTGGGGTCGATCCTACGACCAACAAATTGTAATTCACGGTTGTTATCAATAGTCGACCAATGCTCGTATGTTTTTTAGAATTAGAATTAGATTTATTTCTCCGTATATGGTACATTGAGATCTTACATTAAACATTGTTTCACACATACTACCATTGCTGGTGTAGAAATATTAATTAGTAAACTAGGTACATGCAAATCAGAACTGGGTATTTATGAGCATATTATATAAAATTATGAAATCCTGGATTTTTACAAATTATTCGACTGGTTAGCATTATTTATAATGTCAAAAATAGTAATGGCTAAATCAAAAATATAAGTCATAATGTCGAAAATATAAATCATAATGTCAAAGAATAAATTATGTCAAAAATATAAATCACAATGTCAAAATTAAAATTACATTATCAAAAAGTATGATTTAAAAATTCATTGACGGAATAAAAACACATGTCTAAAAGCCAATCAAACATCTTACATTTATACTTATTAACTGGTAACAGACCAGGAGATATAATCAACTTTTGAAGGGAGGTGGGCTGGTTGGAATACCCACCGGTGGCCGCCATAGCCCACGCACTATGGTCCACCTGAACCTGAACAAAACTGTCAATTGTTTACAAAAATGACGTTTCCGTGTAAACAATTGACAGTTTTGTACCGAGAAATGTAGACAAGCGATTTCTATTCTACGGTAGAGTAGAAATAGAAAGCTAAGCCTGCTAAAGGACTGAATGCGAAAACCAAACCCTATACCACAGAACACTGATGATATGAGAACATCACACCTGTACTAGAAGAAGCCACCCATTCTTCTGTCCCGTCGTGTGTCACAGGTTGAATTCCCTTCTTCTTCTCAGCGTGTCGATAACAATCTAAAAACAATCAGTCCAGAATTTGTCTACGAGCGAGGCACTTTCAGCAGCGTCCATCAACTCCTGTAGCGTGCAGACAACAGAACGCCAGCGGGTCTAAAAAGGCCACTTTGGCAGAATCATAATATGATCATATTATGAATCACATTAAAAATCGTAAAATGGTCCCAAACTGACAATTCATAATATTTTCTGCTTACAATTCATATCACGCAATTCATCTATGTGACAGTTTTGTATGGAGATTCGTAAAATGGTCCACAAATAATGAATTGCTTTAATGAAGTTTAAATGTCAAATAGCAGAATCATAAGATGTTAGTCAAGAGCAACATCTAACAATTCATATTAAGGATTTTGTGAAGAAATATTAGAATAATGGCCGATTTGGCCCTTTATGAAAATTTCCTTGAGCACGCGCGGGTTTTGGAGACCCTTTTGTGTCGCCGACGAAGTTTAGCGCTTCGGAAAATGGACCGGACCACGAATTTGTTGGCTTATTTAGGCTAGGTAAAAGTGTGTGTCGCGACCTCGTCCATGAGCTGAAATCTTACTTTAGTACCCGCCGAGATGGCTAGTGAACACCATAAGATGCACCAGGTGAGTGTTTCTAATTGTGTAACAATAACCATTTCCGGAGGAAGTATATTCGTTTTCCGCAAACCCAGGCATAACGGAATTCTATCATAACTGGGTAAGGAAGAATAAATGTATTATACCACCACAATACCTACATTATGAAAACTGTAAGTTTTGGTGAGGCAAGCCGCTCTTTCGATGTCTACTATATTTAGAAGGAATAGCTTCCTTCTATAGTTTGTACACGGCCTTTCCCTTTGTTTATATTTAATGTTTTCTGGTTTTACCAGATAAATAAGTAAGAATTGAAGTGGAGGAGCCTGGGGGAGGCCTATGTCCAGCAGTGGACGTCTTTCGGCTGAAATGATGATGATGAAGTAAGAATTGTATAAGTAGGAGTACATACCCCATACAGTTACCAAACGTTGTTGCTGTCAATAATATATTCTTAATGTTATCTTACAACCCTCATGGGACATGGGCCTTTTTACATGGGCTTTAAACATAACAGGCGAAATGTGGGTGTACCAGAAGCTACACGTCTGCCTATGTTATCACGTTATGTTGTAACGTTATGTTATCTTACTATACTTTTCCTTCAATTTTATTAGATAGTAGGTATCTATAAATGAGGACAACTAACATTACACGTATTATTAAAATAAAACTATAGGAATAGGATATATATTTGACTAAATCAAATTCTCATCTATTCATAGTACTATTTAAACAAAATAATTAATCAGTATTTTTTTGTCTTCAGCTTTGCGACTCTGATTTGAATATTTTGAGTATCGATGCTAGCCACGGAGGGGCTTATATGGAATCACCATCCACTTAACAGCCACTTGGAACAACTTCATCAGACTGAAAACGAAAACGTGTGGTTTATGACAAATACACATATCGAAACTGCATCACGAAGAAATCACCGCCTCGCTGCTGGTCAATCAGTACGAGATGCACTTGTACAACGGCTTTGGTCAGCGCGATAATAAATTTAGATAATGTTATTTTGCCTCTTTGTTTTTCTTTATATATTACTAGCTCTTGCCAGCGGCTTCGCCCGTGCGGAACTTTCATCCCGTATTTAACTCCCTTAGGGGTGGAATTTCGAAAAATCCTTCCTTAATCTTCGTCTGCATTATAAAGAGAACCTCTGTGCAAAATTTCAGCTTTCTAGGTTCAAGGGTTTGGGCTGGGCGTTGATGAGTCAGTCAATCAGTCTGTCAGTCAGTACTTCTCTTTTTATTTATATAGATTTCAATGTAATAACATGTTTAATATTAATATTTTATCTCTATGGGACACCAATATCTTTCGACTGCATCAGCAAGCCTCCCGAGGTTCTGTGCTATTTGCTGGCTGGCACGATCAGTAGTAGAATCGTTGAATCTCCACATAAGATAAAACTCTCCCGAGCCTCATCCAGTGGAGCCAGAGGGCGACCTAAAATACGTTATAATCACAATTAGTAACATCGTCGTTTTCAATAGTCATCATAATTCTTAATCGCTATATGAATAAATAGCTGTAGGGTTATAAATCCCACACACTACAGTATCTTGTCTGCAGAGTTCGACGAGGCAGAGGCACTGTAATAGCATTGACCGGGGTAGTGCTTTGTGCAGACGCTTTACTCTGCCCAGGACTTGAGGCTGCCGTGATTTCGGCGAGAGGCTCAACACCGACAGAGCTCTCACTTTCAGTGTTGAGCATATCCGCAGTCGCAATCACCACTGCCTCTCTAAAATTCGCAGAACAAATTAGGAGGAAACTAGGAGGCCCTCCGCTTGTTGTGTTGGCATCAGCATTTATGCCAGCTACAATCTTTTTGAGCTTACTTTTATAGTTACTGACATACTGCAAAACAATATGTATATGTTTAAAAAAAAACCGGCCAAGTGCGAGGGGAAATAAGATGAAATTGTGATGTTGCACACTATGAGAAATGTGAAATTCAAATACAACAGACCAATCTTTGGGGCATTTGGTTGTACCACTACCCTCAGCTTTGAGCAACCCAGCCAGCTTAGACCACTGGCGAGATGACTCTGCTCTACCTCGGGCAGTATTATTATAACCCCGAGCCTTGGCCAGGTTGGTGTTACGCTCCAAGAAATCGAGCAGAATGTTCCACTGGGAATCATAGCTGCACGTCTCTCCATTCCTACAAAATATTACGTACATTTGAATTTGTACAGCGATAAAATTAAATATTGATCTAAGATAATCAAGTGTGCACTTACTTTGCATTTAAAAAATGATACAATTTGCACGAAATTAGTATTTTATACTATTATGCTCACGAAAAACTGAAGTTTTAAATTACCCACGTCAACATAAATGACATAACTCAAGGGATAAACTGAAAACTTTTTTTGTACGCGTTGCCAGTCTATTAAGTTTTTATTGTTTCTAGTTTCCCTTTTCGGGGCTTATCTGCGGTATTTTAATCAAATTAAAGGTTATTATAATGAAATAACATTTCAGTTGTAGAAATAAAAAATAAAAAACCAATTTGATTAACGAAAACTTTAAAGAAATATTTACCGGTAAAATTACGGTCTTTATTTTTTGCATGCGGTAACATTTACACTAAATATGATTCTGATATGAATTGAATTGAATATGATTCAGCTAACTTGTGTCACCATTTTACGAAAATTAGAGGAATTGCTAATGATCTGCTGGGAATTCAGGAAATGAATTGCTTTTAGAGGAATTGCTTAATGTGGCCTTTTTAGGCCCGCAGTTCTCGTAATTAAAAACGTTCGCAGTGTCACCTCAGCGACAATCGAATTTCAAAAATTTGTCGGAAATGTATGGAAACTCGAGGAATTTTTGACAGATTGACACTGAGATCAGGCTGTGAACGTTCTTAAAATTAGCAGAATTCCCTTAGGGCACCCTGGACATGATATTAAGTGCTCCATTGTTTGTGGGACACTCCAGGGCGGAGTCATCTGTGAATCTCCATTCCCTTATGAACGTCCTCTTTTAACGTTCACGTTCAGCTCAGCCTCAATGATAAATGATAAATGATTTTATTTCTGTAAGTAGGTTTGTACAAACACTTTTACACGTCAATCATATTTTTTTTAAACTAGATGAGGTCGGCGTTTCCTATCTGACTACTCTGAGAAGAAAGGCCGAAACAAACTCAGAGGTCACAGTCTCTTTTAAAGTCCAGACATAATCTTGGTCAGATCATGTGAAGACCATGTGGATTGGTGTCTGAAATGGTCTTTTGAGGAAAGAAACCACACAGATTGAGTGTCCATTCAGTGCACGCATGTATCAGTAATCATACGGCTCAACTCAGAACTTGAGGAGCTCAACGATTTGACGAACAATATCAAAGAAAGGACATTAGGGTAGGCCGCATAAAGTACTCAAACTGCCAGATTAACTTTAAAAATGAACTGAGAAAGAAATGAAACACAAAAACAAAAATACCACATAGTCCTCACATTCACAATAATTAAAGCAAAAATATTATTAGGTATACTTCTCAAAGTGAATATTACTTCTCAATGTATCACAAATACCTATATTATTCATACAATTCGCAATTCGTGACATTGGTTGTCGCTAGAGATTGCGACTAGATTTTGTACTAACCATTTTAATTTTACACGTACACAAACTTACACATACACTCATAAATTACCATACTTGAAAGCACCTCTAGTCTCCACTCTAGAATATTCATATCCTGAACCCCAAGATACAGACTAACTGTCTAGTGTCTAGTTTGGGGTTCACTGGCAAATAACATAATTATGAAACTATAAATAATATTTAAGTATTCAATTTTCTTAATATGCCGTCTCAACTTGATGTATAACCTATGTATGCTTACTATATTGCCTGGACAATACATATTTTCTATTTCTATTTTCTAATTACGGAAATTGGCTTTCTGTAATGTTCAAGTCACATGCAATAGAAGACGATTCCCATCCGTCACGCGAAAATGCGAATCCGAGTTAATAAAAGACCCCAACGACAAAAACTGTTACCAGACCTGCAAAGTCAAAGCATTTATTTCAATTAGGCACTTATAAGGCACTTTTGAACGTCAACATTTACATTAAAAACTTTTTAATAAAAAAAAATAACCGCCGAAAAACCGAAAAGTTTAAAATAATAAACTTGCTTTGTCCAACCCCAATAACTAAGTTCGGAAGGCGGTGACTTAATTAAATACATATCCAAAGTCACCGACTTCCGAACTTACTTATTGGGGTTGGACAAAGCAAGTTTATTATTTTAAACTTTTCGGTTTTTCGGCGGTTAATTTTTTTTATTAAAAAGTTTTTATTTTACAATTTTTTGTGGCTATAATCTACTAATTACTACATGCTTAATTTTTGATTATTTTTTGTAATACACAACTCAGTATTAAAATCTGTGAGTTAACAATCAATCATCCCCTGTTTTCTTACCCTTAGGGTTGGAATTTTTCTTCGAAATTTATATGGGACCAACTTTGGGGTATACACTTTCCAATAAAAAAAGAATTGTCAAAATCGGAGTACTCTGGAAAAAGTTATGCGTGGTCATACATTAAAAAAAATAAAATATACGCGTCGAATTGAGTAACCTCCTCCGTTTTTTCGTCGGTTAAAAAATAGAATTGATTCTAGTCGCCCATTCCAAAATGTAGTTTCTTATGGAGAAGAACGGGCAAGAAACTCCACCGTTACTCTTTTAAAATGTTTTAAATACAATTTAATTAACATAGTACAATCGACCCATTTGAATTATGACCCACCATAAGCTTATTTTCTTACAAACATTCAAATACAATTAGGTCGACATTCGCGTACACATACATTTCCATGGTAACGACCTTGTTTTCTGCCATATAAATATACCGTAATACACAGAGAATTATCTGTTGCAGTCTCCATCTTTATTAAGAGCTTTTACACACGAGTACGATATAAAGCTGAATGCACACCCAAAATAAATACGACGCGTACGCATTATCGTACTAAAAACAATGTGTTTTTAATCTAATATATCTGATTTATTATTTATTTTAATATGCGTTCAACTTGTGTGCTAGAAAACGAGATTCCGCCATCTTTGCATAAATCTTCACTGAATTTTGCTTGCAATGTGCGTTAAGGCAACAATAAGAAGTGGGGAAATAAAACTCTTGAAAATCTATAAAAATTATAATGGTGAACTCATAATTTTTTAACAATAGTTAATATCGGGTGTAACTACCTAACTACCATTGCTTGCTATTGCAAGCAATTACAGCCAATAGTCTCAAACGCATTGATCCAATAAGGCGACTGCAAACGTCGTAACGTGCCGCAAAATATCGAGTTCCAGTAAACGGATCTTCTTCGTAATGATGACGCATGTCGGTTTTCTGTTGATTCGTGATTTGACGAACGTCATGATTATATCTTCCAGAGTATCCTCTTCTTCATATCGCTTGATCCAGGTGTTTCGAGATATCCACTGTTTCGAGATTATACCTCCCCCTTAACTCTCGAGATATTTCTCGTATACCGTAGCGTTGCTTACTGAGAACTATAATCCGAGGTCTTTGTCTTGCCACTATACGATATAAATAAAAACGAACTATTTTTTATTCTCATAGGAATTATTATTTGACACCAATTTCTGAGTGACTTTTTGATGCTTTGTCATTTCATACTCGAAAGAGTTCGGAACATGGTTAAAAAAAAAAGAAACATTTGTTCTGAACTTCTGAGTAATACCAGTTAATTCCAAAGAGTTTGGATTCAAAAACGATTATGAATGCTTTATCTAAAATATTATCTATTGCAGTGATGACAAAGGTTAAAATTGCATTGATCTTGGACCCGTATTGACATAGCTTGCTTAATATTTAAAACGTCCTAAGTGCGGCTTGCACTGTAAAGGAGGGAAATCTTTGTTATTTTGACGGTTTCAAACGATTAATCGGCAAAGTGGGTCATGATTCAAATTTGTCGACTGTACATTTATTATATAATTATGTGTGAAAACGATGCACCCAGAATAAAATTACCATACCAAAATAGGTAAAAAAATGCAATTGAAGCAATACAGATAAATTAATTTTATGATAGATACATGATGCTCAAATATTTACAAACATTGTATGAGTAAGTACACGATTTTACTAGAATATTAACAAGTAGGTAATAAGTCAGTGTGTGAGTTAAAGTAATCACTGAGTGTAAATCATAATGTCATAAATATAATTATTCATACAATTCAATTAGGAACCAGTTTGATTTTGTCTAGACTCTAGATTGTCCTATGAAGCAGGACCAGCATGTTTCCAAGCATTCTTATCTTGTATACAATCCTCTAATTTATAATACGCTTGCTTACAAAGCTGCGTGGTAATTTTGTAACACACTAACAGTAAATAACATTCAAACTACAAATTTTTCGAACATAATTAACAATGGAACCAAAGAGCTCTTTGCTCCGTAGTGGCACTTGCTACCACAGAGGCAATTCACATTATATTTGTCCGAATAGGCTCGTATACTAACCGATGTGGAATGCGCGAGAAAGTTCAAACGTTCGAGATATGAACTCTAAACGATCTACTGACGGATGTCCGCCGAGCCGATGCGACTGAGTCGTGACAAATTCTTACTTGTAGCACATTGCGTCACTGTCCAACCACAGAAGGCCCGTGACCTGCTGCAGTCAGGACTACAAAGCACCTTCAGAAGTTCAGACCCAACTCATCATACTATTTTAAGGTCGGCTTCCAGTCTTACTGGATGCGGAAGGCGGAGGACAAGGTGTTTTTTTTTTTGAGGACGGGATACCATCAAATAACTTTTTGGTTTCTGACGAGTCGTAACGACTGTCAAATATGACTGCAATCATCACTGCATTATATCAGCCGCCATACGTCCACTGCTGGACATAGGCTTTCCCCAAGCGTCGCCACGGCACCTGATCTTGTGCTTTTACTATCCACCGTATTCTCGCGACTTTTCACCCCTTATTGCGTTCATCATTCAATCATTTCGAGAGATATTGCTATTCCATAATTGCTTCATATGTGCGAAAAATGTGTTTGCTCAACAACGTAAATAAAGCAATGAATATTGTTGAACTGTGAAAATAAAACAAATTATGATTGATCGTGTTTTATGTAATTAGGGTGCTGGTCTACTTGTGTGTGTGTGTGTGATAATAAAAATTGAAGGGGTCCGCTAGGGCCGATGCCTGCCAGGGTCGCAGATTTGTCTGAAATTGTTACCATGGCCCTGGCACATGCAACTGAAAGAACACGGGTGGGTTTTAGTCAGTAAAAGTCTGAAACGCCCTCCCGCTCCGCCCAGAGCGGAAGAAGTTAAATTACAGGACCTGCCAGGTCACAGTCTCTTTTAAATTCAAGACATAATCTTGATCAGATCATGTGAAGACCATGTGGATTGGTGTCCACAATGGTCTTTTGAAGAAAGAACCACACATATTGAGTGGACCATCCAGTCAGTTTGCACGCATTTATGGCGGCGTCGCTAGGCGCTCATAGGCACAAGTGAAAGTGATCTGAACATAAAATTTCAATATTATTAGTAGGTAGTTATATAACCAAAGCTCCACTTTACAAGGATATGATCAAGAAGGCGTGTGCTGATAATGATTTATTGGATAGAAACGTCGGTGACCGTCGCGGAAGATACCGCATGTCGCGGCAGATCTACTCAAAGGTGCTCCACCTTTTTTGTTGTCTATTACAAAGTGAGTAACTTTGTAATAGACAACAAAAAAGTTGGAGGTTCTCAATTCTTTTTTTTTTACATTAAGTTTGTTACCTCGGAATTCTCTCATTTATACACACACACACACACACATTTTTATTTGGTTTGAAAGAGTATAATTACCGTTTGGTCCCATTCTTTTGTCAATTCTGATTTGTGGTTTTAGAATTACCTTCAATAATACATTTTTTTCCACTTAATATAATTTATTTCATTTTATTTGGGGAAACAAACAATCGTACATTGTAAATTACATCTAGATACACACTGTGCTATAAGTAAATGTACAGACGCCAGCACATCAAGCGAATCCAATCTGTCAAATTTATTTGATAGATTTTCAACTTTATACCGTAAGCATAAGTTCATGTTCAATTGAGAAAATTTGACAGTTTGGGGTAGGTTGACCTGCTGGCGACTGTTCAATCCACTACGTTTCCACATGTACTATCTTAAGGGCACACTTTGCGCGGGCTCGAACTCACTGGTGGGCCTGGCTAAAAATCACGCTGTCTTACCAGGCTTCGTACCCGACAGAGATAGTATCAGTGGAGAGCAGTTAGACTCTAGTCTACACGTACAACGTTATTGAGCGAGATGCAGGAGCATTTTCGAGCACACTAGCGGTGTTCAGACGTGCTCTTCAGCAATATTTCATAATTAAATTATTTAATAAAATTGACCTCCTTAGTGCATTGCTGTCGTAATGCATGTGTAAAATTGTGCTTAGTGTGTAGTTTTGTTAACGATGTACACGAAATAGTGAAACTTTTAATACAATAAAATGGATAACAGCCCCTTTAAATCAAGGGGCCCAGTGCAACCCTCCGCCTCACCGTCGAAGACAACGACGCAAAACCCAGCCCTCGAATCGGTTGCCGCTGATATTGTTTCAACGCCCGAAATTCAAAAATGGATGTCAGCCATCGAACAGCACCTTAATGAAGTTTGCTCTATTGCCGCGGATGGCAAACTCAACTCAGAGCAGAAAATGAAAATTTCTACCCTATGCCGCAAAGTAGGATCTGGAACGTCGCAAATGGCAGTCCTATATCAGTCGCTCAAGCAGAAAGCTATTCAGGCGTATGACGCGGTTGATGCCCTTCAAGAAAAGCGCGATCTTACGGAACATATTTCGGAGCTCAAGCAGACGATAAAGGACTCTAGTTCTGTAAGAAATGGTTCTTTTGCCGATATGGTGAAAAAGGGAACAAATGATTTCGTCCGACCCAACAACCTGAGCTCTGTTGCCATTTATCCGAATGATAAATGTAAATCAAGTGACGAAACGAAAGAACTCGTGCAAAAAATCATACGGCCCGAGCAGATGAAGCTGCACGTTCGTGGTGTCCGGAGAACAAAAAATGGAGGCGTAATTGTCAGCACTGAGACGAAACATGATGCTGATAAACTGAAGCGTGCAGTCCTGCTCTCTACATCTGGACTTACTGCCGACGAACCCAGCAAGCGCAAACCTCGGATCGTGGTTGTGGGAGTGCCGACTTCCCTGGATGAAAATGAGGTGTTCAGGTGCATTTTCGAACAAAACGTATCCGAAACGGTACCAGCGATGTCCTTGGAGTCCTTCTTAACCTTCATAAAATTAAGCCACAAATCGGGAAAGAGAGATGCTACGACCTGTAATTACGTTGTTGAAGTTACAGCCAATATACGTAGAGCCCTAATCTCTCAATCAAGAGTTTTTATAAATTGGATGTCCTGCCCAGTCAGGGACTTTACATTGGTAACAAGGTGTTATAAATGCCAACAATATGGCCATGCAGCTAAAACTTGCCGAGAAATCGTCACTACGTGTGGTCACTGTGGTGACTCTGGCCATTCAATGCCCGAATGCGGGAAAAAAGCCGACATTGCAAAATGCGCAACTTGCTCACGCTTTAAAAAACCCAGTGATCACAAAACGGGAGACGCTGATTGCCCTGCTAGGAAAATAGCAGAATTTAAATATATTAACTCCATCGATTATGAGGGCACCTAGTGCGTCATACTCAAGGCCGGACTTCCGTTTCGCTTGTTGCTGACTCAAAAATATACCTGACCACTGCGCTGACCTACTTACCATCGATTTGCCGCTGTCTAAGCAATATCAGCCGGTCGCTTTAAAAATCTAAATGTTTCCTAGAAGGTGATTTATGCAATACCTATTTGTTTTCAACCTAGTTTATAATACTGCTAACACAAACATATTCTTGTAATGAAGTGCTAAAAACGATTTTCCGTACCTAAATATTATCTACATGTTCAAGACCTTATTAGTTATTAAGTAAATTCTAACATAATAAATTAACTACATAACTATGTCACTATTAATAAAACTTTAGTTAAATATTGTTAAGAAATCAGTTGTCCTAATATAAATTGTAAGAACTCATGCCGCCTGTGATACAGGTCTATCCTAGTACAGGCATCATACATTTTACTACCTATATTATTTCTAAGATTTAAACTGTATTGTACCAATTTTA
Source organism: Polymixis flavicincta (assembly GCA_949987655.1). Lineage (NCBI taxonomy): Eukaryota > Metazoa > Arthropoda > Insecta > Lepidoptera > Noctuidae > Polymixis > Polymixis flavicincta. Next base: position 12,819,260 of record OX465200.1, read on the forward strand.
ATTTTTGAATAAAATTTATTTATTATTTATTTTATTTTATTTTATTTATTTTTGGCAAAAATATCGCGAAAAAATTAAGAAAAGTCCTTCAGAAGATCGGGTTTTATGAAAAAACCACTGCATAAATCAATGACCAATAAAGTTTATTGAACTTATTGTTAAATGAACTTTGTCGGTACCGTCTTGGTTTTCGAGATTTTACACTCCTTTTATTACTTAGACACGCTCAAAGTTAGGTTAAATTAGCAAGAAAAACGAATCTTTGTTGGCTCATGACTTTTTAATAGCTTTTTATTTTAGTATTCTGTTTCCGTACAGACAATAATAATAACGAGACAAAACCATACCATGTTTAATTTTTGATGTACACACGGCTACACATCAAGTTAGACACCCTATATATCTATAACTACGCTACCAGCAATACAGAGAATTGTACGAAAGGGACTGCGCATCGTGGCATCGGCCAATCATAGCATTTGCTGCGTTGGCCTACGCAACCACACACACAGATGCACATTTTTTGCCAAAAACTTTAGCTTCAAATATTTTAAATTCTTTTTGCTCGTGTTCAGTGTTTTGTTGCATGCCATGCCAGTCAGTTCCCATTTCCCAAGTATCGTTCGGGCTTCACGTAATTACGCGGCAAAGGCGTCGGTTATTTTTTTGATAGTATAGTTTGTTGTATTTCTTGATAACATTATTTGATTGTTGAATGTTTTTTAATATTCTATTTTTTTATTTTTGTTGAAGAGTTGGTTATTTTTTTTAATAGTAGTTTGTTGTATTTGATAACAATATTTGATTGTTAAATGTTTTTAATATTCTACATTTTTTTAAAGTAATTTCAGCTGAATGTTTGTTTTTATTCAGCTTATAGCCATAAATATAATTGATCTAAAACTATGTATTTACATAAAGTTACTCTTGCCTAGCGTGAGGGATTTCTCATACTTAACTATTATTGGCATAGAATAATAAACCATGTCAAGTTTTATTTGTCACGATGATTATGGGGGTTATGACTGTGGAATATATCTCTTATATACCTACCTATTGTGTTGATTAAAATGCTCACATAAATTTCAACTGTGATGTTTTTATGTTCATTGTTGCTTTTCTTTTTTTTTGGGTGGGAAATCATCAAATAACTTTTCCCGCTCTGGGTGGAGCAGGAGGGCGTGTCAGACTTTTACTGACTAAAACCCACCCGTGTTCCTTCAGTAGCCCGTATGCCAGGGGTTGTGGTATCTCTTTCGAACAAACCCGCATCCCTGGCAGGCATCGGCCCTTGCGGGCCCCATCATTTTGTGCTGACATCAGTGACATCTCTTTGAGGCGCTCGTGGAACACAACGCGCCGTATGTTCATTGTTGGTTAGATTTTTAATTGTTGTTGGCTCCTGAGGAAGCTTTTAGTATTTTTATAGTATTTTCAGGTTGTGATAGTTATTTAATATTATCCTTACAAACGTTTATAATTAATCATTATCTGTTGCTGTCGACGAGGACCGTGCGTAGCTTTGTGAATTTATGTTTTAAATTTCTAATTCTTTTTAAGCTTTCCTCGACTGATTTCGTTCCCTGTCAAGTCATTTCGGAGACACATTTATAATGATCCATGCATTAAGTGACTATATGGGGCTATGGTATGGCCTAGGTTATTATCTCCCGCCGCTTGCGCGAAACCAGAATACGAAAACCTACACACCCGGCGGAATACTGCTCGAATTTCGCTACCCACAAAAAGGTATCTAGCGAATATCGCTTAAAAGTATCTGAATAGAATAGGCCTCTAGCTAATGTTTTTAGTTAATAAGTTTAATGTGCCACCTAAAAGGTAACGTTGTGATTTAGTTGAAACACTAAAGAGTTCGTTTTTAATATTGAACCTAACTACGAAAAATAAAGCTCGTATTCTTAGTAGGTATAGTGTATCCATGTTGACCTATTTGAAAACAATTTTCTACCTTTAAGTATCAAGTAATTTAACACAATGGCTTTTCTATTATTATCAGACTCAATGAGTCTGCCTATCATCCAAGGGATTAACCAATCCAAGCTACCCATTTATTCAGTCCTCATCATCATCATCATCATCATCAGCCTATAATGTTCCCACTGTTGGGACACAGACCTCCTTTCGGTGAGAGGGAGTGGGCCGTAATCCACCACGCGGGCCCAGTGTGGGTTGGTAGATGTCACATGTGTTCGAATTTTAGGTTCTAGGACATGCCGGTTTCCTCACGATGTTTTCCTTCACCGTTTTTGAGAGCAGTGGTAATGAAATAATTCACACAAAGTAAAGCGCCTAGCTGGGTTCGAACTCACGACCTACAACTCGTAAGTCGCGGCCGTTACCACTTGGCCACCACTGCTCTCAGTATTCAGTCGTTTTACTGTAAAAGTTAATGAAGCAGATATACTTGCTTGCATTTTTTTTTGCATTTAAATAGATATCAGTAAGGTATTTTCCCTTGGCAATGAGAATTTCCAGCACCCTAATTGCGTAAACTCACGGTCAATCATAATTTGTTACAATTTAACAGTTAAACAATATTCATTGCGTTATTTACGTTGTTGAGCAGACACATTTTTTCGAACATATGAATCAATGGTTTAGCAATCTGTTTTAAAGTGGTTCAGATTATGGTTGATCGTGCGTCAAGCAATTATTGTGCAGGCTTCTAATATCGTCTGTGCAAAATCACGTATACGTATTGAATTTTTGACTGTCGTGAAGAATTTTGATTACAAATCTATCTATCTAAAAATGAATCGCCGAAATGTATGTACGCGCATAACTTCCGAACGACTACACCGAATTGGATATTTTTTTTTTTGTGTTCCTTATTGTCAGGACAAGGTTTATATAGCTAATTCCAATTTAATATTCATAGCTAAGACTAAGAAATAAGAGAGAATAAGAAAGTTGCGCGTAACATAACCATATAATTTTCTAATATTATACCAATGCGAATTCAATATTCATAGTTAAGACAGGACAACGTCTGTCGGGTCAGCTAGTTGTTAATAAATGCCTAATGGATGTATTGGTGCAAACTCACAGGCGCAGCGCAAATCGAAAAATAAATAACACATATCGTAAATGAACGTAACGAGAGCTTAGCTTGTTTACAAAATAATATACACACCTAGGTATAGAATAGAACGCCGTTTGGTGGTGGTAGCGGCGCGCTCCCGCAGGCGACGTGCGTAAGCGGGACGAAATAAGAAAAACATACCGTACCCTCTCGCACTATTCGCAGCGTTCAACTTCTAATAGTTCAAAGTCCAAACAGTCTAGGTTGATGTGTAGCCGTGTGTACATAGTCAAACAGTGGAGTAAAACCCTCCCGAAGTTTGTATGGAAAAAATGTGAACAAGTATCACCTTAAATACGTTACAGTTTTGCTAAAATTAGATACAATCAATATACCAATAACAATACTACTTACAATGGAATGGTAATCTTAAAACCAAATCGAAAAAAGTTAATGATGTTAAATTAATTGCCTGCCGCTGTTATTTACTTAGTAATTGAAGGTAGGTATACGAAACTATGTGGTTAAGTACCACCACTAAAAAGTTTATTAAAAAAAAAACAACGGACTCAAAAATAAAAAGTTTATTTAAAAAAAACAACAGACATCCAAAAAAAACACTACAAAGTTATAGTGAAACATAACTTTAATTTCGGAAGTCAGTGTCTTTAGTTTTTTTTTTTTTTTGCAACGACTTCCGCCATTAAAGTTAATAAGCGCAGGACATACTTATTTTGTAGCACACTGTAGGTATGTGCAAACGCAAGTGCACTGTCTATTCCCTGGCTTTCCAAGTCCTAATAGACTGCAATGCAATCTGAAATGACCGAAGAGGGCACAGGTACAGGCCATTTTGTATAAGTAGCTGTAAAGAGACCATCATCTGCCTAGCCTTTTCCCAACTATGGTGGGGTCGGCTTCCAGTCTAACCGGATGCAGCTGAATGCTAGTATTTTAGGAGCGACAGTAAGACTGGTTGTCAGACTTTCGGGCTTCTGACGACCCGTAAAGGAACCTACCTAAACCAGTAACATTAAAAAACCTTGTTTGCGGAGTCAGCTAGAAAAAAGCTTTTGTTAGGCTCTAGTCAGGCCGTGCAACGTGGCTTATTGTCTGTCACATATATGTAGATTAAAGAAAGAAACCTTATACAATAGATCATTCACTAAATCACCCAAAATAGTCCGTCCCGCTAGCTTCTGAACACAAACATTTCACACTTTTTGTCTTATTGTTTTTAATCTGTGAGTTGATTTCTATCATTGTTATTATTTATTTTTTATCGTTTTTTAATTACTAGTGTTTATGTTATGCCCTTTTCCTTCACAGTTACTAAATAACTATTAACGTTTACATACCGTGTGGTGGGACCCTGATGATCTGCGATACAGGTATTCCTAGTGCAGACACCAGTCTCTCACAAACTACTGTCACTTAGTTTTTAAGCTTTTATACCCTTGTTTGTGAAAGAAAATAAAGTTATTTGAATTTGAATTTGATCAAATCGATGCGTGGAAGACCCAACAAAGACTCAAAGAGAATTGTCCAAACAGTAAAAGTTTTCGCGAAAGAGACTTGACTTTTGAATATTCCATAATGGCCGCCTGCTAAAAGCACCAACCTACGACAGTTTAGAAAAAAACAACGATTAAACCTTTCCTTTGTCATATAATCGCGAAATTATTCACAAAAGGTCGCTTTTCATTCATCACAAAGTGTGTCGCATTCCAAACTTATTTGTAAATATCCGCCACTCGGTGAGGTTGTGTGGTGTGTTGGCTCAATACGGATGTGCCTTCGCTTTCTCTTATCTGTCAATATTTTTAGCGCGAATGAGCCAGATGACGCCATCTTGGTAATTTTCTTATAGGCTTTTGTTTATCAATGGCCAGTATTCGTTGACAGGTGGTGAAATAAGGAACAACACTTAAAATTGTACTGAATTTTATTAATTATTGTCATTTTAGTTCGCAAGTGGCGCCACCCTCAGGTGTCTCGATACCGTCTCACCTTGAACGTGTTATGATGGTGGTTGGCGGTTAGGTCACACTTGGGCGTCGGAATGGGTGTCCTTTTAAATATTTAGTTACGGAGAATCAATTTCGAAATACTTTGCTAAGGTTTTCTAAACAATGGTAGGTATATTAGGTTCGCTTCGTTGTTCATGGACCAAGGAACATGCATAATTGCCGAAAACATCTCAATACATAACTAACATGACATTTAGCCTTTGTTTCTCGAAGGTCCATATTTTCATGACTTACCTATTAGGAGGCAAAATACGTGGAAAGGGTTTCATAAATGATGAATAGGTATGTTACCCACCAAAAACATTTCATGTAAAGTAGGTTGTCATGACTTAGGTAAATGTATGTAAGTCTTGACAACCCACTTTACATGAAATGTAAAGAAATGCTTCCATAGTTAAAGAATTATCAGATAATAGAACCAAACCCCTAACTCTACAAGCGTTAGTCAAAATGTACGAATGTACGTGTAATGTAAGAAATAAAGTCTTGGTCTATATTTTTGTGTCGTGCGATAGTTCAATGAAACAACCAAGCCGCACATTTTGACCAAGAATATGTAAGGTTAACAAACCTAGCCAAGCTTGGCTTCGATCGATTCGATCTGACTCTGACCGTGAACTGACCCTTTAAGTGAATTAGAAGATGAAAGCATTTTTTTTTTTTATGTTTCTGTGCTAATTGTATCTTGTATATCAACTTTCAGCTTTCTAGGACCTCGGGAACTGCCCTAGAGATTTTGATGAGTGAGTCAGCCAGTAATGACCGACTTATTAAAATCAAAAGTATATTTTATTTTATTTTTGTTTTATTTTATTTAGGGACAATAAACAGCTACAATATATAATTTTAACATAACAAAAAATTATAGGTGTGAATAACAATATTGCAGCCCCACTACATTATCCGCATATTAAAAAAAACAAAATATAGGCAATGAGTGCCACCAAAAGGCATTAATAAACATACAGTACATATTGAAAATTATTACATCATTCACAACAAATAACTAATAAATAAATAAACAACTCAGTGACGAGAGAAAAACAGAAAATTAAAAATTATACAGTATAAACGCTAGACAAATGAAATTTAGTGTATAAGTCTGCTAAAGTGCTAAAACTGTACTTTACCTATTTTATCATGAATTTTCTGTGACAGACGCACAGACATACGAGAGATCCTATATGGGTCCGTTTTCATAAGGACGTACGGAACCATAAAGATTATACAGAGTGCTTGGCAGAACGTTGAACATACGAAAATGGTGGATAGGTGGGGTCATCTGCTACTTACTCAGCCCTAATTTATTTGGCCAAGGGGCCACTGGATATTAAAAAAAAAAATTGCTTTTTTCTACACTTTCTTAACTTTAAAGTGTAATTTTTATTAAAAATGGGTAAAACAGATTTTTTTTTATCTCATATCTTGCCAGATTCTTACAAAATTATTGCTTTATACAGATGTTAGCTAGAAAAAAAGTTATGAGTCCTTAAACTTACAGAAAAATGTAAAAATACTTAAATCTTAATTTCAACTTGCATTTAAAAAAAAAATCCAATCCAAATAAATTAGGGATGAAAGGTGAAGGTCGGAAATTATGCCACGGTAACTTACTACCGGGATAAAAAGTATCCTATATGTTAAACCAGGTTATAAACTATCTGTGTGCCAAATTTCATCGAAATCCGTTGAGCCGTTTTTGCGTGATTGAGTAACAAAATCCAAACATTTAAACATACAAACTTTCACATTAATAATATTAATAAAAATAACCACCGACTTCCAAAAAACACTACAAAGTAGGTACTAAATAACTTTAATGTCGGAAGTCGGTGACTTTGGATGTGTATTTTAGTTCTTTAATTGTCACCGCCTTCCGAAATTAAATTTATTTTGCACTTTGTAGTGTTTTTTGGAAGTCGTTTGTTATTTTTTTGAAAAAAGTTTTTATTTTCAGTTTTTAGTTACCTACTCCACACTAGTTCGAAATTTCATCATCCTTGGGGTCAAAACAATGCATATTTATGCGATAGTAGCATTCGCGATTGATTTGCTGTAATTTTTTGAAGAGTCCGTTGTTTGTCTCTTGAAACGCATCATCAGATCTATATGAAATTTTAATGGGACCATTTCGGAATAAACCCCTTTCGAACAAAAAAATAATTTTGCAAATCCGTCTATATACGACGGAGTTGTGCCCGAACATTTATAAAAAAAATATATATATATACAGTGAAACCTGGTTAATTGGGATCTCAAGGGACCAAGGATTTTGTACCATTTAAAGAGGTTTTCATTTATCCAGTTTTCCAATTAGACAGGTTTAAAATTTAGTTGTCTCATTTACAGAGGGCCCGCTTATAGAGGTCGAAATGTACCGTTATTCCATTTATAAAGGTGGAAATTTTGTGAAAGAAATTCAAATGTTTATAAACAATCGTGTCGTAACCTGTCCCAACCTGATAAATTGTCTCACTTATAAAGGGAATTGAGCTCCAGAGTCTCAATTATAGAGGTAAACATCGAAAAAATCCTAGAAATCAAATCTCATTTAACCAAGTTCGAAAAGTCCCATTAACAGAGGTAATTCGATGAAAAAGTGCCGGGACCTCATTGTAGTTCTCAATAATAGAGGTTTCTCACTTATCCAGGTCCCACTTAACCAGGTTTCACTGTATTTAAACATGTCGAATTTACTACTTTTTGAAGTCGGTAAAAAATAGGATGATGAAGTGGGTATCGGTAAAAAATAGGATGATGAAGTGGGTGATGAATGAAAGCTGGTAGGTATGACATTTTTCAGTGGCAGTGATGATTCTGTTGTGTCATGTATGCCATCTCACAATATTGCGCCACGGAAGCCCCGATACAGTACAACTGTACAGACGCCAGCACATCAAACTGTAAAATTTTCCCAATTGAATGTGAACCTTATGAATATGTGATAACGATGAAAATCTATCAAAGAAATTTTACAGATTGGGGTAGCTTGATGTGCTGGCGTCTGTGCAATACACAACCTACCTATAATAACTTGTCAATATTACGTTATTTTCGGAGAGAAATCCGTCAAACACACGAGGATGACATTTCCGGTTACGTCACGTTGTGTGCGATACCTACTTAAGAAGAATTTCATGTGGTCTGCCCCCATTGACGTAATGAAGAAAATATTGCAGAGACAATACAAATTTCACTGATGTTAACGAAATGAGTAGGCCACGCCTTGGTAAGCCTACGTAATAGATGGCGAGCCGTAGCATTCTGAAATGTAATTTTGTTCGGATTGATGATGATGGTGATTGGCGGTCATTAGGGAGTTAGGGAGCGTTGGAGGCAAAAATCGGATAGAAAGACCCAATAACACTTTGCCTGACCTGGGCATCGAACTCAGGACCTCATTGCTAAGGTGTAACGCTTGCGGACACTTCGACGCACTTCACTTTGTGTAAATTCTGCTTACAAAACGGTGAAAGAAAACACCGTGAGTAGACATGACTATTAACTAAATGATGTACAATAGGAGAAGATAGCTGTTTTTCTAGTTGCTAAACGAATCATGATTTTTAACCGACTTTTGTTCAAAAGGGGTTTATTCCGAAATGAATTTCATATAGATCAGGGGCATAAGTCTACTAATTTATAAACGTTACAATGGTCTCTCAATGGTGTGTTTTTGACAGTTTTTGTATGGCAAATCTGTCAAAAACTTACCATTGAGAGACCATTGTGACGTTTATAAATTAGTAGACTTAGGCCCCTGATGATGCGTTTCGGAGACAGACAACGGAACTCTTCAAAAATTACAGCAAATCAACCGCGAATGCTGCTATCGCATAAATATGCATTGTTTTGACCTCAAGTATGATTAAATTTTGAATTGGTGTGAGGTAGGTAACCAAAAATTGAAAAATAAAAACTTAAAAAAAAAATAACAACCGACTTTCAACAAAAAACACTACAAAGTGCAAAATAACTTTAATTTCGGAAGGCGGTGACAAAGAATAATACACATCCGAAATTAAAGTTATTTTGCACTTTGCAGTGTTGTTTTGTTGGAAGTCGGTTGTTTTTTTTTTTTTTAGTTTTTTATGTATGTTCCCCGATTACTCGAAGATGGCTGGACCAATTTGGATTTTAATTTTTTGTTTGAAAGGGTATACTTCCCAGGTGGTCCCATGATCATCAAGTCAGGATCTGATGATGGCATCCTGGGGAAATAGAGAGAACTCTTCAAATTTTATAGGCACACTTGAAGCGATTTGGGTAGGTTTTGGAAGAGTTCTTTCTCGGAGTGCTTCCATTTCAATTTGGTGAAGATCTGATGAAGAACTTCGGTGATAGGCAACGGAACTCCTCAATAAATAATTGCAAACGAACTGGGATTTCTGAAATCTCATGTCTGTCTATTGTTTACACCAGTTCATAACATAATATCACGCCGGTACGCTTCGAAGGGGTAAGCACATGTGGACCATTAAAAAGTGAAAAAATTTGACAGTTTGGGAAGAGATATTCTTCTGAAATAGTCTACATTTATGAGGACCTAGACAAAGATCGTTTAAAAACGAAATACAGATTGTAGAAGGATATCTACGGTGCGATGGCAAAAATGAAGAAACAAAATGTCACTTTGTTTTGAAAAAACACTGTCTATTCTGCGTAGAAATAGAAAGCGTGATGCTGGCGTTCATAGGGATTCGTGGAGCGTTCTTGTGATCTCCCTTAAGGGGACACTTTGCGCGGGCTCGAACTCACTGGTGGGCCTGGCTAAAAATCACGCTGTCTCACCAGGCTTCGTATCCGACAGAGATAGTATCAGTGGTGAGCAGTTAGACGCTAATCTACATGCACAACATTATTGAGTGAGATGCAGGAGCATTTTTGGCAAAAAAATCGCGAAAAAATTAAGAAAAGTCTTTCAGAAGATCGGGTTTTATGAAAAAAACACTGCATAAATCAATGACCAATAAAGTTTATTGAACTTATTGTTAATTGAACTTTGTCGGTACCGTCTTGGTTTTCGAGATTTTACACTCCTTTTATTACTAAAACACGCTCAAAGTTGGGTTAAATTAGCAAGAAAAACGAATCTTTGTTGGCTCATAACTTTTTAATAACTTTTTATTTTAGTATTCTGTTTCCGTACAGACAATAATAATAACGAGACAAAACCATACCATGTTTAATTTTTGATGTGTACATAGTCAAACAGTGGAGTAAAACCCTCCCGAAGTTTGTATGGAAAAAATGTGGACAAGTGTCACCTTAATTGTATATTCGTTGCAAGTGCAACTGCTGATCGTCGAGTCCTGAAGGCCAATTCTCGTAATAAAAAACGTTCAAAATCTAGTCGCAAAGTCATCTCGGTGACAATTAAATGTCAAAAATTTGTCAAAAATGTATGGATTTCAAGGTACTTTTGACAGATTGATTGTGAACTTTCTTAAAATTACGTTCACTTTCAAGTATTAGGTAGGGTTTTTAATTATAAATTTCTCATTGGTGGGATTTGTGTCCAGGACTTTCACTTAGCTAGGGTATGTGTGTACGTCTATAAAGTGGCTGGGCCATAAACTTCAGTACATTCTTCTCAAGCAGCCTGGATTTTTTGTTGTTAGTTCTCAAAAATAATGAGCTGTTTCATAGAAAAGTGTTTTCTACGCGCTACGCGGTGAACATGTTTATCAGAGCGATTAAAAAAAATTACCAATGGTTTTTTTTTTCAATAATGTACTTACTAAATCCATGGCAATAGGGTATTTTCCGATTTGATAAAAACTATTTTAATTTGAAGATTGGGACGATAAATTTAACAGAAAAATAACAATACATTTATTAATACACATTTTCTCAATTAAAAACGATTAAAATCTAATTTATTTATCGTTGTTTTGAATTTACTGCCAAAACGCTCCTTACGATGACTTTTTATCAAGTGACATGTGACGTCCACTTTGTATAAACGGCACCGGTACAAATACTTAGTTTGGCGCCGTTTTAGAAGTATTTGTGCACAGAGGCACCGCACACCAGTAATATCACTTTCTATCCATAAAAATCTTGTTAATTATAAACACGACATTCACATGTTTACTTACTAACTACTTTAGTTTACACAAAGTTGACGTCACGTGATAAAAAGTCTTAGTAAGGAACGTTTTGGCGGTAAATTCAAAAACACGAAAAATTATTTTGGTTTACATCGTTTTTAATTGATAAAATGGATTTAATCAATTTACTTTTACTTTTCTGTTACATATTTCGTCCCAATCTTCAAATTAGAACAGTTTTTGAAAAATTGGAAAATACCCTATTGGTTGTGCGTCAACACATCTGCCCACCCCTTTATCGTACAGTCGTGACGTGACATTTAAAGTTATTTTGGATAGCATTCTTCATTCGGGCTTTCATTTCGGGCGCGACCGCCACGAGGAGCCCGAGGCGACGCAGCAACCTGTCTCAAGTTCTCAAGGCGCGGTAACAATTTGTGGATTACGTAAGCACTCGTTCGAAAGTCACTCGCGGGCACTCGCAGGTCGCTAGCGGAACCTGTTTGTCTCTCGTTGAGAGCGCGTGACGTCACGACGGCATAAAAAAAATCGCAACGGTAATCAATTTGTGGAGTAGGCCCAAAAATCATAAATAAATAGTACCATGAGCATCTGTAAGGATATTATGACGGTTTTACTTGTAGTTCCCGAGATAATTGAATTTTTCATAACATCTTTTTTTTACCATCCATTTTTATGCTAGGGGCTTGTGACGGCCGCATGGGTTTATCGATCAGGTTAAGCTACCCTTGCCGCGGTTGGTCCGTGGATGGGTGACCATCTTTACATACCAAGACCCGTCTGTGTCTCGGAAAGCAGGTTAAGCCGTTGGTTCCGGCTGTCATTCATGGATCTTTGACAGTCGTTACGGGTCGTCAGAAGCCCGAAAGTCTCATAACCAGTCTTATCAAGGGGTATCGTATTACCCGGTAACTGGGTTGTCGAGGTCAGATAGGCAGTCGCACCACGTAAAATGCAGCTGCATCCGGTTAGACTGGAAGCCGACCCTAACATAGTAAGGAAAAGGCTTGGCAGATGATCATCCATTTTCATGCTAATTTCGCTCAAATGATATAATTATTTGGGCATAGTAATGCGGAAAACAAAAGCTATGTCCAGCAAAAAACATTAAACATTATAAGTCTTTGAAGACCCCGATTTCCAGCCCACAGTTCGGCGTCACGCGACGCGTTCGGGACCGACTATAATCCATAATATAATCCTAGCTGATTTTTTTTTTGTATAACCGACGAAAATTTTCTGCGCTGGGGGTCTAGAATGATATGCTGAATTCATGGTTACAGTTTACGCACTGGATAAAAACTTATCCTGTATATAAGCGTCATCTCTCAAGTGATAATCATGACACTTTTACTTTTTTCTTCGTAAGTGGCACACGCTGTCGCTACACTGTTGAGATGTGAGTTTACATTGGTCACGCACTACCACGGGCTCACACTCACAGATCACTATGATTATGTAGCACTAAACACAGTATTATTACCTACTAAGTATATTCTACGTAGTAAACACAGGGTAAGTCGTCACAACGTGCTGTTTGCAGTTGATTATTGAAACTGATTCACTGGAGCCGCTTACTGCCCCTGAAGTGTGGTTTAGTAGGTCGCAAACGCAACGCAAGCTCGACTACAGAACCCCCCCGAGTGGGTTCCCGCATTGTCGTTGCGTGGGGGCTCAGTAACCGTGGATTCCGGCCACGGTGAAGCCAAGTGGAACCCAAAGGCCGGGCCGCTCGTCAGGGCTTTTGCCTTCAAGCCATTGACGTAGCGGCCAAAAAGTAGGTTGCGGTGAGGTGCACCGCAACTGAGGTGGGCCGCGATGTCGAATGGGAGGCATCGCGGCTGAGGGTTACGGGCTGCGGTAGAGGAGGAGTGCCGGTGCTTCTGAGCAGCGCTCTTCCCTTCCGTGGCCTGGACGGGGCCGCCACCGTTTGATGGCGGACGCGGTGGGGCTGCAGGGGAAGAGGAGTGTCGGTATAGCGTCGGCCGCTCTCCCTATCCCCTGCGGCCGAAAAGTGGTAGACGGGACGGCGCGTTGTGTTCCACACGCGCGCCGTCAAAGATGTCAGAAACCACTGGAGGGGTCCGCAAGGGCCGATGCTTGCCAGGGGTGCGGGTTTGTTAGAAAGAGATACCACAGCCCCTGGCATACGGGCTACTGAGGGAACACGGGTGGGTTTTAGTCGATTTGTAGACGATTTCTGTGCAGCAGGAGAAGTCATTTGATGCCCAACCAAAAAAAAAAAAAGCTCGACTACAGAACATTTATTAATAACTGACTTCAAAAAGGAGGAAAATCTCAACTCGTCTTTATAAAAAAAAAAATGTGTGGCCTGTGGCTAAGCAATATTAGCTGTAGGTACGGGTCAATCGATCAGGTTAAGTTACGCTTGCCGCGGTTGGTCCGTGGATAGGTAACCATCTTTACATACCAAGACCCCTCCGTGCCTCGGAAAGCATGTTAAACCGTTGGTCCCGGCTGTCATTTGTGGATCTTTGACAATCGTTACGAGTTATTACAAGTCCAAAAGTCTGACAACCATTCTTACTAATGGGTATCGTATTACCCAGTAACTGGGTTGTGGAGGTCAGATAGGCAGTCGCTCTATGTAAAATACCGGTATTCAACTGCATCGGGTTAGACTGGAAGCCGATCGCAACGTAGTTGGGATGATGAGGTAAATGGTATGTTTTTGTATGTATGTCCCACGATATCTCCGACAATTGAGGATGGATTTCAAAAATGAACATAAATAACTATCCATTAAAATCTTTCATATCTCTTTTAATGTATAGGGTATGCCTCAGGAATCCCATATATTTTTTATGAAGTTTGCTTGGGTAGTTTGTGCGTTCCCTTCAATCATAATAGTTACGTATCTATTTAAAATCTGTATGAAATTTATACAGAACCATTTCGGAATAAACCCCTTTCGAACAAAAAAAGAATTTTGCTAATCCGTCTATTATGACGGAGTTATGCCCGAACCTCCACCTAACTAGTAACCGTTAAAGAGTTTGTACCTTCCTTCCTCAGCTTAGCGTCATGAGGTGATGATGACCATACGCAAATGTCTCAATAGCTTTAGAAAATATATGAAAAACATTGTTAATACCTATAAAATTTGAGGGTTGCCCTCGATTTCCCTGGGTTTCCATCATCAGATCCTGACTTGGTGCCAATGGGGCTACCTCAGGAGTATACTCTTTCAAATAAAAAAGAATTTTGAGAATCGGTCCACAAATGTAATACATAAAAAAAAACATACAGTCGAACATATTTAAACTCCTCCTTTTTTGAAGTCAGACTACCAACAAAAATTACTTTAATTTCGGAATTCGTTGCCAAAAAAAATACAGATCCAAAGACACAGAATTCCGAAATTGAATTAGTTTTTCACTTTGTAGCGTTTTATTTTAGGAGATGGTTCTTTTTTTAATAAAGTTTGAATTGAGTGACTGTAGCTGCACATCTATAATTCCAAAGTGGGATGTTCCATACTCCTGTATCACAGAGATCGTTCACCGTCCAACAAACAGCTGCCAGTTACTGGACCCATCATTGTCATCATCATTGATTTCTTTCTGCCTGTATCCTTCTTTTTTATATCTATGCTTTATCTCAATTTTTCACGTCATAGTCTTCCACACATCTCTACCGGTCGTCATCTCGGCAGTCTCCTCCTTTCTAGCTATATCATCTTCTATTCAGTCCATCCATTATTTCTTTGCTCTTCCTCTACTCTTTTGGATATCCAGAGCAGTAGTGGCTCTTTGGTAAAGACTGCGAACTACGAGTTGTAGGTTCGAACCCAAACAAGCGCTTAACTTTCTGTAAATTATTTCATCACCACTGTTCTTAAAACATTTTAAGGAAATGGGCATGTTCCAGAACGAAAAATTCGCTAAATGTGACATCTACCAACCCGCACTGAGCGTGCGAACTGGATAACGGCCCACGCTTTTTCCCCGAGAGGTCTGAGTCCCAACAGTGGGAACATTATAGGCTGAAATTATGATTCGGCTGAGATGATGATATGGCTTAAAACTTAGGATAAGAAAAGGGACTCTCCGGGACCTACCATGGAACGCATCAGTCCCAGCCATATCTGTAGGAAACGATGCTTTAGAGCACATCTACCCAAATTGTGCTACCTATAATGAAGTAACATCGTTGTACAACCTACCGCGTGATATTAAAACTACTCGTTACGTAAAAATCAGTAAAAATATCTCCAAAGTCAATTTGACTATTAATTTTAAAATTATGCGTCTATTTAAAGTATTTTCTAAACTAATATTAGAGTTTTTAAACAAGCTTTTAAGCCCCTCTTCTTGACTGCAAAGCAATGCAATTTTAACTTTCACTGTCTGTCTTAAAGTTGTGTTTCGTTCGTCGTTATCTTACGAGCTCTAGAGGCATAACATGTAGCGTATAGGAAATGGCACCCCACTTTCTTTAGAAGAACTCTCTTGGAGTCGTGAACTCAGTGCAAGTCCTTCATTGATCACCACCACACGCGTCCAAAGAGTATTTAATAAAATAAAACCCGTAGGCTGAACGACTGTAATACCTGTGTGACGTAAACTATGAATTAAAACAGTAATTAAAATTTTGGCGCGGAATGCAGTGACAGTTGTGTTTTTTTTTAAACATTGATAGTATATGTTACGTCGGGAGTGAAATTAAAGACTGTTTTCTAGTGAAATTTTTGGATTTGGAAGAAAATGGTAAGTGGAAAATCATTTTCTTAGATTATTAAGTTCGGGAAAAATAAACCAAACTTCGAATCGGAGCTCAAAAATTATAACCGTGCTGTTTGGAATAAACCGCCAATAGAAATTCTTCATTTACCATCGCAGCCTCTCTATTTTTCATAAATATTTATTAAGCACTGCAAAGGCTATTATTAAGTTATTTAATTATATATTTGCAAGGCACATTAAAACAAAAATGCTATAAACTTTATAATTGGTTCTATTAATTCGAATTATTCTTCACTGTCGTTATTAATTAATTATTAATTTATTTAAAGTTATGTTATTGATGTCAATCAAGATGACAAATTATAAATACGTTTGTTGGTCTTGCCTGGCAAATTGACCAACTTTTTTCCTTTTTTTTTTCCCAAATTATGCTACAAGCCAGTGATCATAATTTTTAAACCTCCTAAAACGTCTTCCTTAAGTTTAAACTGGTGATTATTAAAATTGCCTCTTTAATAGTTTAATCTCCATTATAAACGTCTTCTATTCAACCCTTAACAAATATTTAAATTGAAATTCATGATAGTTTTTAACTAGTACCTAATTATGTAATAAAAACAAACACACACATGGTACTATAATTTTTATGAATGAGAGCCATCATCGAGTCGAATCATCAAGTTAAGCTACACTTGCCGCGGTTGATCCGTGGATGGGTGACCGTCTTTACATAGCAAGACCCCTCCGTGCCTTAGAAAGCATGTTGAGCCATTGGTCCCGGCTATTATTCGTGGATCTTTGACAGTCGTTAGGAGTCGTCAGAAGCCCGAAAATCAGAAACCAGTAACTGGGTTGTCAGAAACCAGTAAATTTCCACAACCCAGTAACTGGGTTGCGGAAATTAGATAGGCAGTCACTCCATGTAAAATACTGTCATTCAGCTGCATCCAGTTAGACTAGAAGCTGACCCCATCATAGGTCGAAAGGCGAGGTAGATGATGATCAAGCTATTAATGAATCATTTACATTCTGAAATGATTGTACAGTTAATGTAGAGCGCATTCACGCACCCGTGGGAATGTCGCAGGTCACAAACCAGAAGTTCATCTTGTTCATCAGCTTACACGAAAACGATATACATAGATAGAACATTAAAAAAAGACCTAGACCTACTCAAGCAGGTATTATTTATCTAACTGAATGAGATAAAGCTCAAATATTAAAAATAAGTCACTATCAAAATACTGTATTTAAAAATAACGAAATTACATATACCCTAACTTTACCAAAACTTTTCACTAACTAAAATATAACGTCGAAAAATTCTTCCGCATTGCCGTCGACTAGTAATGTACCCAAGAGACTAACGGCATTACCACGTTGTATGCCAATTAGGCCAGTCACGGGAAGTGTCAACAAGCCGTTTCGAGATTTCCTCAAACAGACCATGAGCACTCGGACCCCACAGCCCGAGGGTTTCAACCACAAACGGCTTTTAAATATAATACTTTACTCCAATAAATTAATATGAAAAGAAAATTTAACATTCAATTACCAGAAAAACACAAATAGACAAGCACTCTTTCTCACCTCTCCTACTATGCCCGACAGGGTCCATAACAGTTTCATTAGTTAAGTCTACCAACTGTTTTACGGAAAGCGTACTATGGAACTCAAATGGAGTTGAGGACACCTGGCAAGGCGCAGTGATGACAGGTGGAGTAAGGCTGTGACAGGGTGGCGTCCATGGACTGGAAGACGAGTTGTCTAGCGAGATAGGCGGACGACATTGTTGCCATCTCGGGCAAAACCTGGATGAGGCTGAGCAAAGGAAAGAGAGGCTATGTCCAACAGTGGATGAAGATGATGATGACTAACATTATGGAATGGAAGAAAGAATTGAGAATGCTTTATAAATTTTTTTAGGTCAGGAAATCATGAAATAACTTCTCCCGCTCTGGCTGGAGTGGAAGGGCGTGTCAGACTTTTACTGACTAAAACCCACCCGTGTTCCCTCAGTAGCCTGTGTGCCAGGGGCCACGGTATCTCTTTCAAACAACCCGCACCTCTGGCAAGAAATTGAGAATGCTGAAGTTCAATATTTGGCCAGTCATCCGCGTCTCTTCGATCTCTATACCACTCACAAACACATCGCAGGTTCTCATAACTATCTGCAACCTGTTGTTTGACACTTTCTCTCGTATTTGCATACATTAGCGCCGCCGTACCCACCTGCGCTTGCGCTCGTAGGTACTCTAAAGATTCGTCTCAGCGTGTTTGAACGTGTCAGCATTTGTGATCTTGCTTGACTGGTGATTCTGTGGTGGGCAGGACGACTGTTGTATATGAAGCATCTGGTACGATACCCGGTGCCTTTTTGTGTGTTTTTGTTTTGTGTCCCGGCTTGATTAGTTTAAATAATCATAGAAGGCTATAATGTTCCCATTACCGGAACTCAAACCTCCTTTCGTGAGAGGGGGTGGCCCGGTACAGCGGTGCTAACATTATCGGGATTGTTTTCCACGTTCTTGCATCCTACTCTATCTTAAGTCTTATTCTTCATTTTAAAAATCAGCTCTGTCCGTTTTCTGTATACATGGATAAAATAAAAACCTATATCATTCGAGGCGAGATGGAAATCATTCTACATTCTTATACCTGTTAAATTTTTCTGCATAAAGCAAAATTGTACCTATGAATGGACTAACGATAACCTAATAATGTATATCCGAGGTGAAATGTAAAAGCTCGCTTCGTCGAGCTGTAGGTCCAACCCTCTGAAAATAAACTTGCCGGCGCCCATGAACGTGTACTGAAGATTTGGAAACAAATGACTATCACTCCTATATTCTTCGGTGGTTTATCCTGTATACGTCAATAATTCAGTCAGGAAGACGGCAACTCTTTCTAGATGTATTGATAGTCAGCCAGTGTTTCCGAGGCGCTCGCAGTAGTCGAATGGCTCAACACAGGAAAGAGAGTCACTACAGATAATTAGTAAGATGGTAATTATCAACTCATTAAAGTAATTAGCAATCTCTGTTCGACGTCAGGTTCCTATTTCCGCCAGTTGGATTACTTTTCTACTTTGATGATTGTTGTAATTGAGGAGGTTTTGCCGACGGCGCGCGGCTTATCCGGGAAAACGAACTAGCAAGTAATCTGCCTCATTGGTCTAGTGGCCGTGAGCTAGACTGCGAGTGTGAGGTTCCGCATTCGATTCCTAGATGGGGCAAAGTGTTAAGGCGTTACAAATATAAAAACAGGACTCATACACACGCAATCTATATACAGCCAGAATTTGGGTATGAGCTTAGCACTTTCATCACATTACATTTCGTTCCTCCATTTTTAGCATGGCACCGTAGATATCCTTCTACAATCTGTCATTTTGTCTTTCGTTTCTAACAATCTGTGTCTAGCTAGGTCCCTATAAATGTAGACTATTTCAGAAGAATATTTCTTCCCAAACTGTCTAAATCACACTGACAACAAACTTTCTATTCGACGGCCACAAAGTATATACGATTATCTACAAAATCATGATTCGTTTAGAACGCATAACTGTGATAATTAATAGAAAAACATAGCCATCTTCTCCTATTATACATCATTTAGTGAATAGTCATGTTTATTCTTCCGTCGACAAATCGGTGCTCGTGCTAAGCCTGCTGACCAGGTTTTCTTTACTTATGCCTACCTGAATCCGCAGTTTATTTAAAGTCTAAAGGCAAATCATGTTCTGGTGCGAGATTTTCAGCAGGTAGAACGAATGGGTTTGGTAGGGAAGCACCATCTCGGCACAGGCTTAGCTTTTACTTAGACCGTTCGCCAGTGAGTGGAGGACACTTCAAAAAGCCGTTGCGTCTTTCAGCCTTTGTGAAACAAGGATGTTATTACGCACAGGGTGTCGTGTGTTGGAATCCATCTTAGACGAAACTAATTTAAATAAAATCAGCCTATAATTTTCTCACTGCTGGGACACAGGCCTCCTCTCTGTGAGACTCTGTCAGGGCCGTAATCTATCACGCGGGTTCAGTGCGGATCGGTAGATATCAGGTGTCTTCGAATTTTTCATTTTAGGACATGCCGGTTTCCTCACGATGTTTCCCTTCACCGTTTTGAGAGCAGTGGTAATGAAATAATTAAGACAAAGTAAAGCGCCTAAATGGGTTCGAACGGTATGTAAAGATGATCACCCATCCACGCACTTACCGCGGAAATACTAGCTTAATATGATCGATTGACCCGTGCAGCTGTTTCTTAGCCACGAGACCCCTTTTCTTTTAATTCCTAGCCCTTAATGCATGCAAAGCAACCCATCTAACAGATTTGAAACGGTTTTCATCAAGAAACTGCGTTTGATCACGAAAAGTATTAAAATTTTCTCTAACTCTTGTCTGATCGTGAACCATTGACACCGTTTTTGTTCACGATAACTATGCGATACCGGATGCATAGTGTAATGTGGCGTGGCGAGGTTTGTACCAATTGTACCACAAGTATCAGTACGTACTCACGTGACAGAAGAAGAAGAGAAGGGGTAAGCATAAGCTATGCTTGCCACAGTTGATGCGTAGAAAGGTGACCATCTTTATAAACAAAGCCGTGCCTTGGAAAGCAGCGTTAGGTACTAACTTTGTCCTTGTTGTCATTCGAGGATCCTAGACAGTCGTGGCGGGTCTTAAGAACCCCGAAAGCCTATCAAACAGGTTTACAAAGGGGTATCGTATTATAGAGGTATGAGGAACAGGGTGTAAAGTTCGCTCATCCTCTATTGAAAAGGAGGATCCTCCGACCAGACGGGTATTGTGTCTGGTGGGCAACTGCCCGACAGTTGATGGCGGGATTTTGTATATGTTTGAATGTCGTGGTAAACTCTAACTGCGCCATGTAGAATTTCTGAGAATAGTTCGCCTGTGTATCGCCTGTTTGTTCGCCATTGTAGATGGCGACACTTTTCTTTTTGCGTTTCTTAGATTTTGTTGCGAAGCATTTGTAGTGCCGCTACAGTATTACATAGTAGCTCAGTTGTGTCCTCAGGCAAGCAGTCGCTCCTTGAAAATACTGGTGGTTTTCATCTGAATTCAGTTAGACTGGAAGCCGACCCCAACATAGACTAACGTGACCGTAGAGCTAATTGAAGAACACGTCCGTCGAAAAGTTACCTACTACAATAACGTACCCACTTCCACCGCCAAGCAGAGTGGCTGTTGTCAGTGCCACTACAGGGATATGACCGTCGGGAATCCCAGACTGATTTCCGGCCACCGCAGGCATGAGCTTGCGGACGGCGAGTAATGGGTAGCTCGCTGTCCGGTAAGGACCAAGCCCGAGTCGACGGCGCGTTGTGTTCCACGAGCGCCTCAAAGAGATGTCTGCACAATGTGATATTGTCCGCAAGGGCCGATGCCTGCCAGGGATGCGGGTTTATTCGAAAGAGATACCGCCGCCCCTGGCATACAGGCTACTGAGGGTACATGGGTGGGTTTTAGTCAATAAAAGTCTGACACGCCCTCCTGCTCGACCCAGAGCGGGAGAAGTTATTTGATTATTTCCCACCCAAAAAAAAAAGGATCTGACACTTTAGATTTGTCTCTGGAATGTTGCTGTCGCACCTATCGCACGGTATATCTAACATTGCAGCATACTATTCACAAGCATTCGACAGGATAACGTAACAAAAATGACACATTTCGATTGCCTGATTTTGCTTGAACAGTCCTCTCTGTCAGCAATTATTTTGGGGACTCTGTTAGGGCTGGCTATGAATCGAGCCACCAGACTGCGCGCTTGCGTATTATTGTGTAAAACAATCTACACGTACCTACCGCCGAAAACATCCCTGACGCAAATCTTCCTTACCTATCGACATAGTTCCTCATTCTGCCACATCGCTAAATGGATTTCCACACAACTTCTCACTCCCTACACACAATACACACTTATTGTATTCCTCAAAAACATTGTTTGTTCCTTACGGGAATCAAAACCGCAGCACGTTTCATCGAAGCCCATCGTCTAGCCACTGAGCCTTCCGTGCCACACGGAACTATAACAGTGAATCTTATATTGTGAAAATATAATAACAGAACTGTTCGGTGGCGTGTACAAGAGTTATTTTTAAGTAAAAATATAATTAGTTGTGCTCTAGTTACGACATTAACTCCAAATGGTCGCAGAGCGAGCGATGCATGTCTCATACGTCTGCACACTTACCATTTCTATGCTTGAAGCTACAGACATACATTTTTTGAGTCACTATGTCCATCTGCCTTCTATAATTTTTCGGGCTGAGGCAGCTTATGTCTTTCTTCCATACATTTCTATTCTTGTCGGGCTTTTTTTTTTGTGTGGGAAATCATCAAATAAGTTCTCCCGCTCTGGGTGGAGCAGGAGGGCGTGTCAGACTTTTACTGACGTAAACCCACCCGTGTTCCAGGTATGCCAGGGGCTGTGGTAGGTATCTCTTTCGAACAAACCCGCACCCCTGACAAGCATCGGCCCTTGCAGGCCCCTTCGGTTTGTGCTGACATCTCTTTGAGGCGCGCGTGGAACACAACGCGCCGTTGACTTGGGCTTGGTCCTTACCGGACAGCGAGCTACCCATTACTCGTCGTCTGCAAGCTCATGCCTACGGTGGCCGGAAATCGGCCTGGGATTCCCGACGCCCAGGGCGTCTCCGTATCCTATTCTTGTCGGGCTAAGAATTGAGAACTCCATTAGGAATTTCTGGCATTACAGGAAATGCCACTCGACTGGGCTGCCTTCGGAAAGCTAGGCTAAATCTTCTCGTCCCAAATAACCCAGTGTCTCAGACGAAAGTCTTTGGCCAGTGCGTGTTGCCGATGATGACCTATGGCACTGAAACGTGGTCGCCCACAATGGGCCTTATTAGAAGGCTAAAAGTCCCCCAAAGGGCAATGGAGAAAGCTATGCTTGGAGATTCCCTAAGTGATCGAATCAAAAATGAAGAGATCCGCATTAGAACCAAGGTAACTGACATAGCCTGAAGAAATGCTAAAGTGACAGTGGGCAGGGCACATTGCTCGCAGAACAGATGACCGATAAGGCCTAAAGGTTCTGGAGTGGCGACCGCGGTCCGGAAGATATACAAAACGCCAAGATGGATGACCTTGTGAAGACTGCAGGAATCCGCTGGCGAACCTTGGGGGAGGACTATGTCCAGCAGTGGTCGTCTTTCGGCTAAAATGGTGAATGACGAAATGCGAATGGTGGCAAAATGTGTTATTGCACCAACGATGCCTATATACCTACCAACTTGTGTACCGCATTCACAAGCATGATGCATACCATCAATATAATTATAATATAATAATATCATGAAAATAACATCTATGTCATCTCATTACTCATGCACGTCATAACCATAATAAAGTTTAGAGTCTTGCTTCGTTAATATTAATTAGGTTAAGTACATTGTAAAATATATAAATTAGTTTAAATATATTAGATTATTTCTCACAGTTAAGATATTTCATCAATCTATTGATAAGATTTATAAACAATGTCAATAATTTCAATTTTAATAAGTGTGGTAGTCGGAAATTATGCCGCGGGAATGTACTACCGGGATAAAAAGTATCCTTTGTGTTACTCTGGGTTATAATCTATCTGTGTGCCAAATTTCATAGAAATCCGTTCAGCCGTTTTTGCGTGAAAGAGTAACAAACATCGACATCCATACATACAAACTTTTGCGTTTATAATAATAGGTCTTTACCTATGAAATTGCCGTTTTGTATGAAAAAATTTAAACGAATTTTTTTCATGAATTTTTTATTTGTATTAATCGAAGTAATCACCCATGCAATCAATGCATCTTTGCCATCGCAGTGGCAGTTTATTGATGCCCTTCTTAAAGAAATCAGCTGGACGGGAGGCAACAAATTCTTCAAAGGCATTTTGTACTGCCTCTCGGGTATTAAATTTTTTTCCCGCCAAGAAGTTATCCAAATTCTGGAAAAAGTAGTAGTCTGTAGGCGCAAGGTCTGGTGAGTAGGGCGGATGACGGAGAGCTTCCAACCCCAGTTCTTGCAACTTGGAGACCGTCTGCTGTGCAGTATGAGGTCGCGCGTTGTCGTGCAGGAGCAGCGGAGACGAGCGATTGACCAATGCTGGTTGGAGATGCGCCAGCTTCTCCATCATTGTGTTCAGTTCTTCACAGTACACATCTGCAGTAATGCTCACCCCGTTTGGTAAGAAGCTGTGATGAATCACACCGGCGCTAGACCACCAAACAGTGACCATCACTTTTCTAGGGGTAAGTTTTCGTTTAGGGCATTGTTTAGGTGCTGAACCAGGATCCAACCAACTTGCTGAGCGCTTACGGTTATCAAACAGAATCCATTTTTCATCGCAGGTAACAATGCGGTTCAAAATTCCTTCATTTGTGTGTCTGTTGAGCAGTGCAAGGCACGTCTCGACGCGTACTTCGCGCTGGCGATCATTGAGTTCGTGGGGCACCCATTTGTCAAGCTTTTTTACCTTGCCAATTTGACGCAAATGGACCAATATTGTTTTGACGCTAACGTCGAAAGCTGCTGCTAATTCAGCCGTAGATTGTGTATCATCAGCTTCCACAATCGCCTTTAATTCGTCATTGTCGACCAAAGTCTTCGGACGACCGCGAGGTTCATTTTACAGGTCGAAATTTCCAGAACGGAAGCGAGCAAACCAATAACAGGTGGTGCGTTGGTTTGTAGTGTTAGCTCCGTAAACGTCGTTGATGTTGCGTGCCGCTTGTGCCGCGTTGCTGCCACGACGGTACTCATATTCCATAATTACTCGAATTTTTAACGTATCCATGATGACGAAAAAGATTGAAATGCGATGAAAATGTAACACTAATCAATAAAGAAATGACTACTTTTAGAAAAAAAAATCCATGTTTTTAAAATAAAATTAATTTGAAATTAGAATTCTTAGCCAAACAAAAATTATTTTGATTTGAAATGGCCAGTACTGCAGAACGGCAATTTCATAGGTAAAGACCTAATATTAGTAAGTATTCAAAATACAATTTGATATTTGGTTTAAAAATATATTTATAGTTTATGTTGCAAATAGCATAATTTAAGAGGTAGAGTATTACTAATCAATCAATCAATCAGTTTATTTTTGAAACATAGGTATTTACATACATACACACTCTCGTCAGGAACTCTCTACCTCTTAAGCTAGGGTACCTATACCTATTTGAAGAGGCAGTTTACGGTCAAGGGTGTCATTCTACTGTATGCTATAGAAAGAGTAAAATTGAATGTCGTGTGTGTGGGGGGGGGGGGGGGGGTGTGGGGCGGGTGTTACACAAGATAGGTACGTAAGTAAGACTCCGTGTAATAGTAATATAATCTAACTAAGGGACGGCGTTATTAATCCTTTATCCATCTTTATCTAGCTCCGCTTTTTGATGGCACCGTAACTGCCCCATACAGTTCCAGTTGTTAGCATTGAAATTTGCCTGTAAGTAACGTCAACTGGCCTAGCTCGTTCCCACGTGTGTAGATCAGCGTTCAGATCTCGATTAGCATTCCATTGTTATATCGCTCGGTGCTCGTGGGATCCCATAGGGTAATTGGGCAAAGAGTTTGCGGCAGACGCTCCGTTCAATATGTTTTGATGTGAATTCGTCCTCTCAATTATCCAACTCAAATGATGACAGTGGAGTTATGGTTTTTTTTTTTTTTGAGCTTGGGATATCTTCAAATAACTTATCCCACTCTACCTCTGACTAAAACCCACCAGTGTTCCTTCAGTTGCCTGTGTGCCAGGTAGTATTCCTCAAAGGAATTGCAAGTTGACAGGAGGTGTGTGCCAATATTTCTTCAGTTATGTCCAATTCTATTGTAATATGAAGTGAACCTATAAGTATTTGCCAATGGATATCCCCATGTTTTTAAACGACTTCAATAAAAACGGAGGGTGGTTTCAATGTGGTTGTATTTTTTGTTTTTATTTGTGACCTCAGAACTCTGTCATTTAGATATCTGATTTGAAAAATTTGCTCAAAATCGGGGCCTCAAGTCTGCTATTACAATAGTGTTAGAATGATCTGTCATTGAATTTATAATTGTTGATTTTGACAAGTTTGGTAATCTACTAATATGTATAATGGCGTCATTATGACTTTCCAATGGTCAGCCACTGACACTCCATTGAAAGAAATGGCATTAATTGGTAATCTCGTACATAATGACAAAAGAATGACTGACTTAGCCGGTAATCTGCTAAAATTATGACAGTTCCTAAAATAATACCACAATGCCATTATAACACAATTCTATTACGAGACCATTGACCGACCAATGATCGACCATTATGAATTAGCAGATTATGGGATCGTGTTGGAATGACGAATTTATAAAATTGCAGACTTGAGCCCCCGATTTGTTGTTTATGACTTCAATGAGTTCGTTTTTCCATTTAGCGCATGTTGATGATGTTTTTGTTATAATAATATCTTGTAACTGTTATATAAGGTATACGATTTGTGTGGGGTAGGTACCACAACCAATGAAAAATAAAAAACAGGAGGAAAGTTGGTAGTATTTTTCCAGTTTGCACGACCCGAGGATCAAACCCTGAAGCGCACATTCCGCAGTCACGCTTCTAACCAACAGCAATGAGGCAGTCACTTATTAGCAAGAAGGAATTCATTCTCATGATCGCGAGCGCCCACTTAGCGGGCGAGGTGGACTGTCCCCTCTGCGCTCATCTCATTGATCTTGGTCAGCTCTTCCCGCCCGAGGTCGATGACCCGCGTCATAGTAAGCCACCTGTCATTCATTTGCTTTCCAAACTTCACATCACTTGAGAATAGAGCTTTGGATTTCTAAACAAACTCATTTAACCCTAGATAGATAACCTACGTCGAATCGACGTAATCGATTTTGAAAAATCGTTATAATTCGTTTATTTTTCGCGTTACTAAACTGACTGTTCCTACCAACTCTGTTGGCCCTCGGAGCTTGCAGGAGACGTCCGTATCGCTCCGGTAAGTGCAATATTTTCGTCAATATTTACCTACCGTACGTCGAAGTGACGTATGGTTATCTTTAGTGTCCGTTTTCGACTTTTAGTAAAATGTGTTTTTGTGACTTATTTGAGAATAAATGTATATATCTTTATTTTATTTGTTATAGGTTATGATAATAAAAAACAAAGACGTCACAAATTCGTGCAGACGATGCAGAAATCATTCGGTTGTTGAACATCCATGTTCTGTTATGATGGGCCCTTGACGTTAGTGTCGTACAAACTGAAGCCGAGTAAATTGGTATTTATTCTATCATCGTGCGATAAAGAGGGCACGGTTCATCCTAATTCAGGCAAAACAAATATGATTCATTTTTATAATGAAATAAAATGTGGAGTCGACACTATTGACCAAATGTGCCCGTCAATGTCGTGCAGCTGGAAAACTAACAGATAGGCCATGAGTATGTTCTATGGGATGTTGAATATGGTATTTATAATTACTGTCCAAGAAAGAAAAACCGCTGAAATGTCTCTACGTTTCAGCGGTTTCATGAAAAAACTCAGCAATAGCTTGATGACCCCATAGATGGAAACAAGGCATCAAATGCTTATTTTGCCGACCAAAGAAAAAGAAATAATTGATGTTATGTTGTCCAAAATACAAGCCGAACCTCCCACACGACGTAAAGGTGTACCTGAGCCAGATAAACTAAAATATTGTGCTTTTTGTCCATTACAAATTAGAAGGATGACAAAAACAGTGTGCGATAGCTGCAATAATTCCATTTGTGGAGAGCACAAGTACAGCGCCTGTCCTAAGTGCCTTTGAGGCCAAAATCAATAAAATATTTTTATTTTTTAGATTTTTCATATTCTAGAGTTTTAAATAAGTTGATTTAAAAAAGTTTACATAGAAAATTATAAGACTGACAGAGAGATTCGTAAATGTTGAGTTTTTCAGAGTAAGAAGTACAGTGTTTTGTTTTTGTTTTTTTATTCTAATAAAATTATAAATAAATCCAAATATTTTTCATTTACTCACAACACAATAGCATACATTACGACATATTACCACATTCATGAACCTAGTAGATATATACATAATCTAAACTATGCCCACACAAACATACGTCGAATCGACGTATGGTTATCTTTAGTGTACAGTGTTTTATGGTTATCTATCTAGGGTTAAACTTCGAACTCCTTTTATAACAGACTAAAGTATAACAATGGCTGTGTTACATCCGGACGGACGGACTAACAGACATAACTAAATTATATGGGTTCCGTTTCTGCCATTTGCTACGGAATTCAAAAAAAGGATGTTCTCAATTTATCTACCTACTGTATTTTTTTTTTGTTTGTATGTAATCGGCCTATATAATACTTCCATAATGGCCAATGCTGGGACTTAGGCCTTCTATCGAGTGTAAGAAAAAACAATGAAATCAAAAAACCCGACTGCGTGAAAAGTGAACTTTAAAAAATGGTACTTAATTCAAAATGAAAAATAATTTCAGATGATTTTCAAAGAACAATTCAATGACACTCCACTTGACATAGTTCTTCAACTTTATGTTTTTTCTAAAAACACAATAATATGGCGTCTCGTTGTCGCCATATTGAATTTTGATTACTGTCATATCTTTAGTGACACTCGCAAGATTAAAACAAATCCATTGACGTGAGAATCATCAAAATCGGCGCATTGCACGCGTTTGGTATTTAGTGCCACAAAGGAACAAACACACATACATAAATAGAGTGATAAACACAAAACCATTCTTTGCGTCGTACAGTCAGGTAAAAACGTCGTCTTTGTAGAGCGTTGTTGTCTTTTTAAAGCTCGCTGTTTAGCGCCCGAGCTCAGTTCCTAACGACTTCATCACGCTATTATGCTAATGAGGTTATACTACTCTCCACAGTGTGAATATGTTCAGCTCGGCAAGTATTGTCTCTGGTTCTCGCTAAGAAACAAAAAATCTCTCGTCTTTGTAAAACAACTCTCACTTTCGAACACGAGTTTTTAAATTCAGAACCCAGTCACTGGCTGACTGTCATATATTTTAAAGAGAAAATAATAGTCTAGGTATGTCCCACTTGCATCACAAATCGCGAAATGCAATTAACGTTAAACGTATTTTAAAACAACGTTATGTCTTTGTCATCTTCAGACGATTGACAGAAATAAAACGATGATTTATATTCTTTTACGAGCTAAATGCATAAAGTGAGCTGTGGTGCAAGTGGGACACAGTATTTAACGGTGATATGCGAAAATCTACACTACAAAATGAAAAATCTATCTAGCTAAAACTTTGTACCCCTTTTTACGAAAACTACGTGGACCAAGGAGTAAGAAACTTGCCATGGTTAAAGATTGGTCATCTCTTAGCTCCCACGGCTTATTTTAATTTCTGAATTGTTATTTTTATATTTGTTCTAATTACGGACGCTTTTAATGTGCACTTTTTACATCGTTCTCACATTGATGATTTCAACATAATGATGTAACCAAACTTTTTGTAACAAAATCATGATTTTAAAAGTGTCCATGGAGTTTCTTGCCCGTTCTTCTCCATAGGTACAGACGCCAGCAGGTCAACCTACCCCAAACTGTCAAATTTTCCCAATTGAACATGAACCTTATGCTTACGTTATAAAGTTGAAAATCTATCAAATAAATTTGACAGATTGGAGTAACTTGATGTGCTGGCGTCTGTACCTACGCTTTGGAATGGGCAACTAGCTTCATCTTTCTAACTCACCGATCTTGACAATTCAAAAGTGCCTGTAATTGGTTTATTT
This sequence comes from Polymixis flavicincta, assembly GCA_949987655.1. NCBI lineage: Eukaryota > Metazoa > Arthropoda > Insecta > Lepidoptera > Noctuidae > Polymixis > Polymixis flavicincta. The sequence continues at coordinate 12,848,922 of OX465200.1, forward strand.
GAAATAAATGCTTTGAGTTTGAGTTTGATTATACAAAAAAGAGGGCAGAAAGTATTTTTATATTAGTTTTATAAGAATTATAATCGAATTTCGACCACTCTGGGCGGCCACTACTAGTATCTTTAAACTGCATGACTTATTTTTGTATATCTCATATTTTAAGTGAACTGTTTGTGTTCTTTATGAGAATAAATTCTTTAAACCCAAATGAATGGAATGGGCACCTAGCTTCAACATAACTGACTGTTTCTTTGACAGATCAAAAGTGCCTTGAGATATTACATGTTTTGATTTTTTTAAAGTGTTGTGAAACCGACAAAACCATAATAACGACATAATGTAGGTGCAAACGGAACCTCCATTCAATTGTCTGAAATGTCCATCCTCCACAGTGCACATTGTGTTGGCGCCATTTTCTTACCTTGAAGGAAACACGTGAAGGTTTCAAACACGTCGGCGCGGCGCCGACGCCGCTCAGTCGCACTGCGCGCTGATAAACGGTTCTTCCGGTAAGTCGTTATTTACGTCACGCGCCGTGGGAACATCGCACAGATATTTAGAGTATGTCTCTACTGAGCTACTGACTGACTGGATACAACAAAGTCATCATCATAACCGATTACTATTAAGGCGACGATAGATGACAGCTAACTACAGCGATGCACTGCCGCCCGTCGCGCGTCGCTCGCAAGAGACCCGACCTCAACGCGCATCAAGTTTTTCGAAAAACAACCCATGTTGATTTATCAAACACAATTCAAAGAAAAACCGTATACTAAATTTTGAGTGATTAAATTGTCTTTTAGATGGTGAACGTTTCATAGAAATACCTACACCCGATAGTTTTTGCGTGATTATCGTTTTTATGTCCGCGATAGACATTACTTTACCAATTAATTACATTATGTTATAAAAACACTAGAAAGTGAAAACTAACTTTAATTTCGGAAGGCGGTATAAAACATTTATTATACAATACAACTATTAATGATATAGGATTATCCACTTAATAAATATATACAAACATATTAACCAAGCATAAATATACAAAATAATTAGACAGTATGTACAAGTATATATAAAGTAAAAAAGGGAAGAGCTCACTGTGCATCAAAGAATTCGTCCGCATCGCTGTCAGTGGGAAAAGTGCCCAAAAGGCTGGCAGCGTTGCCACGTTGGATGGCAACGCTGATTCTTTGACCTAAGAATAGGCCAGCCCTTTGGTCACGTGAAGAGTCGACCAACCGCTTGGCGATGTCCCGAAATACTCGATGAGCGCTTGGACCCCACGGCCCTAGAGTTTCAACCCCAAACGGCTCAAATATATAGCTCCCAATAAGGTTGTTGTATTTGCGCCGTTTGAGGTTTTCTGCACCTGCAGCAGCCGCACCAGCGCAGCCCGCCGTGCTCAGAAGATGGGATGGCGCGAGGGTGTCGACACAGGTAGCATCCCACACCAAAGGCCTACCCACCTTCCAAGGCATTATTGTCATTCCGTCTGGCCTCTTTCCATCGTCGCGTGCCAAGCCATTCGGTTCTAAGACAGCTGGCACCCCGGCGGTGACAAGAGCCCGACGGATGATGTCATTAATGCTGGCGTGCCGTGCCAGCCGACCAGCGCTCTTGCTGCAAGCAAGGCCATGGTGTCCGAGGCGATCAACTGCTTCACCACACTGACAGCGATGCGGAGCCACGCAAGGTGCACCCAGACGCAGACTTGTAGCGAGCCGGAAAGTAGAGTCACCCAGCATAGTACCTATGTTAGGTGACGGTAGCGCCTGAAGCCAAAGTCCCGACTCCCATTCTCCCACAGCCAGCAGGCGGGCACGCTCAGCAGTATTGGTGGACGTATTAATGAGATTATTCCGTACCAACCTGCAGAGCGGCTCATCCCACTGTCCTTGGGAAGATGGGTTCAAGGGCTGAACCGTATTCGGACAAGCCATCTTCCAGGCGTTCATAGCATCGGTCAAACACGGCACTGTTATAAAAATATTATTTAAAATATTCACATATAAAATGACGAAAAAAAATGTCTAGTTTCACATATATTTTTTTCAAATACATAAGACAAGCCGTTTAGACGTGATCTTCAATAAAAAGTCCTTAAAACTCGGCTGTCTGCGCCTTAAGAGAAAAGGAGTTTTTGGCGGGATCGCGTTGGAACATGTCGCACGAATTTTCATTTTCATTAAATTTCGTGAAATAGCGAATTAAATTGTATAATTTTGGTAGTGAATTATTCAATTTAGTTACGTGTGAGTGCACAAGTGTAGTGAAGGTGAAAATACGTGACTAACGTGGACTTTTCGTGTTCCCCCAAAAACTCCTAATAGGTTGTTGTAAAGTTACTACCGCTTTACAATAACTTTGACTTAACTTTGACTTGACTGACTATGACTTTTTTGTAACTCCGTGCCTGATATCGGGCAATTTACTTAATTAAGTAAAATTACTTGACACTGGCTAAATGCACAAACCGTGCGAAGCCCAAACCCAAAATTTTTTTTTGTTGAGAAAATCATATGCTTAGATACTTATTATTATAACTAGTTTCTAAGAAACGTAAACGTGGGGCTTGTGGCTAAGTAATTACAGCTGTACGCATCAATCGATAAGGTTAAGCTACGTTTGCCGCGGTTGATCCGTGGATGGGTGACCAACTTCGCCTCTGAAGCTATTGCGGTCTCGGCTGTCATTCGTCTAACAACCTGATACCAAGGGGTATATTATTACCCAGTAACTGGGCTGTGGAGGACAGTTAGGCAGTCGCTTCATATTAAATCCTGATTACATTTGAAGCCGAGCACAACGTAGTTGAGGAAAAGCAGGCTTGATATTCTCAGAAACATCGTCTTCAAACGCGATATTTCTGTTCAAGATTTTGAAACATAGCGGGGCAAATTGCTCGCAGAACTTATGGATGATGTGGTGCAAGAAGCAACGGAGTATCGGATGGTACACCCAATTTCCCACGAGTTGGACCGATGATGTCAAAAATCCAAAAATCAAAAGTCATTAATTCAAATTAGGCTGAGAGTAAGCACTTTTCGAACGACAAAATACATAAGACAGTCCCCCAAAACGCCCACCCTTCGACACTTCCTAGTGCTTTAGCTGGAAAGAAGAAGTGGCGCAACAAACTCCCCAGCAGCACAGCAGTCTGTTTAATCGGTTGGACTTGATTCTATACATAATTATGGAAAGTAATAAACATTACGAAACAGCACATTAATAAAATAATTAGTCATAGTCAGCTAGCCATGCCAATATACAAACAAATAAAATGAAAACTTAACTCAATAAGCACAAATAATAAAGATTAAAAAATTTAAATATAGCATACTCAGATTATAAAACAAAGGCAGATAGACCGCGCGGAACACCAGAGTCAAGCTAAAAAACCAAATACTAAAGCGTCGTATTGTATAATGCGAGGCTTTAGTATTTGTTTTTTTGACTCTTGGGTGTTCCGCGCGGTCTATCTGCCTTTGTTTTATAATCTAAACCAAAAAAATTATATCTTGCTTTTTAAACTTAATGTCTCCCTTAAATCACCATTTATCTATCTATTTATTGAGACCTTTTCAATGAGCCCAAACACGATACTTCTGCTGTTTGTTGGTGAATAACTTGGGTTTCCTGGAAATTCCAGGTGTTGGTCCAGCACCAGAACAAAGTTATTTTTTTCGTCTAATATCATTGAAGTTATATAACCCCAAATTTTGAGTTGATCAGACCCATGGAAGAGGCTAAAATCCCTTTTTCAACCAGAAAAGAGCTGATAATCTTCAACCGGCTGAACCGATTTTGATGAAACATGTCTAAGAACACTCCCGACTAATACACCTTTCAAACAAAAAGAAACTAAATCAAAATCGGTTCATCCGTTCGGGAGCTACGTTGCCTCAGACAGACACACACACACACAGACACGTCAAACTTATAACACGCCGTCGTTTTTGCGTCGGGGGTTAAAAAGAAACAAATACTAAAGCGTCGCATTGTATGTTACATAAAATACGACGACTTAGTATTTTGTTTTTTGGCTTCACTCTTGGTATTCCGTGCGGTCTAAATGCCTTTGTTTTATAATCTGAGAAAGCATAGTCATCATCAGCATATAATGTTCCCACTGCTGGGACACAGGCCTGCTCTCGGTGAGAGGGATTGGGCCGTAATCCACCACGCGGGCCCAGTGCGGATTGGTAGATGTCACATGTCTTCGAATTTTTGGTTCTAGGACATGCCGGTTTCCTCACGATGTTTTCCTTCACCGTTTTGAGAGCAGTGGTGATGAAATAATTTACACAAAGTAAAGCGCCTGTCTGGGCGACAAATGATAAACTAGGACCATCGACGTAAAATAAATAAACAGGTAGATAATTATTAGTACGAAGAGAACACTCTTCTCAGTGTCGCTACGGGAATCCGCTGATGGCGCGAAGCACAGGGCCGGTCGCTGTATCGATGATTGGGATGCGAGCCCTACATCCAACAGTAGACGTCTTTCGGCTGATGACAACAGTAACAGTGGTCAGCTCAGCTTTCAACGGAAGGTCCGGAAGTATTGAGTTAAACGACACCGTGCGCCGGTCACATGGTTGGATGGGAGTGCCGTGTTATATCACACACACTTTCTAAAGTGATGTGCTCTCATGTGACCCTGTGAGCTCGGACACGCCTAAAGCTTGTAGTTATTGCCTTGTTATTGAAGAACGCTGATGGAAAACAAGAAGGTCGTCCCGCTTGGTCGCAAGTGCCGCCTGTGGAATGAACATCCGCAGACATCACATATGCGTTGTCATCTACGCTGAAAGCTCTGTCTCTGTCTGAAATTTATTTGCATAAATTGCAGATACAGTAAATAAGATGACAGTTAAAATAAATGGGTGATCCTTGAACAATCTACCTTACAACATGCAACAAAATTATAATATGAGAGATTATTATTAAGAAATGAGTAGCAATTATGATATAGATAAATGATTTTTAAGAAAGGTAAGTCATCATCTGCCTAGCCTTTTCCCAACTATGTTGGGGTCGGCTTCCAGTCTAACCAGATGCAGCTGAATACCAGTATTTTACATGGAGCGACTGACTGTCTGACCTCCACAACCCAGTTACTGGGTAATACGATACCCCTTGGTAAAACTGGTTGTCATACTTTCGGGCTTCTGACGACCCGTAACGACTGTCAAAGATCCCCAAATGACAGCCAGGACCAACGGCTTAACGTACTTTCCGAGGCACGGAGTGGTCTTGGTATGTAAAGATAGTCACCCATCCACGGACCAACCGCGGCAAGCGTAGCTTAACCCGATCGATCGATCCGTGCAGCTATTGTTACTTAGCCACAAGACCCTCTCAGGTCAGGACCCACAAGATCCTCAAAGATAAGTATTACAGTTGAACAATAATCGGCATGGCACACATTCATATAACTAATACAACATTCATTGAAAATTTTCTGCAATGCGATAGGAATAAAAATTATAAATCAAAACAATGTCACAATTGTTACAGTATGTCAAAAATGTATATTTAACAGCATTTCACAATTAATAATTCTGTCAGTTTCTTTTTAATGTTTTGAATTGTGTCATTTTTAATTATGTTGGGTATTTTGTTATAATTATCGGGCCCATACTAATAACGCTTTTTTTTGTAACGAAACGTACACGAAATTCCTTCTTTTTTTTACGTTTTTGCAATTGGCAAGCCAGTACTATTTATTATCAATCAAATAAAATATGATTTGCGATCGTAACACGTACATTATGTATTTACATATATATACCTTATCATTAAAATAACCACTATTACCCTCTAAGTAAGATCATTTAATTTCATTGAATGACTATATAATTTATCAATCAACTCAGCCTATCGCAGTCCACTGCTGGACATAGGTCTCTCCCAGGCTGCGCCACAACACTCTATCCTCCGCCTTCCGCAGCCCACTGCCACTTCAGCTTGCTCACTCTACAAGCTATGTCGGTGACTGCAATGTAATAAATATGCATTAAATTAAGGGGGATTCTCATATTTCTACGTTCTAAAGTTTTTAACCAGTGCGTAAATTGTAACCATGAATTCAGCATATCATTCTAGAAGCCCGAGCGCAGAAATTTTTCGTCGGTTATACAAAAAAAAAACAGCTGTTCCATACATAGGATAAATATCCTATACAGGGTAAGTTTTTATCCAGTGCGCAAACTGTCACCAGGAATTCAGCATATCATTCTAGACCCCCTACCGCAGAAATTTTTCGCCGGTTATTAAAAGAAAAATCAGCTGTTTCATAGAAAAGTACAGTAAATGTAAATACCTACGCGGTCAAAATGTATGGAACAGCTGATTTTTTTTTTTGTATAACCGGCGCGGCGATAAATGTCTGCGCTATGGGGTCTAGTGTGATATGCTGAATTCATGGTTACAATTTGCGCACTGGAGAAAAACTTACCCTATATAGGTAGGTACTTATTAACAAAAATGTATGCAGTGTGCCAATTAGTGAAATGGTCTCGATAACAATTATTGAACAATGATTGAAGACTATCAGATCAAATGAATTCTTGTCAATGTTTACATATTTAGCTACCGACTTCCCCAGACAGTCTGTCTCGTCAGGAGCTCTAGTACCCACACCACGTAGCTACATACATTACATGCGCACGCACAGACAATGAATACAAACTCTTCGTTAGATAACACTAGTTAATGCACGTCCTTGACCGCGTGCGTGAGGTTCAGCGGCGGGTGACGCGGCTTGGAATGTGATGGGCGGGCGTTTGTCGCTACTGTTTGTGATTTGCTGCGGTAGTTATGCTTATGTATCTAATTGATAACTGTGCATAATTTAATGTTACCTACTTATGATACATTGTTGATATTGAAATAACATTGTGTGTCTTCTTATAATTGCTAATTAATTATAAGTTTATTTTAACCCATCAATTTTGACTGCTTCGTAAGGTGCGCTTACAAGAGCAACTAAAATTGCTCCATCCTGGTCAATTCTAGTCAACTATGTCGAAGAAGAAGCATTATGCCCGAAACATATCCGCAATTTATTGTTGATTCTCCAGATTGCTCCACTTAATTGATCCAGATTGATCCATTAGTGTTGTCCGAGCAATAATTGCGCAACATATTGCCCGTGAAAGAGCACCTTTAGTCTTGCAGCGGCATCTACACACTGACGTCACGCAAAAAAAATCCTACATCGCGCAATCAGAGTTTACCGCGCGAATCGCATATATACAACATCCCGACATCAACCGTCGTGCAGTTGCCCACCAGACACGACACCTGTATGGTCAGAGGACTCTCTCTTTTGTATAGAGGATGATAAAATGACATGGCGTGTCGTGGCAGGCCGGTGGCCCAAGTCTTAATTATATATGTCACCGTATGATTGTGAATACCGTTAGCTTTTATAATCTATTTCGCGAGATTATGAGCTGTCGATTAATTTTGAACTGCAAAAACCGCACTATTTTTCGATAGTTTATAATAAGTTCGCTGAAAATAAAATGCGAAAGAGTCCTAAAAGTTTATTTTATTATTTTTAGCGCATTTAAATAAAAGCTTGTTTAAAAAAAGGTTTTTTAATTTAAATGATTAACGATTATAATTCCGTTAATAGGTACACTGATACGTATTACGGTCCTGAATCATATCTTGTTCAGCATACCTACAATCTTTCACTATATGCGCTAAAAAGAAAAATAAACGTTTATTTTATTCTTTTTAGCACATTTAAATAAAATATTGTTTTTTTATATATATTTTTTTTTACTTTTAGTTTATATATTCCTTTTTAGTTCTTTTTCGAGTTATTCTCAGAAAGCCCTTTCATTTAATTGATACCCATATTGCAAAAAAAAAAAATAGTCCGCTATCTTAGGTATTCCGCCATGTTGGATTTAGAATGACAGTCACAGAGCTTATCGGTCCTTACCGGACAGCGAGCTACCCATTACTCGCCGTCCGCAAGCCCACGCCTACGGTGGCCGGAAATAAGCCTGGGATTCCCGACGTCCATGGTGTCTCCTGCGGCGGTTAGGGCCGTGAGGGCGCATAGACTGCCTCTCCCTCACGTGCGCCGCCTCCCTCTTCGCGAGCATTACTGCTTCACTGAAGGAGGTGACGGCTGCCCATGCAATCTGGCTCCGTACCATGGCCTAGACCAGGCCGGACGCGAGATATCGCCGCCACCGATCGCCTCCACGAGGACACGGTGGTGCTCCGCCCAAGCCGGACAAGCCGCCACCATGTGCTCCAGCGTGTCCTCAGGGCGATCTTCGCAGTGGAAACACCCGGGCGTTTCCTCCCGCCTTATCCGAAATAGGAACCTCCCGAAACAACCGTGTCCGGTGAGGACCTGCGTCAGGCGGAAGGTGAGGACGCCATGCCACCTCGCAAGCCACTCCTCAAAGAGGGGACTTACCACCGCAATCGTGGCGTGCCCAGAACAATCATAGTTACATACATACATTGCAAGTTAAATAAAAGCTTGTAATGACATCAATTCAACATTCTAACTCCATTTAATCTTTGCTTCTACTCTCTGCTAGCGTCTGTGTTCCCTTCTTCTTTTAACCCATTCTGCCTTCAAAGGAAGAGTGAACAAGCATCTTTTGGGCACGCTCGGCCCGTCATAGACCTTATCAAAAAGGCGTGATCGAGGTCAATAGCAGGCCCATTAACAAAATTGGGGAAATAAGGGTCAATTTAACGCATATGTCTGAGATCCTATCCGTTTCGGGGAACACCGGTTAAGGTGACACTTGTCCACATTTTTCCATACAAACTTCGGGAGGGTTTTACTCCACTGTTTGACAATGTACATCAAAAATTAAACATGGTATGGTTTTGTCTCATTATTAATATTGTCTGTACGGAAACAGAATATTAAAATATGAAGCCATTAAAAAGTTATGAGCCAACAAAGATTCATTTTTCTTGCTAATTTAACCTAACTTTGGGCGTGTTTAAGTAATAAAAGGAGTGTCAAATCTCGAAAACCAAGTCGGTACCGACAAAGCTTAATTTTCGAAAAGTTCAATAAACTTAATTGGTCATTGATTTGTGCAGTGGTTTTTTCAGAAAACCCGATCTTCCGAAGGACTTTTCGAAAATTTTTACGCGCCTGTTTTACTATAGCTGATCCTGCAGCTCACTCAATAATGTTGTGTGTGTAGACTAGCGTCTAACTGCTCATCACTGCTCCAACCTCTGTTGGACACGAAGCCTGGTGAGACTGCGTGCTTTTTAGCCAGGCCCATCAGTGAGTTCGAGCCCGCGACTAGTGTACCCTTAATAGAAACTTCTCGCGGGTCATAGCTCACAGCGTGACATTCCCCTCATATGTATATTTAGTTATAGCAGCCATCGACGCGACCTCGGCGACTTTCTACAAGAAAGTAAAACTTGTTTGTCCGCAGATTATGTCGCAGATGTGATGCTTCGAGTGCTCTGTGCGTTTTAATGGAGCTGCTAATTTGTTGTTGAAAGAAGCGCGGTTTAATAAGAACCAGGATACACCATAACTTGCAGGATGCTTGCAAATTGCTGTCTTTTAGAAAATTGCAATAGGAATCACCTTGTCTTGAAGGTAGCCTTGCATAATAGTACGGAGTTTCAATAAAATAAGAAGATTTTTTGTTGTCTGTTGGGGGCTTGTGGCTAAGAAATAGCCGCCACACGGGTCGATAGATCAGGTAAACTTGCGCAGGCCGCGGTTGATCTGTGGATAGGTGAACATCTTTACGTACTACCAAGACCCATGCGTGTCTCAGAAAGCACGTCTCCCGTTGCCGGCTGTTATTCGTGAATCTTTGACAGTCGTTACGCGTCATCAGAAACCGACCCTGTAGGGTGCATCCCTAACATAAGTAATGTCAATGCAAATGTAAAATGTCAATGTAATGCAGAATGTCAAATTAAAGTTAAATGTCAGTGAACGCTCAACGAGATGAATCTAAATAAAAATGCAAGTTATCCGACTCAAACCACGTCTAATTGAACACTAAAATGCATAGAATAATGCACTGTGTCAGTGTCAATGCACTGCCAAATGTAGGTCGCGTCCAAGGTGCAAATACGCGAGCCTACTGGCTAACTTATTGCAATAAATATATTTTAAAAATCCATGGTACGTGCACCGTACAGACCCGAAGACAGTTTTGATTTCAAAAATTCTTAAGAGTAATCCCATACGCTAAATTAAGTGAAGTTCTGATTTGTGATTTTTGAGTTAGCTTCAATGACGCATTACCTATGTTACCTTCTTGTCAATAATATTTACTCATCAAGGGAAGGTATACTAACTTGTGGAGGTGATCAGCAGGCCTAGACAAAACACATTTCTGTTAGCGTTCACGCTAAACGCTACGCCAAAATGTATGGGAAAGACATTACCTGCGGAAAGCTTACGTCGTGTCCTTTCCGCAGGTAATGTCATTCCCATAAATTTTGGCGTGGCGTTTGGCATGAACGCTAACAGAAATGTGTTTTGTCTCTAGGCCCTGACTTGGTAACTGACGCCAGCGTGAGACGTGACTACAGTAGGCTTAGCACGAGAACCGTTTCAACCAACCGTTTTGTCGTCGGAACAGTAGACAAAAATGACGTTTCCTTATAGACAGTTGACAGTTTCTCATCGATAAATGTAGACAAGCGATTTCTATTCTACAGTAGAGTAGAAATAGCGTCATGCTAAGCCTGCAGGTCAAGTATTGCACGGCAAGTTCAAAATGTCAAGTGCAACGTCGCCGATTCCCAAACGAAGATTTGGCGGCAGACATAGATGTGTCGGTAGGAAGTGGTACTTCAAAATCAGCCTATAAAGTTCCCACTACTGGCACACAGCCCTCCTCTCTGTTAGAGGGATAAATTTGAGAGGGCATAAATTATTTGTACACAGAATACACCTCTACCCATCCCTTCAGGCGTGATTTTATAGTATTTACTAAATTACAAGTAATCCCAGATATCGCCCTACATTTTCAAACTCACATATCATAATGTATTATTCCATTGTAAAGACACCGCGACCTCTGAGTTACTTTTGGCATTTCTTCACAGAGGCCGTGAGAAAAATACCCCAAATACTTAGGTATTTGGTTCAAAAAACCCACCAGAACAATGGCTAAGTACGCTTTACAGAAATCAGTATTATATTAGTATTGTATTATTATATTACTATTTGACACCTGAACCACGACTCCTAGAGTGGCATCTTTAAATATATGGACTAGGTTTTTTTTTTTTTTTTTGGTGGGAAATCATCAAATGAGTAGAGCAGGAGGGCGTGTCCGACTTTTACTGACTAAAACCCACCCGTGTTCCTTCAGTAGCCCGTATGCCAGGGGCTGTGGTATCTCTTTCGAACAAACCCGCACCCCTGGCAGGCATCGCCCCTTGCGGACCCCACCGGTGGTTGCTGACATCTTTGACGGCGCGCGTGTGGAACACAACGCGCCGTCCCGTCTACCACTTTTCGGCCGCAGGGGATAGGGAGAGCGGCTGACGCTATACCGACACTCCTCTTCCCCTGCGGCCCCACCGCGTCCGCCATCAAACGGTGGCGGCCCCGTCCAGGCCACGGAAGGGAAGTGCGCTGCTCAGAAGCACCGGCACTCCTCCTCTACCGCAGCCCGTAACCCTCAGCCGCGATGCCTCCCATTCGACATCGCGGCCCACCTCAGTTGCGGTGCACCTCACCGCAACCTACTTTTTGGCCGCTACGTCAATGGCTTGAAGGCAAAAGCCCTGACGAGCGGCCCCACCGTTGGGTTCCTCTTGGCTTCACCGTGGGTGGGAGACCACGGTTTCTAAACCCCCCCGCAACGACAATGCGGGAACCCACTCGGGGGGGATATGGACTAGGTGGATCGCACTTTTTGACACCAGAACTGAAGACATCGCCATTATCAATTTTTATCTACTACTTTCCTCACATCTTCCTTGAGTGCGTATTTTCTAGACAGGTAGGTACTCGTTTTTTATAACTTCACCTCTCTGTTTTACCCTCTCTTTTTAAATTGAATGGTCTACTCTATTTTTATCATTTTATTTGTTAGGAATAGGTAGACACGACAGTTTGGCATATTATATTAGTATTAATACTTTAATTTAATTATAACTGTGACCGAACTGAGATGAATACCGCGCGGCATGCGGGACGAAATTCGCTCGAGGCGATTGTGTCAATGAACTTCTACGGACTTATGGAAGAGTTCACTAGTAATCATTAGAACAATGGACACGTGCAGCCAAGTCCCGCATTCCACGCGGGACTCGCCTCAGTAAGACCAGAGTTTAAATTATAGTTTTACAGTTCATGAAATAGTTTTCATAATAGTAGAAATAGCACTGTTACTAGAGCGACTTACGACTTGTAAATCGTGAGTTCGAACCCAAGCAGGCGCTTTACTTTCGGCCCACTCCCTCTCACAGAGGGGACGCCTGTGTCCCAGCAGTGGGAACGTTATGTCTTTAAGTTTTTGATTCTAGGACTTGCCGGTATACCTACTCGCGATGTTTCTGAGAGCAGTGGTGATACAATTATTTAGGTTCAAAAGTCAAGTTCCATGTGTTTCGGCCGTAAAAGAATAGCACCATCCCATTTCTTCCCGTGGTTGTCGTAGAAGGCGACTAAGGGACTTACTAGAGAATGGGCAGCAGCGTTCTCTATGCATTTTACCACCATACTGCGATCGCCAACCCGCCTGCCAAGCGTGGCGATTATGGAAAAACCCCTCTTTTGTGGGAGGCCTATGTGCAGCAGTGGGCGTCTTTCGGCTGAAATGATGATGACCAAGTCAAGCGCCTGTCTGAGTTCTAACCGTTACCATGCCCATCACTGTTCTCGTGTATAAATAACCATTATTTAATCCCATAACACGAAATAACAGCCGTAAATTATTAACGGAGGTTGTTCGCCAATTAAAATGTGAGGTTACATAATCTTTGCGGAATTGATACACGAGTTAAGTCAAGTCTTCGTCGAGTTGTTATTGTGACTTTCATTTGTATTCTCACCGCGTCATCTTGTAATGTAAAGTGTGGTAACCTTTCTCCGAATTGTTGCCACCTCGATGGTACAGTGGCCGCAACCGCATGCGCTTGTCATATATTGGTTCGATCAGCCCCGGATCTAAGATTTCTTTCAAAAATAATTTCGGAAGGCGGTGACAGTAAATTAATAAAATACATACACAAAGTCACTGACTTCCGAAATTAAAGTCCGGAAGTCGGTTGTTTTTTTTTTTTTTGTGGAAAACGTTTTTATCTAACAAGTCGACGGTGCGAGCCAATCAGGCTTCTGTATGCTTAGCGCTTTGTGGAGCAAGTTTTTTATTTTTAATCATAATATTATTATGATTTTTGCGCTCCCTGAAACTGCCGCTCGGGGCCCCCTAGATCCGGGGCTGATTCGATTCCAAGGTCGGTTAAAGTATATTTGGTTTCCAATATAAACCCAGTCTAAATTGGTGTCGTTCTTGGCCGTAGTCATCATTTCCCTGGCTTTTCCCAACTATGTTGGGATCGGCTTCCAGTCTTACCGGATGGAGCTGAGAAACAGTCCTTTATATGGAGCGACTGCCTATCTGACCACTTTAACCCTTTTATTGGGTAACAGGTTTCCCCTTGATTAGACTGGCTGTCAGACTTTCGGGCTTCTGACGACCTCAAAGTCAATAAAGCTTTTATTTCAAAAAGGCACCTTTGAACGTCAACATATATTTACATTAAAATAGAATTGATTCTAGTCGGTCCTCTACAGTGTCGAAGATGCACGGATGACAGCTGTGACCTCAGATTATAAAACAAAGGCAGATAGACCACGTGGAACACCAAGAGTGAGGCCAAAAAACCAAATACTAATGCGTCGCATTGTATATAGGGTTCCCAATCACCCTATAAAATATAATCAGATGTAGGCCTAGGTAGAAACACTTCTGCCTACCCGTTTGGGGATACGGCTTGATGTTAAATGTCAAACAACTCGGACATGGGCGCGGCAGACGGTCGTGAGAGTAAATCTTATGTAACACAAATATGCGAACGAAATCGCAAGTAAAAGTTGTCCACCGGGCGTTCGATATGATACTCCTCATAATTATTTACTTTGTTACGTAAAGTAGTGAGCTATACTTAACTAAGTTAGATATACATATCATAAAACTTGATACAACGCGAAATATTTGAAGATTCGCTGTAAAAATTGTGATTATCCACGGTAATCAAACTTTCTAAGTGTTCTTACGTCATTTTAATGTGTGAGGGTGTTCAATTCGTTTTTAAGTATTTATATATTTGCGTGAATGGAGGCGTTTTTGTATCAAAATAGATCTGTTGAGTATTTTATGTGCGTGGGAATTAAAGTATTTTGTTTTTATTTACGTGTGTTGTGTATTATGTATGATAAAGATTATAGATAACAGTATTATAAATAAGTATGAATCATTAGAAGATTGACTTGATCCGTGAATCAAATATTTTAAACAATTTTATTATTTTTTGATATCTGCGTGTGTGTATTGTAATGTTTTTTTTTTGGTTTTTTGTCTTGTATGGGTCAGAATGCTGGACCACAAAAGGAATGAATGAAAGGCACAACGTTAAGAGTTATGCGTGATGATTATACGAATGAATAGAATAAGAAATCAGTACCTACATAAGAGGAAATCTGAAAGTGGAGCCAATAACTGAAAATTTGTGAAAAAAAATTAGTAGATAGGGTATGATGTCTCAGGGGCTCACCTCGATAATACGTTTTTTTAATCCACTTTGTGTATCTAAATGATATTCTAGTATTTCCTACAACTGTTGTTTACATGGGAAGTAATGGTACTTATATGAATTTCGATGTCGATTAATAAAACATGTCATGTAGGTACGGCATTCAGAATATTTCCGGTCCCACCACCTCTCGTGCAGTTAGCACAGTACCGCGAAGTGAGTGACGTAACACTAAGTTTGAGTGTTCAACAAGTTATGTTCAAGAAAGCAAGTGAAAGCAGATGACCCGCCGCAGAGCAGCGCACTGGCGGACGAGCAGGCGGGAGGCGCGATTTTGTGCCTACGCGCGAGTAGCATCTGTGAGGCAATTAAGAGGGAACAGGGCTCGCGATTCTCCATACAAATGTATTCCCCTTATTTCTTCCTGAATAAAGCCACTTAGAGCATTTTTTTTTTCTTTAAATCACGGTCTGCTATTAACACGTCCCTGTTATTTTCTTTTCTTCAACAAATAATAAGTGAAGAAAATATGACCCTCTAAAAATTCAGGCCCTGCGGTAGTCAAAATCAAATTCAAAATCAAAAGTCATTTATTCAAACTAGGCTGGTGTCAGCACTTTTTAAACGTCAAAAGCAGTGTCGTGCTCGCGAGTACATCTGGTGACATGTACCGTGTATGTTACCTACTACTTGCAACTCTGTATTGTAGCTTAGACTTGTTCCGGGTCTTAGTGATTTTGCATGTAAAGTCAGGGAAAATGTTAAACTTGTTGACACACTACCTACTTAGGTTAGCCAGGGTTAGCCATTTCATTTGTAAAGGCACGGCACCAACAGTATTCTCAGTGTCTCCGCAGATCGGTGGGATTCCCCGATCTTGCGGAGATGAATGCAGCCCAACGCTGAATTTGTATTGTATATGTTTATCTATGCAGAAGAACCAAGGTAACCGACATAGCCCGAAGAATTGCCAAACTTAAGTGGCAGTGGGCAGGACACATTGCTCGCAGAACAGATGACCGATGGGGCCGAAAATTTGTGGAGTGGCGGCCGCGTACTGGAAGACGTAAAGTTGGAAGGCCTCCCACAAGGTGGACCGATCCCCCCCGAGTGGGTTCCCGCATTGTCGTTGCGGGGGGGCTCAGTAACCGTGGATTCCGGCCACGGTGAAGCCAAGAGAAACCCAAAGGTGGGGCCGCTCGTCAGGGCTTTTGCCTTCAAGCCATTGACGTAGCGGTTAGGTTGCGGTGAGGTGCACCGCAACTGAGGTGGGCCGCGATGTCGAATGGGAGGCATCGCGGCTGAGGGTTACGGGCTGCGGTAGAGGAGGAGTGCCGGTGCTTCTGAGCAGCGCACTTCCCTTCCGTGGCCTGGACGGGGCCGCCACCGTTTGATGGCGGACGCGGTGGGGCCGCAGGGGAAGAGGAGTGTCGGTATAGCGTCAGCCGCTCTCCCTATCCCCTGCGGCCGAAAAGTGGTAGACGGGACGGCGCGTTGTGTTCCACACGCGCGCCGTCAAAGATGTCAGCAACCGCCGGTGGGGTCCGCAAGGGGCGATGCCTGCCAGGGGTGCGGGTTTGTTCGAAAGAGATACCACAGCCCCTGGCATACGGGCTACTGAAGGAACACGGGTGGGTTTTAGTCAGTAAAAGTCGGACACGCCCTCCTGCTCTACTCAGCAGGAGAAGTTATTTGATGATTTCCCAAAAAACAAAAAAAAAAAAAGGTGGACCGATACCTTGTGAGGGCAGCAGGAGTCCGCTGGTTGCGGGAAGCACAGAACCGGTCGAAGTTGGGGGAGGCCTATGTCCACCAGTGGACGTCTTTTAGCTGAAATGATCTATGTCTGTGTCAGTCGTTACGAGACATCAGAAACCCAAAAATATGACAAAGAGTCTTACCTCAGTTGGGTTTGTTACCTCAGTTGGGTTTGTTACCTTAGTTGGGTTTGTTACGTCAGTTGGTGGCTTGTGATGCGTGATAGATCAGGTTAAGCTACGCTGGCTGCATTCGTCCGTTGATAGGTGACCATATTTACATACGAAGACCACTGCTTGTCTCGGAAAGCACATTAAGCTGTTAGTTCCGTCCCGGCTATTTTTGTGTATATTTGACAGTCGTTATAGGTCGTCAGAAGTCTGAAAGTCTGACAACCAGTCTTACCAAGGAGTATCGTGTTACCTAGTAACTGGGTTGTGGAGGTCAGATATGCATAGTCGCTTCATGTAAAGTACTGGTATTCGGATGCATCCGGTTAAACTGGAAGCCGACCCCAACTTAGTTGAGGGCATTAATAATAGGTCTTTACCTATGAAATTGCCGTTTTGTATGAAAAAATTTAAACGAATTTTTTTCATGAATTTTTTATTTGTATTAATCGAAGTAATCACCCATGCAATCAATGCATCTTTGCCATCGCAGTGGCAGTTTATTGATGCCCTTCTTAAAGAAATCAGCTGGACGGGAGGCAACAAATTCTTCAAAGGCATTTTGTACTGCCTCTCGGGTATTAAATTTTTTTCCCGCCAAGAAGTTATCCAAATTCTGGAAAAAGTAGTAGTCTGTAGGCGCAAGGTCTGGTGAGTAGGGCGGATGACGGAGAGCTTCCAACCCCAGTTCTTGCAACTTGGAGACCGTCTGCTGTGCAGTATGAGGTCGCGCGTTGTCGTGCAGGAGCAGCGGAGACGAGCGATTGACCAATGCTGGTTGGAGATGCGCCAGCTTCTCCATCATTGTGTTCAGTTCTTCACAGTACACATCTGCAGTAATGCTCACCCCGTTTGGTAAGAAGCTGTGATGAATCACACCGGCGCTAGACCACCAAACAGTGACCATCACTTTTCTAGGGGTAAGTTTTCGTTTAGGGCATTGTTTAGGTGCTGAACCAGGATCCAACCAACTTGCTGAGCGCTTACGGTTATCAAACAGAATCCATTTTTCATCGCAGGTAACAATGCGGTTCAAAATTCCTTCATTTGTGTGTCTGTTGAGCAGTGCAAGGCACGTCTCGACGCGTACTTCGCGCTGGCGATCATTGAGTTCGTGGGGCACCCATTTGTCAAGCTTTTTTACCTTGCCAATTTGACGCAAATGGACCAATATTGTTTTGACGCTAACGTCGAAAGCTGCTGCTAATTCAGCCGTAGATTGTGTATCATCAGCTTCCACAATCGCCTTTAATTCGTCATTGTCGACCAAAGTCTTCGGACGACCGCGAGGTTCATTTTTCAGGTCGAAATTTCCAGAACGGAAGCGAGCAAACCAATAACAGGTGGTGCGTTGGTTTGTAGTGTTAGCTCCGTAAACGTCGTTGATGTTGCGTGCCGCTTGTGCCGCGTTGCTGCCACGACGGTACTCATATTCCATAATTACTCGAATTTTTTACGTATCCATGATGACGAAAAAGATTGAAATGCGATGAAAATGTAACACTAATCAATAAAGAAATGACTACTTTTAGAAAAAAAAATCCATGTTTTTAAAATAAAATTAATTTGAAATTAGAATTCTTAGCCAAACAAAAATTATTTTGATTTGAAATGGCCAGTACTGCAGAACGGCAATTTCATAGGTAAAGACCTAAAATATAAAATATTCGTTTTCTGCACTTTCTCTATGAAAAACTTTAACTGTACCGAACATAGGTACTCTTCCGTCAGCGGAATTTTCGTAAAATGGGGTACAAAGATTTTTCTTCACGTATTATTTTAAGATTGGCAATTTAATTTGATAGTCCATTTGCCCATCAATCTGTTTCCTTACTGTGCATTGCACATGTGTATGTGAGATTTGTGTGATCCTCAACGAACCGGTAGTGCAGCGGGACTTCTCAAACCTCATTGTTGGCTATTAAAGCGTATGATAGGGTACCTCGGGATGTGTTGTGGTGGACCTTGAAAGAGAAAGGGGTGCCAGGGAAGTATGTAGAGTTGATTCGTGCTATGTACAGTCAACCTCGTACCTACGTCCGGTCAGCTGCAGGCAATACCGATGAGTTCAATGTGGCTGTAGGCTTGCACCAGGGATCGGCTTTAAGTCCTTACCTCTTCCTGTTGATCATGGACGCTCTGACGTCGGACATACAGGAGGAGGCACCCTGGTGTATGCTGTTTGCCGATGACATTGTTCTTGTCGGTGAAGATGTGTCCGAGATCCAGAGCAGATTGGAGAAGTGGCAACAGAAGCTGGAGAATGTTGGCTTGAAAATCAGCAGAACCAAAACTGAATATATGTTCTGCGATTTCGGCGGTCTCTCCAGCTCTGTGCTCTCTCAACCATAGTGCTTGATGGCGTGCTTCTCCCAGTCTGCTCCGACTTTCGGTATCTCGGTTCACTCGTGCAAAGCGATGGCGAAGTAGATCGGACGGTTAAGCACAGAATTAACACCGGATGGATGAAATGGCGGCAGGTCACGGGAACCATCTGCGACTCCCATATTCCCCTTAAACTTAAGGGGAAGATATATAAAACCATGGTAAGACCTGCCGTCTTGTATGGGTCAGAATGTTGGGCCACAAAAGAGATGAATGAAAGGCAATTGCATGTAGCCGAGATGAGAATGTTAAGAGGAATGTGTGGTGTTACACGAATGGATAGAATAAAAAATGAGTACATAAGAGGAGCCTGAAAGTGGCACCGATAAATGAAAAGTTGTGTGGAAATCGGTTGTCATGGTATGGGCATGTGATACGGAGGAATGAGGAAAATGTCGTGAGGAAAGTTTTGAGTATGAATGTCGATGGCTATAAGAGTAGGGGGAGACCAAAGAAACGATGGATGGACTGTGTGAATGATGATATGGTTAGAAAGGGTGTGACTACGGAGATGACGACTAATAGAGAAGTGTGGAAGAAAAAGACATGTTGCGCCGACCCCAAATAAATTGGGATAAGGGCAGGAGAATGATGAGGCAGGCCTTGACTCCGGGCCCCATACCAAGTATTACTATTCTGAGTATACTGAGCTTGGGGGAAGCCTATGTACAGCACTGCAGGCTTAGCATGACGCTTTATATTTCTACGAAGAATAGACAGTGCTTTTTCAAAACAAACTGACATTTCGTTTTCCATTTTTGAAATCGCACCGTAGATATCCTTCTACAATCTGTCATTTTGTCTTTCGTTTCTAACGATGTTTGTCTAGGTCCTTATAATTATATGTAGACGAATTTTGAAGAATATTTCTTCCCAAACTATCAAAATCACGTTGACGACAAACTTTCTACTCAACGGCCACGAAGTAGGTATACCTACACGATTATCTACAAAATAATGATTCGTTTAGAACGCATTACTGTGATAATGAATAGAAAAACATAGCTGTCTTCTCCTATTGTACATAATTTACCTAATAGTCATGTCTATTCTTCCGTCGACAAATCGGTGCTTGTGCTGAGCCTGCTAGACGTCTTTTGGTTGAAATGATAAGGAATGATGAGGATACTGACAACAAATTACGAAAGCATGTTTTTAAGAAAATCTATATAGATAAAAAGAAAAGTCCTGACTGACTGACTCATCAACGCCCAGCCAAACCCTTGGACCTAGAAAGCTGAAATTTCGCACAGAGGTTCCCTTTATAATGTAGACAAGGAATGAGGAAGGATTTTCCGAAATTCAACCCCTAAGGGAGTTACATAGGGGATGAAAGTACCGCGCGGGCGAAGCAGCTGGCAAAAGGTAGTCTTTTAATAAAAAGCGATAAATTGTGTAAAAGTTTGTAATGGCAGTTGTCAAGTTGGTCTTTAAAAGTTAAAACTGTAAGGTCATGCAGTTAACTCGCACGTTGCACAACACTTAACTGCAGTGGGTGGGTCCACGGTGAAGGAAAACATCGTGAAGAAACCGGCATGTCCTAGAACCAAAAAGTCGAAGGCAAGTGGCATGTACCAACGTGCACTGGGCCCTCGTTTCGGCCCTCTCCCTCTCACAGAGAGGAGGGTTATAGACTGGCTATGAGTTCACTTTTATGTCAAAGTCAAAGCCTTTATTTCAAATGGGCACATAAAAGGGCACTTTTGTACGTCAACATTTACATTAAAATAGAATTAATTCTAGATGCCCCTTTCAAAATGTAGTTTCACATGGAGAAGAATGGACAAAAAGCTCCACCGTTACTCTTTTAAAATGTTTTAAGTACAGAGGTCAGCACATCAAGCTACCCCAATCTGTCAAATTTCTTTGATAGTTTTTCAACTTTATTGCAAAGGAATAAGGTTTTTGTTCAATTGGGAAAATTTGACAGTTTGGGATAGCTTGACCTGCTGGCGACTGTACATCTATACTAATATTATAGAAGAAATTGTTTGTTTGTTTGCATTGAATAGGCTCCGAAACTACTGAACCGATTTGTAAGGTTATTGGGTTATTTGATCAGGATTTTTTTTTTGTAACGGCCTGGAATTTTTATTAGTGCCTGCATGGGATTTTTTTTTTTTTTGAGGATCGGAAATCAAAAAATAACTTCTTCCGCTCTGGGCGCGGGAGGGTGTGTCAGACTTTTACTGACTAAAACCCACCCTTCAGTTGCCTGTGTGCCAGGGGCCACGGTATCTCTTTCGAACAACCCGCACCCCTGGCAGGTGCCTGCATGCTTGATACCAATATGCTCGCCCTCTATGACGAAGAGAAGAAAGATAGAAAGAAAAGATGCAAGACGAAGGCCTGAGAGGGAGGAGGCAAGATGTGAATGTGACATGGGACTTGGAGTTCGACACAACTTCGTACCTACAACAAACCGGGGGGCTTGTGGCTAAATAACAATAGCTGCACGGGTCGATCGACCAGGTTAAGCTACGCTTGCCGCGGTTGGTCCGTGGATGGGTGACCATCTTTACATACCAAGACCCCTCCGTGCCTCGGAAAGCACGTTAAGCCGTTGGTCCCGGCTGTCATTTGTGGATCTTTGACAGTCGTTACGGATCGTCAGAAGCCCGAAAGTCTGACAACCAGTCTTACCAAGGGGTATCGTATTACCCAGCAACTGGGTAGTTGGCTAGGTAGATGATGACCTACTACAAACCTCTGCCAACCCCCTCAGGGCTTACAAGCGTGATGTTATGTCAATAAAACAAGATGTTTATTTAAAGCCGGCGAGCTGTAATAAGGCGCGGCCAACCTTTCAACCAGCGAGATGAGTGAACAACTTTCTTGTTTACTCCTCGTGTGCGAGCCGGGCGTCGAACCCGCACCTGGTCAGTGAAAGTTGATCTGATCATCTCACGCACTGTAGGCGGAACATTCAATAAATCAATATACATTACCGACGTACTTCCTTTTTACCCGACTGTAAGACAGATAAGAGGCTAATGAGTTTTTCCGAAATAACATCAGTCTGCATTTTAAAAAGGGGTAGGCAGAACAGTAGAAAACGTGGTATTTTAATTGTATTCTAGGTGCATCGTCGTCACATTAATGTGTACAAAATATTTTTAAAGAAGTAACGGGAAAGTTTATTGCCCAAACGAAACTAGTTTTTGAGAACAGTGGCGTGCACAGTGGGTATTCTATCTATCTGTTAACCACAAACGTAACGTTTACGTATGTTCTTGTCGTTTACACATAACTGAATGTCTACCTGGCAACAATAACCAGTTGTGGACGTGGTCGACCAGGGCCTGAACTCACTCGTAACCACGTCAATCACACACGAATTCTGATAATATCGTATTAAAAATATCGACAAATTGTCTTGGAACATACGGAATACCTATGACATTTCCATTCCTTACCGTTACATTGGCTTCTACAAAACACGAAATTGACGTAGTTTGAACGTAGTAAGATTCCGCGGGGATCATTTCATACGGAATTGGGGCCCTGGCTGAAATTACGTCTAATCTGACGTGCCAAGCGAAGAACGGGTGGCACCCTTTACATAATCATCCCGTAATGTTCCCACTGCTGGGACACAGGCCTCTTCTCCGTGAGCAGGAGTGGGCCGTAATCTACAACGCGGGCCAATGCGTGTTGGTAGATGTCACATGTATTCGAATCTGTGGTTCTAGGACATACCGGTTTTATCAACATGTTTTACTTCACCGTTTTCAGAGCAGTGGTGATGAAATTATTTACTTACACGAATTAAAGCGCCTGCCTTAATTCGAAACTGCGACCTACAAATTGTAAGTCGCTAATTTTAATTACGACACGTAATTCAACTGAATTTTGGTATAATTTTGGCAGGTGTTGTAGTATGTCGTAATATAATAATGTCTTGTTTGTATGAATATGTATTACATACAAAAAAACGCTTTCTATTTTGCAAACAAATATTAACATGACAAGACAGCTGATTACCATACGAGGTAGTTGCGACATCGTCATGGCGACCAAGGTTTCCATAATTACCATAATTATGTTCATAAATCATAAATAAAATATTTATTTTTAGACTTAATAAAGTTAAAGTTTCTATGTTTGTATAAACAAGGTTTAACTTAAATAACACCCTGTTAAGGGGTCATTGTATTCATAATTTTATCAACATCTATTACTACGAGTACCAACCTTTTTTCGCGAAAAAGAAAAATCTGCGGTTCCTTACAATTTGGCGAGTTATACGAACATAAATGTTGGGAACAGCAGATTTTTTTCGCGTAGTCAGGTTTGGTCCCATAGTAAAAGTTACCTTGTATATTTAGATCCGAACAAAAATTTAATAAATACTCCCGCAGACAGCCGCGACGCCCGCCGTGATGCGAGGTGATTCTGGTAAAACAATTTCCCTGAAATTTTCATATAAATTGTTAGTTGTACTAGAAACGCGTCACGCCTGTTCGCCAACCAATCTAAGAAACTTAAGCTTCAAAACGCTTTTCCTTTGAAAATTCTTTGTTGCTATCCTTTACTTAATTATATTTTTTATTTGTTGCAGATCTCCCGACGGAGAGCGGTAAGGAATACACGAAATCATTCAGTTTCAGAGTTTCGTAGGCGCAGTCCGTGCAGTAGGTGTGACAGATGATGAGCGAATAGCAATACACAATACAGCTGTGTCGTATACAACGCTACATGGTTCAAAATAGTCGTTTATATAATCATTTATTAGCAATAAAATTTCTTAATATATATGATAAAAATAAAATTTGGTGTCAACGATCGCTGGTTGTGTTGTTAATTTGAGTATGAGTTGATTAAATCTGTTTCGTTTTGTTTTATCGTGCTTGGATATCGTATTGGAGTATAAGATCTAAGCGTACAAAAACGAAAAGCGACTTCGTAAGTAAGAATTAGCAGTTTAGTGAACATAACCTCTTTCAAACGATTAAAAAAATAAGATGGCTTCCATTCGCGGAGTGTTGGGTTTGGAGTAGGTACCTATTTCATCATCATCATCATTACAGCCGAAAGACGTCCACTGCTGGACATAGGCCTCCTCCAGGCTCCTCCATTTCGACCGGTTGTGCTTCCCACATCCAGCGGATACCCGCGGCCTTCACAAGGTCATCGGTCCACCTTGTGGGAGGCCTTCCCACTCTACGTCTTCCGGTACGCGGTCACCACTCCAGAACCTTTCGGCCCCATCGGCCATCTGTTCTGCGAGCAATGTGCCCTGCCCACTGCCACTTAAGTTTGGCAATTCTTCTGGCTATGTCGGTTGCCTTGGTTCTCCTGCGGATCTCTTCATTTCTGATTCGATCGCGTATGGAAACTCCGAGCATAGCCCTCTCCATTGCCCTTTGGGTGACTTTAAGCCTTCTGATAAGGCCCATTGTGAGCGACCACGTCTCTGTACCATAGGTCATCACTGGCAACACACACTGGTCAAAGACTTTCGTCTTGAGACACTGTGGTATTTAGGACGAGAAGATATTGCGAAGCCTCTCGAACGCTGAGTAAGGAACGAGGAGTATATATAAAAGTGCATTTATCGATAAAAATTAGTGTACAATATGCCATTAAAACGCTTTCCCTAGGCCACCCTAGGGCAACCGCCCAGTAACTTACGAGTTTGTAGGTCGTGGGTACGAACACAAGCAGGCACTTTGTGCTGTTTGTATTAAAACAAACACTACTTAGGTACAGGTAGGTAGGACTACATCGTGAGGAAAACGGCATGTCCTAGAACCAAATATTCGAAGATATTTGACATCTGCCAACCCGCAATGGGCCCGCGTAGTAGAATTGAGTGTGACACGGAAGCTCGGAAACATGAATGTTGACACTCGGCCACACGCGCTCCCGATGTAAACGAAAGCGGAGATCTGGTTTATAGCTAGTGATGGGAAAATATCGATAGTCGATATCGATTATGGTGCCAAGTGCTTTTGTTTTCAGAACTGAGATCTTAAAGCCCATTAATCCTCTTGACAACGCATTTGATTGACGGTTGTTTTATCTCAGCATCATCTTTTAGCCGAAAGACGTCCACTGTTGGACATAGGCCTTCCCCAAGCTCCGCCACTTCGATCGGTTCTGTGCTTCCCGCATCCAGCGGATTCCTGCGGCCTTCACAAGGTCATCGGTCCACTTGGTGGGTCGCCTTCCAACTCAACGTCTACGTTGTTTTATCAATACTTATTTATAAATAGGTAAAAGGAGAAACTGACTAAATAACTGACATATCAACGCACAGAAACGACTGCGCCTAAGAACGTGTTTGCACACGGCTTCCTTTTATAATGTAGCACTAGGAGGATTTTTTAATTCGACATTTAAGTGGCTGAAAAGGGGGGATTTAGTTTGTATTTAAAAAAAACATATTCCTTGAGTAAATAAACTTGAAACTTGGCATGAATACTTATCTAAGTAAACCACAAAGTAAGTTTTTTTTACTACTCCGAAGGAGGGGTGGGGGGGGGTTTGGGTGGGAAATCATCAAATAACTTCTCCCGCTCTGAGTGGAGCAGGAGGGCGTGTCAGACTTTTACTGACTAAAACCCACCCGTGTTCCTTCAGTAGCCCGTATGCCAGGGGCTGTGGTGCTTTGTAGGGGAAAATACGAAACAGTACGCGGGTGAAGTCACCCATCCCTACTAATATTATAAATGCGAAAGCAACTCTGTCTGTCTGACTGTTACGCTTCCACGTCTAAACCGCTGAACCGATCGTCATGAAATTTGGCAGAGACATAGCCTGGGATATAGAGATAGGGTACTTTTTACGCAATAACCGTCATACCCTCGGGTAAAGCCGCGGGCAACAGCTAGTAATATTATAAATGTGAAAGTTTGAAGTATGGATGTTTGTTACACTTTAACGCAAAAACAGCCGAACGGATTTAGATGAAATTTAGCACGCAGATAGATTATAACCTCAATTAACACATAGGATACTTTTTTATTCCAGTAGTATGTTCGCGTTGGATAATTTTCAACATCCACGCGGACGAAACCGCTGCCAAAAGCTAATCATCACCTGACTTCCGATGTGAGAACTGATTAACTGATCAGATACTCAAAGACTTTCTTAAACAGATGGTTAAATCTATTTATATTTGAATCAGAATGTCAATGAATGTATAATGAATTCAAATCAATAAAAGTGATATCTTGATTGATCCTTTTGAATTATACTGAATAAATTATTAAGTAGAGTTTCTCTTTTTGATCGAGTTTATTCTTTAAGTCTTTTGCCTCGTTGATGTAGTGGTTGCAAGCGATACCAGCACCCTAATTGCGTAACTCACGATTCATCATAATCTGTATCGTTTTGGAACGGATTGTTAAACCATTGCTTCATATGTTCGAAAAATGTGTCTGTTCGACAACATAAATAACGCAATGAATATTGTTTAACTGTGAAGACGAAACCAATTATGATCAATCGTGAGTTACGCAATTAGGGTGCTGGTCGGGCAAAGTCATAAGAATTTGGATGTCGACGGTGTGATACCCCCGTGGCTCGGAAAGCACGTTAATAAATTCGTTGTTTTTACATTATTACATAAAAGATAAAACATCACAACAGTTATCAATATAAACATTATAAATTACAATCATACAGCAATAAAAAACAAAATATAATTTCTAATATATAAAATTTCCATGTCACAATGTTAGTTACCGTACTCCTCCGAAACGGCTTTACCGATTTTTACCAAATTTTATATGTGTATTCAGTAGGTCTGAGAATCGGCTACTATCTATTTTTCATACCCCTAAGTGATAAGGGTTGTTCACTAGAAATTACCTGCAAAACAACGTTTGCCGGGTCAGCTAGTACTATTATAATTATGTTTCATATTAGTCTAAATGTAGGTTTTGTTCCGGAGTTCTCAACACGGACCCTGGTCCAGTACCGCATTATTGAGCAACCCAGATCCAGATCCATCCTCCATGCTCCATTTTAAGCCCTTGGTCCTGTGCCTGATCTTTCTCCAGTCGTGTCAGATTTCCGTCCCAGCGGATTATGAGTGACGGAAGAGCGAGTGTGCACCTGTGTCTGCGCAGGTACACTTGTGCACTATAATATCTCTTGCTTCGAAGGCTATAGTCTCCGTTTAGATTGGCCGCCGTGGCCGAAATAGGGTCTGGAGGACTATAGATAGTGCCTGGTTGATGGCAATAGGCTCGCCCTCTGTTAAATGGGGCTTGAACATAGGTATCTGGCGAAATGTAGGTTTACTATAGGTCTACGTCTGCCCAAGCCTTCGGGGAAACAAGGCGTGATGTTATGTGTGTGTATTTGTTCTTTAACGAGTTTAATTCCATAATTACCGAAACAATAAAAAAAAACAGTGGCACTCCGGGAGTGCCGACAGAAGTGCAAACTTAAACAATTACGTGTTTATTTTTTAAATCGTCAATACAGGATTTCACATTGGGTCCTTGGGTCCTGATTGCTCTCAGTAAAAAAATGATAAACGAGCGATCGACTTCAACCATTAAAGGCAACTTTGGATGTTTACGATAAAAATACAAAGAGAAAAAAAGGGACAAAAGAATTAGAATTTCCTAATGAAAGAAAGGGACTTTTCCAAAAAGACATCAACGCGCGACTCATCCGTGTGCTCGTTCACCCAAATTATACACAGTATACATATAGCTCATGGAAAGCGTTCGGTGACGATGACGCGAGTTCCATGATTTTTGTTCACCCAAAACGTGAGAAGTTTTCATTTCAAAAACCACGGTGTCTCGAAAAGATGTGTAGCGGCACTACAAATAAAAATGCTTCACAACAAATATCAAGAAACACAAAAACAAAAGTGGCGCCATCTACAATGCCACAGGCGAACTAACTAAGCAATTCTACATCGCGCAATCAGAGTTTACCACGCTACTCAGATAGATAAAATATCCCGACAACAACTGTCGGGCAGTTGCCCGGACCAGACACAATACCCGTCTGGTCGGAGGATCCTCCTTTATCATCATAAGTATGAGTGAACTTTACACCCTGTTCCTCATACATCTATACTGGTGACCCCGAGAACGAACGTCAGCGCAGCCTTCGAGCGACGTCATTATCATCACATCAAGACCACTTCCTCAAGCTTTCGAGCGGCGAGTCACACAGCCAGCCAGCACCCACGGCTTCAACGGGTATCCTGACCACCTGCATGCAGCGAACCGCATGCCTGGTCATCACCCACAGCCTCATCAGCAACCATGGCCCAGCACACTGCACTTTCGGCCGGTCGAGAGCTCAATCTCCCGGTCGACGCCAGCAGTCAGCCTCAACCTCTCAACCCAGCGCTGTACCAGATCCGACTCACTGGAGCATAACGCAGCGCAACCCCGACTCACTGGGGAATCGTCGCAGACAGTTCCGACTCACCGCGAACTATGTGACACCCGGTTCCGACCCACTGGAACCACAACTGGCACTGGCAAGCATCATAACATGCACTGACTCAGCCCACTATCGACCTCCGGTCTCCGGGTGGGAGTGATGTAGCGGCACTACAAATAAAAATGCTTCACAACAAATATCAAGAAACACAAAAACAAAAGTGGCGCCATCTACAATGCCACAGGCGAACTAACTAAGCAATTCTACATCGCGCAATCAGAGTTTACCACGCTACTCAGATAGATAAAATATCCCGACAACAACTGTCGGGCAGTTGCCCGGACCAGACACAATACCCGTCTGGTCGGAGGATCCTCCTTTTCAATAGGGGATGAGCGAACTTTACACCCTGTTCCTCATACCCTATAGATGGGTTAAAAGCTAGTTATCTGCGACATCTACACGAAATCAAATTAGCGTATTATGCGAAGTATACGCGACGCGACGGTACGTTAACGTTATTCTCTTGTTCTTCAATTATTTTTAAATAACGAAGAGTTTTTCTTTAGGTTTAGGCTTATGTTGCAAGCGCACAGTCCCCATATCAATAATTTAGTAATCAAAGACCTGCAGGCTTAGCACGAGCACCGATTTGTCGACGGAAGAATAGACATGACTATTAAACAAATGATGTACAATAGGATAACATAGCTATGTTTTTCTATTCATTATTACAGTTATGCGTTATAAACGAATCATGATTTTGTAGAAAATCGTATACATTTTGTGGCCGTCGAGTAGAAAGTTTTGCTGTCAGTGTGATTTTGACAGTTTGGGAAGAAATATTCTTCTGAAATAGTCTACGTTTATAAGGACCTAGACAAATATCGTTAGAAACGAAAGACTAAATGACAGATTGTAGAAGGATATCTACGGTGCGATAACAAAAATGTAGGAACGAAATGTCACTTTGTATTGAAAAAGCACTGTCTATTCTTCGAAGAAATACAAAGCGTCATGCTAAGCCCGCAGAACTGTAGGTACCTAAATATGTCATTTGAAACGAGGATTTATGTCTGTGGATCATACCTTCTAAACTTCTTGATTCTGGTCGAAGCTGACAATGATGAGCACGCACATTATTCAGACACTATAGGATTGTACAGTGGGAAGGCGGGCAAGGTGGACCGATGACCTTGTGAAGGCCGCGGTAATCCGCTAGATGCGGGAAGCACAAGACCAGTCGAAGTGGAGGAGCCTGGGGGAGGCCTATGTCCAGCAGTGTACGTCTTTCGGCTGAAATGATGATGATAGGGTTGTCAGACAGTTTGCTTGTTTTGTCATTTATCTTTTATATTTATCTTGGTAGTTAAAATAAGCATAAGTACAATAATACTATCGATATCTATTCAACTACAGCCGACATCCCTATCACTTCACAAAACAGCTTACTTCCCATCTCTACTCGGATGCAGTGCCAGATTTTTTCTCCAATCACCATTGTCTATGATTACGAAACAATAGAATGTTCAATAGAGTCAAATTGTAGAGCAGACACGGTTTTTATAGTCTGTGGGAATTGGTTAATGAGGAAAGTATCGAGTGCATAGTGCGAGCGGAAGGAACGCTTTTGTTGAGGAGTTCTTACCAACATTGTTAACCTCGGAACTAGATACGCTCGATTAACTTATCATAATATCACGCTGTATTCCACGAAGGGGTAGGCACAGGTGCGAGTACATGTTCTGCTTTCCGTAGGTGTCGTAGAAGGCGACTAAGGGACTTACTAGAGAATGGGCAGCAGCGTTCTCTATGCATTTTACCACCATACTGCGATCGCCAACCCGCCTGCCAAGCGTGGCGATTATGGTAAACCCTCCAATTTTGGGGGAGGCCTATGTCCAGCAGGGGACGTCTTTCGGCTGAAATTATGACGATGATGATAGGTATAATATATTACTAAATGGCCTGCACTTGACCTCGATCACGCCTGATGGAAAGCGATTGATGAGGTCCATGATGGATCAAGCGTGCACAGAAGATGCAGTTCACTCTTGTTTTGAAGACGGGATCACATTAAAATTATTGTGTTTATTCCACGCTTTCGTGTTTACAGCAACGCGATGTGTAGGTACTGTCTTAGCGAAACAAAAAACCTATCTATCCTTTAAATGCCTTTAAACGAGCAATTCTTGTATATATGTATAAATATAATCTCAACCTCGAAAGGGCATGATATTTAGTATACAGGGGTTTCGGGAGCGATAAATCGATCTAGCTAAGTTTCATTTTTAGAAAACGTCAAACAAAAAAAAAACAGTCGGTACAGGTCGTCAGAAGCCCGAAAGTCTGACAACCAGGGGGACTTACCAAGGGGTATCGTGTTACACAGTAAGATAACTGGGATTTAGAAGTTAGATAGGCAGTCGCTGCAGCCGTATGCGCCGCAGCTGTATCCGGTTAGATTGGAACCAAGTGAACCCCGAATACATTGAAAATTATAGGCAAAAGAACAATGATGATAAAAAGGGTCCAATGTCGTTAATGGGACTCCCATTCAGATATCGGGCTGCTACCGATACAATTCTATTGAAAAACCCTAGTGACACGATTTGGACTGAACCGCTCTCGCTGCCTCGGCACCGCTACCAACCTAGCAACCTAGCATAGCATACAGGATAAAAAAAATACCAGTGCGCAAACTGTAACCATGAATTCAGCATATCATTCTAAACCCCCAGCGCAGAAATCGTCGGTTATACATTACAGTTTGCGCACTGGTAAAAAAAATATCCTCTATACTACTTCATCAAGAATTATGGGGTTTTGAAGTAAATATTTACATTAATAACCTAAAAATATATAAAAATATACATACCTACTTTAATTTTGACTTAAAACAAAATTGTGGAAGGTTCTTATAATTCTAGTATGTGAGACTATTTGGGGGCAAATAGACCAGTGGTGGCCCAGTGGTAACGGCAATGACATTACGAGTTGTAGGTCGTAGGTTCAAACCCAGACAGGCGCTTTACTTTGTGAAATTATTATTCACCACTGCTCTCAAAACGGTGAAGGAAAATATTGTAAGAAAATCGGCATGTCCTAGAACTAAAAATTCGAAGCCATGTGAAATCTACCAAACCGCACTGGGAGCGCGTGGTGGATTACGGCTCATTCATAAAAAATAAATAGACCCAATCCGGATTATTTCTCGTTACCACACGGATGTTAGCACAGCCTTTAGGCAATATTATTATTTTATGCATAATTTCTCCTCACTGTGAAGCAAGCGTGCGTAAACACTTTCTAATACAAATTACATAAACTACAAATATAATATTATAAATGAGATGATTACGTTCGGACAGGTATGTATGTACATAGCCGCGTGAATAAATAACATCTGCGAATGATCGATAGCGAATGATTTATAGATCGTGATCTACGCGAAAAGTAAAAGTTGTAAGATGAATGAAAGCTTCAAATTTAACTAGTTGTTACACGCAGGTTTGTTTGTGGTTACAGTGTTAATTTTGTACTACTGTCTAGCCTATCGGGAAGCGTATTTGCGTTTTCGAGGCAGTACTGTCTTGAAACACGCACGGGTTTGTTACGAACACCCTTTCCAAATCCGTGTTCTTTATGGAGATGTAGGTGGGATCATCCACTGTAAGTGTGTGAGTCTGTGACCCACACAGTGTACGCCCCAACAAATGTATGGCGCAGCTTCCCAGGCAGACCTCGCTGTGCACATCCTACGTATAGGCTATCAAGAAAGATTTGGCGACTGCCGAAAATTGGAACGAATGCCGCGATCATCATCTGCCTAGCCTTTTCTCAACTATGTTGGGGTCGGCTTCCAGTCTAACCGGTTGCAGCTGAATACCAGTATTTGACATGGAGCGACTGCCTATCTAACCTCCACAACCCAGTTACTGGGTAATACGATACCCCTTGGTAAGACTGGTTGTCAGACTTTCGGGCTTCTGACGACCCGTAACGACTGTCAAAGATCAACAAATGACAGCCGGGACCAACGGTTTAACGTGCTTTCCGAGGCACGGAGGGGTCTTGGTATGTAAAGATGGTCACCCATCCACGGACCAACCGCGGCAAGCGTAGCTTAACCTGATCGAACGACTCGTGCGGCTAATATTACTTAGCCACTTGTGGCTAAGTAATATTAGTTTGCCCCTCCGCCTATTTTTCGAGTGTTTTGTTTTTATGTATATTTCTTTGTCACGCTCAGTAGCCAAGACGGCTTGATCGATTTCAGCTTGAGAGTTACCGTTAGTTGTTAGAGTGACACTGGGTATATCAAAATTGAAAAACAAAATGGCCGATTTTTGGCGCTACATTGTGGTTTCAACAAATTTTTTTTATTTTTTTTTTTCAAAACCTATGAGTTGGGTACCAAAATAAAGGGTTTCATAAATAGGTCTGAATAACGTCAAAAATAATTATATTAACTTTATTGTTGTTTTTTTTTACAAAATCAAGTTTTTTTTTGTAATTCTCTCAGTTCTGACCGACACGATTGACTGACCAAGGCATGTACTGACTGGACAGGTCCACTCAAATCTGTATCTTTCTTTCCTTGAAAGTCCATTTCAAATACCAATTTACATGGTCAGAACATGTGGAGACCCATCATGATCTGCCCAAGATTATGTCTGGACTATAAAAGAGACTGTGAGTTTGTTTCGGCCTTTCTTCTCAGAGTAGGCAGATAGGAAACACCGACCTCATATAATTTTAGAATACAATTAACGTGTAAAAGTGTTAGTACGGACCTACATACAGAAATGAAATCATTCTTGTCACACAACAGTAATGTAGCACATGTTTACCAACAGCGCTTCACTGTCAATGTCAATCAAGCGTCACAAAGTCAGCAGTAAGCTTGGCATTAAGTGTAGCAGTGGCCGGTCGAGGTTATGCCCACATGTTCCTACAGTATGTTCTATGTGTGCTTGCAGGTCTACCTGCTCCTGCTGGCGTTGTGTTCCTGCTCAGCAGCGGCCGAGGAGACGCCGCCCGGGCTCGTTAGCAAGGACAGCGAGCATGACTTACAAGCGGAGGCCACGCAGTCAGGTACAGATGAACTATACTTACTACAACACAGTGTTTGTGTGTTTTGAATTTTTGGTGATAAGCAGTCCGTTGAAGATGATGATGAGACGACACGGATAGCCTACGTTAACAAACATTCAATACGCCCCCGTACCGAATCGAACATCAATCATACCGTAGGAGTTATATTACCAGATGCTATACCCAGATTCTTTTACATATTGTGAATGAGAGAACGTTATAAGTAGGCCTTACAGACTAGATTTGTAGACGACTTCCTATTCTGTATTTTCATTCCTCTAAGTACCTGGTACTTATTGACAGACCTGCACTGTCCTCCCATACCTATTATCACTGTAATTTGACAACATTGTTAAAGCCAATTATTTTTAAAAGAGTAACCGTGGAGTTTCTTGCCGGCTCTTCTCCTTATGAAGCGACAAATTGGAACCGTGCACCTAGCTTCTGACGTTTCATAAGTGCCCATGCAGGTTTATGTGAAATAAAATATTTTGATTTTTGATTTTGAACCGCTGTTCACAAATACAAAACCTGACACACACAAAGACAGACAGCTGTTTACTGTCGGGCGAGGCAAATCAACATTGACCATAGTCTGACGAATGCTTGTCAATAGCTATGCTGGTGTTTAGTGGTTAGGTGGTTACTGCTGGCTTGTAGATGGACATCTGCAATAGCAGAAATATCGCACGTGTATGCACATGTGCGATACTTCTGCCACAAGTGGCAGCAAGCACCAGGCTTAACCTTTTGTGTACTTTTCACCGCCACTGTCATGTATAGATGGTAAACCAAAATGTGCCCAGCACGCCACGGTCACGACTAAGTGACAAACTTATACGTAAATAAAGCCGTTTGGCGCTGAGGGCATGTTTTTTGCTTTTTTGACGTGGCGGTCAAAAGGTTTTCCGAGGCACGGAGGAGTCTTGGTATGTAAACATCACCCATCTATGGGCGAACCGTGGCTAGCATTTCATTCACCCAAATTGAAAGGCGAAACATTATCCTCCTTTTGGTTTTAAGTCGCAGAGTCTCGTGAGTCACCCAAATTTAAAATTATTTACCCCACGCATGATGTATGTATGTGTTTTGGTTGTAGGAGGCGCTGCACAGAAGCGCGAGGCTTCGCTGTCCAACTCGTACGGCGAGCCGCTGCCGCCCGACGCCTACGGACCGCCCAAGGATCTACCTAACATAAGTAAGTTACTCTATTAGGTACTGTTGCACTTACTTGTTTGTTACTTCTTCATAAGTGTCAATAGCAACCTAAATACAGTCAGCCCAGAACTTGACAACGATTTGGCAATTTCAGCATTGCCTATCAGCTCCTGTAGCGTCAGACATCAGACAACTGGACACACAGAACCATTTGTTTTATTGTCCACCTCTGGTTCAAAGCCCCTGTTGCCCATGCAGTGTTATCTCCTATAATCTACTAATATTACAAAGAGGAATTTAAAGTCACTATAATATATAAAAAAAAATACATCGTTTTTCTCCCTTTTCCAGTTCAAGATCTCCCGCACCCGGTGCCAGCGCCGGTGTACGGCGTGCCCGACCAACTGCTGTACAACGACGGCCCCCCTTCGGACGTATACGGCCCCCCTCCGGGCGCGTACGGCCCCCCCGCGCCCGTGTCCTTCCCCAGCCAGCTGTACCACGGCCCGCCCCCTCCGCCGCAGTATAGACCCAAACCCATTTATGGGCCACCAAAACCTGTATACGGTCCACCAAAGCCAGTCTATGGGCCCCCGAAGTACAACCCTCCGAAACTCTCCTATGGGCCACCAAAGAAAACGTACGGACCGCCGAAACAGAATTTACCGAAGCCGACTTATGGCGTGCCGTTTAAGCCTCCAAAGTTATCGCTGAACAAACCGTTGTTCAGTCTTCCTAAACCCGTTTATGGCCCTCCGAAACCCGTGTACGGACCTCCGAAGCCCGTGTATGGACCTCCGAAGATAAACTACGGACCTCCGCTAAGAGACATTCAATCATTACCTCCACCGGAACTACCTCAGTTAAATCTTCCACCTTTGGACAATAACAACTTGGACTTCGGCCTCAGTGTGCCGGCTCCGATCTACGGCACACCTCTAGTTTCATTACCGGTGGACTTGAAACCAAACTTCCCGATCCCGAGCGACTCGTACGGACCACCGGGACACGCGCTAGGACCGATCGGACCGAACGACCAGCTCGTGCTACAGAACATCGGCAGCGGCGGCAGCGTGGCGCAGTACGGCCCCCCGCAGCCCGACGCACACCCGCACCCGCCGCACCCGGGCGTGCCGGCGCCGCCCACGCCGCCGCGCGTGCTGTACGACGGCTGGCGGCCCCTGCCCGGCCTGGCGCGCCCGCCCGGCGCAGAGGGGCATGCTAGCGACCAGTATGGGCCGCCCGCGCAGACACAGGAGATACACATCAACTTGGACCAACCTCTGCCGGACATCGACCAACATCACCAATTCACATCCGGCAGTAACTCGTTCCTATCCGACAACAACCAGGTCTCGTCTGGTAACCACCAATTCTCATCCGGAGGTAACCAGTTCTCATCTGGCAATCATCAATTGTCATCCGGAGGCAACCAGTTCTCGTCTGGCAATCACCAGTTCTCGTCGAACAATCACCAGTTCTCGTCGGGTGCTCAGATATCGTCGGGCTACGCCAACGTACATCAGGACGCGCTCGCCAACATCGACTTGAACGCGATCGTCGGCGGAGACTCCAACCACATCGACCAATCCAAAACCGTGTTCGAGGCGCACTATACCGAGAACAAACAACCAGACGTGACCGTGCTGCAGCTGCCGGGGAAGCCGTTCGACACCTACGGAGCCCCGCCGTTAGATTCTTTTTCTTCAAGCGGTCCTTACCCGGCATCGTTGAGGCAGCAAGGAGCTAAGGGTCTAGTAGCGCCGTCCGGTCAGTACGGCGTGCCGCCCGGCAGCCAGTACGGAGCCCCACCGGGCGTGCCGCCGGGCCTGCCGCTGGCCTACGGGCAGCACTCGGGCGGGGGGCACTCGGGCGGCAGCACGCCGCGCCGGCCTCTTCAGTTCCGGGAGTCGGTGCCAACCGGGCTGTTCACCCACATCGCACAGAACACGCAGAACAAAGACGCGGGTGTGTTCTCTCACTCGCACGCGCCCGCCTACCTGCCGCCACCCATCAAGGACGTGACCCTGTCCATCGAGCCCACCAGCCTGTACAGCCTGCCGCACTCAGGCAGCCCGCTGTCCTTCCAGCACGACTCGTACTCAGCGCCACTCCTCACGGTGGGCGTGGGCGATCACGTGACGTCCGGGTCGCACACAGACACAGTCACGTCTACTGTGGACGGCATGCTCATCGCAAACCTGTCGAACTTAGACGCGGCCGCGATACTCAAGCACTGCCCTTACCACGAAGCGATCCTCCGGGCGGCGCAGGCCGGCGAGAGGATCCCCCAGGACTTAGCGACCAGCTACGTCAACAGCCTCAGCAGTCTCGGTACAACGCTAAATAAATCCTCGAACACAGTCACCATTCCCGACTCCTTCGTACAGTCCACTCATAAGAGAGAGAGCTATAACGTACAGAAATCAAAGTCTTTGAAAGAGAAGCACGCACTCAAAGACGAGCGACTACAATATGTGAGCGATCAAATACAGAAGACTTCTGATCGGATCAGAGACTTGAACGAGGAAGCGAAGCAGCTGCAGCAGAAGATTGTGTCGACGAGTCAGAACATTCACTCGGACGCTGGTAGTTCTCCGAATGGTCTTAGTTCTTCTAGTAATCAAGTTGGTTCCTACTCCGTGCAGATACAGTCTTCGAATGGCGGCAAGTCTTCTGTTCCTCACGATCAGTTGCTCTCGGAAGGTTTGCTGCAGAGCATACTCCAAGCCATCGATGACCCGTCCAAACCCGGTCAGCTGCAGCAACAGCAACAACAACAGTTCTCCCAGCAACAACAACGAAATCAACAACAACAGTTGTCACAGCAACAAAATCAACAACAATTCTCCCAGCAACAACAACAGCAACAAAATCAACAACAACAATTTTCTCAGCAACAGCAGCAAATACAGCAACAGCAAATCACACAACAACAAGAACAACAATTGCCTCAACAGCAACAGCAACAGTTGTCGCAACACCAGAACACGCAGCAACAACAACAGCAGTTCGCGCAACAACAGCACTCATTCTCGCAGAAATCGCAACAACAACTGTCGCAACAGCAACTGCCGAACGACAAGTACCAGAACAAGTTCAATTCGAAC
Organism: Polymixis flavicincta; assembly: GCA_949987655.1. Classification (NCBI taxonomy): domain Eukaryota; kingdom Metazoa; phylum Arthropoda; class Insecta; order Lepidoptera; family Noctuidae; genus Polymixis; species Polymixis flavicincta. The sequence continues at coordinate 12,886,720 of OX465200.1, forward strand.
GTGAACCTGGAATCTTTTACCGACGGGCTCGTCCTCCCGGCGGGGTACGAACCCATAGACCACAGCCATACAAAAACAGGTGATCAAGACACGCAGGGAAGCGAACACCACAAACACATCCACAGTAAAGTGACACACAACTGTGACTTGAAATCGGAAGGGTCTTCTAAGAGCGAGGTGGTAGTGCCAGCTCCCAACGCTCTCAAGTCTATTGACAAGGACGACGGTGATGTGGCCATCTACTTCGGTGACAAGAGCGAGGGCGTCACGGAGATCTCCGTGGCCACCAGCATCAGTGAAGGCGACGCGTAGTGTAGCACTCTAGTCTCAACGCGGCCATTTGAACTCACAAGCAGTTGTAATAGTCATAGATTCAGAGGACATCGAAAGGTGTTTTGAAATAATTAATGACACTATTCGCATGTTTTATCGACTCGAAATAATATACGGTTCAACCATATTGAATAAAGTAGCCGTTATTAAAGGAACGTTATTCAAATTGGTTGATTCAACTAAATTGAAAAGCAAGCAGACGATCTAAGCCGGGATGTATTGAGCCTATTTTATAGTCTTCAAATAACAAAATAATTGCAACAGAATAGATCAGACAAATTTTGTCGATAAACAGATTCTAATATAAAACATATTCGACGTAACTATGTAATGGGGTCGAAAAGTCAATTCAAGAAAAATCCAAATACTAATGTATTTATAATAACCCTAGTCGTTAAAATGACTACATTTCTCAAAGTGTGACGTCATCAAATGCTCCATCCGCCATTTTGGTACGAATCGTCCATAGATTCATAATATTATATCTATGGATTTGCCATCATGTAAAAACGATTTTATTTAGTTGTAGTTAGAAAGCATGGTAACACCGAGTCAGTCCGTGTTCGTGTGTTTACGAATATTATTTATGTTAATTTATATTTAACTTACTCTAAGATAATATTTCAGTATTTGGGAATTTGTAAATGGTATATAATAGAGACGCTATGGTATCGCATTTTGTATCAAATCTTATACAAAGATGGCTACAACCCTACAACACAATATGGGAACTCTTTGATTTGATACAAAGTCGCGTTTGAGTTACAATAGTTTTGTGCACAAATAGTTACATTTAAACAAAATAAATGTTGTATTTGTGGTAACAAGACACTAGCTGCCGCATTCAGAGACGTCACTTAAAAATAACTTTAATAATTATTGTTTATTTTTAAGTAACGACTTTGAGTACCAAAGTAAGGATTAAAGTAAAATCCGTTGTATCGATAAAATACAATAATATAGGTATTGTATGAATACACACTGGAGCACGTTAGCACTTTGTGACCTATAAACCAACGGGAACCGATAAGTTTAGTAACTCTGTATCGCGTACGATTTATTTAAATATTATTTATTAGTTGTGGTTGTCGCATGTTAAAGTTGTACATGTTGCTAATTTAATAAAAAATGTACATAATTTAATTGTATTTTCATTATTCGTTCGTTTCTCACCTGAAGCAGTACCTGAGGAACGCGAACTCTTCATTTTCTACAACAACAAATGTATATACAGGGTTGAAGGTACGTCTGATACGACAGTAAAATTGAGAAATAGTTTATTTGTAACAGGAACATACAAAAATATAAGTTAACATGATAATTATAGAAAAAGAAACAAAATAGATCTATCGGCGCCTGCAGGTTGTATGGCCGCATCACGCACCGCACGCTACAGATTGCCGAGTTCATTTCTCAGGCACTTAACTGGTGCTTCACACCACACCACAATCTTCCATAGATTCTGAGATTTTTTTTGCTAAAACAACGAGCATCGGTCCGCATATGTTTCTGTTCGGTAGGCTGAATATTAAATCCAGTGTTCAACACATTCTGATCTTCGTTTTATGGAGCACCAAGCTCCGTATATCAAACGAATTATTACTAGACTCTAGAGAATGGGGTGCAGCCCATTCTCTAGACAAATAGTAATAATTCGTTCGTATGCCCTTGTGGGCATTTTTCGACCCATATTCTGGGTGCTTGGCATGGAATGTGGAAGTGATTTCACATTCAGGATTAACATTAAATTCAGGGTTCAACTCAAAAATTCAATCAAATACATAATAGGAATCCAATGAGTCACTAAGTATAGATTAGCTAGTCGACTAATTAGTTAAAAAAAACACGCCTAATTCCCATGGCGGTAGGCAGCAACTATAGAACAGCACCTGCTACGTTCCTTACTCCTTTTGTCCTGTTGACGTTCATACATCTAGTCATACACGCACGCCAGTTGCGAGTAGGTACTACACACCTGACCTTTGTGAAGAACTTCACCAATAAGGTCACTATATTATGTCCTCCTAGGGTAGGGTTAGAGAACCCTCTAAACGCCTTTACGCGCCATAACGTGCCAACAATCTTGACATAGTGACTACTGAAAAAAATACTTTCACAATAACAGGTACTTCTACTCTTTATTTGCAAACAGAACTAGACTTTTACTAGAATATATTTACCAGGAACTGCAATCATATGACACACGGTTTCTGAAAATAACGATTCACGCCTGTGTCACTCAGATTTCTATGTTTCTTACTGTGACCTAAACTGCCATGCCCGAATGATTTTAGGTAGCGTGAAACCAAAGTTCCGTTGGTTCGCCATGCCTGTCGTAGGATGTCACCTCCCGGCGTTTCTACTCACTACGATTTAGTTTGAAAAAAAAAACATCATTTAATGGACTGTCTGGATGGTCTAGTGTTCGCTACTACTGAGCATAAGGTTCTGCACCCTAATTGCGTAACTCGCGATTGATCATAATTGGTTTCGTCTTCACAGTTAAACAATATTCATTGCGTTATTTATGTTGTCGAACAGACACATTTTTCGAACATATGAAGCAATGGTTTAACAATCCGTTTCAAAACGATACAGATTATGATGAATCGTGAGTTACGCAATTAGGGTGCTGGTGGTACGCAGTTAGCAAGTTGTGTGATCGCGAGGCTGTTTGTTATTTTGACGGCGGCTTCTATGCGGCGCCTGCAATAGCTCCACCCCACGTAGAGTACCTACGATTACCGCTGTACTGACTAAGGTGATTGCGGCCAGTAACATCTTATGGGTGATGGCAAAGGTTTCATCTTCCACCAACGCCTTGTTGCCAGGCGGCTGCGCTATTCTGCGCAAAGATGGTCAGTCTGCTAGCTGGCCAGCCCTTGTCTACTGCTGACTGGCATGAATGGGGTGATGAAGTGAAGGCTCACTGCCTTTGTTGACGTGTGACGGATATGAAATATCTTTAGTCTCAAGCCGCGTCCCCACTAGGGCCGCGCGGCTCCGTGAGGCCGAGCCGCGCGGCCGAGCCTCTTGAGTGTGGACGCGAGCGAGGCTTGAGCCGCGCGGCCTAACAGAGCCGGGCGGCCGGCCTCGCGCAACCCGACGGATGTCGGTCTACTTCAAAGAAAGCCGCGCGGCTCTGGGTAGTGGGGACGGGCCGCGCGGCCTGTCTGCGAGCTTTTTTGCCAATAATGGGTCCAACTGCATTAAGTAAAATCTCTAATTCAGAAGTTGACATGCGAAAAAGTTTCGAAATCTTCCATTGCATCTATGTATATTCAAGACTTAGTTGATCTACATCATCTATTATTAAATCTTGTGTTAAATTACTAGCAGTGTAAGTTTTTCTGCCGGTTAAACTTGGTCGCACCCAAAAACGTCGTCGCCGCGATTTATTTCTTATTGGCGCAGCGGTGCTTATTACTATGAATGCTACTGAAGCTAAAAACATGTCCTTTTATTCGTAAGTTGTATACATCTCAAAAGAAACTGCCGGTAATATCTCTATAAAGTCTGTGGCATCTGAAGCGTCGCGAGGCCGAGCGGCTCGTAGTGGGGACGTTGCTTAAGGCAATGTGTGACGTAGCTCGTCAGTTAATTCTAAGTCCTCTCAATCAACTCAATTACACAGACACAGAAAAACTGCTAGAAATTATGTCATGACGATAATTAATTATTCCCTCGTGAGTATTTACTTCGGTTTTATTTACATTGCTTAGTTGTAGTTATTAATGTTACCAATATGCTTTTTCTCATAGTTGTTAATAGATTATTTTTTATATCAATTTAATTTTAAATGTTAATGTCCTAATTTAATTAAAATGTAAAGTGATGGCCCGAAACACAGGTTTAAATAAACCTAGATCGGGCGGTCGCTACCTAAATTTCTAATTCCTGTCACTTGCTCTTGAAATAAAAAAAAATATTTTACAAATAGTTTATTTTTAGGCACTATCATTGTATGGGAAATGTATTACTGTAGGCTAAATGTACTCTTTTTGTTTCTCTTAAATAAATTTAAAAAAAAACTCCAGTCGTTTATAACGCCAGTCGTTCAGTAAACGTTCAACAGAGAACACGCTCTTTCATTTGCCAGACCTACCTTCTGATTACTCTCGCACATACAAATACCTTATCGACAAATAGCAACAGGCTCGCCTTATTACATAGGACCTTAAAAAAGGCAAAATGTGGGTGTACCTACTGTAGGTACAAGTCTGCCCAACCCTTTGGAGAAACTAGGCGTGATGATACGTTATTTTAGATAAAATGAAAAATAAAATAAAAAATTGATCTTAGTCACGAGCACAGAAATAGAAAATACTCTGTGTAGACGCCTGCATGTTTTGTATCCGCATCACGCACTCCACGCGACAGATTGTCTAGCGTATTTCTCAGGCGTTTTATAAGTCGCCACCATCACAAAATAGGGTTTTCATGAACATTCAAGCCACAAGTTGGCGGCACTTTGACAAGAGGTCTTCCAGTTCGACAATGAACTTAAAATATTTAATGTCATTCGTTCACCATTCAGTCCGTATATAGGCGCTTTGACACTTTTGACAGGTGCCCGGACCTGAAGTCACAGTGCTGCCATCTAGTGAAGCTCATTTCAGAAAACCCTCATTGGAATAAACTTCGTTCTCATATTTTTAAGATGTTTGACCTCTTAGCAAAAGCATGTGTTTTTGCTAAAAAGACAAATATCGGTCCGCATATTTTGGAATGAAATAGAACGAAGTGTAGCAAATTCAGGATTAACATTAAATTCGGTGTTCAACACAATATTAATTCTTTTTCACGAGTATTGCCAGTGTTTTAATTAAATGTCGCATCGTCGCCGCCACATGCTGTACCTAACAAAACTAGGCTATGCAACCCAGAACGCACACCTATCTGCAGACCACAGATAAAAACTTAGGTCAGCAGAAAGATCATATTGACAGGACTGCACTGTCTTCCCATACCTACTATCACTGTAATTTAAAAACATTTTAAAAGCCAATTATTTTTAAAAGAGTAACCGTGGAGTTTCTTGCCGGCTCTTCTCCATAGGAAACAACAATTTGGAACCGTGCACCTAGCTTCTGACGTTTCATAAGTGCCCATGCAGGTTTATATGAAATAAAAATATTTTGATTTTGATCGTGGTTGACATGACAAATAAAACAACGCATTTGTGTACTTTTGCAAAAAAATTGCAATTTATTCCGAAAATACATTTAACATTTAATGTTATTGTGACATTCAGACGTTAAAGTTATGACATACTTAATACATTTTTAAATATTACATTAAAAATATATTTTAAAAGCTAGAAATCCATCAGTTCTTTGGTCAAAACTAACTATAGTGTATTTTTCCTTACTCGTCTAATTTGGTTAACAAACACGGAAATTTCAAGCTGACGAATCACTAGTATTTGTAAGAAGCACATAGTTACAGATTAAAAAAACATAAAAAAAAATGTTTTGAAATAACTATTAAAACATAATAATTTCTTCAAAATTTTAATCTGTAGATGCTCTGTTTTTTTTTATAAATTATGACAAGTAAATAATAATATACTATAGATAGAGGGACCCCCTAACAATACGCACCGTGTTCTTGAATACCACCGTACCGCTTTCTGAATCTAGAGTTAGTCGAGGCTTTTAGCCGTTGGCCGTCACGACTATCGTCTTCACAATGATCGCTGAGTACAAACCCTCCAATGTCTTATTCTTATTATAATATCTTTACCATCTTATTCGTAAAAAGGGGTACAAAGTTTTATTATATGTTTAGATAATAATGGTTAAAAACATTTTTTTTTTAATACATTTATAAATTAATATCTTTTATCTATACAAAGAAAAGTCCTGACTGACTGACTGACTCAGCAACGCCCAGCCTAAACCCTTGGACCTAGAAAGCTGAAATTTTGCACAGAGGTTCCCTTTATAATGTAGACAACTAATAAGGAAGTATTTTTCGAAATCCAACCCGTAAGGGAGTTAAATAGGGGATGAAAGTTCTGCGCGGGCGAAGCCGCTGGCAAAAGCTACTAAATTTTGAGATTCTCATGATATCAGGACAGATGTTTTTTTCCTTTTTCGGGACAAAATATATCAGCAATCATTGTGCGGCGGTCTCTCTTCGATCTACCCTCCAAATCTTAAGAACTAACATACACACACACACACATACACTACACACACACATACACTTACATCTAAATCTACAACTACATCTTATTTCACAAAAAAATGTATAAATAGGGTACATTATAAAAATACTCCGTGCGTTTCTGTCTATCAAAGTAAATGCCGATCAGACCTCACCATGAAATGTATATTGGTATACAATATACATCTCTTCTCTTGCCTCTTTATTCGAATGTGTACATGATTATTTACAGATTATGATTATTATGCCAACTACGATACTCGGGACAAATACTTGTTGCACGAAATATAGCGTTAGAAAGAGATAGATATATAGAATAGAATATTTATTTATTCGAGTAACCAAGACTCAACAAGCTTGTTAGTATAACTTACGACTATGTTAGTAAACACAGACTATACACAAAACAACACAAGAAATAACGGTTGATCACCGTTGCGACATCCCATGAGAGACGGCACAACAGCGACCCACGTATAGACAGTCCAGGCGACTCGCAACCATGCTCAAGATACTATTGGAGCTGCCCCTCACCCTGCGCACCAGGGAAGCGCACCTTTTACGCATTGTTGCGTAAAAGCAATCTACATGCGCATCTGCGAACATCCCTGACGCACTACAGAAACGGGGCCGGGGCAGCCCCACCAGCATCCTAAATGCATTGTTATTTATATTGAACGCGGAGAGCGCTGTACGATCTTTGCGAACATCTAGCCCACAGGCTGCATGAGTAAAAAGCAGTAAAGTAGGCTCGAAAGAGCGTGATTTTAACAGGAAGTGAGCAACGTGTGACCCTGCCTCATATAAAGACCAAATACTTAATCGTTTATTTGCATTCTAAAGTGTACTTAGGTGGTAACTTAAAATTATGAGTGTTAAAACCGGTTACACAAAAAAAAAATCAGCTGTTCCATACATTTTGACTGCGTAGGTAGTGCAGTTTTTTATGAAACATCAGTTTTTTTTTAATAACCGAATAATTTGCTGAATTCATCGTTAAAGTTTGCACATCGGTGTCCCTGCCACTCTGTTTAGTGCTTCAAGTTTATTCCGGTGCGTGGCCAAAATCAGAACAAATGTGGCATCTTGTTTCTTGAATACATTTAGAGTGACATGTCACAAAACAATTGCACATATTTTTTGCCAACAGCGCCCCTGTCAAAATCATGCAAGTGTATAAATATTTTATTTGTATATTTTCAAGTAACGTCATTTATCCGTCTATTTCTTACCTTAAAGTGAAGCAAAAAGAGTACATTATAATTAACTATTTGTGAGAGCATTTACCAGGTCATAAATTGTAATAACCGTGCAACAAGTTCTTGCCCGAATAGACTGAATAAAGACACCAAAATATGGAGAAATTACCATTTTAATGTAAATATACAAGCTGACTTTAATTTAATTTGCAACATTTTAGTAGCGAAAATACTCTTGAATAAAAACATCATTTACTTTGAGACCTCATCAATCTCTGGTCTTTTTCTTCCATACAGTCATCTCTGTAGTCACCTGAATTGATCTACGTGACATTATTTTTGATGACATTTAAATAGAAAAGTAACTGTGAATGTGAGTAATATGCAGGCTAGATTGAACACATGACTTTATAATTCGTCTGGTGGTTTTGAGCATTTTGTAAACGGCCTACGCATCTGTCCTGCAGATCTGGTAGCGTCTTGTGACGGGTCGTTGAGCTCCCTAAAATAGGGTTGAGCTACACGGTGTTAAGACGAAAGTCTTTGACTAAACTGTTGCCAGTGATGACATATGGAACCGAAACGTGGTCGCTCACAATGGGCCTCATAAGAAGGCTTAAAGTAACCCAAAGGGCGATGGAGAGGGCTATGCTTGGAGTTTCCCTGCGTGATCGAATCAGGAACGAAGAGATCCGCAGGAGAACCAAGGCAACCAACATAGCCCGAAGAATTGCCAAACTGCATTGGGCAGGACACATTGCTCGCAGAACAGATGGCCGATAGGGCCGAAAAGTTCTAGAGTGGCGACCGCGTACCGGAAAACGTAAAGTTGGAACGCCTCCCACAAGGTGGACCGATGACCTTGTGCGGGCCGCAGGAGTCCGCTGGATGCGGGAAGCACAGAACCGGTCGAAGTGGAGGAGCTTTGGGGAGGCCTATGTCCAACAGTGGACGTCGTTCGGCTGAAATGATCATGATGATGACGGTGTCTGATACACACATGCCGTCTGTTGGGACAGGTCAGCACAAGTCTGCAATGGCTCTTTCTGCCAAAGGCTCTTCCAGACATTGCCCTGCATTGTTAGACTAACATAAATTCAAATAATATAATATTCTTTCAATTAATTTAATTTCTAATATAATTCGCTAGTCGCATCAAGGGCCAAGAGACCACGATCTCTGAGTTTGTTTCGGCTTTTCTTCTCAGAGAACAATCAGCTAGGACATGACGGCGCCATCTAGTTGTTAAAATATTGACTAACAAAATATTGACGTGTGTCTTATAAGATCTACTTACATAAATAAACATTTCGTTTCATTTCACCCCCTCTTGAACCATATCACCTGTGTCACAGTCCAAATATTGTCTCTTTGATCTTCGTCTACTCTTATAGCTATCACTATTCCTATTCAAAACTTTCCTTACTATATTATGTTCTCATTCCTCCGCATCACATGCCCATACCATGATGATGTAGGATATGTGTATTCAACCTTACTGCTAAGACAATATGGTCGATAACTGCTAAACCGCGTAAGCTGTACATATTTACTCAGAAATGTAGAAAAATATATGCCCTTTGAAGGTCGCCAAATAAATTAAAGTCAGCCTGCATTTTATGTACCGTCACCAAAAGAGAAGTAACCAGGGTCGCCAGATATATTTGATGTTTAGCTAGAAACCGATGGATGTTTTTGGAATTTAATTTAATTTGAATGAACTGTTTGTTTTCTTTTAATTTAATTTAATTAGAAAATTTCCATCGGTTTCTTACTTCAACTATATCCGACGACCCTAGTTATTTACCTGTTTTGATGACCGTACCCATTGATTTACAAAAAATCCAAGATACACTATCAGCGTCTCAAAAACGTCCGCATAAATAGTGCGCAATGTGCGCAGGTGTCAAATAGTATCGTCATCTTTCAGTCAGTCTTTTTGGACATTGCTTTGTAAAAACCACTTTTAAGTCATGCGTTTAAGGTTGAATTTGCAAAAAAAAATGTCTTATCATAACTGACGTATAATTGGGGACAGTTTAGTGTTACTTTTGTTCGAGACTGTGGATCTTGAGTTTATTGTATATCAATGACCGTACGTTACTTATTTATACTTACGTGTAATAGTAAGCTCTACTCATTGTGATACATTAAGGGCCGATTTTTCAATCCTCAGTTAAACAGACAGATAGGTTAGGTTTATTCGATAAATCGCAAAAAAATCTGTTAATCAATCGTAAGATAGGTTTTATTGGTCGAATAAGTCACTTAACTGAGGAATAAATCTATTTGCTTCTTCGACGGCCAGTTAACCGCTTATTCCATTGATAAATGACATAGATGTTACTAAATTTGACGTTAGTCTTCGTGTTTTACAAGTTTAAATAATTAATAGTATTTTCTTCCATGCAGATTCTTTGTCTTTGTTTGTTACGTCAACTTTGTGTAAACTAAAGTAGTTAGTAAGTAAATAAGTGAATGTCGAGTTTATAATTAACAAGATTTTTAATGGATATAAAGTGATATTACTGGTGTGCGGTGCCTCTGTGCACAAATACTTCTAAAACGGCGCCAAACTAAGTATTTGTACCGGTGCCGTTTACACAAAGTTGACGTCACATGTCACGCGATAAAAAGTCATCGTAAGGAGCGTTTTGGCGGTAAATTCAAAACAACGAAAAATAAATTAGATTTAAATAGTTTTTAATTGAGAAAATGTGTATTAATAAATTTATTTCTATTTTCCTGTTAAATATATTATATCGTCCCAATCTTCAAATTCAAAAAGTTTTTATGAAATCGGAAAATACCCTGTTGAACCTCGGCATTATTAAAGATTACTGATTATCTTTTTGTTTTCCATTATTTCAATCAACTTAAAAATAACAAATAAACAAATATAAAGACCACACGGCCAAACTTACAACCTCGTATCGTATAAAAAATGGCATGACGCTGCCATCTGTTTGAATAACATTGACAACAATAAAAAAAATAGTCCGTCCCGTTCTACCCTTCGTTTATTCTGTATATTTGTTTCACCTCTCTGAAGTTAGCGTCATCACAGATGAGATATTCGGTCAGATAGTTATACCTAGGATAAATATTGTTCGAAAAATTTACAACCATTTATCCGACGAATAAAGAGTCTAATAACTTTATTCTTCTGGTAGCTATTGGTACTTTTAACTGACGATTGAAAAATCGGCCCTAAATGGTGATGATGAATACTAAAATATCTATAAAATTGAGAGATAATGCCAGCATTACAATCTGCTTACAATTGAGATCTACAGTTTAGTGATTGATACTTCGCAATCGTAACAGGCCAACTGCTTTCAGACTCGACTCGAGTTTTAAATCTCCGTTTGAAATAAGATTAGACATATAGGGCGCATTCCGTATTAGAAAAATAGCGCTGTGAGCGCTCACACCGATATTTTGCGTTCCGAGTTAGATATCACGATTCTGACAGCTAAGAACCGTCATTTTTGTCAACAATACGGAACGCTCGTATTCGCGATAAAAGTGTTCACTCAACGTTAAAACATATATTCACCATATTAAACTTGTATACACCACACATTTCTTCTTCTTGGATATAAGCACTATTTCAAATAAATCTAAAGTTAGCTAAAGATACGATGCGAATCAAAACAAAACAGCCCAACTGTCATTTTTGACAGCGCTCACGGTGATATTAGAATAACGCATGGTCGGCGTTATCGCAAGATGGCGCATGTCATGAAGTCATGTATGACGTTTCACGGGACATCGTTATCGCGCTCACGCCAATTCGGAACGCGTATGAGGGCGCTCAAATCGATATTATCGTATCTCGGAACGTGGCCATAAATAAAGCTTATTTTACAGTCAGTTCAACTGATTTTGACTCCTATTACATTGGTAGCATGATGCAGTAAACAGTTGATATTGTAACCACTATTTTTTGCTTTTAATGCCATCCTTATAACTACGGAATTGAAGTCAAAATCGGTTGAACGGATTGTAAAAAAGGTTTGTTTGAATGTCTAATCTTATTTCAAATGGAGTTATAGTACTTGACATGTAGCCCAAAATCATTCGAGCCCTAAAATACGAATGTTACATAAACACTTATGAATACTCCAAATGGTTTTGATACTTAACCTATATTCTAATAATAGTAGTTAGCCACAATATTATAGCACGCCGAGTTTTAAAACAATATATTTTTTGATTCGCGTCGTCTGACGGTCGTGTCCTAAAGCTCGATGTGCCTTACTAAGGCGTAGTCGCCGGGTAGCCTGCGAGATTCTTTGTTTTTTACGTCGGTATCAGGTTATATGCGTAAAGGTTAAAGCGTATGTAGTAACCTCGACCAACAAGGGATCCACACAGACTTGTATTAAGAGCGTTTATTCTGAACGTTGGCAACGTCGCAAATAGCTGTCAAATATTTTCCTGTTTTGATTAATTTGGCAATATTACTCTATGGAAATTTGAAATATCGCTAACTAGTGACCTAAAATATTGATTATGAAATGCAGTAGTTAACATTTCAACACCGAATATTTAGTTTTAGACGTAAAAAAAGAACTTTGAAACTTTCCAAATGCCTTTTTTGCACCTAAAACGGTTACAGAATCAAATTCAGTGTTGTAATTGCAAATCATTATTCATATTTTAGGTCACTAGTTAGCGATATTTCACATTTTCATACAGTAATATTAACAAATTAATAAAAACAGGTAAATATTTAACAGCTAATATAGAGGTATGAGGAACAAAGTGTAAAGTTCGCTTATCCTCTATTGAAAAGGAGGATCCTCCGACCAGACGGGTATTGTGTCTGGTGGGCAACTGCCCGACAGTTGATGTCGGGATTTTATATATGCTTGAGTGTCGTGGTAAACTCTGATTGCGCGATGTAGGATTTCTGAGAATAGTTCGCCTGTGGCATTGTAGATGGCGCCACTTTTCTTTTTGCGTTTCTTAGATTTTGTAGCGAAGCATTTTTATTTGTAGTGCCGCTACAGCTATTTGCGACGTTACCAACTTTCAGAATAAACGCTCTTAAAGGATAATTCTAAAACAGCCAAGTATGCTAAAAGCTACCTTGTGATGTGTGAACGTTTATACAATAAAATTATTAATTAACAAGAATTTATTTCAAAACAAATTATATAAATAGCTGGATGGACATAACTTTTATGACATTAAATATTTCTGTAACTTGTAAATATAAAATATGTTGTTTAGGTATTAAAGCAAATGTTTGTTGAATGATGTATGACGAATTGGTCGAAAATGAATCTGAATGAATATTATTGTATTTGGTATCAATTAATCTGCGACATCTTTTGACGGTCTTCAAATCTTGTTTAAATTATACAACTTTTGTGAAGGACATGTAGACATTATACGAAAATCAAACTGTAACACCTTTATACCATGTTTAAAGGAAATAAAGACTTACTTATCTCGTGTTATGTTGATCAAAAAAAGATTTGAGATAGCAAAGAATATGTTTTAACAGAATTAGAATTATAATAATTAAAAGCATTAATACAACACTTTAAGTTCAAATTATTCAATTCTAACTTAGAGCTCGTTCCCACTTGTCTTGTGACGGATCCGTATGTTAATCGTATGTCGGCGCTTCTGTTCACACTTTCGGTTCATAAATCGGTTGTCGGCCATGGTCGAAGTTGGTGCCACTTTTTAACACCAATTTCATCAAAACATCAATAGATCAATTTTTCAGGGTTTATATTTATTTCCATTATTACGAAACACCAAACGTGCATACAATAAAAACACAACAACTCACGCGCTGCCATATGTGTGTGCGCAATCGCAGACACACGCACGGGCGGGAGTAGGGGGTGGCGGGGAGAGGGTTATTGACCCCAACACCCAACAAATGTGAACAGCGCCATACTTACTTATGAGCGAGCGAGATTCGACACGATTTTTTTCCGGGCGTAGAGGGCTGGCAAAACATCCGACATTTAATGTCGTCGCCGACACAAAATCGGTTTCCGACAAGTGTGAATAGCTTCATATAAATTTCTCTGCCACTGGAACATCCGATTAAAATCTGGGCTCGACACCCGACAAGTGGGAGCCGGCTGTTAGGGAGTTGTAATTGATGAAGAACATGTAAATGTCGCGAGCTACCCAAGCGCATCCCCCTAGACGCTGGGTACTGTACTTATGAGTAGACTACAATAGTGGTGAACATCCATGGTCTACGTGGACGTCGCGACGCGTGTTGCCGGCGGGGCGGGGGCAGGCGGGGCGGGGCGCGCGCGGCCCGGCTGTGGGACCAATGGCGGCGGTTACTGGGTGCAGTGGGCTGGTGCAGGTAGTTACACATTACATTATAATGTCATGACATAAAATGTAAATATTTCGTGTCGTGCTATGAAATAATCTCGTGTCGCGCAACGATATGATGATATCACATAATAGTGCCATGTAATCATTTTAAGGCAAATTCTCGAAATTATAAACTTTTAAAGTCTAGTCGCAATCTCATCTCAGCGACAATCAAAAGTCAAAAATTTGTCTCATGTCACGCTATATCATCATGTCATGATAAGCAATGTCCCGCCATAGCATGACATAATGTCATGTCGATTGTCGACATCATATTATCTAACGTGGACGTCCACTGAGCACAATTTATGTTATGTTGTCATGTCACGTTATGTTATGTTGTCATGTCACGCTATGTCATGTTGTCATGTCACGTTATGTTGTCACGTCACGCTATGTTATGTTGTCATGTCACGTTACCTTGACGTTGAGATGCACCAGTTTGTTGTGGTTGTACAGCGCGGCTTCGTATCCGAACGTGGACGCGCACTGAGCACACTTGAAGGGTCTCTCGCCCGTGTGTGAGCGAATGTGACCTTCTAGAGTCTTCTTTGTCTGTGGCAGAGAAACGAGATGATCACAACCTAGGACGAAAAGACTGTCTAAAATTATCTTAGTATTTAGTCTACTAAACAAAAATACGTATCATAATGGCAGAGGAACGTTTCTGAATGACCATATAACACGGCAACTTAATCTACCTTTTACGATTGCTAACTATAATTCCGATACTAATTTAACTTCATTGAGCTATAGTTGAATTTTTAAAGTTATTTAAATCATTTTTACACAAAAATTCTTGACGCTTACAATAGAATACAAAACTATAATAAATTTATACACCATATTATTATGTATTACATGGCACAATAGCTTGGCTGTGGCTAAGTAATATTAGCCGCACGAGTCGATCTAGTAGATTAAGCTGCGCTTGCTGCGGTTGGTCCGTGGATGGGTGTCCATCTTTACATACCAAGACCCTTCCGTGCCTCGGAAAGCACGTTAAGCTGTTGGTCCCGGCTGTCATTTGTGGATCTTTGACAGTCGTTACGGGTCGGCAGAAGCCCGAAAACCTGACAACCAGTTTTACCAAGGGGTATCGTATTACCCAGTAACTGGGTTGTGGAGGTCAGATAGGCAGTCGCTAGATCTAAAATACTGGTATTCAGCTACACCTGGTTTGACTGGAAGCTGACCTCAAAATTGTTGAGAAAAGGCTAGCAGATGATGATAATTCACGAGTACAATAACCCCTTTCAATGTTGAACATTATTGGCCTTGCCTCTCAAGAGGTTGTGGGTTCAAATACGTGAGCTGAATGTGACTTTTTGATTTATTTGTACTTTCTCCACCTTATAACAAAACCAGGTTTTTATTTATATCAGGTTTAAACCAACAAGCCATTTTTTTAATTAAGGTGAATCTAGTCGACATTTTTTCCATACAAACTTCGGGAGTGTATTACTCCGCTGTTCGACAATGTACATAAAAAATTAAACATGGTATGGTTTTGTCTCATTATTAATATTATCTGTACTGAAAGAAAATACTAAGATAAAAAGCCATTAAAGAGTTAGGAGCAAACAAAGATTTGTTTTTCTTGGAAATTTAACCTATCTTTGGGCGTGTTTATGTAATAAAAGAAGTGTAAAAACTCCAAAACCAAGTCGGTGCCAACAAAGCTCAAATATCGAAAAGTTCACTAAACTTTATTGGTAATTGATTAATGAAGTGTTTTTTTCATAAAATCCGATCTTTTGAAGGAGTTTTCTTATTTTTTACGCGCCCGTTTACTATAAATGATCCTGCATCTCACTCAATAAAGTTGTCTATCGACTAACTGCTCATCACTGATACTACCTCTGTCGGACACGATGCCTGGTGAGACAGCGTGCTTTTTAGCCAGGCCCACCAGTGAGTTCGAACCCGCGACTAGTGTCCCCTTAAGAACCTTATTCGCGACAATAGATAGTTATGGAGCAAAATGAAAGTGATAGTGGACTAAATTACATGTTTAATAAGAACAGATGAAATAACAATTGTTAATGGTTGGTTTTTATGTGAACAGAAGAATGCCGGTCTCCTCACGATGTTTTCCTTCACCGTTTCGAGAGCAGTGGTGATGAAATAATTTACACAAAGTGGCTGTATGGGTTCGAACCTACGACCTACAAGTCGCAGTAATTTCCTCTGCCCTACCACAGCTCTTCTCTTAGCTTCATCATCATCATTTCAGCCGAAAGACGTCCACTGCTGGACATAGGCCTCCCCCAAAAGGGGGGTTTTGTCACAATCGCCACGCTTGGCAGGCGGGTTGGTGATCGCAGTATGGTGGTAAAATGCATAGAGAACGCTGCTGCCCATTCTCTAATAAGTCCTTTAGTCGCCTTCTACGACACCCACGGGAAGAAATGGAATGGTTTGTTTTCCTTAAGTGAGTAAACGTGTAACTCACCATGTATGCCTTCCCGCACGCGTGGCACACGTGGTTGCGCACGGCGCGCCCGTCGCGGTGCACCATGCGCGTGTGCGTGCGCAGCACGGGCCGGGACGAGCACGCCTGGGGACATACACATTTGTTTCATTCAACATATATGCACGACATAACGATTGAATGATTTTACAACAAAAAAAAAACATAACACGAAAATTAACTGATTAAGAATTTTGTTAATCCTACATAATATTAAAAATGTGATAGTGCGTGAGAATGGATGTAATCATGTTTGTTACTCTTTTACGCAAAAACTGCTGAACGGATTTGGATGAAATTTGGCACACAGATAGATTATAACCAGGGATTAACACATACAACTGCTTTAACGCGCTAATCTCCGGAACTACTGGTTCGAGTACAAAAAATATTTTAGCGTTGGATAGCCCATTTATCGAGGAAGGCTATAGGCTATATAACATCACGGCTCTTAAGACCCGAGCAAAAAATAAAAAAGTCACGAATACGGAGTACTCGCACGGGCAGGCGATTCGATACGACGGGGTGGGTCGGGTAGCAAGAAATTTGACGCAGACGAAGTTGAGGGCAGAAGCTATAGTGTATTCACGGAGACGAGTTAGTAGAGCGCTATCTCACTCACACAATTTTTTAACTGCGATTGGTCAGTGATAAACGCTAAGGCGGTGTATACAGTGCGAGTACTTTTTAGTCTACTCATACTTCCCGTACTGTGCAGACGTGCTCTTACTTGTGACTGTATGCTCAACTCGTGAACTGGTTTGTGTATTGGATTTTATGATTGAATGCTTTCCTGAGGACTTCGGCTTGTGAAACGGACTTTTCATTGTGAACTGAAATAGTGCGATAATGGCGGATTTCGAACAACATAGAACATAACAACACATAACATAACACACACATACAATTGCACACAGAATTACAACATAGAATTGTAAAAGAGAAAAATTCTAGTGGTGAGCTAAAATCCCCGATGAAATTGAAGCCACGTGTGTCAATTATTGATACGATTGATAACTTTACAAAATGTGCCATCAGAAATATAGACAACAATTTCTTCGCGCAGAATGAAATACCTACTCTAGACAAGATTTTAAAGAAAATCAGTGATGATGGCACTTTAGGTATTATAAAGAGAAAGACGCTACATAAAATATTGAAAAAAAATGGTTTTAAATTCTTTAAGAGAAGCAGAAATAGCTTATTGCTGGATCGCGACTACATATTCTTTTCGAGAATGATGATATGATATAAACTTGTATATTATAATATAACAAAGTTTTAATAATTAACTCTCGATTTTATTGCTTTCCTTCATATCCATCAGTTATATATTAAGAAAATATCTTTTTTTTTTACCAAATAAATGGCTCTCAAATACGACAGATGAAGCCGCAGGTAAAAACTAAGCGAATTTTTAAGAAGCGCAGTATGAGCGCGCCTTTACATTTCTAAGGTATTGTTAACGCTCACTGGCCCTAAAAAAGTTTTTTTTGTCTTTGACATTTGTATGGTAATGTGTGACAGAGAAGGCGCTATACTAACTCGTCTCCGTGAATACACTTTAGTCTATAGAATAGAAAACATTTATTCGACACAGACACAACACAACAGCAACAAATACATTAAACAAAGAGAACGTTAAACATAACAAAAAATATTCAGTATCAGTTGTGCTGAGCGTGTCCATACCGAAAGGGTTACCATCTCAGCATTTGCTGAGCGTGAGACACCCAGCGCTGGTTTTCAGTTGGCACCCCGCAGCGACACACGGACGTAGGTAAAAAATAAAAGTAAACTATTCGCAACGGAAAATAGATACATACGTTGAATATTAGTAATAATAAATGCTTAAGAATATATAAATAAATAATGCATAAGATTTTTTATGTGCTACTCAGTTCAGTTTTTTTTTTTTTTAATACCCTTGAATCTACAATTTAAAATACCGCCTGTCGGTTGACGCGAGGACGCATTATCGAGCAGCCGCAAAAAGCCAGCGAAGGTAATGTGCTTTCCATAAAATATTATAATATTAGTAGGATGGTATGGCTGGGGGGGCGACTTCTGAGGTTGATGGTGGCGCTACTCACAAAGTTACACCCGGGGGCAGTGCAGGAGATGGGCGTGACCTTCAGGTGCACCGCCAGGTTGTGCTCCTCCAGGCGGGACGCCTTCATAAACTTCTTGTCGCATAACGGGCACGCGTACCTGTACGGGGGACACTGACATTGTACAAGATTACACTTTGTTTTTTAGAGAACAATGGTGGAAGGTTCGAAACTAACCAGGCGCTTTAGTTTGTGTTAATTATTTCATCGCCACACCAAACGGTGAAGGAAAACATCGTGAGGAAACCGGTATGTCCTACAACCAAAAAATCTAAAGACATGTAACATCTACCAACCCGCACTGGGCCCGCGTGGTGGATTACGGCCCACTCCCTCTCACCGAGGCCTGTGTCACAGCGCTGAGGACACTATAGGCGGATGGTACACTTTGTTTACTCAACAATTCTTAAGAAAACTCATAATTATGAACCACTTTGACTAAAATACCAACACTTACATACTCAGCCTATAACGTTCCCACTGCTGGGACACAGGCCTCCTCTCAGTGAGAGGGAGTGGGCCGTAATCCACCACGCGGGCCCAGTGTGGGTTGGTAGATGTCACATGTCTTCGAATTTTTTGTTCTAGGACAAGCCGGTTTCCTCACGATGTTTTCCTTCACCGTTTGAGAGCAGTGGTGATGAAATTATTTACACAAAGTAATGCGCCTGGCTGGGTTCGAACGCACGACCTACAACTCGTAAGTCGCAGCCGTTACCACTTGGCCACCACTGCTCAAATACCAACACCTAAATAGCTAAAAAAACAGGTTTCCCATACATTTATTTCATCATATTTTTTTTTTCATGAGCATAAATTCCTTACAGTTACCTACGCAAAATTCACAACACATGTTTCTCGTGAATTTAAAATTACAACTTTGGGAAAAGATGTATTTCATAATAGTGTAGTTTTGGTAGTACCATGTTCCCAACACTACAAAATATCGATCAATACTTTAGGGATACATCACGACTGTACTGTACTGCACGACTGAATGCCGGTATCACTTTAAAAAAAAACACATATTTACAGTTTGGGAAGATGCCTTAACCCAAAATACATATTTTGTAACCTCACTAAGGCATTTGATTGAGTAAATCACGAAACATTAACTAACATCAATAAATAATTATTGATAGTGAAACTTACCCATTACAGACTAGGACAACTTACGTGAAACCTTATTTGAATTTTTATAATACAGCAACAAATTCATATAAATGCGAGACTATTCACCGAGGGTTACAAGTAATAAAATGGGGTTCCACAAGGTTCAATATTGGGTCCGGTTTTATGTTTCGTACGAATTACCTATCCCGTTTTTGGCTAAAGTAATGTGTGTATCGTGTATACTCACTTGAGCTTAGCTGTGTATACTCACTTGAGCTTGGCGGGGTCGATGTGTTTCAGACTGTACTTCATGTGCTGTTTGAAAGACATGCGGTTCTTGAAGTTCAGGTCACACTGCAACAGAGTAGGAGTATTTTATACTCGTACACCAACATGCCATGAAATTAAGAACTCGTGCCTTGAAAAATTACTTTTTGCTTGCTGCATTATTGACGTAAATTTAAGTGTAGGTACAGTTGACAAACGTTCAATGTCCATTTTTTTCAAAGTCCACAGTTTTAAATTTATCATTTCATACTTTAATTATAATCTGTAACTGTTATACGTCACAGTAAAATAAAATACAGACGTCAGTAAAATGAGTAAGATCTTACCTCATAGCAGTAGAGATGCGCAGGCGCGTCGTGTGTGACGAGGTGCACTTCCATGGCCTTCTTGAATAGGAAGCGCTTGTCGCAGCGAGGACACGCGTACTCCTTCGAGCCCGCGTGGATACTGCGAAGACAAAGTCAAAGCTGATGTTATTTTTTTTTAATTTCATGTAGGAAACAGACAGCTGTGCTGCTGGACAGTTTGTTGTGCCACTTCTTCTTTCCAGCTAAAGCATTAGGAAGTGGTGAAGGGTGGGCGTTTTTGGGGGACTGTATTATGTATTTTGACGTTCGAAAAGTGCTGATTCTCAGCCTAATTTGAATCAGGGGTGCGGGTATGTTCGAAAGAGATACCACAGCCCCTGGCATACGGGCTACTGAGGGAACACGGGTGGGTTTTAGTCAGTAAAAGTCTGACACGCCCTCCTGCTCCACCCAGAGCGGGAGAAGTACATTTTAATGATTTCCCACCGAAAAAAAAGAAGCCTAATTTGAATAAATGACTTTAGATTTTGATTTGATTCATTTGCGATTTGGACTGTTTTAGAAACGGAGCAAACTTATTAAGGGATCAGTGTACTCTTCAACATGAACAACATTTTCTATGGGACTAATTGTACAAGCCCGAAAATAAATCCGAAGTTTCATACATTTTGTTAAAGTATCAGGTTATATAAGGTACTAGCAGCGCCCCGCGGTTTCACCCGCGTAGTTCCCGTTTCTGTGGGAATACGGGGATAAAATATAGCCTGTCACCCGGGGATAGTGTAGCTTCCCAACGGTGAAAGAATTTTTCAAATCGGTTCAGTAGTTTCGGAGCCTATTCAGTGCAAACAATCAACTCTTTCCTCTTTATTATTAGTATAGATTATATTATAGTATAGATAACAGAATAAACGCAAGAACTGAAATAGTTTGTTCGTAATTGACAACTAAATCGATTTTTAGTAACTTTTAGTTCAAGTTTTTTTTTCCTTACTAGCTGACCCGCCAGACGTTGTCCTGTCTTAACTATGAATATTGAATTCACAACTTTCTTTATTTTTTCTTTCCTATTAACCTTCTCCAGACAATAACAAACACAACAAAAAAAGAATTAGCTAAATTGGTCCAGCCGTTCACGTGTGATGCCGTGACCAAGGGAGACAAGGATTCATTTTTATTTATCTAGAATAAATATATTTTGCCATACCTACCGCTGATTGAGCCAAAGCAAATTCAATCTTATTTCTAAGACCTTAGGATTGAATTTTCTTTGGCTCAGTTTTAAATGCACACAGTTATGGGTCAAAACGTCAAAAAAAAAAAGCTAAGTTCACATTAGGTCGTCATCTCCGTAGTCACACCCGTTCTAAGCATATCATCATTCACACAGTCCATCCATCGTTTTATTAGTATCCTCTATACATCTCATAGATCTTCAAACTGCTGAACCCGTAATTTCATAGTAAGTGCCGAGTACTCACAAGAGATGCGTCCGCAGCGAGCTCCTGTCCCGGAAGCTCTTCCCACACAACTCACACTTCTGTCGCTCGCCGTGGTTCTTCATGTGGTTGCGCAGCTTCGCCAGAGACCTACACAGTAACATTACATCATTTCCTAAAGTAGAACGTCAAAATTATATTAGCATTTTGAAATAAAGCGCATACAATACCAAAAATCTGTGAAATTGTGACAATTTCACCGTCTTCGAACCGATTAAAACTATACTGCCTGCATCATTTCAGCCGAAAGACGTCCACTGCTGGACATAGGCCTCCCCCAAGCTCCTCCACTTCGACCGGTTCTGTGATTCTCGCATAGCGGATTCCGGCGACCTTCACAAGGTCATCGGTCCACCTTGTGGGAGGCCTTCCAACTCTACGTCTTCCGGTACACACTGCATGCATGTGTGTACTTATATCTGTGTGTGTGTGTAAGAAACGATCCTTTTAAAATTTGTTGTAATAAGTAGTTAATTAGTATCGAAATAAAGCCATAAGAAGCAACAAATCTTTAAGTTTATCTACGTCCTTACAAGCAAAAGTAAACCATATGAACAAGGAACACACAGGTTTATGATAGTGTTGTTGTTTTTTTTTTCATGATTTTGTTTCCTAACGTCTACTACAGTAGACAAAGTGGACAATGCCAGCAAATATTCCAGCTGTATTCATTGACCTTAAAAATGCCTTTGATACGGTTTCTGTCCCCTTACATTTGCATAGGCTCGATGATATTGGTATAAGGCCGTCCTCTTGAGCTATTGAAATGTTAACTGACCAATTACAAAAAAGTGTTTTTTGTAGTGCACCAATCATATTCAACCACATACCAAATTCAATTAAAGAATTGAACATAAACTTATTTAAGAAAAGGCTTAAGTTTTTACTGTTGCCTAAAGCATATTACAGCATCTCGGAATTTTTGACAGATAAAATGTAATGACTGTTTTTGATTAGTTTTAATTCAAGTCCATTTAATATTGCTTGGGACATTTTTGTATTATTTTACTTGTATTTTTTTTTTGTACATTAGTTGAATATTGACATTATTTATGACATTTATATTTTTCTTTTTTTTGTTGTTTGAAAATCAATTATTTTTTTATAATCTATGCGTTTGATTAATGTAATTATGTCATAAACTTTAGTAGGTACCTACCAATGACATCCATGAATATTTGTACGCCTAATTACAGGCGCGCTATGTTATACCAAACATAGCGCGCCTGTAATTTCTTATAACAACTATTTATTGTATGTACCTATGTTAATAAGTGATTAAATGAATTATGAATTATTACAAACAAATTGTTGAGATAGCAGAGCTTACTAGCTCAGAAGAAACTGTAACGTTCGGAGTCTGTCAAGGGAGTGTCCTCGGTCCGACACTATTCTTTATTTCCATTAATAAATCTACTATATAAAAATAAGTCGGGTTTTCCTTCCTGACGCTATAACTCCAGAACGCACGAACCGATTTCCACGGTTTTTCATTTGTTGGAAAGGTCTCGGGCTCCGTGAGGTTTATAGCGTAGGTAGGGTAGGTAGGGTAGGTAGGGTAGGTAGGGTAGGTAGGGTAGGTAGGGTAGATAGGGTAGGTAGGGTATGTAGGGTAGGTAGGGTAGGTAGGGTAGGTAGGGTAGGGATTCTGTATGAATGACTATTGGACGGACAGGACAACGTCTGTCAGGTCAGCTAGTCTTTTATAATTCTTGTTTTATACGGACGATACGTATCGTATTTGCTGAAAGGACGTGGCACTGCGTTGGGAGGTTAGCAGAGGGCGGCCTATGAGCAAAAGCAACTTGGCTGAATATAATACAATCTCCTCACACTAAATGCTTCCAAATAACTACTAACTACATTCGTTTTACTAAGAATGATCACACGCCAGATTCACAACTATCCCCTAAGCTAAGCCTAAGAATCCCCTAAATCTCGACTGCTCTTGTGTTAAAATAGAGCGGCTACAACATATTAAATACTTGGGTCTCGTAATTGACCAGCGACTCTCGTGCTGAACAGTCCGCCGCGACGTCGCGAGAGCTGGTCGCACTCGCAGCAGTATGTAGTTGTATACTCACGGCGCAGTGTGTCCGCACACGCGACACACGTGTGTGGGTGCGGGCGCGTCGTGCTCGCGCGCCGCGTGGTCCGCCGCGACGTCGCGAGAGCTGGTCGCACTCGCAGCAGTATGTAGTTGTATACTCACGGCGCAGTGTGTCCGCACACGCGACACACGTGTGTGGGTGCGGGCGCGTCGTGCTCGCGCGCCGCGTGGTCCGCCGCGACGTCGCGAGAGCTGGTCGCACTCGCAGCAGTATGTAGTTGTATACTCACGGCGCAGTGTGTCCGCACACGCGACACACGTGTGTGGGTGCGGGCGCGTCGTGCTCGCGCGCCGCGTGGTCCGCCGCGACGTCGCGAGAGCTGGTCGCACTCGCAGCAGTATGTAGTTGTATACTCACGGCGCAGTGTGTCCGCACACGCGACACACGTGTGTGGGTGCGGGCGCGTCGTGCTCGCGCGCCGCGTGGTCCGCCGCGACGTCGCGAGAGCTGGTCGCACTCGCAGCAGTATGTAGTTGTATACTCACGGCGCAGTGTGTCCGCACACGCGACACACGTGTGTGGGTGCGGGCGCGTCGTGCTCGCGCGCCGCGTGGTCCGCCGCGACGTCCGCGCGCGAGCTGGTCGCGCCGCACTCGCAGCAGCGCCACCTGCACAAAACAACGAATACCATCAACAGCACGTCAGCGGCAACACTTCTACTAATAGGCCTAATATACAGGATGTAAGGTCAACACCGTTGTCACTTAAACCATGGATAGTTGACTTGAATATAAAATAAACAAGCGAGTAAAAAAAAAAACGCGGCTTACGTGCGCTCGCTAGCGAGACTGACAGCTGACTGACCGGAGTCTCGACCCGTGCGTCGGAGTCGGGCCACGCGGCGTGCTCCCCGCGCCCCGCGCCCCGCGCCCCCTCCTATATAGAGACACAACTTTGTTGCCCTCGTGCGTAGGGCGAAACGTTCTTGTGGAATAAACCAGATTTTCTTTCAAAGAAAATGGTTGATTTTTTCATTGTTTTTACGTTCTATAAACGAAACCAAACCACTGGTTTCAAGGATAACGTGTTAACTATTACAGCCTGTATATTATATTGGCCCTTCAACGACAATCTATATAAATAAAAAGACAAGTCCTGAGTGACTGACTGATTACTGAGAACTCACAAAATGCTATTGGAGTTTTCTGTGATCTTTCCAAAGCATTTGATTGCGTGCACCATGACACGCTTTTGCGTAAATTACGTCATTACGGTGTTCAAAATGAAGCGCTTAACGTAATAAACTCCTATTTAAATAATAGGCACCAATGTGTAGATATTAATGGTGTGAAATCTTCCGGGCTACCAGTTCAGTTAGGTGTACCTCAAGGCTCAATACTGGGTCCATTCTTATTCTTAGTGTACATTAATGATTTACCATTCTATTTAAAGGGTATCTGTGACGTTGTACTGTTTGCTGATGATACCTCTCTTATCTTTAAAGTAGACAGGAATAGACAAGATTTTGACGACGTAAACAGTGCACTCTCAATGGTTACGGATTGGTTTACCACGAATAATTTAGTTCTCAATGCTAAGAAAACTAAATGTATAAAGTTCGCTTTGCCGAATGTAAAAAATCTGGGACCCAACATCGTCTTAGAAAATGAGGTGCTTGAAACTGTAGACTCGGCAGTATTTCTGGGCATCACAGTAGATGCCAAACTTCAGTGGGGATCACACATATCAAGCCTAGCGGGAAGGCTCAGTTCGGCTGCCTACGCCGTCAGGAAAGTAAGACAATACACTGACGTTGATACAGCTCGGTTAGTTTATTTTAGTTATTTTCATAGCGTTATGTCCTATGGCATTCTGCTGTGGGGCAAAGCCGCTGACATTCAAAATATTTTTGTTCTGCAAAAACGAGCTGTACGTGCAATTTACCAATTAGGTGCTAGAGTTTCTCTGAGAGATTTTTTTAAAGATATTGGTATTCTCACGGTGGCATCACAATTCATCTTCGCTAACATCTTATATATTAGGCAAAATATACACTTATACACTAAAAACAGTGATATTCATAATATTAATACCAGAAATAAGGACAAACTACGTGGTCCCTTTCACCGGCTTCATAAAGTTCATAACTCATTCGTTGGGCTCGGTATCACCTTTTATAACAAGCTTCCCTCTTCTTTGCTAGATTTACATTTTAATGCGTTTAAAGCTAAAGTAAAATCAAATCTTTGTTCGAAGGCATACTATTCAATCAACGACTACTTAAACGATAAGAATTGTTGGTCGCTGTGATTAACTCAAGACAACGTTTGTGTTCTTTCACCAGAATTAGCTTACCTACTGACAGGTTATATGAGTTACTCCATAGCATTGTTTATTTTATTTTACTGTATAAACCATTTTTTTTTTATTTATTTTTTTTATTTTTAATATTGAAATTTCAATTTTTTTGATGAAATTTAATTACTTACCTATTACTGTATAGAATCAAGTTCTTCCAACTTATCAGACAGCTGTGCTGCTGGGGAGTTTGTTGCGCCACTTCTTCTTCCCAGCTAAAGCACTAGGAAGTGTCGAAGGGTGGGCGTTTTTGGGGGACTGTCTTATGTAATTTTGACGTTCGAAAAGTGCTGACTCTCAGCCTAGTTTGAATAAATGACTTTTGATTTTGATTTTTTTGATTTTGATTGACTGACTCATCAACGCCCAGCCCAAACCCTTGGACCTAGAAAGCTGAAATTTTGCACAGAGGTTCCGTTTATAGTGTAGACAAGGAATAACGAAGGATTTTTCGAAATTCAACCCCTAAGGGAGTTAAATAGGGGATGAAAGTTCCGCGCGGGCGAAGCCGCTGGCAAAAGCTAGTCGACTATAAACTTAGCTACAATTTTGACGCCATCAGTAATGTCCACGCAGGCCACATCAATTTATTTCAACTGATGATTAATTAGGCCCACCGATACCGTCCACGTAAAACGCATTTCATATGCACGCTGTCATTTGACGCTTGCTTGCATCTTGCGAAGAAACAAAGGAAATTGTGCATGGAGCGGCAACGTCGCGCTCACCTAAAGAAAAGATAAACTGTATCGCTATATTTTCTGTATGAGTATAGCTATATTTGTCGATACCGGAACCGCGTTTAAAAAACGCATATTATCATATTAGCCAACATCTCAACTTTAGGTGATTCATATGCATCCAAATAGCCCATCCACGGAACAACCGCGGCAAGTGTAGCTTAACCTGATAGATCAACCAATGCGGGTATACTGAGCCACGAGCCCCTCCGAAAAAGATGATGTGAAACGAAAAAGAACCTCTGGAAAAGATGAAAGACAAACTCACGGAACAAAATGTAGATGTAACATAAAATGTAGATGTAACATAAAATGTAGATGTAACATAAAATGTAGATGTAACATAAATTGTGTGATTGAAATTTACCTGACGCGATGCCTCCTCCTGTGCGCACACAGCGCGTGCGTGTCCTTGCAGCGCACGCCGCACAGCGCGCACGGGAACTGGCCCGCGCTCTGCGGCACAAGTGGCAATACGTAGGCGTTAACATATGCATACGTGCGTTAACTATACTTATCTATCTATATATAAAACCTTAGTATATGCTAAACCCGAAACACGTGTCTAGTATTTTTATGTAAAGAATCTATGTACAAAATTTCAAAACTATATCATGTAAAATCAAAAAGTTATTTGGCCATCCATGGGCATATGGCGATATAAGTGGGGTAAATGATAGAAAATAATCTCGCCGATCGACAGTTTCAGGGTTATCCCTTATTTACGCCACACCCTGCATATATATAATCTGAATCTCGGAAACGACTCCAACGATTTTCATGAAATTTAGTATGCAGGGGGTTTCGGGGGCGATAAATCGATCTAGCTAGGTTTCATTTTTAGAAAACGTAAAACAAAAAAAAAAAAACCGAGCAACCCTAGGTCATCCAGATATTATTTTTTAATAAGCCATCGATAACCTTAAACAAAAATGAACTGTATTGTGTATGCAGTAAGGTGTACATACCGGGTCGTGTTTCTTGAGATGGTTGGTGAGCTTGAACTTATGGTTGAAGCCGAGCGCGCAGTCGTAGCAGCGGTACTCGTGGCGCGTGAACGTCACGCTGCACAGGGCCTGCTGACGCTCTGCCTCCACCTGCCGGCGCGGGGCGTATAGTGGTCATGTAGTGGTGCTATAAACGTGCATAATTTTATAAATGCTAAAGTTTTAATTTAGAATGTTACTTAATCCGTGCCTAAACTTTTGAGTTAACTTAAATTAGTTAGCGAAACTACGAAACTCCGCAGACGCAATGAGTATCGCTGCTGGCGATCATGGACCCCATAAGTGTTTCTTGAGGAACTTTTTTTTATCCACTCCTACGCCATCGCTGTTGTAGTAGTCTTATAATAGTGTACAGTCACGAGCAATAACATGTAAACACATCGCCAAATTCAAAAGCGATTTTCTTTTAAATAGCGATTAGAGCCTTGAGATAACTTAGATATTTCGTTACAGTGTGGGTTCCAAAATATTATTTTCATAATAAAATAGGATTATAATTAGTAAAAGTGGAGAAAATTACTTTTAAAAGTTGGTAAGTGTATACATATTATTGCTCGTGACTGTACAGGCTCGCAGTGTGCTGGATTTGTGAAGTTTCGACTGGACACCAGTCACGGAGAAGACGATGGTGGAAGTATTAAATAAAAATATCTTATTCCACTGTCGAAGGTAGCGAGTACTGAAACCTAGCCTAGGTCTTGTACCAGCTCTGAATCGTAACTGTTGTGTGTATATTAGTGATTTAGTGACGCTGTAGTGGTGATGTAGTGGTGATGTAGTGGCGATGGAGTAGTGATGTCGGTAGTGGTCCTATAGTGGTGATGTAGCGGTGATGGAGTGTTGATGTAGTGGTGAAGTAGTGGTGATGTAGTGGTGATGGATTGTTGATGTTGGGGTGATGTATTGGTGATGTAGTGACGATATAATGTTCCTATGGTGGTGTTGTTGTAGTGGTGAAGCACTGGTGATATAGTAGTCCTATAATAGTGTTGTGGTGGTGTTGTTGTAGTCGTGATGTAGCGATGATGCAATGGCATGGGTAATGTCGTGGTAGTATAATGGTGTTGTAGTGTTGATGTAGTGACTCTGGAGTGATGACATAGTGGCGATGTAGTGGTGCTAGTGTTACCTCTTCCCAGCTCAAGACCTGCATCTCGAGCTGGCCATGCGCCACGTTGAGTCGCTGCAGCTTGTCCCTGACGCGCTGGTTGTCGATCACGCCCGGTGGCTTCTCCTTCTTAGGCGCGGGGTGCTTACGACGATCAATCTTTGGTGACGCTGGAATTAAGACCATTTCTTCCTATGGCATTAGTGTTACGCGCTGATTAACTCCTCGAGAGCCGCCGACTTCCAAGAGAGTCAAGAAATCGAAATATTCTGTATGTTCCAATACAATTTGTCGATATTATTAATACGATATTAGCAGAGGCTGTGTGTTATCTAAAAAATTGACGTGGTTTCGAAGTAAGGAATCGTTAAGAGGTCATAGTGAATTAGAGCCCTGGCCAACTGTGTGTATACTTTACTCCTTTACCTCTACTTGCGTGACGTCACTTACCATCATTTCCCTTCTTACTCCTTTTCCCCCTTTTCTTGTCTGTTTCTCTATCCTTCTTACTCTTCTTGTTATTTAGCGGCTCCTCATCTGAAGCGTCGAAGTCATCTTCAAGACTCTTCTTATCTCTATTTTTATTTCTAATTCTTATCTTTAACTTGTTTGGTGCTATGAGATCTGGTTTTAATACTGTCTGTAATATAAAAAAAAAACACTTGAAAATAAAAACAAATAATACTAACAAAACAGCTTTTTTATTTTATTTAACCGACGAAAAAACAGAGGAGGTTACTCAATTCGACGCGTATATGTATATTTTTGAAGTGAAAACTTCTTTAGCGGCGTTGTACACTTTTTTTTGTAATGGGTAAAAAATGTTAAACTCGCGTCAGGACACGTGACCTGATCGAAAATTCGTAAGACGGATGGAGAGTAGACAGCCGGCGCGGCGTAGAAGAGGAAGTATCCCCCTCTCTTTCTACGTATGTAATGTAAAATGTATGCCTGCGCCTGCTGTTTCGTTTAAGCGGCGCAGGGCGCTTGCGCGAATGTTCGTGTGTGTTTATGTTACAGCGTGCCACGCGCATCCATGGACGGTGACAGCTGATGGCTTGATTTTTCTGAGATAAACTTTTGAATGTAATATAAATTGTCATGTTTGTGTACGATAGCGCAATTATTAAATATTGTATTCTACCACGATAGCGCAATTATTAAATATTGTATTCTACCACATAAATGATAGTACTTTTATACTGATAATTAAAGCAATTCCTGCAAAATTATTCCCTAACCATTCCAAAGTATCAAAAATTCACAACGTTAATATTCAAGTTTTCACTTCTGCCGGCACTCCCGGAGTGCAACCAGTCGTTTTTTTTTTTAAATGTATGACCACCCATATCTTTTTACAGAGTAGTTCGATTTTGATAATTCTTTTTTTATTGGAAAGGGTATAACCCCGAAGTTGGTCCCATATAAATTTAGAAAACAAATTGGAAAAAGCGCGTTCGGCGCTCCGATTGGTCTGTCACCAATCCAGGGTCCTTTCTCCGATGAAAGGACTAAAATAAATATTTTTTGCAATGGTAATTAAACTTTATGTGTAAACATTAAGGTTTATAATAAACTGAAGTTGTTAATATTATTCAACTTTTTTCTAAATGTTTACGTGTGTGCAAACATGGCCACTTGAGCGACTTAGTTTAGTTCCTGATCCTTAATCTAGTGCTATTATTGATCGAAGGTTGCCTGTGTACCAGGGGCCGCGGTATCTTTTTCGAACAACCCGCACCCCTGGCATGCATCGGCCCTTGCGGACCCCGCCAGTTAGTGCTGACATATCTTTGAGGCGCGCGTGGAACACAACGCGCCGTCGACCTGGGCTTGGTCTTTACCGGACAGCGAGCTACCCATTACTCGCCGTCCGCAAGCCCGCGCCTACGGTGGCCGGGAATCAGCTCTGATGAAATAATTTAAACAAAGTAAACTCATAAGTTGCGGCCCGTACCACTGGCCCACCACTGCTTACGTACCGTGAAATCCTTGTCCTCCCCTCCGTCCCGACTGCTGCCATCATCCAAAAAGTAGTCACCCTCGTCATCCAACGCATCCTCTACCTTGATGAACGTCAGCGGTACGTGCAACGCATGCTCTTTATCTGTACCTATTTTGTGAATGAGTCGGTGGACCTGGTGCGAACCAGTGCTATCCGTATGAGGTGTGACGACTGTAGTACTTTGTGACGATTTGAGCTGAAAATTGTAAGTCTGTATTCAAATAGTTTCTTTTTTTAACACGCCAAAAGAGGTGTGTTATAAGTTTTAACGCTATGTGTGTCTGTCTGTGACACCGTAGCTCCTAAACGGATGGACCGATTTGGTTGCGGTGTTTTTTATTTAAAAGTAGGTTTTATAGCGGTGGTTTTATCAAAATCGGTTCAGCCGTTTCAAGATCACCAGCTGTTTTGTTAGCTACGGTAGGCTTCTTTGACGCATAATGTGTATATTCATTATTAAAAGTTATTTATTTATTTCGTCTAAGTTTAAGGTTCTGGTGTGGCGACCGCGTATCGGAAGACGTAGAGTGGGAAGGCCTCCCACAAGGTGGATTGATGACCTTGTGAAGGCCGCGGGTATCCGCTGGATGTTGGAAGCACAAGACCGGTCGAAGTGGAGGAGCCTGGGGGAGGCCTATCTCCAGAATGCCTATCTTCAGCTGTAATGATGATGATGATTATTCGAATACAGAAAAAAATGGTTTCATTCTTTATCTATGTCGGTACACGTGGGTAAAGTATTGCCACCTAATGTAATTTGACCGTGTAGATAATGTAGATTGCAAAATTCAGTACATTTTGGCTAAGTTCCTAATTCCGTCACCTACCGAACACTCCGGGTGCACTGTATCTATCATAAATGTTCATGTCATATTTTGTGTGGTCACCTGCTCAATAACGAAAATAAGCTGGTATTAAGAGGCCGTATACGACTTTTTTTCCCATTTCGCTGATTTGCGTGATTTTATAATTAAAAATACTGTATTTCTACAAGTTTTAATGGCACAACATTAAACAAACATTAAAAATCATTTCATTTTCATCTAATGAGTGAGCTACATTTTCTTAACAAGAACTTTATTTTATGAACGAGATTTCTGAACTCTCGTTCATAAAATTAAAACAACAGAAAGAAACTACAGTTTAAAACTCATCGATTTCCTGAAAAAAAAATGCAAGTAATTAAAAAGAATTAGCAGTAAATATTTTTTTTAAACAAGCTAAAGATCGCATTTTAATACTCGACAAAGAGAAAAAAGGTAGCTCATTCATCTCTACATCTGTACGCTTAGAACCGGATTTGAATGCGATTCCTCAGTAGAGAGTGATTCAAAAGGAAGGTTTAAATGTATAATACACCCCTCCACGCGGGCGAAGCCGCTAGCAAAAGCTAGTT
The DNA here is from genome assembly GCA_949987655.1 of Polymixis flavicincta. Classification (NCBI taxonomy): domain Eukaryota; kingdom Metazoa; phylum Arthropoda; class Insecta; order Lepidoptera; family Noctuidae; genus Polymixis; species Polymixis flavicincta. The sequence goes on from OX465200.1 coordinate 12,919,243, forward strand.
AGATAATAATTGAGACGCTCTTTCACCTTGTGCATTAAAACGTTTTACTTATGGAAATACAATATTTCAACGGTAAAAGTACTGGGCACGCCACGATTGCGGCGGTAAGTCCCCTCTTTGAGGAGTGGTTTGAGAGGCGGCATGGCGTCCTCACCTTCCGCCTGACGCAGGTCCTCACCGGACACGGTTGTTTCGGGAGGTTCCTGTTTCGGATAGGGCGGGAGGAAACGCCCGGGTGTTTCCACTGCGAAGATCGCCCTGAGGACACGGTGGAGCACACGGTGGCGGTCTGCCCTGCTTGGGCGGAGCACCGCCGTGTCCTCGTGGAGGCGATCGGCGGCGGCGATCTCTCGCGTCCGGCCCTGGTCCAGGCCATGGTACGGAGCGAGAGGGCATGGGGAGCCGTCACCTCCTTCAGCGAAGCAGTGATGCTCGCGAAGAGGGAGGCGGCGCACGTGAGGGAGAGGCAGCATATGCGCCCTCGCGACCCCAGCCGCCGCAGGATACGGAGACGCCCTGGGCGTCGGGAATCCCAGGCCGATTTCCGGCCACCGTAGGCATGGGCTTGCGGACGGCGAGTAATGGGTAGCTCGCTGTCCGGTAAGGACCAAGCCCAAGTCGACGGCGCGTTGTGTTCCACGCGCGCCTCAAAGAGATGTCAGCACAAAAAATGATGGGGCCCGCAAGGGCCGATGCCTGCCAGGGGTGCGGGTTTGTTCGAAAGAGACACCACAGCCCCTGGCTTAAGGGCTACTGAAGGAACACGGGTGGGTTTTAGTCAGTAAAAGTCTGACACGCCCTCCTGCTCCACCCAGAGCGGGAGAAGTTATTTGATGATTTCCCACCCAAAAAAAAAAAAAAAAAAAAAAAAAAACGGTAAAAGTACCCCTCTAAAATCAAGTAAATCAGCGAAATCGACAAAAAATAGTGTGCAACCTCTTAACAACGGACTTATGCTTGTCTTATTAATATATTAAGGCTTGTAGAAACAACTGAAACTCAAAGCATTGATTTCAATTAAAACATGTACAGGCACTTTTGAACTGTCGAAAAAAATTTACCAGTTAGAAAGTTGAAGCTAGCTGCCCATTCCAAAACATAGACCTCTATGGAGAAGAACGGGCAAGAAACTCCAAGGACACTCTTTTAAATCATGTTAGGTATTACAAAATATTGGGTATATTATTCTTGTTGTTTCAATTTGTGAGAACAATGTAAAAAAAAACAATCCCTACTAATATTGTGAAAATAACTCTGTCTGTCTGTATGTTACGCTTTCACGCCTAAACCGCTGAACCGATCGTCATGAAATTTAGCAGAGATATAGCCTGGGATAGGGAGAAGGACATAGGCTACTCTTTTACGCGATAACCGACAACCACGCGGGCGGAGCCGCGAGCAAACGCTAGGTCTAAATATAATATCAAAAATAAGCCCTGGAAGTAAAGAGGTGACAACGGACGTGGGCATATTGTAATAAAGGTCTAAACGGAGACGGCTAGTGTTTATCACAGACGTAGACATTTCTTAACACATTCCGCGACAAACCGCCTCTCGACGTTATCTCGGTATATCATTATATGACTGTACGGCTAAGGACGGTGAAGTTTATTTCATGTAATTTCGCAAACCGTCGATACGCGATATAGTGTCACATCACGCGCCTTCATTCGTTCGTAGGTGTCACAACCAACTCTTTTCGTATAATTTTTCAACAAACACATACGCAGTGCTAGTGCAATGCAACATATTCACACCGCTGTCAGGCGTAGACTGAGCCATACCAGTACAATGATGTTAAGTGTCACGGCGTGTGCGCAGCTGCGTACGGCTGTAGACGGTATGATGAAATGTATGGGATTTTGAAGTGTCATATCATGATATTTGCAAATAGTCAAGTGAACGGAACGTATTAATTGAGATGCCCTTCAGTAGCAATGTGATCGAACACAGTACAATTGACTGAATTATTGGCAAGTGATACTGCATTGACAAGTCTTATGAACACCATCTTCTGATACAACATGTAACATAATAAATGCAACTTCTGAATGTAGTTTGTTCATAACTTATAATATAGGTTTTTTTTTTTTTCAAAAATAATGTATGTTGCCCTACCTACCGCCGATTGAAGCAAAGAAAATTCAATCTTATTTCAAGGCGATAAGACTCAATTTTTAAAACCTAAAGTAAAGCTACGGTCAACACGATGTTCTTAATATAACAAGTGTCAAGTGATACGCTTAGCTTACCAACGCACAGTATTAAATTCTTTATATAATTATAATAGATGTATAAACACAATTTTTTTTCTTTCAAATTAACTGAAATGTTGATTTGCAAAGAAATAAATTGTTGGTGAAGGTGATATCTTATAACTAAAGTGTAATTGTATTCTGCCTGCAAGCAAGCACGCATTTTTTTTTTTCTCGTCCTGAATATCTGATTAAACGAGCACAACACTTACACAGCGGCTCAGTACGTCTCGGTACGTGGCGGAGTTCCGAACCAACTAATGTACAGACGCCAGCACATCAAGCTACTCCAATCTGTCAAAATTTGGTAGATTTCAAACTTTACTACAAATTTATAAGGTTCATGTTCAACTGGGAAAATTTGACAGTTTGGGGTAGCTTGATGTGCTGGCTTGTCTGTACTGAATTTAACATTCAATCATCGGTCACTAATAAAGAACCTTTCAATAGATTTTTTAGTAATAATATGGAGGTATGAGGAACAGGGTGTAAAGATCACTCATACTTTATAGAAAAGGGAGGATCCTCAGACGGGTGTTGTGTCTGGTGGGCAACTGCCCGACGGTTGATGTCGGGATGTTGTAAATATACGAGTCGCGCGGTAAACTCTGATTGCGCGATAGAGGATTTGTGTGACGTCAGGTCTTTGATGCGTAGTTCGCATGTGCCGGCACAATGTGTACTAGTTTGTTCAACAGTAGCAAGAAAGGCAAACACCAGTTTATGATTATACAGTCTCTTGTACAGAGGCCAGCACATCAAGCTACCCCAATCTGTCAAATTTCTTTGATCGTTTTTTCAACTTTATAACAAAGGAATAAGGTTTAAGTTCAATTGGGAAAATTTGACAGTTTGGGATAGCTTGACCTGCTGGTGTCTGTACAAAGGTACAGAATCATACAGATCTGCTTACTGCTATGCAGTTTGTTGCGCTACTTCTTGTTTCCAGCTAAAGCTGAGGGTTGTCTTTTGTTACATTTAACGTCTAAAATATTCTGATTCGCGTCTAATTTGAATAAGGGAATAAGTACTAATTTATGACAAAAAAAATAATGGTGATTTATGATAAACAAATTAGTACTGATTTATGATAAACAAAATTTATTTATGATAAACAAATAAGTGCTGAATTATGGTAAAAACATGAGTACCGAAATATGATAAACAAATGAGAACTGAAATACGATACAACGAATTAGTACTGATTTAAGATAAACAAATTTAATTTATGACAAACAAATTAGTACTGATTTATGATAAACAAATTAGTACTGATTTATGATAAACAAATTTGATTTATGATAAACAAATAAGTAGGTACTGAATTATGATAAACAAATTAGTACTGATTTATGAATTACGATACACAAATAACCTTATAGGTAATATGCTCGCCCCCTTTTATGTGGGACCTCTGCCCTTCGGGAATTATAGGCAGGAATTAATTACAGTTTTATGTAAATTGCCATTTGTTACGCCTATAAAATAAGGTAAAAATTGTGTACATTCAGTCAAATCATGCTATTACGTTGCTAGTTGCCATTGTACCGAGACACACGTCCACTGAAGTACCTACCAGTTTCCAGCGCTGCGCCCCGAGCACTCCCGCGCAAGGCAGGCGCTCTCCTCTCATTCCCTTACCGCCTAGCTCGCGAGCAGGTCCCGCAAGCTCAAGCCACCGGTATACGGGCGCGGTTGCTGCAGACAGACCAAAAGTCAGCACGGAGTTAAGGAACTAATAAGATTTTTTTCAGATTTCGCTGATTTAAGTGATTTTATAAACGCGATTTTACAGTTAAAATACTGTACTTATATAAGTTTTAATTTATATTAATCATAATCAGCCTATTATGTTCCCACTGCTGGGACACAGGCCTCTCTGTGAGAGGGAGCGGGCCATAATCAACAACGCGGGCGCAGTGCGGGTTGGTAGATGTCACATGCGTTCGAATTTTTGTTTCTAGGACATGCCGGTTTCTTCACGATGTTTTGCTTTACCGTTTTGAGAGCAGTGGTGATGAAATTATTTACACAAAGTAAAGCGTTTGTCTGGGTTCGAACCTACGACCGCGAGTCGTGGCCGTTACCATTGGGCCGCCACTGCTCTCTCTAAGTTTTAATACACCACATGAAAGATAATTTCAATCAATATCAAATGTATGTAGATCTTCGTGTACTTTTTATTTTCATTACGATTTAGTAGATTCGTAGGAAACTAAAATAGTTCATAAAATTTTTTCTTCATCAATGTTGTTAAGTAAATTTTTTCTTACTTTTCTTCTGCCTTCTGGGATGCAGCTGAACAAGCTAATGATAGTATAACAGCTGAAGAGTGGAAGAATTCATGTGAACATTTTAAGAAGATAGAAAAAGTCTATTATGAGAGAGAGGTCACACAATTTATGAAGATATTGAGCGAATAGTCATCAATTTAAGAGATGACAGTAGCAGCGACGAAACGTCGGAGTCAGAATATGATTCCCATGCAGACAATGTTGAAGGATTCTCTAGCCAGGGCCTAGAGACAAAACACATTTCTGTTAGCGTTCACGCCAAACGCCACGCCAAAATGTATGGGAATGACATTACCTGCGGAAAGGACACGACGTAAGCTTTCCGCAGGTAATGTCTTTCCCATACATTTTGGCGTAGCGTTTAGCGTGAACGCTAACAGAAATGTGTTTTGTCTAGGCCTGCAGGACGGAGTCTTTTCAGCAGGCTTAGCACGAGCACCGATTTGTCGACGGAAGAATAGACATGACTATTACCTAAATGATGTACTATAGGATAAGATAGCTATGTTTTTCTATTCATTATCATAGTTATGAGTTCTATACGAATCATGATTTTGTAGATAATCGTACTTATATACTTTGTGGCCGTCGAGTAGAAAGTTTTGCTGTCAGTGTGATTTTGACAGTTTGGGAAGAAATATTCTTCTGAAATAGTCTACATTTATAAGGACCTAGACAAATATCGTTAGAAACGAAAGACTAAATGACAGATTGTAGAAGGATATCTACGGTGCGATATCAAAAATGAAGGAACGAAATGTCACTTTGTATTGAAAAAGCACTGTCTATTCTTCGTAGAAATACAAAGCGTCATGCTAAGCCCGCTGGAGTGGAATATCTGGACGAGAGTCTTCTAGAATCAGATTGATTTCGGTCACATATCTGGTGAAGTTTTGAAATAGATATGTTGTAGAAACCCTAACCCTTCGCAGAATACAGGAATAATGTTGTTTTGTCACGCTTTTGTTTTTAAATAAAACCTAAATTTAAGCGTACTCTTTCATTTTCATTGTCACGTAGACATACCTAACGGCTTTATTAGTCAGCTGTTCACGGCTATTAGATATATGACCCGTAAGTAGGTAGATGGCAGTCTCCGACTTCCGATTACTTTCCGGGGAGTTTGTTGCGCCACTTCTTCTTCCCAGCTAAAGCACTAGGAAGTGTCGAAGGGTGGGCGTTTTTGGGGGACTGTCTTGTGTATTTTGACGTTCGAAAAGTGCTGATTCTCAGCCTAATTTGAATAAATAACTTTTGATTTTGATTTTGGTAAGCAGCTGTTGGGCGGTATGTTTAACGTCTTCTTGTCGATTATCAACTATCAGCATTAAGAGGATTCCTTCATTATCATTAATGTCAGATTCGATACAGGCTATATCACACAACCATTCGATGGTGGCTGGTGGCTGCAAATGCGATTGCTGAACATTATTTCTCGGATGTCGGGTTCAATTGGAAATCCTCGAGTCTAACAGTGTTAATGGGTTTTCCTGTTACGATATTTAATTTTCTTCAGAATAAGTTTTCGTTTCTGAGCCGTGAAATAACTCGCATCTTATTGATAAAAGGCTATTTCAGCGAAATAATGCTTAATCTCTAGTAGACTAAATAATATAATAATACAATAAAAGTAAAAACCTGTCTGCCTATCAACTCTTGACTATTGAGAGTTTGAGCGATTATTATCTTTTGTAACATGACTCCTGAGATCTCGTGTTTGTGGATTAAAACACAAGTATCTTATTACTTTAGGCCTAGTATACAGAGTGGCCACACCTGCAAAATAGACGCCCTCATTTTTTCCAGACTCTTTTTTGCCAAGCTGTATTTTAACTTTTTTTAAAGTACTTCTTAAAAATCAAGTAAATCAGCGAAATCGACAAAATTTCGTATACGGCCTCTTAAGTTCCGAACATGTGAACAAATAAGTATGTGATCGCCGTGCAGGGTATCAAGGGTCGCCGGAACAGGCTGCCCGCTGCCGGATCAGGAGACATCATCGTCTTCACAGTCAATAATGACAACCTGAACTCATGAAAAAGGTAGTGATGAACAGAAAACGGAAATCATGCAGAAGGCAGGACGGGGTGTTCATATACTTCGAAAATAACGCAGGCGTCATCCCTGCTAATAGGTATTATAAATGCGAAAGTAAAGTAAACCGCTGAACCGACCATCATAAAATTTGGCAAAGATATGGTCTGGGATATGGAGAAGGACATAGAGTACTTTTTGACGCGATAACCAACATCCATGCGGGCATAGCCGCGATGAAAAACTAGTAGTAAATAACAATGGCGAAATGAACGGCTCTGCTATTACTGGCTCCGTGGCTTGGCTAAGGAGTACGCAGATTATCCTCATCTAGATTTGAAAATTTCATCATCATCTGCCTAGCCTTTTCTCAACTTTGATGGGATCGGCTTCCAAGCTGATGCAGCTGAATCCGTGGATTTTACAAGGAGCGATTGCCTTTCTGACCTCCACAACCCAGTTATTGGGTAATGCGATACCTCTTGGTAGACTGAATGTCTATCTTAATCAGTCCAATCCAGTGCATTGAAATTTGCTACAAAAATTAATTTCTGTGACCCAAACGTGGATGTGTAACGTAAATAAATGTTTTTGATTATAGTGACACTTATGTGAGGCAAATGTTTTTTAAATAGTTTTAAAGCTATTTAAGAAAATTTATGAAAATTAACCATCTCCGAAACGAATGTTTTTTTTTTTTTTAATACAGACTAGTTATAGATCACAGCAAGCTTAGCAGCGATTTATCGACGGAAGAATAGACATTACTATTAACTAAATGATGTACAGAGGCCAGCACATCAAGCCACCCCAATCTGTCAAATTTCTTTGATAGTTTTTCAACTTTATTACAAAGGAATAAGGTTTATATTCAATTGGGAAAATTTGACAGTTTGGGATAGCTTGACCTGCTGGCGACTGTAAAATAGGAGAAGATAGCTAGCTAGCTCTACAGGACATTGTACCGCGTAATAGACGAGACATTACCAGTCTTCGAGTCTATCCCGCAAAAACGGCACTTATGCGCAAAAGTATCGTCTGCATGGCGCCTACTATATTTAACAAATTGCCTAAACGTTGGAAGGAACTAAATAGTAAGGCATTCAAGCGACAATTGAAAATGTTTCTTTCGCAAAAGGCATTTTATAGTGTATCCGAATTTCTAGACGAAAAACTTACTGTTTGATTAAATAATTTTATCTTTTCCTGACACTAATTTTAAATTTATTTGAATATGGATTTTTGACATAATTAACATAAAAGAATTTCTAATTTATAAGTTTCTATATTTTAAAATAAGTAAATGCCTATTACAGGTACCTATATTTTGTTTGTTGATCTTTTCTGATTGGTTAATTCTTTAATGTTAAGGAAATATTTGTACGCCGATACTAACGGCTAAACATGAATGGACTCAAACGATGTTTTCTAATATCTTGCATGCTCTTGTATGTATACAATGTTTAGACAAATAAATAAATCTTATCTTATCTTATCTTAGCTGTTTTCCTATTAATTATCACAGTTATATGCGTTCTAAACGAATCATAATTTTGTAGATAATCGTATTATACTTTGTGGCCGTCGAGTAGAAAGTTTGTTGTCAGTGTGATTTTGACAGTTTGGGAAGAAATATTCTTCTAAAATAGTCTACATTTATAAGGACCTAGACAAAGATCGTTAGAAACGAAAGACAAAATTACAGATTGTGGAAGGATATCTACGGTGCGATATCAAAAATGGAGCAACGAAATGTCACTTTGTATTGAAAAAGCACTGTCTATTCTTCGTAGAAATACAAAGCGTCATGCTAAGCCTGCAGGAAAACGAATAAGAAATTATGTTCTGAAAATAACATGATAAAATAACATGATAAATCTCTCAATATTGTGCGTACAAACTTACATTTGCAGTTGTAATATTTGACAGTATAATAATATATGTTTAGTTTGTTCTTGGAATAAATTCCGGTATTGACGGTCCGGTTGGCGCAGTGGTTAAGCGATTGACTGCTGCGCTGCTTGTCGCGGGTTCGATTCCCGCACGGAAAAAATATTTGTACGACCTACAAGTAGTTGTTCCGGGTCTGGCTGTTTGTGTATGTGAGTTTTAAATGTTTGTAAACGCACCCACAATACAGGAGAAATTCCTAGTGGGGCAACGTTTCAAAAAAAAAAAAAAAAAAAAAATATCCCAACTACGGAACCCTACATGTTGCGTGCTCCAACACGCACTTAGCCAGTTGTTTTTCTATGTGCGTACTAATATAGTCGAGAATTATTAGATCCTAACATATTTATAAATCTGCCCGTCTTTCTTTTCGCAACTAAGTTGGGGTCGGCTTCCAGTCTAACCGGATGCAGTTGAATACCAGTATGTATTTTACATGGAGCGACTACCTATCTGACCTTCACAACCCAGTTACTGGGTAACAAGATACCCCTTGATAAGACTGGTTGTCAGACTTTCGGGCGTCTGACGATCCGTAACGACTGACAGCCGGGACCAACGGCTTAACGTGCTTTACGATTCACGGAGGAGTCTTGGTATGTTAAGATGGTCACCCATCCACGGACCAACCGCGGCAAGGGTAGCTTAACCTGATCGATCGACCCGTGCGGTTTTTATTACTAATAACAATATGGATTTATGTTCTAAAATAAATAATTTGTTCATTATCACTATTTATTAAATTACATTCTGACTTTTTCTATATGTAGTACTTACTCATTCTAAAATTTACTTAAATTACAACACCTGAAAGTTGATGTTCGTTTAATAAAAGTGGAAATAATATTATTTGCAGACAGTGCCCCCGGTGTAGTTGTTGGAATTAGGAACTTTAGTGTCATGTACTGTAAGTCTATTTTACTTTCCGATATGAACATTAGATATGTTACAGGATAAGTTTTTATCCATTGCGCAAATTTTTACCATGAATTCAGCATATCATTATAGCGCAGAAATTTTTCGCCGGTTATACAAAAAAAAATCTGCTGTTCCATACATGTTGACCGCGTAGGTATTGCACTTTTCTATGAAACAGCAGTTTTTTTTTTTTTGTATAACCGGCGAAAAATTTCTGCGCTATAATGATATGCTGAATTCATGGTAAAAATTTGCGCACTGGATAAAAACTTATCCTGTATAATCAATGAATATTCACCTATCAAGATAATTAGCCGAAGTTAGTAAAAAACATTAATGATAAATTTAACTTTTTTTATCAAGTAACAGTCTAAAGTTTAGACCAGTGTTCTGCAAACTTTTTTAGGATTTCCTAAAAAAGTATATATATATAATACATAATGAATAATCAAATTTTACATAATATCAATCAATATTTATTATTAACTGGCTGACCAGACAGACGTCATCCTGTCTTCAGGGGAATCTAGTCCCTGGCTCGAACTCACTGCTGGGCCTGGCTAAAAAGCACGCTGTCTCACCAGGCATCGTGTCCGACAGAGGTAGTATCAGTGATGAGCAGTTAGAGGCTAGTCTACACCCAAAACGTTATTGAGTGAGATGCAGGATCATTTATAGTAAAACAAACGCGTATAAAATAAAAACTTTTTAATAAAAAAATTGAACCGCCGAAAAACCGAAAAATAAAAAATAATAAACTAGCTTTGTCCAACCCCAATAACTAAGTTCGGAAGGCGGTGACATAATAATCAAATACATATCCAAAGTCACCGACTTCCGAACTTATTTATTGGGGTTGGACAAAGCTAGTTTATTATTTTTTATTTTTCGGTTTTTCGGCGGTTCAATTTTTTTATTAAAAAGTTTTTATTTTATATTTTTTGTGGCTATAATCTACTAATTACTACATGCTTAATTTTTGATTTAATACACGAACCAGTATTAAAATCTGTGAGTAAACAATCAATCATCCCCTGTTTTCTTACCCTTAGGGTTGGAATTTTTCTTCGAAATTTATATGGGACCAACTTCGAGGTATACCCTTTCCAATAAAAAAATAATTATCAAAATCTGACTACTCTGGAAAAAGTTATGCGTGGTCATACTCCTCCGTTTTTTCGTCGGTTCGATTAAAAAAATCCTTCGGAAGATCGGGTTTTATGAAAAAACCACTGCATAAATCACTGCAAAATAAGGGATATTTTTTTTTTACATTTTGAGTCAATTTAAAAAAAATGTACATTTGAAAAAAAAAGCTGTCCTCCGTCTTTAAACGGGTACTATATTTTTTTGCGTTATTAAATTTACAAATCAAATATTTTTGTTTCACGCGTATGCTATCTACTTATAAATTTAATTTCAATGTACTGTAATTAGTTCGTAGAAACACAGAAAAAAAATTTTTTTTTTGAGGATAAATTCATCTTCCCCGTACAAAAATCTGATGTCCACCTCGCAGGACTAGTTGATCAAAGTGACATAACTCTATTAATTGCAGAGCTAACAAAAAAACTTCAATAAATATATTTGGATAGGGTCACGGTCATATGATAGAAGAATTTCAAATGTAATTTCTAGGTTTTTTTTTTTTGTTATTAAATTTACATTCAAAATGTTGTCCCATAATTCGGTATTTTGTGTAACGACGCTTGTGTGACGGTACTATGTACTTAATATAGATATTTCGAACGCACCTGTAACTTTTTAAAATTGGGCAACATTTGATCTACTACCAACTTAACAAGAAAATGTGGCAGCCGTCATATTTCACTGTCAGTCACAGTAAGAGTCTCATAATATATCATAGATTTCGTCAGTTGCAAATTCCCAACCGAGTGACGCCAAAAATTCTGGTAAGTTCAGTGTTTTGCATTATTATATTTGTTACTACAGTAGATAATTCCCATCTCTAACGTTTGCTATAGATTAACTTGTAAAATTCATAATACTTTTTTTCGTACAAATATTTGTTGATTTTGTCACAAGTATTTTTCCTTCTTTTGTGTGACATTAAACATAATGTCATACAAAAGAAGTAAAAATACTTAACGTAACAACGTTACACAAAAAAACTAACCTTAAGCTCTGTGCACTTGGTTTTTATGTATATGAAAATTAATGTTTGTTTGTTTTTTTTATAGATAGGGGTTCCGTTCAACCACGCAACGCCACGACATGCAGGTGGCACCGCGCCGTTCCATGTGTTATTCGCCAAAGATTTAAAAGTTTCTCTTAATAATTTTACGGGTTATTATTGAGGCAGTGAGCACCAGAGTGGCCTATCCTTTCCAGACGCTATTTAAGTGTCTGGAACGGATAGGCCACTCTGTCGCTCATGCACCGCCTCGCCTCATATAGGTACAGAGTTTTCGGTTTAGTTTTAGAATTTATTCATTTTTGTTTTTATTTTCTTAATATGATTAAAACTTTCTATTAATTATATTTTAATAGTTACATTTCGTTGATTTTATCTGCATGAATATTTTTTTTTTTTTTTTTTTTTTTTTTTTTTTTTTTTTTTTTTTTTTTTTTTTTTTTTTTTTTTTTTTTTTTTTTTTTTTTTTTAAATGATGGTGTTTTTATTTTCTAAGCATCCCATATGAATACTGCTTTTATAAATTTGTTGTGTAACATTATCTTCTTTTGTGTAACAAATTCCATTGTGTTTATCTTGTGTTACGTACAATTTTATTGAAATTGACTCTTTTAGATCAATAAAACAATATTTATTAATAATTGCCTCGCTTGTGCGCTCTGGTGTATTGCGGCTGTTAAAGTAGGTATTTTTATTTTGTGAGTCTCTCTAATACCTTTAAACGAGCAATTCTTGTATATATGTATATATATTATCTGAATCTCGGAAACGGCTCTCCCCTCCCGGCCATCTCCATATTCGGCAAGCCGATCCCTTGGGAAAAGCAAGCCAAATACCTTGGAGTGATTCTAGATCAGCACCTCTCCTTCTCTGAGCATATCAGGAAGGCGCGCTCACGCGCCGCCTTCGCTCTCGGAAGGTTGCATTCTGTTCTGAACGCACGTAGCAAATTGTCACTCAAGTGCAAATTGCGTATTTACACGGCGTGCATAAGGCCCATCATGACGTATGCATGTGCAGTCTTTGCACACACGCACCCCCGACACATCCATAGGATGCAGACCCTCCAAAACCGTTTCCTCCGCCAAGCCACAGGCTCCCCATGGTACGTTCGGAACGAGATCCTCCATCTCGATCTGAAAATGCCCACTATTGCTCAATTCATGAAACGCAACTCGAAGCGTTTCTTCGATAAAGCCGAGATACATCGCAATCCCTTGATTGTGAAGGCCGCCAGTTATGTCCCCAGTAGAATCAGTAGTATTCGCAGGCCGAAACATGTCCTCTCAGACCCAGACGACCCCATCACTGTTCTCCAAGAAAAGAATAGGGCCACCAGTACAGTACACAAAAACAAACGACGACCGTCCTACCGACCTCGCCGCCGAGGTCCTCGCGCCCCGCGAAGACTCCCGAGTAGCGATCAGACCCCCGACCGTCCCTTGCTCGTTGATGCGCCAGCCCGCGCCGCAGCTGAGCCAGTAGCTTTAAATTCCCCGTCTAATAATCATGAAAATAATACCTTGATCCAGCCTGTCCCTGATAGTACTAGCTGCCCCCCCCCCGCCAGCGACTCCCTGAGCCGAGGTTCGTACCCCACAGGGGGTGCCCTCAGTGCGCAGTCGTTTTAGGTTTAAGTAGGTTTACGCCCTGGCTGGAGGCTTTTAGATTCCTAAAAACCTTCACAGGAAAGTCCGGTTGAGCAGTCACGGCCTCTCAAGGTCAACTGCGAGATGCCATTCACAAAAAAAAAAAAAAAAAAAAAAAAAAAAAAAGGAAACGGCTCTAACGATTTTCATGAAATTTAGTATGCAGGGGTTTTCGGGGGCCATAAATCGATCTAGCTAGGTTTCATTTTTAGAAAACGTCAAATAAAAAAAACCGAAAGAGATCTTATTTTTCCGAGGCACACCAACCATTGACCATGATACACTAGTGTGCCGCAGCTCACACTTTGCAGAACACTGGTTTAGACTATGTTCCTTTAATCAGAATGTGTCACGGCAATGTTTTTACTCTTAATGTTGCTGTGACACAAACTTGATGATTAAACTACGATCAAAACAAAATATTTTTGTGGAGTCCTGTAAGTTTCAGTCAAACTGTCCTATACTGTATGCTGGTTTCTCAAGATTTAAGCTTGACCAAATATAATACATAAAACTGTAATATTGTACAGACGCCAGCATATCAAGCTATCGCAAACTGTCAAATTTTCCCAATTGAACATGAACCTTATCGACAGTAGAAAGGTAAAATAGCTAAAGGGCCAAGATCTGAAATCTCAGGAATGAATTTTAAAATTCATATCCCTTGGCGCTTTAGCAATTTTACTGTCACTGTCGATATAGTTTTGCAATAAAGTTGAAAATCTATCAAAGAAATTTGACAGATTGAGGTAGCTTGATGTGCTGGCGTCTGAACCTTAAATACATTGGGATACAGACAGAAGGGTCTTGAAGAGCTAATTTATATTACTTACCAAGTGCTTGTAGAGAATGTCATGAGCTTCTATCACTTGTGCCTTAAAAGCAAAATACTTCTGAATATTTGTCTTGCAGTCCATACACAGTCGCAATGTCCGATTATCTACATTCTGCAAATGAAAATTGAGACGTGACAGCATTTCAACATCAAAATCATCATCAAAGTAATTAATTTACACTGGTGCTCACACATTTACAAATATTGTTGAAGTAGGTAAATGATTTTCCTAATATTTTAAGTAATCATTTATGTTGTTTGTGAATTAAAGTAACACACAATATAAAATGTATGTCACATGTCGGTCAGTGATTTCTGACTTTAACCTGATAAAGTCCATGTTTTCATGATGTTTTCTTTCACCAATGTCAGTTACGTCTATGATAAAAGTAGAATGTAAATATGAGTTGAAAAAGTAAAATGGCAGCCGGTACATGTGCCCAGTTATTCACAATAGGGTATTTTCCAATTTGATAAAAACTATTTTAATTTGAAGATTGGGACGTTATCTTTAACAGAAAAATAAAAATAAATTTATTTATACCCATTTTCTGCGTTAAAAACCATTCAAATCAAATTTCTTTTTCTTTGTTTTGAATTTACCGCCAAAACGCTTCTTACGATTACTTTTTATCACGTGACATCGTGACATCAGCTTTGTGTAAACAGCACCAGTACAACTAATTAGTTTGGCGCAGTTTTAGAAGTATTTGTGCACAGAGGCACCGCACACCAGTAATTTCACTTTCTATCCAAAAAAAATCTTGTTAATTATAAACACGACACTCAATTGTTTACTAACGAACTACTTTAGTTTACACAAAGTTGACATCACATGATAAAAAGTCATCGTAAGGAGCGTTTTGGCGGTAAATTCAAAACAACGAAAAATAAATTTGGTCTAAATCGTTTTTAATGAGAAAATGGATATAAATCAATTTATGGATATAAATCAATTTACTTTTATTTTTCTGTTACATATTTCGTCCCAACCTTCAAATTACAATAGTTTTTAATAAATTGGAAAATACCCTATTAGCTCTCCCATAATTAAAGGGACTTAAATGACTAAATGTACACAATAATACACAATTACAGGTAATAAAATTCTAAACACACAGTTGCTTTTACAGTTTGTACCATGAAAATAATTTGATAAACTGCATTTTATTAAGCTTTATGTGGGTCTTTACATAAGACAAAAATAAATTAATAACATTCTTTAAATTTTACTTTCGTTGCACCAACTTTAATTAATGAAGTAATTGACACATCATTCAGATTTAAAAAAAAAGAAGTGTTAATCAAGTTTAGTTGCTAACTGTACCATACACCATGCCTGCCCCTTGAAACAAAAAAGGAGTGATGTTATACAAAGTTATGCATTCATTCAGCATTTATTGATTTCGTCCATATTTAATGAAGTGGGTCAGTTGAATGGAGGTCAGAATGTCATTTGCAGATGCAAGAATGAAATAATCAATAAGTTAACAATGCCGTTGGCCTTCCCTACATATAAATGATTAGGCGTCTATAACGAGTGGAATAAGCGTTCTTAAAATATTTAAATCCATATGAGAAAGTATTTAGAATAGAAAATCTGTGGCTGTGTAAAGGACAACAAACTATAAGTTTTTTATTTTATTTTGGGTATTTGGTATTAGGTCAGTGGGTCGTCTTAGGTGCGGGTTTTAGTATTAAGTACTTACTTCTTTATTGTTTAGAATTTCGTAATACATTTTCTTGATGTGGGGATCGGTAACTTCAGCCGTGCGATCCCGATCCGTGCTCAAGCAGGCTCCACAGACCGTGTCCAAATTCTCTGGATTCACATTAACATCCATAGCTGCTGTTTATAACACGCCTAATTTAATATCTATCATTTTATTTTCATTACAAATTCTTGTTTCGTCTATAAACTATAAAATCACTAGTTTGGCCACAGTTTGTATTGCCATGTTCCGAAATACAACAAAAGTGATAATATCGCGAACCCGACCAAATTGAATAGTGAAAAAATTTAAGAGCCATCAGATCATTAGTACTGATTTTTATTTTGGTTGGCTTCGCGATATTATCACTATTTGTCTAATACGGAATGCGCCCTATGTTTTCTCTGCTGATGCCTGCTGAGTGCTGACAGCAGTACTCTTTGGCAGTGCTGCCAGATCTGGTTTTCACTTTACCCCAGGCTTAGTCTCAGTTTAACCCAGATTCACTATTAATTTGAAAAAATACTCTAAAAAAAAATTGAAAACATTATCTCTGTTTTTTCTTACTTTACAAATAAAATAACGAGATATTCGTATAGATTGTTTTTGACGGTATGAAGTTAACGCAAGATTACTGTTTAATGATTGCAAATTATACTGTATATCATGGCCAAAGATAGCCTATTACCTACAGAGCTCGGTCTGGATGACTGAATACAGAAAAAGGCTCTCTACAGCTGCATATTGTTTTTAGGTGCTGATAAAAAGATAATGCTACCTTAGAAATGATGTGGAATCGTTTATTACCACCAGCATCTAAGCTCCACTGAGCCCGGCCCAAAAATAAACGCAACACGATGTATTTCTACTAAGTAGTTTAATATTTTAGTAGTCTCGTAATCGAAACAGACCTAACCCTAAAAATACCCTAACAAAATGAATACCCTAAAACTTACCCTGCCGTATTAGTTTCACCCTAAATCTAGGGTAAATTACCCTAAGTTGGCATCACTGCTCTTTGGTGCTGGCTGCAAACAGCTCCGTTAGGAGTATATATTCTGTGGCTGACAGCTAGATGAGCTATATTATAATGGTTTTGGAAGTTTGGAACAAAGGCTTTTTAGTACTCGTGTTTTTATCGTTCACGTTTGTCGAGAAGTTGCCCAAACGATTGTCTGAAATTCCGTGTCCAGTAAATCTGAATGAGAAGAAACTCAACATTAATCATGAGGATGAGCCCGGTGGTTATTCTAACAGGTTATCACTTTCTGGGAGTCAAGGTTCTAAGTACGCCTTCCTTTGTCAAGGACCATAAACTCAAAGAAAAAAGTATTTCAAATTTATACCATAGTTGACTTTTTGTAATGAGTCCAATGAGTCTTATAGGTCATAAATAAGTCTATGTAGAAATGAAACTAGTAATTCATTCATGCAGCGTTTATTCAAAATTCGAAAAAGAGGTTGCAATAGTTCTTCTAACACTTACTTTACCCTTTGTACAGACGCCAGCACATCAAGCTATACCAAACTGTAAAATTTTCCCAATTGAACATGAACCATCCAATTTTATCATAGTTGAATATCTAACAAAGTTTGTCAGATTGGGGTAGCTTGATTGATGTGCTGGCTTCTATGCATACCATACTATATTGCTCAATCATGAACAGCCTAACTTTCTTTTACAATAATAATAGCAATAGTAATAGTATTTTAGTCGTTGCTGTCTGTTGGTAGGTTGGTAGTTGCTGCAATATGTAAAGCGCAATACGTATTTACAAGAAACTGTTTATCCAGCTCACATACGATGACACACGAGTGTAGCCTGAAGGATATCCATCTGTGCAGCCATTGGTTGCCCCGAAGGAGACAAGGCCAATCTGAAATGAGAAATAAGATATATGGCAACGGGTTTTCTATGGACATAGTAAGTACGATGTTGTTGCTACGTAGTGCCATACCGCGCGCGCCCCCCTCCTCTCTTCCCCGCCGCTGACGCAGGCAGCAGGAAGAGAGAGCCCGATCCCGAGGATAACGGACGTAACAGAGCGATCCTCCGCGACTCTTAGTCGCGATGCTTTTTTAACCGACTTCAAAAAATTACAGCAAATCAACCGCGAATGTTGCTATCGCATAAATATGCATTGTTTTGACGCCAAGGATGATGAAATTTCGAATTGGTGTATGGTAGGTAACAAAAAAGTGAAAAATAAAAACTTAAAAAAATTTGTTAAAAACCGACTTCCAATAAAACACTACAAAGTGCAAAATAACTTTAATTTCGGAAGTCGGTGACTTTGAATGTGTATTTTAATTATTCGTCACCGCCTTTTTTGTTGTAAAATTTGAATCCAAATGTTTCTGTGTTTCTTTTCATCGGCCATACATTTATTTGTAGACCAATAAATGATTATATGTAAAGAAGTGACTTTAAAGATTTTTACAAATCAAAACTGTAGTTTACAGTGCTACAAGGATCTTTTAGCCCTTGAATGACATTGACAGGGTGCCGTTGGTAAACATTTGTGAAGATATTTTGCGAAATGTACTGAAAAAACTAGCTGGTGGTGATAGTCAGGTTTAAATAAACCTAGATCGGGCGGGTCACTGCCTAAAATTCTAATTCCGAAACATTATTCCCATTAATACTC
Source organism: Polymixis flavicincta (assembly GCA_949987655.1). NCBI lineage: Eukaryota > Metazoa > Arthropoda > Insecta > Lepidoptera > Noctuidae > Polymixis > Polymixis flavicincta. The sequence goes on from OX465200.1 coordinate 12,937,693, forward strand.
GTTTTTATTACATTAAATAAACTTGGATACAAATTATAAAAAAATAGAAGAAAAATAGCGTGCTGTGGAGAAGGTCAACACTAAATTCCCTTTTCCCTAACACCAGGCGAGAGCCAAATGAAATGCAAAAAAAGCACACTGTTGGATTGAAGGTTGAAGAAAAAGGAACCTTACCAGCAAGTCGCTACTCCCAGAATAATAACGTATTATCAGTGGCCCCCCGGAGTCGCCCCCACAGGGTCCCTTATGGTTCTCCCCACTGGTACACATCACGTTGCGTGTCACGATGTCACCGTAAGTCTCTGCGCACTGCTCGTTGCTGATCACCGGCAAGAACACATCGTGCAGGGCCTGGTTGTTAGATACTATGGCCGCTGGAATATGCAGGTAAGGTCAGCAAAACAGATAGGATTAATGGACGTCGTCATTGCTGTACCACTCAAAACTTCAAGTTCAATATCACGTGAACGTCATAGAACGACAAGGTATATTTGTCTATGATGACAATTAGACAGTATTTTTTCTGGGAATTGTTGTCAAAATGGTAAAATAATTACGAGGTTGACACACAGAGGTGAAAACACACTACATACATTACATATACCTATGCAGATAATATCACACATGACACGCATGGATATCATTATTATGTAGCATTAGTTATGTGTCCTATGAGATGTCCATGTATGAGATAGAAAGCGGGCTTATTGCTAACATCCGGGCACAAACCCAGACTCCAAGGTAAACCGTTAAACTGCTTCCACCGTTGATAACTAACAGAACTTACCATCACTTGTCTTCCCGAACCCGATGGCTTCAGCCAGACGTCCCACAAAGGTAGAATTTATAGCCGTAGGCAGAGCAATTGGTTTGATGTAGGCTGAAATTAATAATTGATAACCGCACCGTTAATATTTTGATAAATGAACACATCTGTGTTCCCCAAATTGTTAGGCCGAGGTATACAGTTACTCACACTTTGCTATTGTGAATGAGGTTTAGTAAAAATCTTGACTTCAAGTATTATTTTTTTTGTCCTTTATAGCAAAAACTTGTGTGTTTGAAACGACTTTTTTACCTCAAACTAAGACTATTATGTTTATCATGGTGGCAGGGATGACAAGCAACAGGTTACATGGATTCATTACTTAAGTACTGATGACTCTGGACCCGTTGTATAGTTTTATTGAAAAAAAAAACAGTAGCACTCCGGGAGTGCCGGCGGATAAGTGAAAACTTGAACAATTATGTTTGTTTTTGATCGTCAATACAGGATTTCACATTGGGTCCTTGGGTCCTGATTGCTCTCGGTAAAAAATGATAAATGAGCGATCGACTTCAGCCATTAAAGGTAACAGCACAGATTTTGACGATCAAAATACAAAGGGAAAGAAAGGGATAAAAGAATTAGAATTTCCTAATGAAAAAGGGACTTTTCAAAAGACACCAACGAGCGTCTCATCACAATAAACATCATAACTCAAGGAACGCGTTCGGTGAAGATAACGCGAATGCCATGATTTTTGTTCACCCAAAAAGTGGTCAACGCGTCTAAATAAGTTTTCACTAGAAAAAAAAAATGCTGTTCCACTCATTTTGATCGCGTTATTACATGCGTTATTATAATGTCCCATGAAACAGCTAATTATTATTGTTATGTTAGCCGACGAAAAATTTCTAGGTTTGGAGGTCTAATATAAGGTTGCGCGTCAATTTCCTCGCCACCCTTTATATTTTTTACTCCAATAATACAATTGAGAAAGCGATTTTGTTGTATTGCTTTTTTGTTTGATTTACGTCTCTTTATCCTAGTAGGTACGAAGTAACTTACCGGTATAATAAACGTATGAGATCTTGAGCATGGCGATGTCATTTTGCAAATTGTCAGCGTTGTATAGCCGGTGCACGGTGCAGGTGCTCGCGGTCAGGCGCACACCACCGGAGAACAACTTTATAGAACCCAGAACCACCTGAGAATGACCAGCAAATGCATGAAATTATTGTGATTTTATTATGATAAGGTGGGTATCTATCTGATAATTCAAATACGTTTTTAACTGTATACCGTTTTTAGTATATTGTATTTTTATTATTAGCACCAATGATTTTATGTCCAGGCTCCAGAAAAATCACTGTCCATTCCAAGATTGCCTGGAAGACATCGTAGAATGCGAAAGTATTTGCTAATAAAACATAATTTCCAGATGGGTTGAGCAGAGGCCGCAGCAAAGGTGTAAGTATAGTAAAGTCCTCCAGACCTCGGTCGTGGCGGCCAATCTCAGAGGAGACTACATATCGACGCGGGAGGTATGGTACACAAGCGTGTGCGCAGACACAGGTGCACTCTCTCTTTCCTCACTCTTATAGTACGATGGAATGGCCATCCGCCACGACCGGAGACAAATCAGGTGCGGTACCAATGGCTTAGGTAATGTGTTTTCTGAAACCAGAGAGGTAGCTATTTGCACCTCTGCTGCCGTTGTCCGACCCTACACCACACCACACCATACCTAAAGTACCAACATATGTTTAGAAAAAGTCACATTGCTTGCTCACAACTCGTGCATGAGAGGCAGGACCTACCCACTGTGCCATCACGACATACTGTTGGACATCCTAACAAATAAAATAACATCTATTATAAAAACAACCATATGGTCACTGTGCAGTGAAAACCTCGTGATAGCATCATACCTACTTTAATTTACAGGGTGAGATAAAATCTGTCGGAATAATGGCCACCAGCGAATAGAAGGCATTAGAGGCATCTTAGATGTTGTCTAGTTGCACCACCAAGATGTGAGCTTACCTGCACACTCTTGGCCTGCGAGTACCCGTCCCACCAGCACTGTCCTGTCGTCACCACTTGCGTGTGGCTCAACAGAGTCCCGCCACAGATAGAGGTCTCGCCAGTCGTCAACGTAATCACTAACCCTGCCTGTACCAAATAAATTAAATTATTACGATTCTTACTAACACAAACATTAGGAACCGTTCATGACTTCGAGCTATGAGACTTGCAACGCGACTTGTGTCAAGCGACGCTTGTTGCTGCCCGTCGCTCTGCGTGTCGCAGCGCGGTAATTCGTGGCATGTTATAATCTTCGATTATTTGTTTTCTCCGCGTAGAAAACTATTTGTGTACTATAAAGTGTGACGTTAAAAAACTTTTTACAAAAAAATTAAACCGCCGAAAAAACAGAAAAGAAAAAAATAATAAACCTGCTGTGTTTAACCTTAATAACTAAGTTCGGAAGTCGGTGACTCTGGAAATGTATTTTAATTTTATGTCACCGACTTCCGAAATTAGTTATTGAGATTAATCAAAAAGGTTTATTATTTTTAGCTTTTCAGTTTTTTTCGGCGGTAAAATTTTTTTGTTAAAAAGTTTTTATTTAAAAAAAAATTGAGGCTATAATCTACTAATTACTACATGCTTAATTTTTTATTACTTTTTGTACTTTTAACTCGGTATTAAAATCTGTGAGTAAACAATCAATCATCCCCTGTTTTCTACCCTTAGGATTGTTTTTTTTTTTTTCGAAATTTATATGGGACTAATTTCGAGGTATATACCCTTTCCAATAATCAAATCAAATCAAATCAAAATATTTTTATTTCATATAAACCTGCAAGGGCACTTATGAAACGTCAGAAGCTAGGTGCACGGTTCCAAATTGTTGTTTCCTATGGAGAAGAGCCGGCAAGAAACTCCACGGTTACTCTTTTAAAAATAATTGGCTTTAACAATATTTTCAAATTACAGAGATTAAATGTATGGGAGGACAGCGCAGGCCTGTCAATAAGTACCAGGTACTTAGACGAATACAGAATAGAAAATCGTCTACAAATCTACAGTCAGTAAGGCCTACAATGTTCTCTCATTCACAATATGTAAAATTATCTACATAAATAAAATGAACCTAACTAAAATTGATGTATAATGTCAATTAGTGACGAGATTATGTCAGCATTGTAAAAATAAAAAAAATAAAAAAGAACATTGTATTTGAGAGCAGTTAATAGACTTTCACATAGTTATGCTGTTAATGAGGTACCAGGGAAGCCACATGTGCAGAAGGAATTAATGCCAAACTTCCCTGTCTTCAACGTAGTCTTTTATCTTATAATATGCTTTTTTGATAAGGACACGTTTGATGTGCGTTTTAAACTTTCCATCGCTAAGTTCTGTAACCGACTTTGGCAACTTGTTATAGAAGCGGATACTGTTTATTAGAAATGACTTGCTAGTTTTAGTCAGTCTAAATTTTGGAATCACAATTTCATCTTTACTACGTGTATTCAGATTATGGAAATCGCATCGTTTAAAAAAAAGAATTATCAAAATCGGATTAATCTGTAAGCAGTTATGCATGGTTTTACATTACAATCAGCGAGTGAACAATCAATCATCCCTGTTTTCCCACCCTTAGGGTTAGATTTTTTTTTCCAAATTTATATGGGACCAACTTCGGGGTATACCCGTTTCAATAAAAAAAGAATTATCAAAATCGAACTACTCTGTGAAAAGATATGCGTTGTCATAAATAAAAAAAATAAAAATAAACGCGTCGAATTGAGTAACCTCCTCCGTTTTTTCGTTGGTTAAAAATACATAACTGGTGAAATTTGAATGGGCCGAATGGCCCCTAAGCCATTAAAACACGTTATACTTTCTAACGGATTTTTTTTTGTACTAAAGTAAAAATTGTTTATTTCAATAAAATTCAAAAACGGAGATAGCTTTGATCCCAAATTAAGTGTTACAACCAGTATATTGGGCACCAATAAATTAAACACAAAAAAAAAAGTTGAATTTGGTAACAGTACTGACGTTTAATCTGGTTAGCCTTTTGATACTGAAAAAATGTGTGTCGTGTCTTCAACTCACCAAAAACGGATGTTCACCAAGGTACGAGTACAGGCTCCCTGCGAGTTTCATAGACTCCTGCCGTTTGATGGCTGTCGCTGCTGGTATGCCCACGTGCTGGTGGTACCTTCGGGCTATCTCCTCACCGGCCGCCAGCCCCAGCACACACACTAACAGTACCACTCCCTTCATGCTGAGGAATGAGGGTATGGAGGTCCAGAGTGGTCTTATATTGAGGAGAGACGAGGAAAAGTTTCAACGCGATAAGTTTTGAGTGTCACTACAAGTGTGAGAGACTTCACTAGTATGAAGTACTTGAGTGTGCGTAGAAGTATTTTGTCATTTGTGTTAATAATAGAATTAGAACAAGAAAAACTCGACTGCCTTGTTGGTCTAGTGGTCGTCAGTGCAAGTGCTGAGAGTAGGATCCACAGTTCGATTCTCAGTTCAGGTAAAAATATTAGGTCTTTACCTATGAAATTGCCGTTCTGCAGTACTGGCCATTTCAAATCAAAATAATTTTTGTTTGGCTAAGAATTCTAATTTCAAATTAATTTTATTTTAAAAACATGGATTTTTTTTTCTAAAAGTAGTCATTTCTTTATTGATTAGTGTTACATTTTCATCGCATTTCAATCTTTTTCGTCATCATGGATACGTTAAAAATTCGAGTAATTATGGAATATGAGTACCGTCGTGGCAGCAACGCGGCACAAGCGGCACGCAACATCAACGACGTTTACGGAGCTAACACTACAAACCAACGCACCACCTGTTATTGGTTTGCTCGCTTCCGTTCTGGAAATTTCGACCTGAAAAATGAACCTCGCGGTCGTCCGAAGACTTTGGTCGACAATGACGTATTAAAGGCGATTGTGGAAGCTGATGATACACAATCTACGGCTGAATTAGCAGCAGCTTTCGACGTTAGCGTCAAAACAATATTGGTCCATTTGCGTCAAATTGGCAAGGTAAAAAAGCTTGACAAATGGGTGCCCCACGAACTCAATGATCGCCAGCGCGAAGTACGCGTCGAGACGTGCCTTGCACTGCTCAACAGACACACAAATGAAGGAATTTTGAACCGCATTGTTACCTGCGATGAAAAATGGATTCTGTTTGATAACCGTAAGCGCTCAGCAAGTTGGTTGGATCCTGGTTCAGCACCTAAACAATGCCCTAAACGAAAACTTACCCCTAGAAAAGTGATGGTCACTGTTTGGTGGTCTAGCGCCGGTGTGATTCATCACAGCTTCTTACCAAACGGGGTGAGCATTACTGCAGATGTGTACTGTGAAGAACTGAACACAATGATGGAGAAGCTGGCGCATCTCCAACCAGCATTGGTCAATCGCTCGTCTCCGCTGCTCCTGCACGACAACGCGCGACCTCATACTGCACAGCAGACGGTCTCCAAGTTGCAAGAACTGGGGTTGGAAGCTCTCCGTCATCCGCCCTACTCACCAGACCTTGCGCCTACAGACTACTACTTTTTCCAGAATTTGGATAACTTCTTGGCGGGAAAAAAATTTAATACCCGAGAGGCAGTACAAAATGCCTTTGAAGAATTTGTTGCCTCCCGTCCAGCTGATTTCTTTAAGAAGGGCATCAATAAACTGCCACTGCGATGGCAAAGATGCATTGATTGCATGGGTGATTACTTCGATTAATACAAATAAAAAATTCATGAAAAAAATTCGTTTAAATTTATTCATACAAAACGGCAATTTCATAGGTAAAGACCTATTATGTTAATCAATAGTAGCTCGGAGTCCAGGTGTGTTCCCTGTTGATGATAATATATCATCACCCCTATTGCATGGAACTTAAACTAAAAAAACAACGAATTTTGGGTGGTATCACACATAAATACATATGCCCCTGCTTCCCTCTTCTGGGAGTACAAGTGTGATGTTATGACATCAAGAATAGCATGAAGAGAATGATTATAATGAGCACAAACGTTTCATAAAATAAGTGAGCAGGACAGGAAAACGTATTCAACTACAAGACGTTAGAATGTTGTATTTATTTCATGTTCTTATGACTGCCTACTCTGATAAGTAAGATACGTTTTTGAAGTGTGTACAGAACATTGTTAAGCCACGTGGGAAAGTGTTACATTGAATGCTTGCACGTGTTTGATGATGTGAATCATCTTGCACACTTCGATTAGTAATTGTAAGGAGCAATGTGACGTAGTACTTTATTTACTGTATATTCAACCTGCTGGCTCCTAACGAGCTTTACAAAGTCAAATCCATATGACAAATCCATATGAGTCGATTCTCGCTTTGCTGCTAACGCTACAAAGTCGTAAAGAAAAAATGTGTGCTAAAAAGACTCGTCTCGGTAGCTAAAAAACGTCTAAAAAAGCTTTTATGTTCTGTCAACAGTTTCAATTATTTTGACTTAGGTACGTGAAGGGCGCATTCCGTATTAGACAAATAGTGATAATATTGCGAAGCCAATCAAAATAAAAATCAGTACTAATGATCTGATAGCTCTAAATTTTTTTGACTATTCAATTTAGTCGGGTTCGCGATATTATCACTTTTGTTGCATTTCGGAACACGGCAGAAATTGAGTGACAGAAAGTTTCATAACATGAACATAACCTAAAAAAACTCACAAAAATGCGACTAATAAACTTATTTAAATCGTTGAAGCTAACTTCACAAGTGCAAATAACACGTTTCAGTTCCGAATACGTGCCTAAACCGCTTCGTAGCTTGAAAGCGAAGTCTACTCGCAACACAGTTCAGTACTATGTCGATTCTTACCGGGTTAGAGCCGTCGGTGGATCTGGGGGTGATGGCTGCATATCCTTTCTTAGTGCGTGGTGTAAAGACCATGCAGGACCCGACGGAGGTGATGGTGGAAACGGTGGACATGTTATTTTCCAGGTATGTTTATATTGCCAACTTTTTTTTAGTTAATGCTACTGATCACGAAAACAAATGTAGACAAGGCCAGATTTGGCCCTGTAACAGCTGACCTGAGTCAGTGGATCGTCTTAGGGTTTGGCATACGAGCTGCTTGAAGACGATATAGTTTTAAGTGCTAGGGACACCCCAATGTAAGGTACCTTTCTCTAAATAGTAGGTATAAAGGCGCTGTTTTCGTCTGACTGTTTCTCTGCTTACTTCTCCTAAACCACACAACGGATTTTAATATGGTGTTTCCACTATTATTTAGAATAATTTAAAGAACTCTTTCTGGAAGGTATGTAAGAGACCCGCATATTACAGTAGAGAAAGGATCTGGTCGTCGGTCTTTCGGGCTTCTGACGACACGTAACAACTGTCAAAGATCCACCATGACTGACAGCCGGGACCAATGGCTTAACATGCTTTCCGAGGCAGGGAGGTCTCCATGGAAGAACTGCAGCAAGCGTAGCCTAACCTAACTGATCAACCCATGCAGCATGTGCAGCAAAAGCCATTGATTCAAACTAGGCTGAGAATCAGCCCTTTTTGAAGGTCAATATTATGTAGGACAGTCCTCCAAAACGCTCGCCATTCACCACTTCCTAGTGCTTTAGCTTGGAAAAGGTGGTGCAGCAAACTCCCCAGCAGCACAGCTGTCTGATAAGTTAGAAGAACTTGATTCCGTACAATAATAAAAAATAAATGATTTATACAGTCAAATAAAATAAACAATTATATCGACGGGGAAGTGCTAACAACTCCTAACTTACATTTTTTACGAAAACGACTTATAAATGCAGTTCGATAGAGAATGAATTGCGCGTCTACTGATATATGAATTAAGTTGAAATTCGCAATATTGACGTAGCAAGGCACCGCAGAAACATCTCCTATATTAAGGTCCATCACAACCTGATTAATTTTGGCAGGAAATATATTCTATCTTACAAATGGAAACATCTCGTAACTTCATTTCAAATAAATTTAGAGCTAATATCTCCTACCTTTATGCGCTAGTACAGTGTTCCCCGCTCTAGAGCGAGACAAAAACGGTGCGTATCTCGAGTATATCTTCGAATATGGTTGAAAACTTCAACGAGAAATGATAATATTCAATGACTTGACTGTTACTTTTTTGAAGTACCTATGGAAATTACTCCTATTTTCAAATTTTCAGCCACACCAGCTTGGTGATACCTCCTATCTTACATTATCTTGCCAAATACTTATTCCAAACAAATTTTGATTATTACCTTACAAGCGGGTCCATTTAAGTATAAAATTGTCATTTACACATTTTTTCTTAAACTTGTGGGAAAAATAAAAAACGTTTTTTTCGCCTCCTGTAAAATTTGGTTTTTGTAAGTTAGGAGTTGTTAGCACTTCCCCGTCGATATGAAGTAACTCATACAACCTGTCAGTAGGTAAGCAAATTCTGGTGAGAGAACACAAACATTGTTGTGAGCGACCAACAATTCTTATTGTTTAGTACTCAATACATTTTATAGCAGATTTTTTTAGATTTCTAACAATTGAACTCTTGCATAACTATAATTGCACTGGCTGAACAGGTCCATAGTGTGGTTCTTTCCTCAAAAGACCATTTGAGTTATCAATCTACATGGTCATCACATGAGCTGACCAATACAATGTCTAGACTCTAAGCGAAGATTTCCTGAAAATGCTCAAAAAGGCAGTTTTTAAACTATTGTATCTCTTTATCAGTAAATAATGTTGAACGCAAAAAAAATATATGATATTTTCAAGTCTTTTTTGCACACAGTGATTGAACTCAAAACATAATTAAACATACTATAATGCATCAAAAAAATCATCAAAATCACCTCTTAACTATCTTTGAAACCAGTTTATCCCTTCAATAACAATTATTATTATAATTAAAAATATACCATAAAATTCCAAATGCCAAACTGCATCCAGTGATGGATTATTTTTTTATCAAATAGTTAATATCTAATTTTATACGATTTTATTTCCATTTTTACGACAATGCTTGCTCATTTATTGTTCGAATTTATTACAACAGATTTTAACCCGTATCGGATTGTAGTAAGAACTATTATTGCTCATAACGACAATACGACGAGTAGATTCAAAATTACTGTGACCTCTGAGTTTATTTCGGCCTTTCAGTAGTCAGATAGGAAACGCCGACCTCATCTAGTTTAAAAAATATGATTGACGTGTTAAAGTGTTTGTACAAACCTACTTACAGAAATAAAATCATTTAAATTCCAGGCCACATACTCGTCTAAAAGCCTGAACCACTGCAAGTCGGTAGTGCAGGCGAAGCACGGGGAGCGGGGCTTCAACAAGGACTGCCACGGGAAGAACGCACAACATATTGTAGTACCGGTTCCTATAGGTACGTTTGTCTTTAGTTTTTTTCTCAATTTAATTAGGGACTGGGTGCCTGAAGATGGACGAAGCCGTCGTGGTCGGCCCAGAAAGCGGTGGTAAGATAGCCTGGACGCGTACCGCGAGGGCTAGTTCGAGGTGGCGCGAGAAAAGAGTTTCTGGAAGGACTTGGGGGAGGCCTTTGGCCAGCAGTGGGACAGTATTGGCTAAACAAAAACAAAATTGGGACTTGCTATTAAGAGGGACCGACAGGGACGTAAGTTTGGCCCATTAGAGACTTTTCAAAACAACTATTTTGCATAGAGTCCTTTCAGCTTTCCGCGGCTGAACGGATGCGTACGCATCTCATACAAAATCGTTGTTTTCTATGGACAAAAGCTGAACAGAGCTGAATAAGTGTGAGTAGTCCCTTAGTCATCTGGCATGCGCCAGATGTGTCCAGTTCAATTCCATTTGGTAGGCCCAGACGGAGATGGCGGGATGAGCTGGACTCCTTCAACAAGAAGTGGTCACTAGCAGCTGTAAACAAAGAGAAGTGGAAGGAACGTACAGGGGCTTTCGCCCTGCAGGGATCGTCACATTCTTTTAATAATAATTAGGGACTGCCTCGTTGGTCTAGAGGTCGCAAGCACTATTACTGAGCATGAGGTACTGAATTCGATTCCCAGGTCGGACAGGTTTTTTTACCGACTTCAAAAAGGAGATTATCAATTCGACATGTTTACTCTGTTTTTTTTTGAACCGACGAAAAAACGGAGGAGGTTACTCAATTCGACGCGTATATTTTTTTTTTTTTTTTTTTTTTTATGTATGACCACGCATAACTTTTTACAGAGTAGTCCGATTTTGATAATTCCTTTTTTATTGGAAAGGGTATACCCCGAAGTTGGTCCCATATAAATTTCAAAGAAAAAATCCAACCCTAAGGGTAAGAAAACAGGGGATGATTGATTGTTTACTCACAGATTTTAATACTGAGTTGTGTATTACAAAAAGTAATCAACAAAAAGTAATTAGTAGACTGTAGCCACAAAAAATTATAAAATAATAACTTTTTAATAAAAAAATTAAACCGCCGAAAAACCGAAAAGTAAAAAAATAATAAACTAGCTTTGTCCAACCCCAATAACTAAGTTCGGAAGTCGGTGACTTTGGAAATGTATCTAATTATATGTCACCGCCTTCCGAACTTAGTTATTGGGGTTGGACAAAGCTAGTTTATTATTTTTTTACTTTTCGGTTTTTCGGCGGTTTAATTTTTTTATTAAAAAGTTTTTTTGTTATGTGTGTTTGGGCATAACTCCGTCATATACAGAATAAGTTTTTAACCAGTACGCAAAACTGTACTTAACTCATGGTTAAGTACAGTTTTGCATTCAGCATATCATTGTAGACCCCCCAGGCCCTAGCGCAGAAATTTTTCGTCGGTTATATAAAAAAAATCAGCTGTTTCATAGAAAAGTGCAATACCTACGCGGTCAAAATGTATGGAACAGTTGTTTTTTATTTTTGTATAGCCTACAAAAATTTCTGCGCGGGGTTCTAGAATGATATACTGAATTCATGGTTACAGTTTGCGCACTGGTAAAAAAATGATCCTGTATGTAAATTTGTATGTGTAGATGTATGTATTATCTATGCTATTATTTTGTTATTGTGATAACGTTCTTTGTATTCACTTTCAGGTACAATAATCCGCGACGCTTCCGGCCAGGTGGTGGGCGACCTCAGCGCGGAGGGCGTCATGTTCGTGGCGGCGCGCGGCGGCTCGGGCGGTCGCGGGAACAAGTTCTTCCTCACTGACACCGAACAGGTGACGTACACAGCATCATCAGCTTTTAATATTCCCACTGCTGGGACACTGGGGCCTCCTCTCTGTTGGCCGTAATACACCTCGCGGGCCCAGTGCGGGTTAGTAGATGTCACATAATATGTCTTCGATTTCTTGTTCTAAGACATGCCGGTTTCTTCACAGTGTTTTCCTTCACACTTTTGAGGGCAGCGGTGCTACATTTTGATCGCGTAGGTATTGCACTTTTCTATGAAACAGCAGATTTTGTTTTGTATAACCGACGAAAATTTTCTACGCTAGGGGCTCTAGAATGATATGCTGAATCATATAAAATAAATTATATTATTATAATATGTATTATATTATATTATACTACGAGTGGCAACCCTACAGTACACACTTATTAGCTTGTCTGACCGTGCGACGTGTGTGCTGCAGGCTCCCAGCGTGGCCGAGCTGGGCGCGACGGGCGAGACCAATGTGTACATGCTGGAAGTGCGCTCCATGGCACACATCGGGCTCATTGGGTTCCCTAACGCAGGTCAGTCTGTGTCATAGTTAACTGTTTAGAGTTATGAGGACAGGGTGTGCAGTTACCGCCGCAGGAGACGCTCTGGGCGTCGGGAATCCCAGGCTGATTTTCGGCCACCGTAGGCGTGGCCTGGGTAGCTCGCTGTCCGGTAAGGACCAAGCCCAAGTCGACGGCGCGTTGTGTTCCACGCGCGCCTCAAAGAGATGTCAGTACCAAATGATGGGGCCCGCAAGGGTCGATGCCTGCCAGGGATGCGGGTTTGTCCGAAAGAGATACCACAGCCCCTGGCATACGGGCTACTGAGGGAACACGGGTGGGCTTTAGTCAGTAAAAGTCAGACACGCCCTCCTGCTCCACCCAGAGCGGGAGAAGTTATTTGATGATGTCCCAGCCAAAAAAAAGGGTGTACAGTTCACTCATCCGCTGGTGGGCTACTGCCCGATGATGTCGGGCCGTTCTATAATATGTCGGCGCGAGGCCAGGGTGTGAATCACAGCCACCGCCTGCAGTACATGTTTTGAAGCATTTTTAACCGACGAAAAAACGTAGGAGGTTTTCAAGCCGACGCGTATATTTTTAAAATGTATGACCACGCTTTTTACAGAGTAGTCCGATTTTGATAATTCTTTTTAATTGGAAGGGGTATACCCGAAGTTGGTCCCATAACATTTTGGAAAAAAATCCAACCCTAAGGGTAGGAAAACAGGGGATGAATGATTGTTCAATCACAGATTTGAGTTGTATTATTGTATTTGTATTGTTGTATTTCTATTACAAAAAGTAATCAAAACTTAAGCATGTAGTAAATTACTAGATTATAGCAAAAAATATATAAAATAAAAATAAAATAAATACCTTTTAACATAAAAATTTAGCCGCTGAAAAAACTGAAAAGCAAAAAGTAATAAAACTTTTTTGTTTAACCTTAATAACGAAGTTCGGTAGCCGGGTCACCGCCTTCCGAACTTAGTTATTAAGATATTTTTTTTTGTTAAAAAGTTTTTGCTATCTACTTTGCAAAATTCGCCAATACCAACTAAACGTCATCTCTACTTGATGGCTATTTTTAAGTGCTTATATTTGAAGGTTTGGGCGCTGATATCCGAAATACAGGCTTTCGCATAGTTCGGCTTACAGAAGTCGAATGTATTTGTAACCAGAAAATATAGCCCCATAATACATGTGAATCATTGTAAACAGTTATTGAAATAAACTTATTTATGTAATACAGTGAAACCTGGTTAAGTGGGACCTGGATAAGTGAGAAACCTCTATTATTGAGAACTACAATGAGGTCCCGGCACTTTTTCATCGAATTACCTCTGTTAATGGGACTTTTCGAACTTGGTTAAATGAGATTTGATTTCTAGGATTTTTTCGATGTTTACCTCTATAATTGGGACTCTGGAGCTCAATTCCCTTTATAAGTGAGACAATTTATCAGGTTGGGACAGGTTACGACAGGATTGTTTACAAATATTTGAATTTCTTTCGCAAAATTGTCACCTTTATAAATGGAATAACGGTACATTTCGACCTCTATAAGCGGGCCCTCTGTAAATGAGACAACTAAATTTTAAACCTGTCTAATTGGAAAACTGGATAAATGAAAACCTCTTTAAAAGGTACAAAACCCTTGGTCCCTTGAGATCCCAATTAACCAGGTTTCACTGTAGTAGGTTTAAATTCATCATAAATTTCATAACGTTATTTTGGCTAAGTTATTGTTAATTAGTTTATTATAAAGACATTTTTTATTTTAACCTGTGACGTCACAAAGGTTTTGACCCCCCCTGTCACTTGTCACACAATGTCACATTTTGTTGACCCCTACGCTTAACGTGTGACGTAATTTATGGATGGCCCCTAAGTGGAAATAACATCAATTTGAAACTTGGATCTGAATAGAATCAATACTGTTGCCAGGCAAGAGCACGTTACTGCGCGCACTGACCCGCGCACGTCCCACCGTGGCGCCGTATCCCTTCACCACGCTCCGGCCGCACATTGGTAAGTTGCATTCACAATAGTTTATTTCATAATCTATTTATTTAATTGTACATGCACAATATTAATCATAATCTGCCTATAATATTCCCACTGCTGGGACACAGGCCTCCTCTCTGTTCCACCACGCAGGCCCAGTGCGTGTTGGTAGATGTCACATGTCTTCGGATGTTTGTTTCTAGAACATGCCGGTTTCCTCACAATATTTTCCTTCACCGTTTTGAGAACAGTGGTGATGAAATAATTTACACAAAGTAAAGTGCTTGCTTGGGTTCGAACCCACGACCCACGACTCGTAAGTCGCAGTCGTTACCATTGGGCCATCGCTGCTCCGTGACTTTGACACTGCAAGTGACTATTATGGCAACGCATTTAGGTACAAAATCCAGGTCATTATACACTCGTGTTTTTCACTTTACACTACCACACTAGTGTTTATTACTTTAAATTTCTTTTTGCTATGTAGCGCGGCGCGACCTAACCAGCGCGCCATTATAAAAAAAAAAACTTAAAAAAATATTAAGGTTTTCGTTGTATAGTTATCGAAAAGGTCGGGTTCACAAAATTTAAAAAATAACAGTGGCACTGCGGGAGTGCCGACAGAAGTAAAAATTTGAACAATTACGTGTATATTTTTTATCGTCAATACAGGATTTCAAATTGGGTCCTTGGGTCCTGATTGCACTCGGTAAAAAATTATAAACGAGCGATCGACTTCAGCCATTAAAGGTAACAGCACAGATTTTGACGATCAAAATACAAAGGGAAAGAAAGGGATAAAAGAATTAGAATTTCCTAATGAAAGAAAGGGACTCTTCCAAAAGACATCAACGTGCGACTCATCCGTGTGCTCGTTCACCCATATATACACAGTATACATATAGCTCATGGAAAGCGTTCGGTGACGATGACGCGAGTTCCATGATTTTTGTTCACCCAAAAAGTGCTTAACGCGCTTAAAGAAGTGCACTATAAAACAAAGGAAATCACACTTCAACAATACAAGTCTATTTTTTTCCTCGTAAGTGTGTTGAAAAACGTCGTAAGAAAGGAATGTGCAGTGATCATTACATTCATACACACTTTTATTACTAATATAATTTACTATTTTAAAACATGAGTACCTAATTACTTACCATACAAATATCTTAAAAATAAGGTAGTGCGCTGTTTTGCCACTATTGGTATACAAATGATTAAAAATAATTAAATAATCACTATTTAATTACAATTATAAATGACTTTTTATCAAAATAGATGAATGATTTTATTTTTGTTAGTAAGATTGTACAAACACTAACTCGTCAATCATATTTTTTAAACTAGACGCGGTCGGCGTTTCCTATCTGTCTACTCTGTGAAGAAAGGCCGAAACAAACTCAGAGGTCACAGTCTCTTTTAAAGTCCAGACATAATCTTGGTCAGATCATGTGAAGACCATGTGGATTGGTGTCTCAAATGGTCTTCTGAGGAAAGAACCACACAGATTGAGTGGACCTGTACAGTCAGTGCACGTATTTGTCACTAATCGTGACAAATACATGCACTGACGTGAAATCGTGCAGCTCAACTCAAAAAAAAAATACAATATGATTATAATTATTTGAGTACCTAATTATCCATGTAAGCAATTTAAATATTATTACAATTCAGAGTCAATTTCATTTATGGTTTTCATTTAATTTCTTCTTTTTATTTCATTTCATTTATTGTAGTCTAATTACACTATCAACTGCAACAAACACAACAACAAATAACAATAAAACAAACAACAACAATCACAAAACAAACAATCTGTTTCTCTGTTTGTACAGTCGCTATAATCTTGCTTTAAAATCTTTATTCATTTGTTGTAGGCATGATCCCGTATGACGACTACGAACAAGTAGCCATAGCAGACCTCCCGGGTTTGATTCCCGGCTCACACAAGAATTATGGCCTAGGTAAGTGTAATAAAATTTTCAGTGAAATTTACTTACTACTGCGTATACATCATCTGCCTGTTTTCTCCCACATGTTGTGGTTGGCTTCTAGTCTTACCGGATGCAGATGAATAACAGTATTTAACATGTAGCGACTGCCTGTGTGGCCTGCTCTCTGTGAGAGGCAGTGGGCCTTATTCCACCGCGCGGGCGTTCAAAGTGATTCCGATGTTTTATTTAGAGAATAAACATTTTTTTTCTACTCTCATATCGTTAAATTTGAAATTGTAAAATTTTAAACGATTTTATATGTACTGAAATTTAAAATTTGAATCTCAGGGGTTTATTTATAAAAACGTTGCTTCAAGTTAAGAGATGTTTAAAAGAGCGTTTGTTCTGAAAGTTGGCAACGTCGCAAATTGCTGTCAAATATTTACGTGAAATTACGTGTTCTGATTAATTTGGCAATATTACTGTATGAAAATATGATGAAATGTATAGTTGAACAGATGCTAATCATACTCATAACTTTAACAAACGTTTATACATAAAGGGGTTATCTAAATCTAATAACACATTTTCTCAACAACAAACAATTTTTAGGCGATGTTTTAAATAGTATCACACATACTAGTACTAGTGTTTTAAAACCCCTCATTTCGTAAAAGTTCCATAAACTACTGTATTTTGTTTCTTGAGTTTCTTGCCGTCTCTTCTCCATAGGAAACAACCAAGGGGTGGTCCATAAATTACGTCACAACAAATTTTATGCTGTTTTGACCCCCCCCCCCGTCTTTGTCACAGGTGGTCACACTTGTAAAACCCCCTCCACTCTTATGTGACGTCACATATTTTTAAATTTTATATTTAGAAGTAAGAGTAGGTAGGTAGAGTTTTAGTATTTTAGGTTTTAACGTGTGACGTCACAAAGCTTTTGACCCCCCTGGCCCTGGCCTCGTACTTGTGACGTAATTTAGGGATGGCCCCCAATTAGTGCAGTGCACCTAGCTTCTGACGTTTCATAAGTGTCCATGTAGGTTTACATTTTTTTTTAATATTCTATTCCAGAATTATGTGAAATAAAATACTTTGATTTCATATAATTTCTAATTGCTGACAATCAAATGAATTAGAGAAGTGGTGGTCCAGTGGTTGCGACCGATACTTACGCGTTGTAGGTCGTAGGTTCGAACCCAGCCAGGCGCTTTACTTTGTATAAATTATTCCATGACCATTGCTCTCAAAACGGTGAAGGAAAACATCGTGAGGAAACCGGCAAGTCCGCAACACTTCGAACATATGTGACATCTACTGGGCCCGCGTGGTGGATTCTGTCTTGCCAAGAGGCCTGTGTCCCAGCAGTGGGAATGATATAGGCTAATTATGCAAATGAATTCTTGTCGACGTATACATTTATTTACCTACCAGTCTCTGCCCTTTAGGGAAATTGGTCTTGATGTTACATCAACCATTTAAATTTTTCTAGGCATCCAGTTCCTACAGCACGCGGAACGCTGCAGAGGTCTTATCTACCTCCTGGACGCCACAAACGACCCTCTACAACAGTACGAGACACTCTCCTACGAGCTGCAGCAATACAACTCCAAGTTCAGCGAGAGGAGGGCGTGCGTCGTCCTCAATAAGATGGACTTGGAGGAAGGGAGGAGGGCGTATGAGGATGTGCGGAGGAAGATGGATGTGATCGGTATCTCGGCCAAGACTGGCATGAATTTGAATGTGCTTTTGAAATCTGTGAGGGATATGTATGATGGTGAGGAACGGTGATGTTGAGAATAGTATGCAAGGAGGTTTTGGTGTGTGGTGGAAATCGGAACTAAAGACGCCATCTTGCTTTTTCAATACAGGATAAAAATTTAACCAGTGCGCAAACTGCAAACATGAATTCAGCATATCATTCTAGACCCCCCAGCGCAGAAATTTTTGTCGGTTATACAAAAAGCAAATCAGCTGTTTCATAGAAGTATAATACCTACGCGGTCAATATGTATGAAACAGCCGTTTTTGCGCAAACTTCTTTTTTTGGGTGAACAAAATTCATGAAACTCGCGTCATCGTCACCGAACGCTTTCCATGAGCTATATGTATACTGTGTATATATGGGTGAACGAGCACACGGATGAGTCGCGCGTTGATGTCTTTTGGAAAAGTCCCTTTCTTTCATTAGGAAATTCTAATTCTTTTATCCCTTTCTTTCCCTTTGTATTTTCACCGTAAAAATCTGTGCTGTTACCTTTAATGGCTGAAGTCGATCGCTCGTTTATATTTTTTACCGAGTGCAATCAGGACCCAAGGACCCAATGTGAAATCTTGTATTGGCGATTAAAAATACACACGTAATTGTTCAAGTTTTCACTTCTGTCGGCACTCCCGGAGTGCCACTGTTTATTGTTTTTATTTTATTTTATTTATTATGGGACAATAAGCAGCTACAATATAAAATGTTTACAAATAACAAAAATTAATATAGTATTAACAATATTGCAGCCCACTACATTATCCGCATGTTAACAAAATTAAAATGAGGTAAAAAGTGCCACTAGAGTAGCATTACTCAGATATATTAAAGCAAAATATAAGTAAATGATTAAAAAAAACCAACATTATTTAAATACAGTGCAATTAATTAATTAAGTACTTATTTGAAAAGGAAAGATTGTTTGAAAACCTACGAAAAATGTCTACGCTGGGGTTCTAAAATTTACATCTGTAGCCATGGTTACAGTTTGCGCACTGGTTAACATTTTATGCTACTAATATTATAAATTAGCTTCCGCCCGCGACTCCGCCAACATGGAAGTCGAAAATCATCCCGCGGGAACGTACTGCCGAGACAAAAAGTATCCTATGTGTTAATCTAGGTTGCGTGATTGAGTAACAAACATACAAATTCTCGCGTTTATGATATTAGTAAGGATGAGAAAGTTTGTGAAGATGTTTGGATGTTTGTTACTCAATCACGAAAAAACGGCTGAACGGATTTGAATGAAATTTGGCACACATATAGATTATAACCTAGATTAACGTATAGGATACTTTTTATCCCGGGATTACGTTCCCGTGGAATAATTTTTACCTCCACGCGGGCAAGGCCCCGGTGGATGCTAGTCCAGCGGGCTTAGCATGACGCTTTGTATTTCTACGAAGAATAGACAGTGCCTTTTCAATACAAAGTGACATTTCGTTCCTACATTTTTGATATCGCACCGTAGATATCCTTCTACAATCTGTCATTTTGTCTTTCGTTTCTAACAATCTGTGTCTAGCTAGGTCCCTATAAATGTAGACTATTTCAGAAGAATATTTCTT
This sequence comes from Polymixis flavicincta, assembly GCA_949987655.1. Classification (NCBI taxonomy): domain Eukaryota; kingdom Metazoa; phylum Arthropoda; class Insecta; order Lepidoptera; family Noctuidae; genus Polymixis; species Polymixis flavicincta. The sequence goes on from OX465200.1 coordinate 12,957,452, forward strand.
CCCAAACTGTCTAAATCACACTGACAACAAAACTTTCTACTCGACGGCCACAGAGTATATACGATTATCTAGAAAATCATGATTCGTTTAGAACGCATAACTGTGATAATGAATAGAAAAACATAGCTATCTTCTCCTATTGTACATCATTTAGGTAATAGTTATTCTTCCGTCGACAAATCGGTGCTCGTGCTAAGCCTGCTGTATATTTCACAAAACATTATTTGCTTGCCCTTGCCCTAGTGTGTTGGGGTCAGCTTCTATTTTAAGTACATGGAACAACTACCTATGTGACCGCCACAACCCAGTTAACTTGTAACACGATACCTCTTGGTAAGACTGGTGGTCAAACTTCTGGGCTTCTGATTTCCTCCAACGACTGTCAAAGATCTATGTATTTGGAGACAGCCGGAGCCTTAACGTACTTTCTGAGGCATGTCACTATCCCGAAAGTTTGACAACCATGGGGCATCGTATTACCCAGTAACTGGGTCGTGGAGGTCAGATAGGCAGTCGCTCCATGTAAAATAGTAGTATTCAGATGCATCCGGTTAGACTGGAAGCCGACCCCAACGTGTTTGGGAACAGGCAAAACTTTGCCCTTGACCTGGTGCAACGTAGCACGGAGTTTCAATCAAATTCAACCCCAGCGTATACGTACTGGTTCCGTTACCACTGACGTGTGGCCTACTGTATGTGTTTGTACTGTGTTGTTTCTAGCTATGGTAACTAGGTACTTATTATATAGTTGTAAATAAGTTTCTTAGATAATAAATTAGTTATAAATGTCCATAATTGTTTAATTTTTTAACGAAACCGCCCTGCGCCAACATTTTTCCTCATTGTAATTGCATGAAATGATACATCTGCACCTAAATTGCGTAACACGCTATTGATCAGAATCTGAACAAAGAATATTACATAATCATCGACTCATTATAGAAAATATTATAATATAAAAATAGCAAATTAATGTCAAACTAATTATTAGGAAAAATATCTAGATACATATTTCACACTAGTAGCGCTCCGCGGTTGACCCGCGTAGTTCTCGTTCCCGTGGGAATACGGGCATAAAATATATTGTTGCGCGGCACGATTAATGTCTGGCTACCACTAGCGCCACATCATCATCATCATTTCAGCCGAAAGACGTCCACTGTTGGACATAGGCCTCCCCCAAAAGGGGGGTTTTGCCATAATCGTCACGCTTGGCAGGCGGGTTGGCGATCGCAGTATGGTGGTAAAATGCATAGAGAACGTTGCTACCCATTCTCTAGTAAGTCCCTTAGTCGCCTTCTACGACACCCACGGGAAAAAGAGTAACAAGATTTTTAATAAATAGAAAATGATACGTTACTGGTGTGCGGTGTCTCAGCGCACAAATACTTCTAAAACTGCGCCACAGAAAGTATTCGTACCGGTGCCATTTACACAAAGCTGACGTCACGTGATTAAAATGTCATCGTTGGGAGCGTTTTAGCGGTAAATTCAAAACAACGAAAAGTTAATTTGATTTAAAACGTTTGTAATTGAGAAAATGAATATAAATCAATTCATTAACATTTTTCTGTTACAATTTTCTTCCTAATCTTCAAATTAAAATAGGATTTAATAAATTGGAAAATACCCTATTCACAATGCTAAGTATGATACATGGAGCTCAATTAATCATATGCCAAGTTATTGTTCCTATTGGTCAATAATTGTCGGAGGAGGCAGCTGAAGCCCGAAATAAAAACCCGATAGCATATAGTACTCTTTGATAAAAACTTAAGGCAGTACAGGTTTGACTTTTCTAGAAAAAAATCTAGAGAAGACTGCAACAGGGACCTTATTGATAGATTGTTATTAAGTTTCGATCGCTTGATCTGATGGTCACAAACAAACTCAAACTCAGAACTAAAAGCATTTATCTAAACTTCTATACTAATATTGTCCCGTGTGGTGCCGGACGTAAAAGAATATCACCATCCCATTTCTTCCCGTGGGTGTCGTAGAAGTCGACTAAGGGACTTACTGGAGAATGGGCAGCAGCGTTCTCTATGCATTTTACCACCATACTGCGATCGCCAACCCGCCTGCCAAGCGTGGCGATTGTGGCAAAAACCCCCCTTTTTGGGGGAGGCCTATGTCCAGCAGTGGACATCTTTCGGCTGAAATGATGATGATGATGATAGGTAGGTACTAATATATTAATTATAAAGAGGAAAGATTTGATTGTTTGTTTGCATTGAATAGGCTCCGAAACTACTGAACCGATTTAAAAAAAAACTTTCACTGTTGGGAAGCTACACTCTCCCCGGGTGACATAGGCTATATTTTATCCCCGTATTCCCACGGGAACCGAAACTACGCGGGCATGAAACCGCGGAGCGCTGCTAGTCTACATATTCACGGTAAGCCACTGAACCCGAATTCTTATCTTCAAGTGCTTAAGTTTTAATTAGTTACAGAAGATGTTTATAATTAATTAAACATTGTAGCTCAACGCGGTAACAGTATTATTTTAATACTAATACTTTTTCAAGAATATTAATAGTAATTCGATTTTCTTCGCGGCAAAAACTTTTCTCGCTTTTGAAATTCGAACAGTTTTCATTTATTGTCTTTGGTTTTTCCTGATATTCTCGTTATTGTCGAAAAGAGTTTGGAAGTGCAATTGAAGAAAAATGTTTCTTAAAATAGTCAGTTATCTCATATTACTGAATGTCTGTGTTTATGGGTATACAGGAACGACAATTTCTGTAGACACCCCAGTGGGAGAAATACGTGGGCTTGACAACGAACAATTTATCATGTTCCTGGGCATTCCTTACGGACTAGTAAATGAGACAAATCCATTCGGGGTAAGTCTTCACAATTATGTATTGACGTGAAAATGTTTCTTTGGTGGTAAGATCAATTATAATGACGAAAAGAAATGTAAGACTTTGATCTTACTTATATTATAAAAATGTTTATACGTTTATTATTCAATCACGCAAAAACAGCTAAACGGTTTTAGATAAAATTTGGCACGCAGATAGATTCTAACCTGGATTAATAAAGGATACTTTTTGGAACGTACTACTCGTTCCCGTGGGATAATTTCCGATAACCACGCGGGCGAAGCCGCTGGCAAAAGTTAACGACTTACTTATATGGGACTGCTCTAACTTATTCAGCTCTGTTCAGCTTTTGTCCATAGAAAACAATGATTTTGTATGAGATGCGTACGTACGCATCCGTTCAGTTGCGGGAAGCTGAACGGAGTCTACACAAAATCATTGTTTTCTATGGACAAAAGCTGAACAGAGCTGAATAATTGTGGGTAGTCCCCAATTAGGGTTTTCTGAAATGACGTTCACTAGGTGGCAGCACTGAGACGTCAGGTCCGGGCACCTGTCAAAAGTGTCAAAGCGCGTACGGACTGAATGGTGAACAAATGAAATCGAACTGGAAGACCCCAAGTGGCGCCAACTGGCTTGAATATTCAAGAAAACCCTCATTACGACACTTGTAAATGCTACCTTATAAGGTGAAAGCTTCAACGTAGCCCGCGAAATTTAAAATTAGAATAATTAAAAACTTACTAATATTATAAATGTGAAAGTTTGTGAAGATGTTTGGATATTTGTTACACAATCACGCAAGAACAGCTCAACGGATTTGGTTGAAATTTGGCACGCAGATTATAACCTAGATTAACACATAGGATACTATTTATCTCGGTAGTACGTTCCCGTGGATAATTTCGACCTTCACGGGGGCGAAGCCGCGGGCGGAAGCTAGTCATCAATCCAACCCTCAACCCTATCCCCCTTATTACAGAACAAGGTTTTTCTTTAGGTATGGTTTAAACCTTCGAGCCTATTTTTTAAATAAGAACCTAACTGACATCGAAATACAGCTCCTTTTACAAAACTGACAAGTTAGTCCAGTGCTAAATTGTCAGTTTTGGAAAAGGAGCTGTATAATTCTATTTCAGTTCTAAGTTCTTTTTTCAAAAACAGGCTCGGTGGTTTAAACCATACCTAAAGAAAAACCTTGTTTTGTAATAAGGGGGTAGAAGTTCTTTTAATTCCATTGACTGAAATATTTAATGAAAAATCATTTAATGGTATTAAACGAATTTAGAGGGTTGTATTTATTACTAACTTATGCCAGTGGTCTCGAAGTCGGAAATTATCCCACGGGGACGTATTAGGTACCGGGATGAAATGTATCTGTGTTGTTATCATGTCTTTAAAAAAATAATGTTATTTCATCTTTTTATATGCACGTGTTTCTGTGACAAATAAGTCCATTTTCCTTTCTTTGTTTCTTGTCTTTTCTATATGTTAATCCAGGTTAAAAACTATCTGTGTGCCAAATTTCATCCAAATCCATTTAGCCGTTTTTACATGATTGAGTAACAAACATCTAAACATACAAACTTTCACATTTATAATATTTAGTAGGATGCTGTGTTATCTTCTTTGAGTCTAAATGGCATAATCGGTCAACAACATACTACTTGTACTTAATTGAAGATAAAAATGAATTATCAACGTGACTTAACACTAACGTCGCGGGAGGCGTGGCACAAAACAGATAAAGAATGACTTTGGAGTGACTGATTATTCAATTTTATTATTTAATGTTATTTGAACACTCTGATAGGCGAGCAAGCTGTTTATTTCTTTGACGCACGTAGGTACTGTATTATTTAAATAGAACACTAGGTAATAATGGTGATTAACAATCTCTGCAGTATTATAAAATAAGCAGTAATAATATGATTATAGCTAGCCAACCGGCACAAAAAGTAACCTTAGGGTTAATCCAGGTTATAAATGATCTGTGTACCAAATTTTATCCAAATTCGTTGCGCCGTTTTTGCGTGATGGAGTAACAAACATCTAAACATACAAACTTTCACATTTATAATATTGGTAGGATAGGATAGTAGGGTTTGTTTTTATTTATTGTCTGCGATATAAGCATAAATCTATCTATATTAATAAAGAGAAAAGTCCTGACTGACTGACTGATTAACTGACTCATCAACGCCCAGCCCAAACCCTTGGACCCAGAAAGATGAAATTTTGCACAGAGGTTATCTTTATAATGCAGACAAGGAATAAGGAAGGATTTTTCAAAATTCAACCTCTAAGGGAGTTAAATAGGAGATGAAAGTTCCGCGCGGGCGAAGCCGCTGGCAAAAGCTAGTACAGGATAAGTTTTAACCAGTGCGCAAACTGTAACCATGAATTCAGCATATCATTCTAGACTCCCTAGCGCAGAAATTTTTCGTAGGTTATACAAAAAATTCTGCTGTTTCATAGAAAAGTGCAATACCTACACGGTCTAAATGTATGGAACATCTGATTTTGACAGATCGAAACGTAAGGTAACGCACACTGTCTTTTTTGTACCCTACCGACGCAGGAAAAGCTAAATTCTAAAATGATCAGCAACATAATTCTTGACTAAACGATCTTTTCCTCCAATTTTGGTCTTTTCCTGTTCTATCCGAGAATCAGATAAAAGTACAGCACCTTATCTTCACGTGAGACAGAGCTGCTTTCATAGCAGGCAATTCAATGCTAACATAATAATCATCTTTTTTCAGAACTCTATCCCTCATCCCTACTTCAATACTCCGTGTGAAGCTTTCGACGACTCTGCAATATGTCCGCAATACTTCAAAGGTCAAATTAAAGGCACCATCCAATGCTTGCATCTCAACGTCTACAAACCGAAAGTTATAAGCCCAGAACATACATTGCCAGTAATGGTGTACATCCACGGTGGAGCGTTCGCGGAAGGCAACGGAGCACTCAGCACGTACTCACCAAGATTTTTGATGACACACGATGTCATTGTCGTCACAATCAACTACAGATTAGGGCCTTACGGTCACCTCTGCTTACCCAACACCGAGTACAGTAACCAAGCGCTAAAAGACCAGAACATGGCTTTAAGATGGGTTAAAAACAATATCAGAAGCTTCGGAGGAGATCCTGACAACATTCTGCTTTTTGGACATAGCTCCGGCTCCATTTCAATTCACTTCCACCTATTATTCAACAAAGACATCGTATTTAACAAAGTCATTCTGCAAAGTGGCGTGGTTGTTGCAACGCTTGTAAACGCAGTCACGGACACAGCGACATTCGTTAAGGATGTCGGTCTGGATGACGAGAATATCGTCGTTGACAGATTTATTCAAACTATATCGGCCATAGACACGGATACGATGATCAACATCACGAAACTTTATGATTTCCGGCCTTGTATTGATGGGCAACTTCTAACTAAAAAACCGAAAATTACGAACTTGCGAAATATAAAAATTATGATAGGTGGAACAACGAAAGAAATGCTTTACTTCTATCCCAGAGAAGATAGATACGACAGTTTCAATTTAGTTGCAGAATTAGAGAATGGTTTTTCGGTTTCCAAAATGGCGGATAGCTCCGATGCCACAGATGTAATAAAACACTTTTACCTCGACAATTTAAAAGTTAATATTATTGATTTTGTATCAGATTTAACTTTTAATTACCCTATTGAGAGGACTGTAAGGTATTATGTACAGAATCATTGTACCGTGTACCGATATTTGTTCTCATACGACGGCGGCCGCAATTACATGAAAATTCGCGACAATATAACCACTGCAGGCTCCACACATGGCGATGAGTTGGGATACTTGTACGATATACCTCTAATAAAGAATACAACACCAGTAGACCAAGTCATAATCGACAGGATAAGCCTTTTGTGGACGAATTTTGCTAAATACGGGTACGTGTTTTTTACATAGATTTTTAGCGAGGATTCTGAATAAAAACAATTTGAAGATTAAGTCGAGATATAGACTCCAGGGCCTAGAGACAAAATACATTTATGTTAGCGTTTACGCCAAACGCTACGCCAAAATGTATGGGAATGACATTACCTGCGGAAAGAACACGACGTAACCTTTCCGCAGGTAATGTCATTCCCATACATTTAGGCGTAGCGTTTGGCGTGAACGCTAACAGAAATGTGTTTTGTCTAGGCCTGCTGTTGTTTTATGTTGTAAACTCTGACTAGCGGACAATTCTGACTTCCAGGTTCAAGTCTCTTTGTTGGTGATAACCCGAAGCCCCAGGATACCTCGCGGAATTCAAATTTTCTTACGTTTTTGCAATTTGCATGCCTGTGTCAAGTTGTATGTTGAACAAACCACAACCTGTCACTGACCTGCGAATTGCAAAAAAACGTGAGAAAATTTTAATTTCGCGGGTTACCGTAACTCATTCACCCTAAACTTAACTGAAGAAATATTGTGTTCCATATGAGTAGTTATCAGCCAGCACATCAAGCTACCTCAATCTGTCAAATTTCTTTGATAGATTTTCAACTGTATTACAAAACTGTAAGGTTCATGTTCAATTGGGAAGATTTGACAGTTTGGGATAGTTTGATGTGCTGGCTTTTGTACATCTCTACTCTGCCAATCTTTTCGGGGAATATAAAGCCTTATAAATGTATGTACAGTCACCAGCAGGTCAAGCTATCCCAAACTGTCAAATTTTCCCAATTGAACATAAACCTTATTCCTTTGTAATAAAGTTGAAAAACTATCAAATAAATTTGACAGATTGGGGTAGCTCGATGTGCTGGCCTCTGTACATAAAACGTAACGCGGGCTACACCTACCTTAAACATAACTAGAGAAATATCGTGTACCATACGAGTAGCATAGCACTATAGGTACACCTTCAGGGGGAATGTAGGGGTTATGTCATGTAACTAATCTGTTAAAGCGTCGTTTGACAAGTTTTCGTTTTCTAGTGATCCCACACCAACGACTTCAAACCTTCTACCAGTGAAGTGGACACCAGTAACTGCTGGAGCGAAAACCTATTTACAAATCGACACAAATCTGGAACTTCATAAAGGACCCTTCCAGAATCGCATGGCGTTTTGGGACTCTTATTATGCAAAATATGGAATGTTTGCCAAAGGAATTAGCTTAGGAGAGTCATATACTGAAAATAGGGCTTATAGTGTAGATTTAAGTAAATTATTGATGTTGTTAAGTCTTTTGTTAATTTGGCAGTAAGCCATCGTAGTTACAGGGGAAAATTACAGTCATTATGTTGCAATAAAAACATGTAAATACTCATAATATGTATTCCTAATCTTGTTTGCTTTTTAATCATCAAAGTACACATAATTGAGATGAAAACACATAAAGGTACAGAGGCCAGCACATCAAGCTACCCCAATCTGTCTTTCTTTGATAGTTTTTCAACTTTAATCCAAAGCAATAAGGTTCATGTTAAATTGGGAAAATTTGACAGTTTGGGATAGCTTGACCTGCAGGCGTCTGTATATGGGCGTAGCCAGCCATGGTGGGGCAGCAGTCTAAATAGTATGTAACTGGCAAACTATACCCGCGGCCCGCGGTCTTACCCCGGTAAATTTTTTCATACAAAAAACTTTTTTCAAAAAAATAACAACCGACTTCCAAACAAACACTACAAAGTGCAAAATAACTTTAATTTGGGAAGTCGGTGACTTTGGATGTGTATTTTAATTATTTGTCACCGCCTTCCGAAATTAAAGTTATTTTGCACTTTGTAGTGTTTGTTTGGAAGTCGGTTGTTATTTTTTTTGAAAAAAGTTTTTATTTTTCACTTTTTAGTTATCTACCCCTACCAATTCGAAATTTGATCATCCTTGGGGTCAAAACAATACACATTTATGCGATAGCAACATTCGCGGTTGAATTGCTGTAATTTTTTGAAGAGTTCCGTTGTCTGTCTCCGAAACGCATCATCAGATCTATATGAAATTTCAATGGGACCATTTCGGAGTAAACCCCTTTCGAACAAAAAAAGAATTTTGCAAATCCGTTTATATAAGACGGAGTTATGCCCGAACATACATAAAAAAAAAAAAAATATAAACATGTCGAATTGATAACCTCCTTCTTTTTGAAGTCGGTTAAAAAAGGTTACACTCTATGGCAGCCTGTATCTGTATGTATGTTAAATTCGAATTATCCAAAACACTTTCTTATTGCTCACCTACCTACACCACGAAATCTTCTATCCAAAAATGTGTCTCTAACTTCACCCGTTTGGGCTCTGGGCGTATGCCAATTTGTTAATCAGTCAATTTAGAGGTTTTTGTTTTGATCGCATTGTTTTTAGTATCGACTGTCGAGTGTGAACTTTCTTACGGTTCATTAGTATTGTAGTTAGTACCTAGATAAAAATTTTTTTTTGGTTTGGTCAGGTACCTTACAGGTCAGAGCCAGGGTGGGGCAATCGGCCCTCCGTGGCTTTACCCATGTATAGGTAACGTACAGAACACCGACCACTGAAACACTATACATCAACAACGGCGTCATCGCTGTTAATCTAATATACTTATTCCTGGTTGTTTAGAGATTTATTTCGATACCATTGTAATATTTTAGATTATTGTAAACATGGGCCGGGCCGCGGTAGCGGGAACTGGGCCTTGTACAGACGCCAGCAAATCAAGCTACCCCAAACTTTCCTAATTGAACATGAACCTTATGCTTATGAAATAAAGTTGAAAATCTATCAAAGAAATTTGACAGATTGGGGTTGCTTGATGTGCTGGCGTCTGTACATACATTTAGTGTTTTATGTATAGTGGGAGCGGTATATTCATAGATGAAACAATGACAATGTCACAGTGCCCGTGCCGTGTGGTGCCGGACGTAAAAGAATAGCACCATCCCATTTCTTCCCCTGGGTGTCGTAGAAGGCGACTAAGGGACTTACTAGAGAATGGGCAGCAGCGTTCTCTATGCATTTTACCATTATACTGCGATCGCCAACCCGCTTGCCAAGCGTGGCGATTATGGCAAATCCCCCCTTTTGGGGGAGGCTTATATCCAGCAGTAAACGTCGTTCGCCAGATATGATGATGATGATGATGAATGTCACAGAACATAATGATTTCTTGTCAACTCGTTGCAATAGGCTAGTCCGCGCCTTAAGTCGCCATTGCAACGAAGAAAAGCAAATGACGCTAAATTTAGAAAATCTGATGAGGATGAGGTGGGCAAGCACCATTTATTCGATTTTGCCGTTGCAACACTTGGGACTTGCTGTCAATTTGACAATTCACAAACACTCAAATGTCAAAGCCACGAAATAGACGCTCTGTCGTTAACTTTCGTAAATAAAACATTCAATACATAGCTTTAATTTTAACTTAATTTTACTTTAATACTTCTTGAAAAGACTTTTAAATACAAGCATATATTCGTCTAAGAAATAAATATGGGAGATTTATGCACAGGTTGCATGTGTACTGGCCGAAATCTGTATTATATTGGGGAGACCGGATTCTATAATTTATATTCGCAAATTTTGAATGAAATACAAGTAAGTATGATAGTTTTTGTGTTTTAATACGTTGCCAGGGACTATCACAATACTTTATAGTCTTCCATTGCGTAAAATAATCGAATAAGGAACTTTGAACGCGCTTTGTTTATGAGCAATAATTGAAATAATTAAAAACTCAACAAGGTTTGGACCTTGTTGAGTTTCAAATGTATGGATCAACATTTTATTTTTAACCGACTTACTATATATTCCACTTATGACTAATTGTCTTTTTTTCCTAAACACCTTTTCGTTTTTTCACCGTTTCGATTTTTATCAGTCGTCACCTTCTTTACCCACGTCGAAACAATGAATTTGTATGATTATTTTCAAGCTAAACACTGCATGATTATCAAGCCATGTCTGAGAACTGACAGATACTTTGACTTGAGCAGATGATCATTGTTACAGACGTAACAGTCCTTTCATAGTATAGATAGACACATTCAAACTCATTAATAACAACTAATTAAATGGATATTTTGAGGATACCACACTACTTTTGTCTACTTTCTTTTTTTCTACATCTATCACACACCGCTTATGTTATTTTTGTTTATCTATCAGGTATATGACTCACCACCATTCTACATCAGAGTGTGCTGGCGGTGCCTGGCACAGCTCCGCAACTGGCTGAAGTTTAAGGAGCAAGCCAAGCGGTCGTACACGCAGCTGCAATATGCACAGCAAGTAAGTGCTTCAATGGAAATAACTGATCCTCTAAAGACTTATTGACCTTCTAATTCCAGTTTTTTTTAGTTAATAAATAAATAATAATGAACAAAAATCTTTATTGCAGACCTCACCATCCATAAAAAAAAAACAAACGAAATATTAAAAAAAAAGTAAATAAAAAAAAATGAATAAAGAAAACAAAAACAATTCAATAGCATACATAGGTACACACACACACAAACTCACGGCTTCCACAAATCCCTTAGTCACCTTCTACGACACCCACGGGAAGATATGGGATGATACTATTTTACTACGTCCGGCAACACACGGAACGTACCAGGTACCAGGATAAAAAGTATCCTATGTAAATGATATCCTGTTAATCCAGGTTTTATACTATCTGTGTGGCAAATTTCATCCACATCCATTCAGCCGTTTTAGTGTGATTGAGTATGTAACAAACATCTAAACTTTCACATTTATAAAATTATAGTAGGCTTTGATTAAAAATATACCTATTACAGAACAACTTCCAGCAGCTGCCAGAGCCGTCCCACCTCACAGTCACCCACGTCTACTCCTTCAGTTACCCAGTGCCCCACATCAAGACGGAGACAGATGAGCCATACTGCCCACTGGACAGTGACAGCGACCGGCTCCACGCAGTCAAGATGGAGGAGACGCACTGTGAGCCGGAGACCTTTGTTAATGACCTGAACTTGGAACCTAAGAGGAGGAAGGAAAAGGGGAAGAAAGTTGAAAAGGTAGGTTTAGAGTGTGGCGGCATCTATAACGGCACATGCGAACTACGCATCAAAGACCTGACGTCACACAAATCCTAGATCGTTAGTGATGCGTCCCTCACTCATGAGGCCCCTCATTTGAGGTACTCGTGATCGCAAATTGAAAGAGTTACTCGAATTTCAATATTGAACCACCTCATTCCTCATCACCCCTCATTTGAAAATTGACATTGACATTATTGACAATAGGAAATCGAGGCAAGCGAGTTCGTGACTCGCGAATGAGGATTGAGTAATTGAGTGAGCTCAGTGAGCGAATGAACCGACTCAAAAATTGTATGGAGAATTGGGAATGAGTGAGGTGAGGTGTGATCTCAAAGTTTGGACAACACCGTGGCACACCGCACAGTAAACATTATTTAAATTATTTCAGCTACGATTAATTATTATGAACTCTAAAAGCATTAGCATTAGATTGGTAATAAAGGGTCATTGATTCGTTTATTTTGGCGGTCTATTTATAAGCGAAAGAAAATGATGTGTGTGAGAGAGTGAGGACGTGAATAATCGGATTATCGGAGAGTCGTGACTCGTGAGTACTCGTGAGTCGTCGTTGCACCCGCCCGCCTCGCTCACTTGAAGCTTCGTTTGAGTTCGGCTCGGGCTCGCGAGTCGTGAGGCGAATACGCCGTCGTACGATTCCTCACCTCAAATGAGGGGTCCCTCGTGAGGACCTCATGAAGCAAATTGAGGGGCTCCCTCATCCTCACATAAAATTGATGAGTTACCCATCACTATAGATCGTGCAATCAGAGTTTACCGCGCGACTCGTATATATACAACATCCCGACATCAACCGCGTCGGTCCTCTCGACCCATCTCCATGTTCGGCAAGCCGATCCCTTGGAGAAAGCGAGCCACATATCTAGGAGTGATCATGGATTAGAACCTCTTCTTCGCTGAGCACATAAAGAAGGCGCGTGCGTGCGACCTTTTCGCACTCGGTAGGTTTCAATCCGTCCTAATGGAAAGTAGCAAGTTGTCACTCAAGTAAAAGTTGCGCATTTACACAGCGTGCATCATGACCAGTGATCGGTATAGGCAGACTATATTTGTCTAAACTCCGGAGAACAGAGACAGAAAGTTGAGACTTCCTTACGACCATATTTTTTTTCCCGGGATTGAGGGAAAAACTTGAGTAAGTTGAAAATAAACTTTATTTAAGAAGTATAAAGGCTATTTTTGACTAAACTTGCAATTACCAAATTTTCGGGATTCCCACGTTTCTTCGGAATTTTTCCTGAAAATACTTATTGACAAAACGTAATGTATTCAATGATTTTATACAACAGTTAGTTGGATATAATTCAAATTCATGAATTAAAGTTAGATTATTAGGGATTTTACGAAAAGTCCCGAAAATTTGTTCATTCCAAGTTTAGTTAAAAAAAAAAAAAAACATTTATTTCAGGTAAATTACACTTATTGCCACAAATAGAAATAAAAATACACAAATTATACAAATAAAAACTAAATAAATATATCAAATGAAATTAAGCCATATAGAAATAAAATAACAATGTCAAATAAAATCAAATTAAATTAAATTACTTAAATCAAAATAAGCCTTCCCGCAATCATCGCTAGTACCGTGTTGGGGCTAACCCGCACCCTGTGCACCAAGGACGCGGCGCGCTTGCGCATGGTCGCGTGAAAGCAGTCGGTGCGCGCCTCTGCGAACATACCCGAGGCACTGCAGTATCGGGGTAAATAGCCTGTACACGTCTTGAATAAAGCTTATTTTCAACTTACTGAAGATTTTTCTCGGATCCCGGAAAAAAAATTATAGTCGTAAGGAAGTCTCCACTTTCTGTCTCTGTTCTCCGAAGTTTAGGCAAATATAGTCAGCCTATTCCGATCACTGGTCATGAGCTATGCCTGTGCAGTCTTTGCACACGCTCAACCCAACCATATCCATAGGATGCAGACCCTCCAGAACTGATTCCTCCGTCAAACAGGCCACCGGTTCCCCTTGATTCGTTCGGAACGAAATCCTCCATCTCGATCTCAGAATCCCCACTATCCTTCAGTTCCAAGCCGTGAACGATCGCAATTCTCTGATTGTGAAGGCCGCTAGTTATCCCCAGTAAGCCCCGACTTGCTATCCCCCTCCGTACCCGGGGGTGCCCTCAGCGTGCGGTCGGTTAGTAATTTAAGTAATCTGCCCCTGGCTGGTTAAGGCAGCCACAGGATAGTCCGATTCAGTAGTCACGACCTCTCAAGGTCAACTACGAGATACCATAGTTGAAAAAAAAAAACCGCCTGGCAGTTACCCACCATACACAACACCTGTCTGGTCCGAGGATCCTGCCTTTTACATATGAGTGAACTTTACACCCTGTTCCTCATACCTCTATAAGAGTTTCATCACCAGTATGGATCGCGGCACGTAAGTTGAAACAAAATCAGAAAAAATAACCGAAGCTACGAGCGCGTGCACTCGGTGCTTTGCACAGGAAAAGAATGAGTTCACCTTCTAGCATAGTCATTGATGTAACGTGTACTGAAGTTTGGAAATAAGTTACTTATCGCGGCACGGAAGTTGAAACAAAATCCGTCATTTTGGTTCAGCTTACGTGCCGCGGTCTCTACCAGGCTTGTTCCTCCCACCCATTGTTTTGTTTAAGACTACGTTGGCAGGGACGTAAAATCGTGGCGGTATTTTATCATGGTCTGGCAGTTTGAATAATGTGGCCTACCCAAATCCTTCTTTGGTATAGTTCGTCAAATCTTTGAGCTCCTTAAGTCTCGAGTTGAGCTGCATGATTACTGATAAATGCGTGCACTGAATGGACAGGTCCACTCAATATGTGTGGTTTTTTTCCTCAAAATACCATTATAGACACCAATCTATGTATATTGGTACAGATCATGTCTGAACTTTAAGAGAGACCTCTGAGTAACATCCTTTCTTCTCAGAGTAGTCAGATAAGAAACGCCGACCTCATCTAGTTATGACATAAAATAATGATTGACGTGAAAAGTGTTTGTACAAACCTACTTACAGAAATCATATCTTTGTCATTTATCACGCGCTGAATTTTCAACCGTACCAAATTTCATCAAAATCAGTCCAGCTGTTTCGGAGATTAACCGGGACAAACAGACAATTTTTTTTTTTTGTTAATATTTTAAATGCATTTAGTAAAAAGCCGTTATTTTGACAATACAAAAATACACTTCAATTTTATTTACATATTACAGTGAAACCTGGTTAATTGGGATCTCAAGGGACCAAGGATTTTGTACCATTTAAAGAGGTTTTCATTTATCCAGTTTTCCAATTAGACAGGTTTAAAATTTAGTTGTCTCATTTACAGAGGGCCCGCTTATAGAGGTCGAAATGTACCGTTATTCCATTTATAAAGGTGGAAATTTTGTGAAAGAAATTCAAATGTTTATAAACAATCGTGTCGTAACCTGTCCCAACCTGATAAATTGTCTCACTTATAAAGGGAATTGAGCTCCAGAGTCCCAATTATAGAGGTAAACATCGAAAAAATCCTAGAAATCAAATCTCATTTAACCAAGTTCGAAAAGTCCCATTAACAGAGGTAATTCGATGAAAAAGTGCCGGGACCTCATTGTAGTTCTCAATAATAGAGGTTTCTCACTTATCCAGGTCCCACTTAACCAGGTTTCACTGTATTTGCATAGACTAATAAAAATATTAAATGTACCTCTTACAGTCCGTAAAAGAAAAATCCAAAAAGAAAATCAAACCGAAAACGGAAAAGAGACCCGTAAAGAAAAAGATAAAAGTGAAAAAGAAACGGTCTCCGTCACCAGACTCCCTGCTCGACGACCACATGGATGCGGAAGACTTGGACATAGAAGACGATGATATTAAAGATAAAATTATTGATGAGTCGGAGACGAAGGAAGAAGACAACGAAGTACCTTTAGTTAAACGTAAAGAGGTATGATGTCATTTTATTTTTGTTCTCCTATCACCATCATCTGCTTAGCCTGCCTATCTGACCTCCACAACCAAGTTTAAAGTCAAAGATCTTTATTGTGAGACAGTGGTTAAAGAGTTGTTATTGTGTTATTTTTGTCTGCATTTGCACTGCTCCACCATGTTAGCGTGAGTGGCGCGAGGAGGCCAAACGCCGGGGCATAACTCCGCTGCCGCAGGAAATCGCGGCACAGCGGACAGAGCTCCGGCGGGATCTCATGGTGACATGGAGAGAGCGATTGTCGCAACCCAGTGCTGGGCACGCCACGATTGCGGCGGTAAGTCCCCTCTTTGAGGAGTGGTTTGAGAGGCGGCATGGCGTCCTCACCTTCCGCCTGACGCAGGTCCTCACCGGACACGGTTGTTTCGGGAGGTTCCTGTTTCGGATAGGGCGGGAGGAAACGCCCGGGTGTTTCCACTGCGAAGATCGCCCTGAGGACACGGTGGAGCACACGGTGGCGGTCTGCCCTGCTTGGGCGGAGCACCGCCGTGTCCTCGTGGAGGCGATCGGCGGCGGCGATCTCTCGCGTCCGGCCCTGGTACAGGCCATGGTACGGAGCGAGAGGGCATGGGGAGCCGTCACCTCCTTCAGCGAAGCAGTGATGCTCGCGAAGAGGGAGGCGGCGCACGTGAGGGAGAGGCAGCATATGCGCCCTCGCGACCCCAGCCGCCGCAGGATACGGAGACGCCCTGGGCGTCGGGAATCCCAGGCCGATTTCCGGCCACCGTAGGCATGGGCTTGCGGACGGCGAGTAATGGGTAGCTCGCTGTCCGGTAAGGACCAAGCCCAAGTCGACGGCGCGTTGTGTTCCACGCGCGCCTCAAAGAGATGTCAGCACAAAAAGTGATGGGACCCGCAAGGGTCGATGCCTGCCAGGGGTGCGGGTTTGTTCGAAAGAGACACCACAGCCCCTGGCTTAAGGGCTACTGAAGGAACACGGGTGGGTTTTAGTCAGTAAAAGTCTGACACGCCCTCCTGCTCCACCCAGAGCGGGAGAAGTTATTTGATGATGTCCCACCCAAAAAAAAAAAAAAAAAAACCATGTTAGGCATCCAATAGTTTGAATAATTTGTTATCTTAGACCTAAGTTTATATGATATACATTAATTCAAATAGACATATTTTTTAAATAGAGCTCTAATTTGTATCAAGACAAAAAACAGTTTGGCACTAACTCATCACGAATCTGTCGGACAAAAATTCATGTACAGAGGCCAGCACATCAAGCTACCCCAATCTGTCAAATTTCTTTGATAGTTTTTCAACTCTATTCCAAAGGAATAAGGTTTATGTTCAATTGGGAAAATTTGACAGTTTGGGATAACTTGACCTGCTGGCGACTGTACCGTATACTATGGTCTATTCACCAAGAAGTAATTTAATTTAAATTTAATAAATCTTAAAAAAAAATGTTTTCAATTTCTGTTATTCCGAAGAAACTTTTAGAAAGTAGGGCCGTTTTTGAGGGTATATTTGTTATTTTGTCGGCATGTCGACGGGAGTGCAGGTTACAATTTTTTTTCTTATTTGTTTTTACAAATATAGCGACCTCATAGATGTAGAGGGCAGGAAAGGTTAAAATCTTAAGCTTTTTAAAATATGGCATACTAATATGGCAGTTACTGGGTAACACGTAACCCCTTGGTAAGACTAGTTGTCAAACTTTCAGGCTTCTGACGACCCGTAACGACTGTCAAAGATCCACAAATGACAGCCGGGACTAACGGCTTAGTGTGCTTTGCGAGGCACGGAACAGTTTTGATAGATATGTAATTAAGATCCATCCACAAGACCCATTCATGGAATTATTTTTGGTGTAATATTGTATGATTTACATTTTAATGCGTTTAAAGCTAAAGTAAAATCAAATCTTTGTTCGAAGGCATATTATTCAATCAACGACTACTTAAACGATAAGAATTGTTGGTCGCTGTGATTAACTCAAGACAACGTTTGTGTTCTTTCACCAGAATTAGCTTACCTACTGACAGGTTATATGAGTTACTCCATAGCATTGTTTATTTTATTTGACTGTATAAACCATTTAATTTTTTTTAAATTTTTAATAATGAAATTTCCATTTTTTGATGAAATTTAATTACTTACTGTATAGAATCAAGTTCTTCCAACTTATCAGACAGCTGTGCTGCTGGACAGTTTGTTGCGCCACTTCTTCTTCCCAGCTAAAGCACTAGGAAGTGTCGAAGGGTGGGCGTTTTTGGGGGACTGTCTTATGTCTGATAACTAGATCCCACGACACAGGGTATCTTAGTGTGGGATCTAGGGTTACTTTACTGCACCTTTCCTTTGTTGTTTTTTTCATTTTATTTTGTTATATTTTACTTGTAGTGCTAAAGTGTCAAAAAAACGTGTCTTAATAAATTTACTTTACTTTACTTACTAAATTGGGTATTTTCCAATTATTATTTTTTTACTTTCGTTGTTTTGAATTTACCGCTAAAACGCTCCTTACGATGACTTTTTATCACGTGACCACACGTGTTGTCAGCTTTGTGTAAACGGCACCGGTAGAAATACCTTGTGTGGCGTAGTTTTAGAAGTATTTGTTTACAGAGGTACCGCACACCAGTAATATCATTTTCTATTAATTGAAAATCTTGTTAATTATAAATTCGACATTTACTTGATAACAACGAACTAACTACTTTAGTTTACACAAAGTTGACGTTACGTGTGGTCACGTGATAAAAAGTCATCGTAAGGAGCGTTTTGGCGGTAAATTCAAAACAACGAAAAGTAAATTTGGTTTAAAACGTTTTTAATTGAGAAAATGTATATAAATCAATTCATTTTTATTTTTCTGGTATATATTTCGTCCCAATTCTTCAAATTGAAATAGTTTTTAATAAATTGGAAAATACCCTATTACATATTATTATATGTTCCTTGTAATAAAGCATGTAAAGATGCCTGAAAGTACAATTTCATGAAACATAATTTGCCGAGGCAAGGTTTTCACTGACTTATGCAAACAAATTAAAATATTATTTAGAACACAGGGAGTGTTCTAAATAAATATTTTAATTTGTTTCACCAACATTTAAATTTTCTAGGACATATTTTATTTTTTATTCATGGCTAAATGTATGTAACCCATAATCACTGATCAAATCTCGAATCAAACATTCTAATTCAAGAAAAAATGTGAAAGCGACGTGCGTTAATGACGTTAAATGGCGCTCTTTCTTATATGTAACAAAACGACTATGAAGTTTTTAGCGCATAATAGCATAACGTACCGTGTGGTGCCGGACGTAAAGAATAGCACCATCCCATCTCTTCCCGTGGGTGTCGTAGAAGGCGACTAAGGGACTTACTAGAGAATGGGCAGCAGCGTTCTCTATGCATTTTACCACCATACTGCGATCGCCAACCCGCCTGCCAAGCGTGGCGATTATGGCAAGCCCCCCCAAATTGGGGGAGGACTATGTCCAGCAGTGGACGTCTTCCGGCTGAAATGATGATGATGAATACCATAACGTCTACAGCCATAGCCACATAGTCGGAAAATAGTTTTTGAAGTCACTTTTCATTTGGTTGCTACCACTCGCCTTAAATATTCGGTTCGTTGTAGAGTACAAGACTGAATGGCGCCACAAAACCCGCCAAGCAAGCTCCTGTGAAGGAGTCCCTCCCCGACAGGCCGCAATGTGCGGAGTGCGGGAAGAACTTCAGCTCACGGAAGACGTACAGGTATCATTTGAAGTAAGTGCTTCTACACGCGATTATCTCACGGATTTCAAACATTTCTACGGACGAATGGAGTAGACATTACACGTGTTTGATCAAGTGTCTTAAGGTGAAACGAGACCATATTTTTTCCATACAAACTTAGGGAGTATATTACTCCAATTTTTGACAATGTACAGTCGCCAGCAGGTCAAGCTATCCCAAACTGTCAAATTTTCCCAATTGAACATAAACCTTATTCCTTTGTAATAAAGTTGAAAAACTAACAAATGAATTTTACAGACAGGGGTAGCTTGATGTGCTGGCCTCTGTACATACATCAATGTTTTTTTTTTTTTTTAATGCAACAGTCTTCCGTAAAACACTACACACATGTATTTTAATTTTTTGTCAACCGCCTTCCGAAATTAAAGTTATTTTTCACTTTGTGTTTTTCGGAAATCGGTTGTATTTTCTTTTTACTCCACGCGGGCGAGGCCGCTGGCAAAAGCTAGCAATATTATACCACGAAATACCCTGTTTTTTGTTTTCATGAAATTGTCTTAGTCTGCAATGAACGTAGAGGGTTATGTTAATGATTTTAACCGGTTAAATCTAGAAAGTTATATTGCTGTAAAGCCACATTTGTTACAATCGTGAATAATATTTTAATCAACATAAAACCTATACTGACATGGTATGTGCAAAAAACGTAAGAAAAATAGACGCGTGCGTCGCGTTGTACCTGGCACCCTCCTAACCCGCCGCGTCGTGTGTTGCAGCGTGCTGCACAAGGGACAGAACCGCTACCCGTGTCCTCGCTGCGGGAAGGTGTACCAGTGGAAGTCCAACCTCGGCCGACATCTCAGGAGCCACAAGGTAAGCCCTGACACAAAGGCCTCTGCTGAGTATAGACCTCCCCTTTTTTCTGCAGCAGGTGTTTCTCGCGACTTTGACAATATCATCATCATCATCTGCCTCTCTTTTCCCAACTATGTTGGGGTCAGCTTCCAGTCTAACCAAATACAGCTGAATACCAGTATTTTATATGGAGCGACTGCCTATCTGACCTACACAACCCAGTTACTGGGTAATACGATACCTCTTTATTTTTTGGGTGGGATATCATCAAATTACATCTCCTGCCCCGCCGTCAGACTTTTACTGACTAATACCCACCCGTGTTCCTTCAGTTGCCTGTGCCAGGGACCACGGGAAGTCTTTCGAACAAATCATCCGCGACCCTGGCAGGCATCGCCCCTAGCAGACCCCTAATACGATACCCCTTGGTAAGACTGGTTGTCAGACTTTCTGGCTTCTGACGACCCGTAACGACTGTCAAAGATCCACAAATGACAGCCGGGACCAACGGCTTAGCGTGCTTTGCGAGGCACGGAGTGGTCTTGGTACATACACCGAAAAATTGCCAAACGAAGAGGCGATGCTTTGCTTTTTGAACCGACTTCTAAAAGGAGGACGTTTTTCTTTTTTATGAAATGAAATGTTTATTTATGTAAGTAGATCTTATAAGACACTTTTACACGTCAAAATTTTGTTGGTCAATATTTTAAAAACTAGATGGCGCTGGCATTTCTTAGCTGACTGTTCCCTGACAAACTCAGAGGTCATGGTCACTTTTAAAGTCCAAACATTATATTATTTGAATTTTATGTGAGTCTAACAATACAGGGCAATGTTTGGAAATGCCTTTTACAGAAAGTGCCATTGCAGCTTTGAACTGACCTGTCCCAAAAGACGGCATATTTCTATCAGTCACCGTGCAGCTCAACACTATTTTAGGGAGCTCAACAACCCGTCACAAGACGCTATCAGATCTGCAGGACATCCTGATGCCAGATCCATCCATCATACCAGATGTGTATGCTTGTTCCGGGATATCTCTGTCAATAGGGCATTTTCAACTTTGATAAAAACTAATTTACTTTGAAGATTGGGACGATATATTTAACAGAAAAATAATAATAAATATATTTATGTTCATTTTCATGATGATTAAAATCAAATAAATTTTTCGTTGTTTTGAATTTACCGCCAAAACGCCAGAAATATAAATTTGGTTTAAATCATTTTTAATTGAGAAAATTAATATAAATCAATTTACTTTTATTTTTCTGTTACATATTTCGTCCCAATCTTCAAATTAGAATAGTTTTTAATAAATTCGAAAATACCCTATTGTGGATGAATTTCGATCATTCTTTTTTTAACCACCGACGCAAAAACGACGGGGTGTTATAAGTTTGACGTGTGTGTGTGTGTGTGTGTGTGTGTCTGTCTGGCTGAGGCAACGTAGCTCCCGAACGGATGAACCGATTTTGATTTTGTTTTTTTTTTTTGTTTGAAAGGTGTATTAGTCGGAAGTGTTCTTAGACAAGTTTCATCAAAATCGGTTCAGCCGTTTGAAGATTCGACCTTCGATTTGAAGGTTCAACCAGAAAAGAGCTGATAAGCTCTTTTCTGGTTGAACTCAAACTCAAACTCAAACTCTGAAATGATGCTGGAGCAACACGCAGTCGGGGGACGGTCAATGAAAACGCCAAACAGAGGCCTAGCATTTTCATTAGCCGTCCCCCGACTTGACAATGCCTTGATCAAAATATTACCTACATCTTAAAAGGCCTATAAATATTATTATTATAACTTTTTAGACTTTTTGTTAGGGTCAGGGGTATTTTAAATTTAATTTTTATTAATAGATTGGGTATGCTTCAGCTATCCCATATACATTTTAATATCTTTGCTTCGGTAGTTTTTGCGTTAGTCTCGATAATACGTTTTTAATCCACTGCATGGACCTCGATGACATTCTGCTGCTTCCTGTCACTTGGAAACAACAGTTTACATAGCAAGTGGTCGTATACGAATTGGTGTGGGGTACCATAGCTAAAAAGTGAAAAATAAAAACTTTTTTCAAACAAAAAAAAAACCCTTGGTTGCTTTTTTTTTTTTGGAAAAAGTTTTTATTGTTGATAATTTTCTGATGAATTAATTACTTTTGAAATACATATTAAATGATGTTTTAGATGTTGCATATAATCAAGTTTCCATAATGTATATCTGTCCATGTGCCAGGCGCGAGACTCGGGCGAGCTGTACTGCGAGACGTGCGACAAGAGCTTCGCGTCCGTGGCCACCTACAGGCAACACCTGCGGGTGTCGCGCCGACACGTGCCGGAGAGCGAGTTCAGGTCAGAAAACTGCTTCAATGATCAATTATATTATGTCTCAGTTATAAATGGCCATATCAATTTTATTAAATACCCATTAGCCAAACGCTTGAAATTAACAACAATAAAATACAACGCCACATTGCACTACAAAACGTAGTGCGTAGTTGTATACAGGCTGTCCGGTATTATTAGTAAAAATGTTAATATGTGCTTATTTGCGTTGGATTTATACGTTGCGTAGGATTTAGCCATATTGGCGGAAAAACATGTTTTACATAATTGAAATCGGTTTTCTCGTAATGTTACATTGTTACTTTGCGAAAAAAATATAAATAACGTGATATTTACCGAGACCCCCCTCTCCACACGAGAGATTGACTCCCTCCTCCTTAATTACGTGAGGCGGGGTACCCCCCCAAACCGCCTCACGTAATTAATAGACGCCCCTAATGACTATTAGTCGTTTCTGTCCATTTCAGGCATTTTTTAGGCATTCCCCTTTGCTAGGGCAGTTTTTGCGTTAGTTTCGGTATCGTAAATCCACTTTTTGTATCTTGATGAAGTTCTAATGTTTCATGTCACTGTTGTTTATGTACATAGCAAGTACAATGTCAAAAAAAAGATTTTCAACAAAAATCACTACAAAGTGAAAAATAAAGTTAATTTGCGAAGTCGGTAGCAATAACCTAAAATACAGATCGAAAGATGCCCGACTTCTAAAATTGAAGTTATTTTACATGTTTTTTTTTATTGAGCATTGGTGGCCCAGTGGTAACGGCCGCGACTTACGAGTTGTAGGTCGTGAGTTCGTACCCAGCCAGGTGGATTACTTTGTGTAGATAATTTCATCACCACTGCTCTCAAACGGTGAAGGAAAACATCGTGAGAAAACCGGCATGTCTTAGAACAAAAATTCGAAAACATGTGACATCTACCAACCCGCAGTCGGCCCGCGTGGTAGATTACGGCCCACTCCCTCTAATGGAGAGGAGGCCTGTGTCCCAGCAGTGGGAACGTTATAGGCTGAGTAGGTATGTATGTTACACGTTTTAGTGTATTTTTTTTTTTGGTATAAAAGATTATTCTTACGTCTTTTTCCGTGCGTTAGCTTCATGTGCAACGAGTGCGGCAAGAAGTTCGTGAACAAGACGCGCCTGCGCGACCACATCGACTGGGAGCACCTCAAGAAGATCAAGTTCCGCTGTCAACTCTGCAATAAGGTACGCTCTAGGGACAGTGGAAATGTGTGGCCACAGCTAAAATATGGAGAGTTTCACATTTTGGCTGTGGTCAGAGTGTTCTACGCTTTGTCTACATTTTGGTACAAAAAAAAATATTAAAAAAAATTGAGCAGTGTAACGAAAGGATTAATTTTATAGCCTGTCTAACTTGTTGGTTGTACGGTTAACTAACGAAAACCATCTTTTTAACACATCTTTTTTCATCTCTTCAACACATCTCTTCCTAGCTCTTTAACACATCTCTTTTCATCTCTTCAACACATCTCTTTCCATCTCTTTAACACATCGCTTCCTATCTCTTTAACACATCTCTTCCCATCTCTCGAACACATCTCTTTTCATCTCTTCAACACATATATTTTCAATTCTTCAACACATCTCTTCCTAGCTCTTTAACACATCTCTTTTCATCTCTTCAGCACATTTCATTCCATCTCTTTAACACATTTCATTCCATCTCTTTAACACATCTCTTTTCATCTCTTCAACACGTCTCTTTTCATCTTCTCTCCTATCGCATGTATGCTGGAAGAGATTTCTTTACAAATAAGCATCCACTTTGAACGTATTTTTCTGTTCTCTTCTTCTGATCTGTTTTTGTTAAAAAAAACCTATGTACAAGTTTAGTGTTACAACAAAGTACAACAGTTTTCAAAGTTTTGAGAAGTTGACCGTACTTGACAGCTCTGCTCACCTATTTGGGCGTGCAGGCGTGATGTAATGTAATGTCCGCAGCCGTTCAAGTGCCACACGTCGCTGTACGTGCACATGCAGAACGTGCACCGCAACAAGGAGAAGAAAGACAACCTCTGTCACGTGTGCGGGAAGTCTTACCAGGTAAGGACATTAGCTTTAAGGCGCGTTACCGAGCAAGCCTCGTTAGCCGTGTTTTGGAGCTGTCAACTTGTTATTTAAAAAAAAAACAATCAGGGCCCCAATTATTTATGGTTATAATGATTCCCGCTCGTCTCGTCCCACATACCGCAGTGTCTCAAGACGAAAGTCTTTGACCAGTGCGTGTTGCCAGTGATGACATATGGAACTGAAACGTGGTCGCTCACAATGGACCTCATAAGAAGGCTTAAAGTCACCCAAAGGGCGATGGAAAGGGCTATGCTTGGAGTTTCCCTGCGTGATCGAATCAGGAATGAAGAGATCCGCAGGAGAACCAAGGTAACCGACATAGCCCGAAGAATTGCCAAACTTAAGTGGCAGTGGGCAGGGCACATTGCTCGCAGAACAGGTGGCCGATGGGGCCGAAAGGTTCTGGAGTGGCGACCGCGTACCGGAAGACGTAAAGTTGGAAGGCCTCCCACATGGTAGACTGATGAACTTGTGAAGGCCGCAGGAATCCGCTGGATGCGGGAAGCACAGAACCGGTCGAAGTGGCGGAGCTTGGGGGAGGCCTATGTCCAGCAGTGGACGTCTTTCGGCTGAAATGATGATGATAATGATTCCCCGCGAATCTTACTACGTTTAAACTACGTCAATATCGTGTTTTGCAGAAACCAATGTAACGGTAAGGAATCGAAATGCCATATTCTGTATGTTCCAAGACAATTTATTAGCTGATGTCTAGTGTGATCCAAGGAATTGCCGTGGTTTCGAAGTAAGGAATCGATAAGTGGTCATAGTAAATCAGGGCCCTGAAGTATTTATTTTTAAATCATACATAATGAAAGCCACCTATGATGAGTTCCAAAATAATCTGATGGAAATGTAAACAAACAAATCAGAAAACGTAATGCCAATGTGTTCACTTAAATCGACGAAATGTATTGAACAGCTGTTGTTCAAAATGATGAGTACAATGACCCCTTTTCGGGTTTAGGGTAAACAAAAACTAATGTTGTATATGTACAGTCGCCAGCAGGTCAAGCTATCCCAAACTGTCAAATTTTCCCAATTGAACATAAGCCTTATTCCCTTGCAATAAAGTTGAAAAACTGGTGGCGATGACGCTCTGTAGTTTTCGCCTACCTCCATGGGAGTAATGCGTGCTTTTTAATTTAATTTATAAATGATAATGTGTATTATTTAGTACAATAGATATTTGCATACCTATTTAGGTAGGATATGGTCATCAGAACTTTTATTATTGTATATATCACCTCATGTAACTACCCATTTCCAAGCAAATAAATGATTTGATTTGATTTGAAAAACTATCAAAGAAATTTGACAGATTGGGGTAGCTTGATGTGCTGGCCTCTGTACTTAATAATTATTGTATAGAAACACCGAAAACAAGTCTTGTGGCGCCATCAATTATCCTAGTTAATATTTTATAGCTAATTTAATAATAAGCCCATGTGTCGTTACAGAACGCAGCCAAACTGAAGTACCACATAGTGGCGATGCACACGAGCGAGACTCCCTACCAGTGCCAGCAGTGCACGGCGGCCTTCGGCTGGTACTCCAGCCTGTACCGGCACGTGCGGGAGGTGCACTACAAGGTACGTAGTATTATTAGTAATTCTTTTTAACCGACTTCAAAAAAGGAGGAGGTTCTCAATTCGACTGTATTTTTTTTTAAATGTTTGTTACGTCAGAACTTTCGAATGGTTTAACCGATTTTGATGATTCTTTTTTATTTGAATGCTGGTGCTTCCCGTGTGGTCCCATTTAAATTTCATATAGATCTGATGATGTGTTTCGGAGACAGGCAACGGAACTCTTCAAAAAATGACAGTAAATCAACCGCGATTGCTGTTATCGCATAAATATGCATTGTTTTGACCCCAAGGATGATGAAATTTCAAATTGGTGTGGGGTAGGTGCTATAGCTAAAAAGTGGAAAATTAAAACTTTTAAGGCGGTGACAATCCAAAGTCACCGACTTCCGAAATTAAAGTTATTTTTCAGTTTGTAGTGTTTTTCCGGAAGTCGGTTGCTTTTTTTTATTTAAAAAAAAAATCTTTTCATAACTAAATGGCGCTGCTCTTGACCTCGATCACGCCTGATGGAAAGCGATAGTCGAGGTCTATAATGGGTCGAGCATGCACAGAAGATGCCTGTTCACTCTTGTTTTGAAGATAGACAAGGGAACACAGACGCAGGCAGAGAGTTCCACACTTTCCACATTACCACAATAACTTTTTGTTTTGGTTTATAAAAACGTTGCTCCACACTAGGAATTTCTCTTGTATTGTGGGTGCGTTTACAAACATTTGAACTCACATTCACAAACAGCCAGACCCGGAACAAATAATTGTAGGTCATAAAAATATTTGTTCCGTGCAGGAATCGAACCCGCCACACGCAACGCAGCAGTCAATCGCTTAACCACTGCGCCAACCGTGCCGGCGAAAAAAACAAATTTACGATAATTGGGCTTCAAATTCTAAAGTTACAGTAGTTTTAGTATGCACGCTACATTAAAGCGAGCAAACTATAAAGATGGCTGCTATTCAGGTCGGGCTGTGTTTCGAACCTAGATGTAGAATAATTCTATTCATAGAGTAGGGCAAACTACCATCAATTTAAGTTACACTCCTAAACCCGACATACTGTATAATGATAATAGTTAATGCCAATACTAAATAAAAACTTTTTTCAAAAAAATAACAACCGACTTTCAAAAAAACACTACAAAGTGCAAAATAACTTTAATTTCGGAAGTCGGTGACTTTGGAGGTGTAGGCATTTTAATTCTTTGTCACCGCCTTCCGAAATTAAAGTTATTTTGCACTTTGTAGTGTTTTTTTGGAAGTCGGTTGTTATTTTTTTGAAAAAAGTTTTTATTTTTCACTTTTTAGTTACCTACCCCACCAATTCGAAATTTCATCATTCTTGGGGTCAAAACAATGCATATTTATGTAATAGCAGCATTCGCGGTTGGTTTGCTGTAATGTTTCGAAGAGTTCCGTTGTCTGTCTCCGAAACGCATCATCAGATCTATATGAAATTGATATGGGACCATTTCGAAATAAACCCCTTTCGAACAAAAAAGAATTTTGCAAATCCGTCTATATACGACGGAGTTATGCCCGAACATACATAAAAAAAAAAACATGTCGAATTGATAACCTCCTTCTTTTTGAAGTCTGTTAAAAATCATCATCATCTGTTTGTCTTTTCCCTGTCATGGTGTCTGTTCCGTGTAGTGTCGGACGTAAAAGAATAGCACCATCCCATTTCTTCCCGTGGATGTCGTAGAAGGCGACGAAGGGACTTACTAGAGAATGGGCAGCAGCGTTCTCTATGCATTGTACCACCATACTGCGATCGCCAACCCGCCTGCCAAGCGTGGCGATTACGGCAAAAAACCCCCTTTTGGGGGAGGCCTATGTCCAGCAGTGGACGTCTTTCGGCTGAAATGATGATGGTCTCTGGCCTGGCGTTAGAACACAAATTGCTACCATCTGTCTGACTTCACAAAACTATGTTGCTTTAGGCTACCAATGTACAGACGCCAGCAGGTCAACCTACCCCAAAGTGTCAAATTTTCCCAATTGAACATGAACCTTATGCTTACGGTATAAAGTTGAAAATCTATCAAATAAATTTGACAGATTGGATTCGCTTGATGTGCTGGCGTCTGTACACAGATCTAGCTGACTGTTCCCTGAGCAGAAGTGCCGAATCAAACTCAGAGATCATGGTCTCTTTTAAAGTCCAAACATTATATTATTAGATTTTTCCAAGGGAAATCGTGATACCCAGTAACTGGGTTGTGCAGGCAGATAGGCAGTCGCTCCATGTAAAATACTGGTATTCAGCTGCGCCCGGTTAGACTGGAAGCTGACCCCAACATAGTTGAGAAAAGGCTAGGCAGATGATGAAGATGGTAATTTTAGATTATAACTGGTATATGAATGTTTACAGATGAAATTGCAGCCGAAAAAGTCGAAGAAATCAAAGAAGACAGACATCTTGCCGCCCCTCCTGCCTTTACAAGTGGCCCTACCTCTGATGCACCAGCCGGGACCGCCCTAGTACCGACACTTGGATGACAATTACACTTTACTTCATTTGTACAAAAATGAACCTTATTTGTGTGTCGTTAAAGTCTACCATGAGCAGTGGTGTCCAAGTGGTACCGGCCGCGACTCACAAATTGTAAGTCGTAGGTTCGAACTCCGACAGGGGCTTTACTTTGTGTAAATTATTTCATCACCACTGCTCTCAAAACGGTGAAGGAAAACATCGTGAGGAAACCGGCATGTCCTATACTACATAAAAGATAGCTTGATCTCTGCGACATAATTGTCAAACTAACATTCCTAGGGTTGTCAGGATATAAAAATTGTCGATAGAAATTATCGACGTTTCTTACTATTATCGATGCTAATGTAACATATCATTGGGTTTAATTTAATTACAGACGTTACTAAATTAAACGAATATTGTAATATCAAATACATTTATTCACTTAAAGGAGTACACCCCAAATCCATATCTGAATCAGTTTTTGAATCGCTAGAACAATCTTGTAAATTTATCATAAACTCTTGTTCGCAAATATGATCAAATCGGACGCGATGGCAGTGTCTTTTTTTTGAGTTTATGGCCTGGTATGTTAAATGATAAGGTAAGAAATTGGATTTAATTTATTCACTATTATTTTGGATCAAGTATACAAATGTGAATAAAGTTATGATATTAAAATATACAATCAAATTAAAAGATAAATTAATTTTAAATTAAACTTATTTAAATATCGGTAGTTTGTAGTCTGTGGTCACGATGATTCATCGCCCATCACTAATTAGGTCGGCATGCCCATAAAGTATGACACTGACAGGTACTGTCTGTAATATTAAGAAATTCAGGACTTTATAGGCATGATTTTACTGACAGCTGTCGCAGAGATCAAGTTATATTTTATGAAGTTATAGGACAAAATTCTAAACCGGCGGTTCTAGGATATGCCGGTTTCCTCACGATGTGACTGAAATATCAGTATTTATCACAAAGAATGATTCAGAATTCACTAGCATGCTGTGATTAATTAATTATAATAATGAGTACTTATTAGAAAATCAAAAGAACAAAATGTATTGAAAAACAATCTTTAATCAACTATTAGAACTAAGAATATTGTCAGAATGAGCATATTGCCACAAAACCGGAATGTGACTGAATTTTTATACTTTTAATATAAGTTTTTAATATAGGTAAGATTAATGAAAAAAATGATCTGTGTAAAATAAAATGAATTATAATAAATTAAATATTTTGTTTGATTTAAATTTCCTGTGTAAGAAAGAAAAAACATTTATTTAGCACATACTGAAAGGTACACAATACAGGATAAGTTTTTATCCAGTGCGCTAATTGTAACCATGAATTCAGCATATCATTCTAGAGCCCCTAGCGCAGAAATTTTTAGCCGGTTATACAAAAATATCAGCTGTTCCATACATTTTGACCGCGTAGGTATTGCACTTTTCTATGAAACAGCTGTTTTTTTTTTTTGTTTAACCGGCTTTAAATTTCTGCGGTAGGGGGTCTAGAATGATATACTGAATTCATGGTTAAAATTTGCGCACTGGATAAAAATTTATCCTGTATACAGCAACAAAAGTAAGTAAGTACCTACAACAAAAATAAAGTGTAAATTGCTAAGTCGGAAATTAGTATTATAGTGTGCCTCACGGCTGCGCCAAAAAGGCCCAGTTCAGCATAAATCACAGAGCATAATATTAAATGGGCATAAATGCCAGACTACTAGTGCCTGACGCTGGATTTCAACTGCAAAATGTGCATGTGTGTGCACTGTGCATGTGCAATCCTTAGAGCGTAAGAGGGAGCATCATCCAGTCACTCTCCCATAAACGCCTATTAGTCACCACGCCAGCGTTTCCCTTGGTGGCGCCGCCCGTCTCCTGGCTGTCACTGCATGACGGCTCTAGCCCACCTGTGCTAATTCATCTTACAAAGCATACATTGCCCGCCCAGTTCCACTACTGCCTAGCAGATTTGTGGCTAACAAAAAGATAATTATTCGTTTATACACAAAATACTAGAAATAATCAATTAGGCAGTCTTTACGTTGTCAATATTTCCCAAGATTTATTTGTAATTTATCTATGACATGTAAATGATACATAGTACTTTACATTTATTTGTAATATCTGTTTATACCTACCTGCATTAAACGAATAAATAATTTGATTTGACAAAATAATTTTTAAGGAAAATAAAGACTGCTACATAAAACAATCAGTATTAAAGAAAGAATAACATGGCTTACCCATGTTTTGGACAAACAAAGTCGTCATATTATGATAAGATAACTTTATTTACACGCATGGTGCAAGATGTTACATAAAATAAAATGTTTATTATTATTGGGTATTGGTTTAGCTAGGTATAAAAACACACAATCACCTATTAAAGTAAGTAGGTACCTACTAATCAGCGCTGTGCTGTGGGTCTCATAGCACAGCACCATGCTGATTGGAAGCTTTGTCCCATCCCAGTCACGTCGGTTGGTTTAATGGCGTATGCTAGCTGACTATGGCTTTAATGTTTTTGTGTTCCGTTTAATTACTTACCTGCTACTATACAGGGTAAACTGTAACCATGAATTCAGCAGATCATTCTAGACCCCTACCCCAAAAAAATTTCACCGGTTATAGAAAAAAAAAACAGCTGTTTAATAGAAAAGTGCAATACCTACGCGGTCAAAATGTATAGAACAGCTGATTTTTTTTTGTATAACCGGCGTAAAATTTCTGCGCTGGGGGTCTAGAATGATATGCTGAATTCATGGTTACAGTTTGCGTACTGGATAAAAACTTTTCCTGTATAGAATGAAGTTATTCTAACATAACAGACAGCTGTGCTGCTGGGGAGTTTGTTGCGCCACTTCTTCTTCCCAGCTAAAGCACTAGGAAGTGGTGAAGGGTGGGCGTTTTGGGGGACTGTCTTATATAATTTTGACGTCCAAAAAATGCTGACTCTCAGCCTAGTTTGAATAAATGACTTTTGATTTTGTGTTCGTGGGTGTTAATCTGCTTTATTTTATTGGAGTGATCTTTTTGTATGCACGTGCTTCTATCTATCTATATAAATAAAAAGAGAAGTCCTGACTGACTGACTGACTAATTGACTGACTCATCAACGCCCAGCCCAAACCCTTGGACCAAGAAAGCTGAAATTGTATACGTATATATGTAAGGAAGGATTTTTCGAAATTCTACCTCTAAGGGAGTTAAATAGGGGATGAAAGTTTCGCGCGGGCGAAGCCGCTGGAAAAAGCTAGTGATAAATAAATTCACGTATCTTTCTTTTTAAATCAAAATGACAGTGTCTCAAAGGCATCTTTTGTACGGGCGCTAGAATCAAACTGCTCCTGCTGGACGCAGTTTTATTAACTATTCAAACGGCTCTAGGTATTAAAGTATTATTGTAATCCAATCTTCTGATCTATCCTCAAGTCCCCTATAAATAGGTACAGATAGTTCCATGTCACCGTTATCTGTATTGTCACGATAGCGTGTGCCCCACGTATTTTGAAGATATGTGCAAGAATGCATTGTCAAGTCATAATACTTACTATATTTAAAATGAGAATGTCTGTGCACCGACTTATTAGTATGTGTGTGCACTAACTTATTAGTACCTACCTACGTCTGTGCACCAATTTATTAGTATGTTAGTACCTACATACTAAGCAGGCATGATCCGGATCTCAATGGTATGGCCGGCCATTCCTGACTGATCAGGGGAATTACATAATAACTTTATTTATGAAATCACTCTGGCACTACAAATTAGCTTCCTTTCAGAAAACGTAGTAAGGTCCCTGTGTACGACATGTACACAGGGACCTTACTACGTTTTCTATCCAGCATAGCTATTCACAAGCATTCAGCAGGCTATCGTATCAATAATGACACATTTCAAAAACAGGATTTGCCTTGCCCCCGACATTAAACATCTGTTCCGGGTGGTGCCGGACGTAAAAGAATAGCACCATCCCATTTCTTCCCGTGGATGTCGTAGAACTGAGGGACTTACTAGAGAATGGGCAGCAGCGTTCTCTATGCATTTTACCACCATACTGCGATCACCAACCCGCCTGCCAAGCGTGGCGATTTTGGCAAAACCCCCTTTTGGGGGGAGGCTTATGTCCAGCAGTGGACGTCTTTCGGCTGTAATGATGAGGAAGAATGGCTCTCGTATATTTCTATTTGATTTAAATTGACAAAATTTTCAGGTTTTGAATTTGTGAATCGCGTTTATATGTATCCTACGATAACAATTTCAAAAAATAATAATTTAAAATTTAAAAAACCCCCGACCCAAACAAGATTCAAGATTCTTTATTTGTGGAAACATGAGTACACATACAGAGCATGCAAGTTATTAAATTACAATAGTTGAGATCAGTCATGTTTGGCCTTAGTGGCGTACAAATATTTAAATTTCGTCATTATTATTACAGAAGAATTATTAAATTTTAATTAAAATAAATTATCATCATAGCAATAATATGTTGCTGCATGTATGGAACAAAAACTCTAAAAAGTAGTTTGTCACTAATTTGTCCTCATTCTTCATCCTGATCACCATTTATCTATAATCTATTCATTGAGACCTATTCGATATTTCTGCTGTTTGTTGGTGAGTAACCCCAAGTTATCCTGGAAATTCCAGGTGTTGTTCCAGCATCAGTTCAAGGTTACTTTGTTCATCTAATATCATTGAAGTAATAGAATACCAAACGAGTTGATCAGACCCGTGGAAGATGCTGAAATCCCTTCATCAACCAGAAAAGAGCTGATAATCTTCAAATGACTGAACCGATTTTGATGAAACTTGTCTAAAAACACTAATTCACATTTCAAAAAAAAAAAATATCGGTTCAGCCGTTCGGGAGCTACTTTGCCTCAGACAGACACACACACAGACACGTCAAACTATAACACCCCGTCGTTTTTGCGTCGGGGGTTCAAAAGGAAAGGAATTTCTTTGAGAATGAAACGAAGTCGAAGGCAATGCTAGGTACGAGTCTCCATTCGTGATTCTGACAAGATCATCTCGATAAGATAATAACATTCTTCTATCTACGGGTGTATCTCTATAAATAGTACTAGTGTTTACGTCAGTGGCTTGAAAATAAGCAGTGTTGTGCCAGTGGCTGCGAGCTCCAGGTGGGTACCCGCGGGGATAAAGAATCTAATTAAATATCAAGGGCGAAGCGCCATCGTGGCGACTATTTCATTCAATAGCATTATAAGATAGGGCTTGTGGCTCCGTGCCTTGGAAAACATGTTAAGCCGGTAGTCCTGTCGATCTTGGCAGTCGTTACGAGTATCAGAAGCCCTTAGGTAAGTCTGACAGCCAGCCTTACCAAGGGATAACGTGTTACCCAGTAACTGGGTTAATCTTAGGCGTCAGATAGGCAGTCGCTCCATGTAAAATACTCGCATTCAGATGCATCCTGTTAGACTGGAAGCTGAGTTGGTAAGATTAGTTATCCGACTTTCTCGCTTCCGACTACCCGTAGCGGATATTTAAAAAAAAAAAAACAAGAAATAACAACCGAGACCAACGGCTTAACGTCCTTTCCGAGACATGGAAGGGTTTTTTGTATATAAAGGACAGTCACCCATCCACGGACTGACCTCGGCAGGCGTTGCTTAACCTTGAAGATTAATTCGTACAGTTGTTATTATTTAGCCACAAGTGACATTCAACCTTAGGGCGATCAACCATTTACGAGGCCGAGGCGAGTCGGTGACTTTGGATATGTATTTTATTTTTATGTCACCGCCTTGCGAACTTAAGTTATTAAGTTTAAACAAAGCAGGTCTATTATTTTTTACTTTTCAGTTTTTTTTCGGCAGTTGTTAATTTTTGGAGCAGTGGTGGCCCAGTGGTAACGGCCGCAACTTACGAGTTGTAGGTCGTGCGTTCAAACCCAACCAGGCGCATTACTTTGTGTAAATAATTTCATCACCACTGCGCTCAAACGGTGAAGGAAAACATCGTGAGGAAACCGGCATGTCCTAGAACCAAAAATTCGAAGACGTGTGACATCTACCAATCCGCACTGGGCGCGCGTGGTAGATTACGGCCCACTCCCTCTCATGGAGAGGAGGCCTGTGTCCCAGCAGTGGGAACGTTATAGGCTGAGTATGTATGTAGGTATGTAAGTATATGTAAGGCAAAATGTTTCGGGACTCTGTTCAAAATAACCATCATAGGTATATGTATGCCTACATTATTGGCAATTGAGAATCAAACAGAGTGCAATCCAGCACGTTGAAAAACACACCGTTCAATTTTCAACTTTCGGCGTTAGCGCAGTCCGTTGAAGATCAAGTACGCGAAAAATTCCCGCCGTGATATTCTACGTCCATACGAACCTCGAGTATCATGACATAATGATGTTACGATAACTTAATTTAAGTATTTTACCTTTATTTTAGAGACATTTCAAAAGTTCCTCATAGATCGAAACAAAAGAGTTGTAATGAAGGTCTTGCCGCTAATTTTGCTGTTAGTGAAATGTGCACAAGGCCTGCCCAGAGTGGATCCCTTGGTGGAGACGCCGCGGGGCTTCATCAGAGGAGTGCAGAGCAATGATGGAGACTATGCGATGTTCCTGGGAGTGCCCTACGCTGTGGTGGACGAAAATAACCCGTTTGCCGTGAGTATCAAGTACCATTATCTTTTTGATGTATAATAAAAAACCTACAAGGTGTACGCAAGTTCTGAAAGTAGTTAGTTCATAATTGACTACTAAATCGAATTTCAGAAACCTACCTATATTTCGAAAGGGTTTTTACATTATTAGCAGCGTGGTCTTGTGTTTTTATGACCAGATCGAGCGTAGTCGTATTGGGTTTTTCCCTCAAGAATTTTTCCGTAGCAGTCCGAAGTCAACCCAAACTCCGGACTGCTACTAAATATTCGATCGATTCGATCGATCGGTGATCTTTTAGGGAGGCATCTCCCTATTGGTTATCTTGACGTGGCGGGGTGTCTCAGCGCAGGGGAATCTGTGTTTAGAACTATTTAGGTAACAACAGTTTTTCTAAGTTTTTTCTTTTTTTCTTGTAAACTAACCTTTGGATCCCGTTGTCCCAAAATAAATAATTTGAATTTGAATAAGCATAGCCAGTAGTGTAGTGTTACTGTGTTGTAGTGTTGCCAGTAGTGTTGTGTGTGTTGTGTTGTGTGTGTGTAGTGTAGCGTTGTGTTGTGTGTGTGTAGTAGTCCTCCTCTCTATGAGAGAGAGTGGGCTGTAGTCTACCACGCAGGCACACTACGTGGATCTTTGCCTTAAACAATGTGGTGGCACTGTTCATCTCTTCATGCCCTGTCATTTTAAAGATTTCAGGTGATGCTATATCATCATATCCCTAATACCACCATGTTTCAGGCCGCCACACCTCACCCTGGGTTCACCTCGACCTTCGAAGCGTACCACGACCTTGTAGCCTGCCCACAACACAGCAACAACAACGCCTTGCGCAGCATCCAATGCTTACAAATCAACCTCTACGTACCGAACTCAGCAAACACACGCAACAAATTACCGGTAATGGTCTTCTTCCACGGTGGTTCCTTCATTGGGGGTCACAAATCTGAACCTGACTTGTCGCCCAAGTTCTTGGTACGCCATGATGTGATCATAGTTACTTTTAACTACAGAGTCGGTGTGTACGGCTTTCTATGTGTGAGTGAGCCTGGTTTTAATAACCAAGGTTTGAAAGACCAAGTGTTGGCTATTGAATGGGTTAAGGAAAATATCGCAGCGTTCGGGGGTGATGCTACTAGAGTAACAGCATTTGGACAGTCAGCTGGAGCCATGACTCTGGATATACAATTGTTAGTCAAAGATGGTTTCGTAAATCGAGCGATTGTGCAAAGTGGCTCGGCATTAACTTCCTGGGTAATAGCTGATCAGAATGATAGCATTCCTTTGAATATTGCTGAAAGACTTGGTTATGATGGAGACGATTTGAAAGGAGCAATGGAATTTCTGTCTGCCCAAGATCCTTCGGCAGTCACGACAGCAGCCAATGAAGTTATGTACTTCGGCCATGGACATCCTCATACCCGACCTTGCGTAGAGAATATAGGAGAGAACAAAATCTTAGAAGATTTCCCAATTAACTTACAGCCGAAAGTCAAAGGAATGGATATTATGATAGGTCACACTAACAAAGAAGCCAAATTTATGTACGCAGACGATTCTAATAAAGAATTCTACAAGAATTATGAATTTGAAGAGGAACTAGCATTTGCTTTCGAAGATATTGCTGACGTAGACACTGTCAGGCATTTTTATATAGGAGACAAAACTTTAAATGAAGAATTGCAAAGTGAAATTCTTGATTACGGCTCAGATCTCGCTTTCAACTACCCAGCGGAGAGATCGGTAGAGAGATACATAAACGCTGGCGCTAATAGAGTGTATAGATATATGTTTTCTTATGAAGGAGGTCGGAATAGGGCCCGACTTGCGCGGAATTTCACGTCGGATGGAGCTTCGCATGGCGATGATACTCCGTACCTCTTTGACATGTCCATGTTTAGAGACACGCCGCCGACTGAAGACGATCAGAGGATCATTGATGCCTTGACCACGATGTGGACAAATTTTGCTAAGTTTGGGTAAGTGAAATTCAAGTACTGGCAAGGTATTCTTTGAAAGATGTAACGTGATACGTTGTGGATTCGAACCCAAGCAAGCGCTTTACTTTGTGTACTTTATTTCATCAGCACTGCTCTCAAAAACGGTGAAGGAAAACTTCGTGAGGAAACCAAACATCTCCTAGATCCAAAAATTAAAAAACATGTTACTACGTCTACCAACCTGAACTGGGCCCGCGTGGTGGATTACAGCCCTCTCCCTCTGACCGAGAGGATGTCTGAGTCCCAGCAGTGGGAACATTATAAGCTGAACTTTCCTCACGACGCACCGTTTTTGAGATCAAATAATTAATACAAAGTAAAGCGCTTACATGGGTTCGAACTCACGACCTCCGACTAGTAAGGCCAAAGCACTGGGCCACCACTGACTCTACTAATCAGGCACAATTTCAGACTTCAAACTATTAAGGGAAATTGTTCATAAAACCTATTTAGCCTAACCTGCTACCCAACCCGGCACCCTAATTGCGTAACTCACAATTAATCATAATCTGTTTCGTTTTGAAACAATTGTTTAAAAAACCTTTGCTTCTTTATGTTCGAAAAATGTGTCTGCTCAACAACGTAAATAACGCAATGAATATTGTTGAACTATCAAATTGAAACAGATTATGATTAATCGTTAGTTACGTTAGTAGGATGCTGGTTCGTATAGTCAGCAATCGCGTTAAAGACCACTCAACCTACGACGGAGTCTTAGAAACTCACCATCAAAGGATGATGCGAAAAGGCTTGCCGTCTAACCGGATGCAGAATGTGACATGTAGAGACACCTATCTGACCTCCACAAACACCCAAACCCAGTTACTGGGTGACATGATTTTTTACCCTTGATAGAGCAGTCCCAAAAAGTAGTTTTTCTTTTTCAGAGACCCAACGCCCTCTATAACAGATGTGACTCCAGTGAAATGGCAAACAGCTGATCAGTCCCGGCGGCCATACTTGAACATAGACAAACAAATTACTCTAGAGAGTAGAGTATTCCACGACAGAATGTCATTTTGGGACATCTATTACAAGTTGTATGCAAATAAAATTAAAGGATATAAAATAATTAATGGATCTGAATAAAAGTAATGTTTGTACTATAAATCTAGTGTATTCGTTATTATTCTTATTAACGACCCGTAAAAATATATTTTCTGTTGACATTAAGGTGGAAGCTCCAGCGTAATAGAATTATAAGTACCGTGGATCGGGGTTACTTTAATCAATATTGAACTTTGAAGGTTCATATCTCTTAAATTTGTAGTTATCAAAAAATACAAAAAATGACCAATAATCGGTTTTTTTATAACTCTCGATTCCTGTAATAATACGTGAATAAATATTACTTTTTAATGAGAAAAAAATAAAACTGACTGATCAAAGTTATACGTACGATGTAGGGTTACTTTGATACCACCCTATTTTATTGCGTAGTTACAAAGTAACCCCAATTACAATGCCAATACAATTTCAAAAATCATAATCTGCCAACACGAAAAATAATTAAGTAACTTTTTTAATTAAATTTTTTAGTGGAAACGATTTAACAGTTCTTCAGTGTTGCTCAGCTAGAAAAAAAACTACCATGTTGCGTTTCATTTTACGCAATTAGCGATTTTATATGAAATGGAAGTTTTGATCAAACTCATCCCGCGATTCAATGTAACCCCGGTCCACCGGTACCTATTAAAAAACTTTAAAAAAAAAAAAAGAAAACTGGCTTCGAAAAAAACACTAGAAAGTAGTTTTTTTGGAAGTCGTTTTTTTTATTTGAAAAAAGTTTTTATTTTTCACTTTTTAGTTATGGTACCTACCCCACACCAATTCGAAATTTCATCATCCTTGGGGTCAAAACAATGCATATTTATGCGATAGCAGCAATCGCGGTTAATTTGCTGTCTTTTTTCGAAGAGTTCCGTTGTCTGTCTCCGAAACGCATCATCGGATCTATATGAAATTTAAATAGGACCATTTCGGAATAAACAACTTCCTAAAAAAAAAATTGCAAATCAGTCCCCGATTGCCGATTTTGCCCGAACCTCCACCTTGTACCTTCCTTCATCAGCTCAGCGTCATGAGATGATGATGACCATACGCAAATGAGAATCGGTCCACAAATGAGGGCGAAATCGGGGAACATACATAAAAAAAAATACGTTCGGTGGAACATATAACCTCCTCCTTTTTTTGAAGTCGGTTAAAAATCTTAACAAATCAAGTTCATTTAATTCCATTGAATAGTCAGTTAACTGTAAATATCATATTTTAATCAACTTAATAACCTGGCACTTACTTATAAATTGCAAAAAACGCAAGAAAAGGACGATGCTGGGCTCTAGCGTCCCCAAAATTGAAACTTTGTCAACAGGAGGCTTACTACGAAAACCGTAGAAAACGTTTTGTCCGTCGGAAGAGTAGACAAAAATGACGTTTCCGTATAGACCGTTAACAGTTTTCAACGAGAAATTTAGACAAGCGATTTCTATTCTACAGTAGAGTAGAAATAGAAAGCGTGATGCTAAGCCTGCTGCAGAGGGCTGGGCCGTTCTTTGGCCAAAGAATTAGCATTGCCATTCAACGTGGCAATGCTGCCAGTCTTCTGGGCACGTTTCCTGATGACAGCGATGCGGACGAATACTACGACGCCTAAGAGTCCTTTTGTTTTTGTATTTATTTGTATAGATAAAGTTATTAATTTAATTTATATTCGTAAATAAATAAATAGCAAGTAAGTACCTACATAATTAGTAGGACTTATTTGAATACTTCTTACGTTGCCATAGTTACGGTTAATTGCATCAACAGAGAAGAGCATGTGGGGAAATGTCGTGTGACGAGAATAGATAAAAAGAAATTAGTAGGGAAGTACTTCTTTTTTCCTAAGTCTGAGTTAGGTACCTATAAGACAATTGCTTCTCTTTGGAATATTCTCATTCATACCCTCCGTCCAAGGGAACGGAAATAATATTAGTTTCCTTGAAGAACCTAGAAGGACCAAGAAGGTTGGGAGTTTCAATTTAAATAAAAACATATTTGAAAGATTGAATATTATTTATTTGATTCATTTTGATGATTCTATGAGGATGGCTAATTTAAGATAATAGTGGATGGAGTAAAACGGATGTCTAATCTTATTTCAAACGGGTTCTTGATTGCCATGTTTGTAATGATCCGTGTCGCTCTTTATTTGAAGTGTTCGTTTACAGGTTGCTCTCGATCCAGCTGAGGTACGCGGTGACTTTCATGTAACCGGTTGCGAAGCCAGTCTGACAGCCGAAAGGCGACTGAATTGACGTCACTCCGATCTGAAACGCATGAGGAATTGTAAAGAAATAATAGAAACATGGGCGCCGGGAGCGGGGTGCATGAGTGTGCACTTACACCTCGCCTCAAAATACAACCAAACAATTTGCCTAGCCAATTTTCTTAACTATGTTGGGGTCGGCTTCCAGTCTAACCGGATGAAGCTGAATACCAGTATTTTACATGGAGCGACTGACTATCTGACCTCCACAACCCACTTACCTATTGGATAACACGATACGGCTTAGTTTAGTTTATTCTGATTGTAAATGTTATGTGTAACATAGTGTAAAATACCTACGTGTGTGCCTGTTAACAAAATATGGATTATTGTTGTCCGAAATAAAAGTTTTGATTTGATTTTGATTTAGCAAGACTGGTTGTCAGATTTTCGGGCTTCTGACGACCCGTAACAACTGTCAAAGATCCACAAA
This sequence comes from Polymixis flavicincta, assembly GCA_949987655.1. Lineage (NCBI taxonomy): Eukaryota > Metazoa > Arthropoda > Insecta > Lepidoptera > Noctuidae > Polymixis > Polymixis flavicincta. The sequence goes on from OX465200.1 coordinate 12,998,750, forward strand.
TGACAGCCGGGGCCAAAGGCTTAACGTGCTTTCCGATGCACATAGATAAAAGATAGTCACCCATCCACAAACCAACGCCGGCAAGCGTAGCTTAACCTGATGGATCGATCCGTGCGGCTGTTTTTCTTTCTTTCTTTCTTTCTATTACTTAGTCACGAGCCTCGCCTCAAAATAAAATGTAGGTTTTAAAACATTCAAAACTAAAAATACTTACCTCAGATTATACAGCAAAGGCAAATAGACCGCGCGGAACACCAAGAGTGAGGCCAAAAAAACAAATACTAAAGCGTCGCATTTTATGTAACATACAACGCGACGCTTGAGTATTTGTTTTCTTTTTTTTTTAGATTATAAAACAAAGGCAGATAGACCGTGCGGAACACCAAGAGTGAGGCCAAAAAAACAAATACTAAAGCGTCGCATTGTATCAAATTTTGGTAAAAAACTATCAAAAAACGCCGCATTCGCGCAGAGGTTCGATTGTGAGTACCTGAATCATTGCTGTATGATTCATATACTGAGCAACCGAAGCATGCAATATACAGGGTGTTTGGCAGAACGTTGAACATACGAAAATGGCGGATAGGTGGGGTCATCTGCTACTTACTCAGCCCTAATTTATTTGTACCTGGCCTGGATATAGGTATTTTCAAAATTGTTTTTTTTTTACATCTTTCTGTAACTTTGAGGACTTGTAACTTTTTTTCTAGCTACCATCTGAATAAAGCAATAATTTTATAAGAATCTGCCAAAATTAAAGATAAAAAAAAAATTGCCGTTTTAACCATTTTTAATAAAAAAAAGTTAAGAAAGTGGAAGAAAGCAAAACTTTTTTTTAATATCCAGGGTCCCAGGGCCAAATAAATTAGGGCTGAGTAAGTAGCAGATGACCCCACCTATCCACCATTTTCGTATGTTCAACGTTCTGCAAAACAGCCTGTATTTACCTAACTATGTGTTTGTTGTTTTTTTTATGTGTATCTTCTTATTGTGTTTATATATATATATTTTGTCATTTGCGTAAACATGATCCTTTGTTGGTTGAAATAAACGTTTTTATTTTTATTTAATTTAACATGTTCGAGGCAAGATCTTAGAATTTTCGAGCTCGTTCTTGTATTCTGCTATCTCTCAATTGTACAGCTTATGTGCATTAGTCAAAGTACCGAACTCTTATTTCTGAAAATTGAATCGACCGTAGGCGGAGAGCTAAAAACTCGTTCTTGCACTAAGGAGTTTGTTGCGCCACTTCTTCTTCCCAGCTAAAGCACTAGGAAGTGGTGAAGGGCGGGCGTTTTGAAGGACTGTCATTTATGTCATTTAGACGTTCGAAAAGTGCTGATTCTCAGCCTAATTTGAATAAATGACTTTTGATTTCGATTTTGAACAATAACCTCTTTGACCCTGTAGAAGGAATTGCAGTTTCCCAATAAAAAATTTTTTTCGCATTTTATAGTACAATTTAAACTTACCAGTAAGTTGGAACCGTTGTACCCTTCCACGACCAGCGGCCCGCCCAGGTCGCCCCCGCAGGTGCCCCAGCCGTTGGACCCGCTCGTGCAGAGCAAGTTGTCGTAGTTATCAGGCCGTTGGGGCATTCGGTAGAAGCAGTCGTACGTGCTACTGACTGGGACGCTCACGGCATGCTGCGCCGTGGAGGGGCCGACAGTGGAAACTGAAAACAGGGAAAATATACAGGGCGTAATCAAATTACCTGGCTACACTTTACCGACGTGTTGGGTATCGATGTCAAAAACGAAAGAAACTAAAAAAAACCCCCGATACAAATAAAAACTTTAAAAAGTGAAAAAATAATATTTATTGGCCTTTTAAGTTGTAGGTAATATTTTGATCAAGGCATTGTCAAGTCGGGGGGCGGCTTATAAAAATACTAGGCCTTTTCTGTTTGGCGTATTCACTGACCGTCCCTCGACTTGCCTTGCCTTTTTGGAGTTTTTGTTTGTGTCGAGAGTTATAAAAAAAAAAACTTTTATCGAAATCGATATACAGCGTGGGTAAAGTATTGCCAGCAAATTTAATTTGACTCTGTAAATCTTGTCTACTAATACTACTATATTATACTAATTGGTGACGGGTGCCCAATTCCCTCTTCGCAGCATGCCTCTGAACTGAAGTTACGTAAATGTCCTGCAGATCAGTAATGCTCAAAACTCACCGTGAAAACTAAGGTGAAGTGAGCTGTCATTCTACCGGTTAAGGCAAATCCCCCCCTTTTGGGGGAGGCTTATGTCCAGCAGTGGACGTCTTTGGCTTATGTGATGAGATCTTTATATATCGGCTGGTAGCGTCTTGTGACGGGTCGTTGAGCTCCCTAAAATACGGTTGAGCTACACGGTGACTGATACATAAATCTGTTAGGACAGGTCAGCTCAAAGCTGCAATTGCTCGTTCTTCAAAAGGCCCTTCCAAACATTGCCCTGTATTGTTAGACTCACATAAAATTCAAATAATTTACTGTTTGGACTTTAAAAGAGACCATGACCTCTGAGTTTGTTTCGGCATTTCTTCTCAGGGAACAGTCAGCTAGGAAATGTCGGCGCCATCTAGTTTTTAAAACATGGGCGTACCCACAGTGGGGCAGGCTGGGGCACTTGCCCCACCCTGCTCTCTGACCCGAAGCTAAGAATTTATTTGGTTACCTACTTTTAAAGACGGTTCTGGAAGCACAAAAGAACGACATTTTAGCTCCATTTAGCCAGAATCTTCGCAGGTTATTATTGAAATAAGGTGCAGTGCAGTAAATAAAACTTGTCAGTCAGTAAATAAAACGCATTTTTAGAGCGCCTTTAAATTTGCCGCAAATTTAAAGGCCCCTTAATTTCCTACTACTTATTTTATTTACTTTTGCCCCGCCCCTAAAAAAATGCCGGGTACGCCCATGTTTTAAAATATTGACTAACAAAATATTCACGTGTTAAAGTAGACACTTTCGTAGATGAGTAGGTCTTTTAAGACTAAAAGATCTATTTACTTATAAAATATTTAAATTAATAATTTAATTACTACTCTCAGCAATGGATGATTACTCACAGTCACTCGTCTTCCCGAAGCCGGAAACTCGTGCGGAGACGCCATAGAAAGTATTGTTCACTTCATAGCGAGACGGCAGACGCGCTATCATCTGGGAAGCTAAAAAAAAGGTTGCGTACAGAAACGGACGTAAACTGCGCACGTTGTGTTAACATTGTGAAATGTATGAAGACTGAATTTGACGGTCTACCTTAGCGTAGTCGCCATTATTGTACCTGTGCTACTGTCGGGGACAGGGCCCGTGTTACCTACCGTCCCCCACATGGTTCGTGCTAACTGTCGGGGACAGAGTCCGTGCTACTGTCAGGGACAGGGCCCGTGCTACCGTCCCCCACATGGTTCGTGCTACTGTCGGGGACAGGGCCCGTGCTACTGTCGGGGACAGGGTCCGTGCTGCTGTCGAGGATAGGGCCTGTGGCCTGCTACTTTACGGATTTCGATGAAAGGCGCATAGGTAGATCATGATCTACCCTAGTAGGTCTAGCTACGTAGGTTCGCACCGGGACAGGTGCTTCAGGCTGCCTGACCATTGACGCGGAGCGGGGCTGAGCAAGCGGTGCGAGGGAGTTACAAACTGTGTTTATCCATTGTTGCGGAACGGGGTAGTGCGGAGCGGACTTGTGGACTGTACGGAGTTAGGCCGAGTTAACGCGACATGTAATTAGTGCAGAAGGCAGCGAGATATTAGTTCAAGTACTCTGTGGTTCAGTTATTGCACAACAACAAGCTGGACATTAGCTCAGCCGGGTCACGCACACCCTGGCCGAACATCGGCGGCACACTACTCGCCCCCGCCCGGGACCCGCAGCTGCAACACCCAGCGGTCGGTATTTTTCCGCTTCCCCGCTGCGCTTCTCCACTCCACTTACCCGCTCCGCTGGCCCTCTCCGCTTGTATGAATTATTAAACTAGTTCACAGTAGCACAAATACCTGTCTCTGTCCTCATTACGGTGAAGGAAAACATCGTGAGGAAACCGGCATATGCAATAAGACCAATAAATTCGAAGACAGACGTGAACCAACCCGCACTAGGCCCGCGTGATGCATTACGGCCCTGTCTATCCCACAGAGAGGATCGGCTTCTGTCTCAGCAGTGGGAACTTTAATAGTTCGTGTTGCTTATGCTGTCTTATATTTATTGTATTATGTATGGTCAATGGAACTTACAGGACATGGATTCTGCCCATTTCAAGGTGAGCATGGCCAGGTCATCTTTCAGTTTCCTGGGGTCGAACCCTGGATGTACGGACACGCCGGTCGCTTCATTCCGCCAACCGTAGAACAGTTGTGTCGAACCCAATACTACCTGAAAGATAAATATATATTTTTATACCGGGTGGAATTAAATTAGCTAGCGAAGCTCCGCAGACGTAATGCGTCATCATCATCATCATCATTTCAGCCGAAAGACGTCCACTGCTGGACATAGGCCTCCCCAAAGGGGGTTTGCCATAATCGTCACGCTTGGCAGGCGGGTTGGCGATCGCAGTATGGTGGAAAAATGCATAAAGAACGCTGCTGCCCATTCTCTAGTAAGTCCCTTAGCCGCTTCCTACGACACCCACTGGAAGAAATGGGATGGTGCTATTCTTTTACGCCCGGACACCACACGGGACGTAATGCGAATCGCTATATAATCCGACATATAGCCAGTGGCGTAGCGTGCCTTGTCGGGGCCCCGTATAAAAATTTTTTTGGAGGCCCTTATATGGAGGTAAAGATTTTTCACAAAAGAAAAAAAATATTGTGAGAAGTAATATTTATTTATCACATAATTTACCCATTTTACAAATAAAAATCGAATTTAAAATATTCACTCTCCTTGCCTTTTTATCGGCAAACTGATTTATTAAATCATTTATGGCTGATGATGATTTTAGTTTTTCTAAAGTTTCTGCCTCTATGGACAATAGTGAGATGTCTGACAGCCGTTCTTGTCCCATCGAAGTTCTTAAGTAATTTTTTATTAGTTTTAATTTTGAAAAACTTCTTTCTGCCGTTGCGGTTGTAACTGGAAGGGTCAAGAATAAAAAGCATGCTGTGATTACCTCGGGAAAACTGGATGCAAGACTATTGAATTTTACTAGCAATAATTCAATGAGTTCTTTAATGGAATAATTTTTTTTAATTTCAGAATTTAAGCATGTTTTTAGAGCCTTTAATTGGTCACAAAGATTAAGTGAGATGTCTTTACTGTATTTAGCAGACAGTTTTCCGGAAGCGTTTAATATCTCTTCGCTTGAAGAAGATAGGAGTTTCTCCGGTTGTAATATTTCGAATATACTACTCAGGTTGCAAAGGCTCTGAAATCTTTCTTTAGTTTGAGAAATTAATATATCTAAACAGCAATAGTATACATTGACTTTGAAATAGGATTCCGGGTCGGAAATTCTCTCATCTTGTGATAACTCATCAAAAAAACGCTTCGTTATCTTTCGCCTACTGTTTTTAAAAACAGTTGTTACCCCCCACTTTTTTGCTAAATCTTTGGATTCATTTAGCAAACTATTAAATGAATTCTGATTTCTTAATTGGCACAGTCTATTTAAAAGATTACTTAATAAAATACTAGATTTCTGTAAGTCATTATTATCATGCTGTAGAGCTTTAGAAACAGGATTAATAATTTCAAATAGTGAAGAAAAAAATGTAACGAGCACTAAGAAATCAAAACTCTCTAAAATATTAATTATACTTTTGCATTCTTCACGTTCATCTTTTTTATTTGAAATTAAATTTAGTTGGTACAAAGTTTTCATGATTAGTAAAAAATTTTTCTTTACTGCTAATAAAGCGTCGTTCCTAGAAGACCATCTGGTAGGACATACCTTTTTAAGGGTAATCAAATATTTTTCAGATGAATCGTCACTTAGCATAGCCCAGCGTTTTATACTATTGCCAAAAAAAGTATATATTTTTTCTAAATTATCGAAAAAAGTCGATACTTCACGAACATGTCTCGCAGCATCGTTCAAAACCAAGTTTAAAGCGTGCGCAGCACAATGAACATAATCGGCATTTGGAGCATGCTCTTTTATTAGGGTTTGTAATCCTCCATACACACCCGACATAACATTTGCTCCATCGTATCCCTGTCCTCTACATTTAGTCAAATCAATTCCATATTCTAGTCAAATTTAAAATGACAGTTTTCAGACCTGCAGCACTGCAATCGGTTACTGCTATGAATCCTAAAAAGGACTCACAGATTTTTATTTCTTTAGGCACATTATCATCATTTTCTGTAACCGAGATATATCGAAAAACTACAGATAGTTGGTCAATTTTTGACAAGTCTTGTGTTGTATCCAGAATTATTGTCAGAAATGGAGCTTTTTTAATTTCTGAGATAATACTGTTCCTAACGTTAGTACCAAGCAAACTAATAATTTCGTTTTGAATCGTAGGGCCTTAAATAATTTATTTCACCTTTCGGTTTTAGAAAAAGTTCTTTTAAAGTTGCATCATAGTTAGATAGCAGGCGTGAAATTGCCATAAAATTGCCAGAATCAGAATCATGCCCCCTCAAAGGTAGATTACAAGATACTAAAGTAATTATAACATTAATTATACGATGCAGTACATCTCTCCAGAATGTAATTTTACTATCGATTTCACTTTTCAATAGAGTATCGATGGTATTTCCTTGCAACCAATTATTATAAGAGAGTGAGGCACTAATATGCTGCTGTGACTTTTCATGGTCAAGAATAGTTTGTGTGAAATTGCTTCTAACCGAAACACCGTTAACCCAAGCAGAGGAGTACGATTTGTTTTGACGATCTGCTAATAACCAACAGAAGTGACAGTACGGTTTGTTTAAAACGTTGGAATAACATAACCATGGTCTTATAATTTTTATGCCTGCCTGATTGAAATATGAATAATAATAAGCTGAAAAAGGTCGGTTATTTTCTGAAACTTTTGGAAATGGTCCTTGTGGTTTAAATGGACCCAATTTAAAAATTATTTTTCGTTCGCATTCAGTTAAATTGTCACCAAAATTTCCTCTATCTGATGAAATTATATTACAATCTGCATTATCTGCAGATATATCAGAATCGTTGACTTGGGGTTCCTCGATTTCTGGATGGACATCCGATAAAGTATGTGCTTGGCTTTCTTCTATTTCCGGATGGATATGTGACGAAGAACATGCTTCAGAAGAATCTAAAAATAAACGAGTAATTGTTAAAAAATAAATACGAATGCTTTGATACTAAACTAAAAAGAGTTATATATAAATAAATAACGTTACTAAGGGTCACAGTTAGAGAGTGTTCAGTTCAGACGCACACAGATTCTACGCGGATTGTGCTCGTACCTATTAGTAGATACAAAATCACCTGCAGCCCGTCCGTGCATTACTATACACCTGCGTGCTATTTAAACGCAGCGCGTAGTGTAGTGGCCATACAAAACGAGAACCCGAAAGCGAGTCTGCACATCTGAAGTTCTCAACACGCAATTAACGATACGATACGGACTGATAAACAAACAACAAAACAAATCGATCCTATAGATAAGTTAGAATTTTGTTTTTTTTTAATCAAGGCACGGAACCCTAAAAACAGTATAATTGTGAAAATCGAGGGGGGAGACAACTTTTTGTGACGGACAGATGGACAGACCGAAATTAAAAGATTTCCTTGTTTATCACTACGGGCCCCTAATAAATGGGTTGGGTAGTAGTGTAGTACTTACCTTTCCAATCTAAATCACTCACAGTATCACGTCTCTGAAAAAATGAAGAAATTTTGGGCACTTTTTTTATAACCTCGTCCCTTTTCTGTTTAATTTTTCTTTTCTCAGCGCCGCTGGGATAATCTCTTTTCCTTTCACTCATTTCTTTTACAAATCGTTACTAATACTGCTAAACCAGAAGAACAATATTGTTTGTACTGAATTACAATGTAATGCACATTTATATAAAGCGCGTAAATAAACAGTGCACTGCACTCCGTGGTTTAACATCCAATGCAAAGTACAACAATGTACACGTACATCGCGATATCGATGAAGGATTCCCGGGGATTCCCCGCTGAGTTGAAGATGAAGTAAGTAAAACGGGGAAGTCCCGCAGCCCGCCATAACGATGTAGTGTTGCCAACTTTTGAACGCACGCTTAAGGCGGGAAAAAAAGGAATTGCTTTATAGAATTTTGTCATTTGTAAAATAAAATAAATTAGAAAGTTTTTATTCTTTTTCCTTACACACTTTGGGGGCCCCCGTGGCCCGGGGGCCCCGTATAATTGATACGGCAAATACGGCGGTAGCTACGCCCCTGCATATAGCTCAAGTAAAGAGCTATCGAAAAATTAAAATAGATATAGGTGTATCATGTTCGGTAGCTAATGAAAGAGTACCTACAAACTTCCTAAAATTATAATTAATCGTAGTATCCCCTACTTCCCTACTAATATTATAAATGCGAAAGTAACTCTGTCTGTCTGTTACGCTTTCACGCCTAAACCGCTGAACCGATCGTCATGAAATTTGCCAGTGATATAGCGTTGGATATGGAGAAGGACATACGCAAATTTTTACGCGATATCCGACAACCATGCGGGCGGAGCCGAATATTATAAACGTGAATGTTTGGATTGTTAGTTACTCAATCACGTAAAAACGACTGAGCGGATTTTGATGAAATTTGGCACACAGACAGTTTATAATCTGTCTTAACAGATACGGTACTTTTAATCCCGGTAGTACCTAGAAGAAGAAAATAAAAAGAAAGAAAAAGTATTTATTGTGACTCGCACAGGAAGATCACATCGTAAAATAAACACACTTTAGTACAACCTACGTTGCCGTGGAATTATTTTCGACCTCCAAGCTGGCGATGTCGCTAGGTCATAGCCACATTACACTCCATTGAGTGCCAAGCTATAAAAAAACATTTATTTGGACCAAAACTTTACAAATTGTATAAACCTGCCACACTGCGTGACAGTGGCGGGTTGTTTATTGTAGGTGTCAGCTTCCAGTCTCCCCGGACGTCACCCTTCCCACTGACCTCGATCTTCTGTCCCTGGCTGTAGCCATCGTACCAGCACTGCGCGGCCGTCAGCACCTTGTTGCTGCTGACCCACGAGCCGCTGCACACTGACATCTGATTGGTCGTTAGCGTTACGATAAGTCCGGCCTGGAACGGATTTTGAAATTAAAATATGTTTAAAACACACCTTAGAACCGGGAGGTATAGCCGTACGCTTTGCACGCATTTACGGTTTTTCTTGTGGATGGATCCCGGCTGACATTGGTGGATCTTTGGCAGTCGTTAAGGGTCGTCAGGAGCCCGAAAGTCCGACAACCAGTCTTACCAAGGGGTATCGTATTACCCAGTGTACAAAACTGGAGGAACTTTATTAGGAATGTTGGAAATTAAGGATGTAAGCACGTAGACAAACACTTGTACGCACGGCTAAACATCAAGCTGTACCTACATTTCCAGTTTACGCTGATCTTGCACTGTACGCAAATTCTATAAAATGCGAGATCAGCCTATACTGGAAATGTATAGCTTAATGTGTAGCCGTGTGTAGGTACCTACACATCCATTAAGCTACCTACCTACGTAGGTACCTACGTAGGTAGGTATATATTGACTAACCTCACATTCACAAACAATCAAGGACAGTCAGTTACACGTCTGTTAAAATACTTATAGTTCAACTCTTACTGTCTACAAATTGCTCCGAGTTAACTTGAGCCAAACGGTAGTGGAACTGATGCTTTAACACCCAGTAACTGGGTTGTGGAGGCCGGATAGGCAGTCGCTCCATGTGGTATTCAGCTGCATCTAATTGGACTGGCAGATGATGATTTAGAGCAAGTTTAACCATTCAAACGGATCGCGATCCAGCACTCAAATAAATTGCGTATAATAAGAGCTGCCAGTGTCAAAAATTCCACAGCAATGTCGACAGTGACAGCTGAACTGAACTTGGTAAGACTTGTTGTCAGACTTTCGGGTTTCTGACTTCTCGTAAGTAATTCTGTCACAGCATAGTAGCCTATAATGTTCCCACTGCTGGGACACAGCTCTCATCTATGTGAGTGGGAGTGGGCCTCCACGCGGGCGCAGTGCGGGTTAGTAGATTTCGCATGTTTTCTAATTTTTGGTTCTACGACATGCCGGTTTCCTCACGATGTTTTCCTTCACCGTTTTGGGAGCGGTGGTGATGAAATAATTTACACAAAGTAAAGCAGTAACGAGCTATGCTTGGAGTAGGTATCTCTGAGAGATAGAATCCGGAATGAGTTGCTCCGGCAAAGGACAAAAGTTGTCGATATAGCTCACAGAATTAGCAAGCTGAAATGTACCGGCCCCCCCGGTTGAAAGCAATGAGGTCACACTCTATTACATGGGACTTAACCCTTCGGGGACACGAGGCGTGATGTTATGCATACTTCAAAATTCTCTTTCCGCCGCTACCGCTAAATCAATCAAACGCACTATCCCGGACAGTTTCGTCAGACACATTTTACATATGTACAGTCGCCAGCAGGTCAAGCTATTCCAAACTGTCAAATTTTCCCAATTGAACATAAACCTTATTCGTTTGGAATAAAGTTGAAAACCTATCAAATAAATTTGACAGATAGGGGTAACTTGATGTGCTGGCCTCTGTACATATCACACGACTAGCTAACTAGTCAACTCAGCCGTGTCAGAAGTAAATTGGGCCGGCCTTAATAGCCGTAGAACCGATGACCATTGGGGTAGACGTGTTCTTGACTGGAGACCGCCAATCGGCAAACGTAAGGTAGGACGCCCTCAGGCTAGGTCATGGAGGACAAGGCTAGGTGGAGCCGTCGGGTGATTGGTAGCAACTGGATGAGAGTTGCCGAAAATCGAGCTGAATGGCGTGCAATTGGAGTGGCCTATGTCCAGCAGTGGACTGCTGTAGGCTGATGATGAAAGCACCGCCTTGGTTCGAACCTACGACCTACATCTCATAAGTTGCGGCCGTTGCCACTGGGCCACCAGTGCTCCGTGGCACAGAGGAGTCTAAGTATCTAAAGGATCCACCTATCCACAGCACAACAGCAGCCAACGTAGCTTTACCTCAATCGACCCACCTCTATCCTCAGCCAGGCCACAACACGCACTTACAAAAACCAGTAAAATAAAAATAAAAAATACTCGCCAAATGAGGGTTATCGCCAGATTGTGATGGCATCCCTCCAATGATTCTTGAGGTCTTCAGTCTTGCTTCCATATCCCTGATTCTAGCTGCCGCTGGGATGCCCACATCTTGATGGTATCCCAGACCCAGCGCTTCAGAGACAACGAAGACGAAGAGACCGCACACTGCCAGTAGCTTCATAGTCATTCCAGAAAATACTCTTTAGTTACGAACTGTGTAGAACAATACCGTTCAGAAAGTGTGCGGAGGGAGAATTGTACGCTTTTATATACTGACGCGAATTATGATAATTTTAAGTGGTGATTACTTGAGGTACTTTTCTATCAATAGTTGGTAATTAACTAGTTGTTGTCTGCCACCTTGCTTGCATTCAAATTCTCAGTATCACTTTTTCGGATTCCCAGTCGGATTTATACGACAAATACGTGCCACGTTCGATTTTCGATATATTTAAATAGCATAATCGAAACATCCAAACATTGCTCGCAGAACAAGATGGCCGATGGGGCCGAAAAGTTCTGGAGTGGCAACCGCGTACCGGAAGACGTAAAGTTGGAAGGCCTCCCACAAGGTGGACAGATGACCTTGTGAGGGCCGAGGGAGCCCGCTGGATGCGAGAAGCACAGAACCGGTCGAAGTGGAGGAGTTTGGGGGAGGCCTATATCCAGCAGTGGACGTCTTTCGGCTGAAATGATGATGATGATGATAATCCAAACAAACTCAACGCAAACATTGATATAAGTACAAAACACCCAAGATGTATAGTCTAGAACAAAAGTAACACACAAACTGTCCCCAATTATACGTCAGTGGTTATAGTTATGTTAGAACACATTTGTTTGCAAATCCAACCTTTACACTCATGACTTAAAGTGCAGTACAAAGCAGTGTCAAAAAAAAAACAACCGACTTCCGGAAAAACACTACAAAGTGAAAAATAACTTTAAATTTCGGAAGTCAGTGACTTTGGATGTGTTTTTATTAATTTCTTGTCACCGCGTTAAACGGTTGTTTTTTTTTTAGAAAAATGTTGTTATTTTTCACTTTTTAATGGTTCACATGTGCTTACCCTTATGTTATGAACTGGTGTAAACAATAGACAGACATGAGATTTCAGGAATCCCAGTCCATTTGCTATCCTTTATTGAGGAGTTCTGACTGACCAAATTGAAATGGGATGGGAGCACTCCGAGAAAGTACTCTTCCAAAAACTACCCAAATCGCTTCAAGTATGCCTATAAAATTTGAAGAGTTCTCTCTATTTCTCCAGGATCCCATCATCAGATCCTGACTTGATGATCATGGGACCACCTGAGAAGAACGAGCGAAAGAACCCTTTCAAACAGAAAAAGAAAAATCCAAATCGGTCAAGCCATCTTCGAGTAATCGGGGAACATACATAAAAAAAGGTTCCGACGATTTGAGAACCTCCTCCTTTTGGAAGTCGGTTAAAAAAGACTAACTGAAAGTTGACTGACGATACTATTTGACACCTGCGCACATTGCGCCCTATTTATACGGAAGTTTGTGAGACGCTGATTGTGTATCTTGGGTTTTTTGTATTTAAATGAACTCAAATCATTTATTTGAATACCAATTACAAGTACTTTTCAATTGTCAAGGGGTCGTCGGTCGGCAGGAATTATGAAGCTAGTTGCCCATTCCAAAGCGTAGGTAGATCTTTATGGAGAAGTACGGGCTTGATACTCTAAGGACACTCTTTTAAATCAAAATATTGTAACAAAAAATTGGTTACATGATTCATGTTGAAATTATACACGTGAGAACGATGCAAAATGACGTGCTCATTAAATTAAAATCAAGTCAAGTCAAACTAAGCTGAGAGTCAGCACTTTGTGAACGTCAAAATTACATACGAATTCCCCAAAATGCTCGCCCTTCACTTTGCCATTCAAAATTAAAAGGGTCCGTAATAAAAAAAACAGTTCAGGATTTAAAACATAATTGTCTGCAATGGGAACATTTGTATGTTTACTACACTAGGTTTTTTTTTTTATGTTCTGGTAAAATTAGGCTGATGACGAGCACAAATACAAAGTCCCGGTAGCTGCCCAGACTCGTTAGGGCTCTGCTCCATCTGCCAACACCAGGTAGAATCTGGGATTGCTGGAGTCTACACTACTGGGGGCCTACTCTCTGACTCCGTCAACAAAGATACGGGCCCGTCCGAAAGTAGTTCGAAACTTGTTAGTGAATCCTACGGGCAATTATTAACTAAACAGGCAGGTCCTAGAACCAAAAATTCGACGACATGACGTGGTGGATTACGGTCCACTCCTTATTTATTTTACCATTTATGTACACACACGCTATAGGGAAAAATTTTAACCAGTGCGCAAACTGTAACCATGAATTCAGCATATCATTCTAGACCTCCTAGCGTAGAAATTTTTCGTCAGCTATATAAAAAGAATCTGCTGTTTCATAGAAACGTGCAATACCTACGCGGTCAAAATGTATGGAACAACTGATTTTTTTTTGTATAGCGGACGAAAAATATCTACGCTAAGGGTCTATGCCTACTCCTAGTATAAAACCTCTGCCTACCTAGCATATAGGATGCTATCTGGAGCGATTGTGATAAAATTGTTAGGAAGATAATGTAGGTAAACTCCCTACTTTCTGTGAGCAATGAAACTTCTAGGAAACTCAACTGAATTCGAGTGTTAAATTAGAATAATATTATAATTTATCTGGAGTACCTACACTACAAGTACCTACTTAGAAACACAAGTACCACAGCTATGTGTATATCTATGATAGTGATACAGTTTTTTTTTTTTGTTTACTGTGACAATATGGGGGATATCCAAATCCATATGATATACGGGTCTTCTTCGACAGTTTCCCCAGCATAGCTATTTTAATGATTGGTCCATCTACAATCGTTACACTGTTCAAACAAATTAACAGAAGCCACATACATAAGTCAAGTGCACGAATGGAAATCGTTCGTTACATGTAAAGTTTATCTCCTATTCACCAGGTGTCTATGTTATGTTCTATGTTATTTGATATGGTTTCCGCACTTAGTCCTTTAAGTGGACCATGGGCGTGAGCCATGGCGACCGTCGGTGGTTATTCCAGCCAGCCCACCTCCCTCCAGAAGTTAGGGATATTTCCTGGTCTGTTTAGAACATCCGTGTAAGATTTGAGTGCACCGAGGGTTTTTTTTTTTTGGTTGGGAAATCATCAAATAACTTCTCCCGCTCTGGGTGGAGCAGGAGGGCGTGTCAGACTTTTACTGACTAAAACCCACCCGTGTTCCTTCATTAGCCCGTATGCCAGGGGCTGTGGTATCTCTTTCAAACAAACCCGCACCCCTGGCAGGCATCGGCCCTTGCGGACCCCATCATTTTTGTGCTGACATCTCTTTGAGGCGCGCGTGGAACAAAAAGCGCCGTCGACTTGGGCTTGGTCCTTACCGGACAGCGAGCTACCCATTACTACTCGCCGTCCGCAAGCTCATGCCTACGGTGGCCGGAAATCGGCCTGGGATTCCCGACGCCGTGCCCCGAGGGTTTGTGTTCTAATCTGGGCTAAGCCTGTGTATTCGAAAAGCACATGAGCAATGGTTTCCTCAGCCTCCATGCAGGCCCTGCACACGGGGCTCTCCGTTATGCCTATTGTGTAGAAAATATATCATATACAGGGTAAGTTTTTATTCAGTGCGCAAATTTTAACCATGAATTCAGCATATAAAACAGCTGTTTCATAGAAAAGTGCAATACCTACATGGTCAAAATGTATGGAGCAGCAGATTTTTTTTGTATATCCGGTGAAAAATTTCTGCGGTAGGGGGTCTAGAATGATATGCAGAATTCATGTTTTAAATTTGCGCACTGGATAAAAACTTTTCCTGTATATATTCACCAGGTGTCTTCAATATAACTGTTGTATAAATGATCAGTCCCGCATCTCACTCATTAACGTTGTGCGTGTAGACTATCGTCTAACTGCTCATCGCTGATACTACCTCTGTCGGACACGAAGCCTGGTGAGACAGTGTGCTTTTTAGCCAGGCCCACCAGTGAGTTAGAGCTGCGAGTATAGTGTCTCCTTAAGCAAAACCATAATAAAACGAAAAGAGTGCATATGTAGGCATATCTTTTTATTTATTTGAGTAACTAAATAAAAACTACTCTTTCTCTTTACTAACTAATTCCGCAACACTATTTACATCATTCTCTTTATTTCCTAATTCTTCTTCAATGTCTACGCTTATCTCTTTATTCTCCACCCTAACTACATTTTCAACAACTACTTCTGCAATCTTCCCCTCTTCTGTATTCTTCGTAACTTTCTTACTCTTCTTCTTCTTTTTCTTTTTCTTCTTATTAGGGTCTTCTGGTTTGTTCATATCATTGTATTTTAGCAACTTCTTATACATTTTCAGTAGCAATTTGGCATCTTTTTTCAAATCTTTTGGTAGTTCTTTTATGGCGTCGACGTAAGTAGTCAAAGTATCTAGAGTATTGTAGTGCTCTATAGACCCTTCTTCTAGTACATTCTCTTCTTGTACTTTTTTCTCTTCTGTGTCAATTTTAGATTCTGCTAACTTCTTTTTAGATTCTGCTAACTTCTTTTTTAATTCTATGTTCTTCTTTCTCAAAGCATTAAGTATATTCGATGTAGTTAAAACCTTTTTAACCTTAGTACTGTCTAAGTATCTATCTTTCCAAGATATATGTTCTAAGTTGTCTATGTCTGCATCCCCTTGTTGTCTCTCATAGTCTATTATTTCCTTATCAGTGATCGTCTCTACTCTATCTATTTCATCTATGGTTGCTGATAACGCCTCAATTTCCGAAGCTGTTGGTTCTTTAGATAGCGTTGTGGTACATTCTACTTCGCAGCATGAGGAATCGTCTGATAGCTCCATTATTTCGTAAACCGATTCTATGTCGCAGTCTGAAAGGGAAGCGGCGCTTTCCCTCTGAGCTTTGACATCTTTGTCTATGTGCAGTTCTTCTTTTATAGGTTTTGAGTCGTTGTCTGTGGTTTTTTCTGAGGTTAAGTCTACTTTGTATATGCCTTTAGTTGGGTTTTCGTCTATGGTTTCTGCAATGGGAGAGTTTTTTGAAGGAGCATCAGCCTGAGTAGTATTGTCTATGTGTTCTTTAGACTCCATTTCTAGATTATGTTCATAAAAGTTCTCATCGGCGCTTTCACGAAAATCCGACTTCTTTTTAGATTTTTTTTCTTTTTTAGATTTCTTTTCTTTTTTCTTCTTCTTCTTCTTAGCTTTCTTACCTCCTTCTTCGTCTGAAATGCAGACCACTTCCGGTTTCAAGTCTAATGCTTCTACTTCTGAACTCTCTCTGTCTGATAATTCTCCTTCGGACAAATTATTTTCTGTTTCTTTCTCTTTTTCACTATCTTTATCTTTTGTAGCTACAGTAGAAGTATCTTTTACTGTAGCATCTGAATCCACTGCGACAGTATCCTTTGAAGTAGTATTAGAAGAAGTAGCTTCCAGATTTTGAATTATTTCTGTATTTGTATTATTTTGAATCGTTTCGTCAGACTCCGTTCTTACTTTTTTACTTTCTTCTGTAATATCAATATTTGAAGACCTTGATTCAGTATTTTTATCAATATCTTCTGTTAAAGGTTCAGAAGTAGCTTTAAGATCTTTTTTATTTTTATTATTATCATCGTCATCAGACTTTTTATCAGCCTCTCTTGCCAATTTTTCAGCCTCTCTTGCCACTGTTTCAATCTCACTAGCCACTTTTTCAGCTAATGCGTATTTTACAGCATCATCTCCACAATCCATATCTTCCCCAGTCGTAACATCATAATCTTCTTTTACACCACTATCTTTATTATCTTTTTCTTTTACAGACACATCAGAGTCGCTGCTAGATTCCGAACTCGACTCAGAACTGACACTATCATAATGCTTCCTGTCCAAATCTTCCAATAGATCCATTTTCTCCGTATCTGACAGCTGTAGAGTAATCTCATCATTGTCTATGTCATCTTTACTGACATTCTTTTTACCTTTTTTCTTTTTTGTAGGCTTATCTTTTTTCGTATTTTTGTTTTCAACGATTTTGTTTTCAGTAGGCTTGACAATTTTGGGAGCAGCAACACTGGGTGTGTCCGTAGTTTTTTGTGTGGTGGCAATACTGGTAGGTTTCTCTGCGGTAGCGGGTATGGATTTATTTCGGTTTAGTTTTATTTTCTGTTTGGGGTTTTGCGGGACTGTTATAACCAAATTGTTAATTCGTTTAGTGACTGTACCATGTGGTGACGTCAGTGGAGGTGCGGCGGCCTCTCTTTCTTCGATTATTTCTGGAAGATAAAATAATCTCTTATTAGTACAAAATAATGTTTGTTTGAATCATGGACGCTCTGATGTCGGACATATAGGAGGAGGCACCCTAGAGCATGCTGTTTACCGATGACATTGTTATATTGTAAACATTAACATTTGACATTGTTGTATTGTTGTTTGCCAAACTTAAGAGGCAGTGGATAGGGCACATTGCTCGCAGAACAGATGGCCGATGGGGCCGAAAGGTTCTGGAGTGGCGACCGCGTACCGGAAGACGTAGAGTGGGAAGGCCTTCAACAAGGTGGACCGATGACCTTGTGAAGGCCGCGGGTATCCGCTGGATGTGGAAAGCACAAGACCGGTCGAAGTGGAGGAGCCTGGGGGACATATCTCGGCTGAAAGGATGATAACCTATTTATGTACCAATCTTATTTATTATTCTTCATGAAATAATTTGTGTTGTTTTTTTTAATCATTGTTCGTCTCAACCTAAGCACCTGCCATGTAATCTCTTCACCACCCTTGGTTGACTGGTAGAGAATGCCTAAGGCAATAAGTCCGCCTTTGTACCTTTTTTGTGTGCGAGAAGTTTAAATAAATAACTGTTCTTGTCGGTGAAGATGTAACCGAGATCCAAAACAGATTGGAGAAGTGGCAACAGAAGATGGAAAATGTTAGCTTGAAAAAGTGCAAAGCTATGGCGAAGTAGATCGGACAGTTAAGCACAAAATAGGGTACTTTCCGATTTCATAAAAACTATTTTAATTTGAAGATTGGGACGACATATTTATCAGAAAAATAAAAATTAATTTATGAATACACATTTTCCCAATTAAAAACGATTAAAATCGAATTTATTTGTCATTGTTTTGAATTTACCGCCAAAACGCTCCTTACGATGACGTTTTATCACGTGACATGTGACGTCAACTTTGTCTTTACGGCACCGGTACAAATACTTCGTTTGGTGCCGTTTTAGAAGTATTTGTGCACAGAGGCACCGCACACCAGTAATATCACTTTATATCCATTAATTTTTTTGTTAATTATACACTCGAAATTCACTTATTTACTTACTAACTACTTCAGTTTACACAAAGTTGACGTCACGAGATAAAAAGTCATCGTAAGAAGCGTTTTGGCGGTAAATTCAAAACAACGAAAAATACATTTGGTTTAAATCGTTTTTAATTGAGAAAATAGACAGAAATCAATTTATTATTATTTTTCTGTTAAATATCACGTTCCAATCTTCAAATTAGAATAGTTTTTGGAAAATTGGAAAATACCCTATTAACACTGGATGGATGAAACGGTGGCAGGTCACGGGAACAATCTACGACTCCCACATTCCTCTTAAACTTCAGGGGAAGATATATATAACCATGGTAAGACCTGCTGTCTTGTATGGGGTAGAATATTGGGCCACAAAAGAGATCAATGAAAGGCAATTGCATGCAACTGAGATGAGAAGTGGTGGCCCAGTGATAACTGACGCGACTTACGAGTTGTAGGTCGTAGGTTCGAACCCAGACAGACGCTTTACTTTGTGTAAAATATTTCATCACCACTGCTCTCAAAACGGTGAAGGAAAACATCGTGAGGAAACCGACATAACCTAGAACTAAAAATTCGAAAACATGTGACATCTACCAACCCGCACTGGGCCCGCGTGGTGGATTACGGCCCACTCCCTCTCACAGAGAGGAGGCCTGTGTCCCAGCAGTGGGAATGTTATAGGCTGATTTTGATATTATATGATGAGATGAGAAGGTTAAGAGATGTGTGGTGTTACACGAATGGGTAGAATAAGAAATTAGTACATAAGAGGAAGTCTGAAAGAGGCACCGGTACCTAAAATTGTACGCCTCGTCAGGCAAAACATGTACGGACTTTTTACCTACATTTAAGATCTTGCATGCTCGATTTGTATGTAAATTATCTTTTAGTTAAATTTACTAGATTATGTGACGTTGCTAGCCCGCGCGGGACGAATGCTCTTAAAGCATTAAAAAAATACTCACTCTTCTGCAACTCCTCAACTTTAGGCTTCTCCTCATCGCTGCTGATCTCCACCACCTCCGGCGGCTCCTCCTTGATCTCCACCTCGTTGTCTGACGAGTGGGCTGGCTCCTTCGACGCAGTCTCTGACACGGGCTCTGTGGGAGAACGAAAATACATTGATTTACAAACAGACTATAAATATCATCTCAACAAAATATTAGGACAACAGAATTCTTAAATAGTTTCAAACAAAGTCCCTTTTCGTGTCTGTGCGCTTATATATTTTAAACTACGCAACGGATATTAATGCGGTTTTCATCAATAGACAGAGCGATTCAAGAGGAAGGTATATCCTTACTAATAATATGAACGCCAAAGTTTGTATGTATGGATGTTTGTTACTCTTTCAAGCAAAAACGGCTGAACGGATTGAGATGAAATTTGTCACACAGATAGATTATAACCTAGATTAACACATAGGATACTTTTTATCCCGGTAATACGTTCCCGCGAAATAATTTCCGACATTAACGCGGGCGAAGCCGCGAGCTGGAGCTAGTAATATTTATAAATTTGAAAGTAACTCTGTTTGTCTGTCTGTTACGCTTTCACGCCTAAACCGCTGAATCGATCGTCACGAAATTTGGCAGAGATATAGCCTGGGATAAGGAAGAGGACATAGGCTACTTTTTTACGCAATAACCGATATCCACGCGGGCGGAGCCACGGGCAAACGCTAGTCCTACGAATATAATAAATGTGAAAGTTTATGCAAATGTTTTTCCACGCGGGTTAAGCAGCGGGCGAAAGCTAGTTATAAATATAAGATTAAAAATAATCCATGGCAGTTAGGAGATGACCAGTCTCAACGGACGGCGCCCGTTCACGAACTTGACACGTGGATCAGCACCATCCAGCTCAACCATTTTGTAGGGCTGCTCAGCGCCATGAATGTTGTGGAACTGACAGAATTAAAGCGATTCCTTCTGATTGCACAATGACCCCTCTGTACAGACAAGTTGATCAGCTCAAGTATGCCCTGCCGTACTTTAACTAGACAGGCGTTAAAAGTTGTTTTCGAGAAAAAGTTGTTAAGCCTTAAAAGTTGTTTCCGAGAAAATGGCAAAAAACGCGCGAATCGTTATTTCTTAAAAACTGTGATACTTACGTTACTGATTGTAGGACACATCAATTGATATTTCTTTCTGTTTATCCTAAAGAATCCTTTCTAGTTAACGGCCTACAAACTATCATATCTTGGGTACTATTTGAATTGTAAAAATGTTTGTTAGACAGAAAGATAGAGAAGAATTGTGAACTCTCTTAGATTCTATTAAAAAGTAAAAATTGTCCAAATGAGGGTTTTCTTTTTTTTTTGACGGTTGGGAAATCATCAAATAACTTCTTCCGCTCTGGGTGGAGCAGGAGGGCGTGTCAGACTTTTACTGACTAAAACCCACCCGTGTTCCCTCAGTAGCCTGTATGCCAGGAGCGGCGGTATCTCTTCCGAACAAACCCGCACCCCTGGCAGGCATCGGCCCTTGCGGGCCCCACCGCCGTGGAGCCCCCCCCCGCCGCCCGCAAGGCCACCCGGCAGTGCCGCGCGCTACTCACTGTGCTGCTGCTCCTGCTGCAGCCGCGCGCTACTCACTGTGCTGCTGCTCCTGCTGCAGCCGCGCGCTACTCACTGTGCTGCTGCTCCTGCTGCAGCCGCGCGCTACTCACTGTGCTGCTGCTCCTGCTGCAGCCGCGCGCTACTCACTGTGCTGCTGCTCCTGCTGCAGCCGCGCGCTACTCACTGTGCTGCTGCTCCTGCTGCAGCCGCGCGCTACTCACTGTGCTGCTGCTCCTGCTGCAGCCGCGCGCTACTCACTGTGCTGCTGCTCCTGCTGCAGCCGCGCGCTACTCACTGTGCTGCTGCTCCTGCTGCAGCCGCGCGCTACTCACTGTGCTGCTGCTCCTGCTGCAGCCGCGCGCTACTCACTGTGCTGCTGCTCCTGCTGCAGCCGCGCGCTACTCACTGTGCTGCTGCTCCTGCTGCAGCCGCGCGCTACTCACTGTGCTGCTGCTCCTGCTGCAGCTGCGCGCGGATGGCCCGCGCGCGCGCCTGTAGCTCCAACAGCTCGAGCACGGTGAGGCCGGCGCGCGACGCCTTGCTCTTGTCCGCGTCGCCGTCGTCGTCGTCTTTCGATCTCTTGCGTTTAGCTTTGGATTTGGAGTGGCGGCGATGTTTGTGCTGTAAGAGGGTGAAATTCAATTAATGTTAAGGGGAAATACGTTTTCCGGTACGCGGTCGAGAACCTTTCGCCATCTGTCCTGCGAGCAATTTGTCCTGCCCACAAGCACACAGCTTGTGAACAAAAGTGTGAATAAAACCATTTAAAAAAAGAATTCAGTAAACTCTTAAAAACTAGAACCCATTTAAACAAAATCTTCGATTGTTTTTTGCCACTGACTTCATAACTAAAATACAGGGTAAGTTTTTATCCAGTGCGCAAACAGTAACCATAAATTCGGCATATCATTCTAAACCCCCTACAGCAGAAATTTTTCGCCGGTTATAAAAAAAATACCAGCTGATTCATAGAAAAGTGCAATACCTACGCGATCAAACTGTATGGAACAGCTGATTTTTTTTTTTGTATAACTGTATGTTCTCAGTCTTACATTTTGTTATTTCTCCCATGAATGAAGCAGAAAACAGCGATAGTTGTAGAATGTACAGGCTTCCTCCAGTAACATTCCATGTGTTCCATTTATTACTTTAAAAATAAAGTTTTGGCAATAAAAACTTTATTATTATTTCTATTATAAAGCTACCAACCTTTTTCTTCTTATTACTCGACTGGCTCAGGACCTCATCATCTGAAGATATGCTGTCCAGTGATATAGTCTCCATCTGCTCCCGCTGTGGAGAGGGGCTGGAAGATTCTGTGTCTGACGGAGGCTCGGCACCGTCCAGGATGGCACAAAGGCGCTTTGAACTTATGCCTAGGAGCTGGAATTATATTATTAATATTACATATTCATTATATGTAAGTATTTACTTCCATTGTTCTGACATTCATTTATGTTTATTTATCTATATATATATAAAAGGAGAAACTGACTGACTGATCAATCAACGCACAGCCGAAACTACTAGTGTTCCGAACGTAAAATTTTGCACACGGCTTCCTTTTATAATGTAGGGGAGCACTAAGAACGGGTTTTTGGAAATTGGACCTTTAAGGGGGTGAAAAGGGGGGATTTTATTTGTATGAAAAATCTTATTCATTGAGTTAATAAACTTGAAACTTGGCACAAATACTTATTATCTAAGTAAATTATAAAGTTGGCCATATATTGTTTTTTATAAACTACCCCCTGAAGGGGATTGGGGGGTGTCAAAGTTTGTATGGAAGAATGTTAACGTGCTGTCTGATTAACTTGAAACTCAGTATTTATACCTACACCGAAGAATAAAGAATAATGTGAATCAGGGTTTTTCGAAAATCTACCCCTAAAGGGGTAAAAAAGGGTAGTCCGTAATACAGGAAAAGTTTTTATTCAGTGCGCAAATTGTAATCATGAATTCAGCATATCATTCTGAGCCCCCTAGCGCAGAATTTTTTCGCCGGAAACACAAAAAAAAATCTACGCTAGGGGTTCTAGAATAATATGCTGAATTCATGGTTACAATTTGCGCACTGGTTAAAAACTTACCCTGTATAAATGTGAAAGTTTGTGGAGATGAGATCTTTGTTACTCAATCACGCAAAAACGGCTGAACGGATTTGGATGAAATTTGGCACACAGATAGATTATAACATAGATTAACACACAGGATCTCTTTTTATCAAGGCAGTACGTTCTAGTTTATTTATATAATCCTTCCAGAAACTCTTTAGCGGTCATCCTGCATACGGCCGATGTGAGCCGTCCAATCCCATTTGAGCCTGGCAGCCTTCTTGCCTACGTCTTTACCTGTTCTGGAACGCAGCGTGGTGTTCCGAATCTTATCCTGTCTTTTCACACCCAGAATGCTGCGTTCCATCGCTCTTTGGCAAACTCCAAGGCGGAAGTGCGGAACTTTAGTGATTCGGTGAGCGACCAGGGGCCTAAGTCTACTAATTTATAAACGTCACAATGGTCTCTCAATGGTAAGTTTTTGACAGATTTGCCATACAAAAACTGTCAAAAACACACCATTGAGAGATCATTGTAACGTTTATAAATTAGTAGACTTAGGCCCCTGGTCTGAGCACCGTAGGCTAGGACAGGAAGTATGCACATGTCGACGAGTTTGCGCTTCAGGGAGATCGGCAGATCCCGTTCATTAGCGTCTTCATGGACTAGTGTATTTAATATACATAAAAAACTACCTCTTACTCGTATATCACTCTGTCTATTTATGAAAACTGCATTAAAATCCGTTGCGTAGTTTAAATAAAAACTTTTTCCAAAAAAAAAAATATTACTCGGGGTCAAAGGTCACAAAACGGGTTTTTCGCGATTTTCAGCAAAATTAGCTCAGACTAAAATTGTAGATTGATGATTGTCAATAATGAATTGATTCATCACTATTTTCGATGTAAGTGAATATTTCCTCCATTGCCAGATTCGTAGATTCATCTTGCAGTCGACCGACTTTAACCCCAGTTTTTCAATTCCTTCTTAAGACCGAAATCACTGTAAACGAATTGAAAAATGTTTGTAAAACTACAACCGTAGATAACAGGACGATAAAGGTTCGATTAAAATTGAGGTATGGTGATAAAATTATTATCACTGAAAAATCAGGAACATCAACCTTTGTATGCTTAATAGACAATCATCATGATATTTTAAATCAAACTTGGTACCCTTGCCAATATCTACAGTTATTCAATAGTTTCAAATTAAACAGAATCATAAAAGATCAGTGGAATAGGCCTACCGGGGAAACCACATTAAAAAAAACGCGCTAAATACACTACCTCAAAGGTGGCGTGGAAATGTGTGCATATTATGACGATTACAACTCTTTCAACTTTTTGAATCGTTACATCTCAAAAACGGTGGCTCTTAGGAAAAAAAGTATTTAGACATTTTTTATAGATAATTATCTGATCTACAATTTTTGTCTGAGCTAATTTTATGATAAAACTTACCATTTTGTTGAAAATCGCGAAAAACTCGTTTTTGTGACCTTTGACCCCGATTAATTTTTTTTGCATGTGCCGGATCGATGAGGACTTTTCACATTTCCTTTATAATAGTGTATTGAACAATCCTACCAATATTCAGCCAAGTGGGAATTTTTGTAACCTCACCCCTATTTTTTAGTCTAATTTGACCGGACTATGTTAACTGTTTTATTTTACATGTGAAATCAATTT
Organism: Polymixis flavicincta; assembly: GCA_949987655.1. Lineage (NCBI taxonomy): Eukaryota > Metazoa > Arthropoda > Insecta > Lepidoptera > Noctuidae > Polymixis > Polymixis flavicincta. The sequence goes on from OX465200.1 coordinate 13,023,626, forward strand.
ATTTAATTTAAGTAATATCTATCATAAACTCTTGAGCTGAAAGGCAGGGGGGCTTGTGGCTAAATAACAATAGCTGCACGGGTCGATCGACCAAGTTAAGCTACACTTGCCGCGGTTGGCCCGTGTATCGGTGACCATCTTTACATACCATGCACTTTTATTCACTACTTGAGATGTGAGTGATATGGTTCTTACAGTTTCTCCAAGTACCAAGGATTGTCAGTCAGCTCCACATAATTGTCTTCCCTTGAGTGATACTAAAACACTCATAATGCCACATTCTGATCACCAATTTATTTATTAAGGTGAAACATGTCCACATTTTTTCCATTCAAGCTTCGGGAGGGTTTTACTCCACTGTTTTACAATGTACATACATCAAAACTTAAACATGGTATGGTTTTGTCTCATTATTAATATTATCGGTACAGAAACAGAATAATAAAATAAAAGCCATTAAAAAGTTATGAGCCAACAAACATTCGTTTTTCTTGCTAATTTAACCTAACTTTGGGCGTGTTTAAGTAATAAAAAAATGTAAAATCTCCAAAACCAAGTCGGTACCGACAAAGTTCAATTATCGATAAGTTCAATAAACTTTATTGGTCATTGATTTATGCAGTGGTTTTTTCATAAAACCCGATCTTCCTAAGGACTTTTCTTAATTTTTTGGCGAACGTTTTGCTATAAATGCTCCTGCATCTCACTCAATAACGTTGTGCGTGTAGACTAACGTCTAACTGCTCATCACTGATACTATATCTGTCGGATACAAAGCCTGTTGAGACAGCGTGATTTTTAGTCAGGCCCACCAGTGAGTTCGAGCCCGTGAAAAGTGTCCCCTTAAGTGTAGTAATTAAGCAGTAGGTACCACTGAGACAGATATTTTATCAGAAGACCTCAAAGTCTGAGGGATAACATCATTAAAATAGCGAAAAAGGTCAGAAAAATAGTACTAGGTCAACCACTGATACATATCGTTAAATTGAACTCTAAATACATTAAATATAGAACCTCTTCAGTGCATAGTTCCTGCAGGTCATTGAGGCATATATTTCTGATGCTTGCGGGGACCATCGCCTTCAATTCCTTGTATTTGATAACTGAGAACACTTGATGCATGAGTTCCACCCTATCATGGATATAATACGCCAAATCATGGGTTTCTTGCTCTCGGTTATAGGATGTGGAGGTTTCCGGTGGCTCAGACTTTACTTTAGACCTTTTTATTCGCTTCATTTTTATATATTTCTCTTAAAAAACCACTTTGTAATCTACATACAAACAATTGCTAATGTCTTAGATGTTAACCAAACTATTAGGAAATGTTAGAAAATTTTCTTTTCTTTAAGCTAATCATCGCACACCGCTATACTCCGTAAATTCACCGGATTTCCTTCATGTCATAGATGTCAGGTCATGTCAATTTTGACATTAACCAATTGGATGCGTTCAGAATCTAGCAGTCTGCTCGACGGTCGACACTTCCTACTTTGGTCCAAGAAATAGCATTTTTAACTTGCCAATGCTGGCAGCAACACGTAACGTAACATTGTTCCATAATTTCGTCATAACAACAGTAAAGTTGGATAATGCTTTATTATTGTTTTATAGTATTACCACGCTTGGCAGGCCAGTTACCAGTTATTTTTTTAAATGTACTATGTTCCTCTATTTCTCCGCCATTTGTGGACTGATCCTCAAAATTCTTTTTTTATTTGAAATAATATACTCCTAAGGTGGTCCCATTGGCACTAAGTCAGGATTTGATGATGGAATCCCAGGGAAATCGAGGGCAACCCTCAAATTTTGTAGATAATAACAATGTTTTTCATATATTTTCTAAAGCTATTGAAACATTTGCGTATGGTCATCATCATCTCATGACGCTGAGCTGATGAAGGAAGGTACAACTCTTTAACTGTTGGGAGTAAGGTGGAGGTTCGGGCATAACTCCATCATATATAGACCGATTTGCAAAATTCTTTTTTTGTTCGAAAGGGGTTTATTTCGAAATGGTCCCATATAAATTTCATATAGGTCGGATGATGCGTTTCGGAGACAGACAACGGATAAAGATAAAGATAAAGATATTTATTCGTCGGATATGGTAGGTACAAAGTTGGACAAGTATAAATAGTTCAGGACACATCCGCCGCTAGAAGCGGCATACGAATACTTACAATTTATTAGTATTTACACATGGGTGTAAAGCCTAACTTTTAAACTATTTTAACTTTAGTACACGATACAAAACACTTAAGGCTGTGTATATTAAGACACATTTATACAATACAAAATAAAATAAAACAAAACAATAACAACCTTCGTATTAATATAAAAAAAACTAATATCTATTAATAATATCTACTTATATTCAAAAAATTCTTATTGTATAAAAATTATTTTGGAGAAGCCAATTTTTCAGTTGTTTTTTGAAGAAATGTAATGGTAGTTCTCGTATTCGTTTTGGAATATGGTTGTAAACTTTTATGGACATAAGATAACTGTTTCTATAGTGGAGAGTGCTGTTACAAAATTGGTTTTTTAACTTGGTGGGGTCCCTTTTTGTGAATCTATTATTTTCGGTTATTGTGGAGAAGAAGTGTGAATTTTTCCTAACAAATATGCCTATTTCTAAAATATAAATAGAACAGATCGTTAGAACCTTTAATTTTTTTAAAATTGGTCTACAACTTTCATATGGAGGCGCCCCAGTTATTGCTCTTAAGCATTTTTTTTGCGCTATGAAAGCTCTTTGAACTTGAGACGAGTTGCCCCATAGGAGTAAACCGTACCTCAATACAGATGCTACGTAGCCGTGATAGGCGCTGAGTGCAGCTTCTTCATTCGCTGTTTTGCGTAGTTCTCTTAGTGCATAAACAAATCTGTTTAGTTTTTTACATAGATTTTCAATATGTGTTCCCCAATTACAATTTTCATCTAATGTCAGACCTAAAAATTTTACACTATTTTCTTTACTAATTATTTCGTTATTGGGGTTTAAAATAATTTTTGGGGGATTTTGTTTATAGTTTGCAAATTGAATGAATTTTGTTTTGGATAAATTTATTTTTAAGTGGTTTTCATTTAGCCAACTTATTATGTCGTTGATAGTTTGATTTACTTCTAGTTCATGTAATGTTTTGTTATTTTCCGGTATTATTACTGACACATCATCTGCAAATAGTACACACTTATGTTTTGTTATATTTGGTAAGTCATTAATGTATAAAAGGAAAAGAAGAGGCCCAAGGATGCTTCCTTGAGGTACTCCAGACCCATTGTGTCTATATAAAGATTTGTATACCATCACAACGAGTTTATCATTAATGCGAGATACTTCAACACACTGTTGTCTATTACTGAGGTAACTTTTTAGCCATTCTAACGCTGGACCTCTGATGCCGTAGCGCTCACATTTATCTAGGAGTGTGTTGTGGTTAACGAGATCAAAAGCCTTGCTCATATCTAGGAAAATTACGGAAACTGAGCGTTTTTTATCTATATTATCTGTGATGGACCTCACTAAAGAGAATGCTGCCAGAGTTGTTGACTTACCTTTTTGAAATCCATTTTGTTCTTCGTTAATAATTTTATGTTTATTTATAAATTGAACTAAACGACTATGCATTATTTTTTCGTAAATTTTTGAGAATATTGAAATGAGTGTGATAGGTCTATAATTATTTTTATCTAGTGTACTCTTGTTTTTATGAAGGGGCTTAACAATAGAAAATTTTAATCTTTCGGGGAAAATTCCCTGAAATAGAGATAAATTAATTATGTGGCATAGTATTGGTGCTATGATTTCAGCACATAATTTAAGTATGTGTGTAGAGATCTCATCATACCCTACCGACTTTTTATTGTTTAGAGATACTATTATACGGGAAACTTCGGTTTCAGAACAAGGGTTCAAAAATATGCTGGAAATGTTCCTATTGGGTTGCGATGAACAAGTATTTCTTGAAGGTTGAGGTTTTTTACTAGCAATATCAATAAAATAATCATTAAAAGAGTTCGCTATTTGACTCGGATCGTTTAAAATACAGCCGTCGTGATCGAGTGCATTTATTTGATTAAATGTTTTATGAGTGTCTGTTCTATTTTTGATGATGTCCCATGTGGCTTTGTTTTTATTTTTAGATTTTAGTATGTAGTTAAGGTTTGAGCCCTTCTTTGAGCGGAGGACGCAGGCTTTTAGAATTTTATTATATTTTAAATATCTAGACCGTACATCATTATTTTTAACTTTAGAGTAACACATTTTTTTAAGCTGTCGTTTATATGTGCAAGATATCCTTATACCTTTCGTAATCCATTTGGGTGACGTGTTGTTGACGTAGATTTTGGTTTTCCGGGAAAACATAACTTGTAGAATAATGAAAAGTTTTCATGAAATGTATTAAAGCTATCGTTTGCGTCAGTGTTTTCGAGAACATCGATCCATGACAAATTTCCAATGGCTTCCACAAAGTTTTTCATGTTATCATCCGAGTAATCCCTGCTTACATTATACCAATATTTTAAGGCAGGTTTCCTTTCGTCAACTGGGAATGTTAATGTTTGACAAGTGTTGTGATCTGATAGGAAAACTTCATAAGTTTTTCCAATTGAATTTTCTATATTACCTATAATATGATCCAAGCAAGAAAGCTGACGTGTTGGTTTATTTATATGTAGGCTTAAGCCATAGTTAGATATAAGATCTTTAAGTTTGGTTGTATCTTTGCTTTCTTTTAAGGTATCAATATTTAGATCTCCTACAATAATAATGCGTTTTTTTCGTTTGAGTAATTTGTGTAATAGTAGGTCTAATTTTTCAAAAAATAGATATGTGTTTGAATTGGGAATTCTATAAATGCAAATAACTATACATTTTAAAGAAGGTATCTCTACTCCACAGCATTCAAATATTTTTTCAGTACATAAATCCTTAGGTAATACTGTGGTCTTAAAGTCAAACATTTTATTTATCAGAATGCAAACACCTCCACGTTTTTCTCTTTTCCTTGAAAACGAGTTTGCAAGATTAAAGTTTTTAAAATTAATATTTAATTCGTCGCCTGCTCTTATAAACGTTTCTGAGAAACAAAGAATATCTACGTAAACATTTTTATCTATTAATTCATTTAAGCAGAGCTGGACAGAGTCAGTTTTATTGAGTAAGCCAGCGATATTTTGGTGCAAAAGAGTAGCGGTATAGTTATAGTCATTGCAATCAGTACTTTTATTGTTCACGAAAAAGATTACTATCTATTTTAGAATCTGAACTCTTCGAAAAATGACAGCAAATCAGCAAATTAACCGAGATTGCTGCTATAGCATAAATATGCATTGTTTTGACCTCGAGGATGATGCAATTTCGAATTGGTGTGGGGTTAGGTACTTTAATTATAAAGTGAAAAATAAAAACTTTTTTCAACCGACCGAAAAAATTATCAAAGAACTGATTACCTCAGATTATAGCTGATTACAAAAAAAGAAAATTGAAAAACTGTGCAGTTGTATTTCTATAGTCTATGCTGTACGACCTCCAGCTTTTGTTTTGCCCTAAAATTTCTGTCAAACAAAATTGTGTGTGAAGACGTCTTGAAAAATATGAAATAAAAATTGAAATTATCGATATCCAGTGGGCAAAATGCCATTGGAAGATCTATTTGATACTTGCATCGACAGAGCTATACGAACCGTGGCCATATCATTTTTGCTGTCATTTTGCCCTATGATATCGAAATGTATACCATCTATTAAAATTTTAAACGATCAATCTTCTCAGTTGAAATGCCCTTGGATAATGAATCATAATATTTTATTGGACCATTTTTGTATTTGAGCAACTGAACGCATTTATTTGAAAAATTGCGGGGTTTTTTTGTCAACAAAGATGGCGGTCGACAGGCTTTACGAGAGCGACAATTTTTTGGTCGTAAATAAGCCTTTTGATATGTATATTAATTCAGAAGATAAAAATGAAAAGGTAAGCCTCTTTATAAGTATTCCATATCATAAAACGATTTAGTAACGAGGGTTCAATGTACACATAGTGTTGGATTTTGCCGGGTGGTTGGAGCTTAATGATGAGTAGTGCGGTATCGATAAAACAAGTCGAAATCGAAAGAATAACAGTGCGACAAGAATACAGTCCTTTGCAATGAAAACAAAGATCACTGTTATGCAAAATCGCCCCAGAATCAAGCGCTTGATTAAAAATACTGCATCAATCAGCCTTTAAACAACCAGCGAAATGTGAGTGTACAGTCAACGCACATCAGTGGGAACAATATTAACGGTAAGTTTGATATTTGTAGCGCAAGTGTTCCCATTGGTTAAGTTTGACTGTCCTAAACACCCACCCCTCCGGTAATTAAAGTAGTTTTGCGTGTACATTTCTAAACTTCCAGCTTGTTTTCCAGAACACAGTGACGTATCACGTAGCGTCCCATGATTCGCACTTATCGTCATCGATTTTTCCGCTTCATTTCGTGCATCGTCTGGACTATGCGACAAGTGGCGTGCTGTGTATCGCCAAAAACAAAAACTTTGCTACGCGAGCAGGGAAGCTGTTTGAGCAGCGTTTGGCTACAAAGTTCTATTTAGCTGTTGTTAGAGGACACGTCACGTTTGAAGTTGCTGATATTGAATTTGATGTCGGTGAGTTGTGCATGGTGCATTTTAGCGTTGTTGTTAGCAAAGGAGAAAGTAAAGAACAAGAGTTAATGTGAATCATTGCACAGTAAAAGTTAGATAGATAGTGTGCGTTGTTGAAAAAAAAAAGTCCATCAAAACTTATTGACATAACCATTAATATTCACTACGCTACAATGGAGGGCTTATTTTTTACGTTAAATGCTAAATCTACTAGTCCGGACACACTGTGTTTACTGTAGTTTTTGTCTCTATTTTTAATGAAGAACTTCAAAACTTGTCAACATCGCACCAATCCTCAATGGCATTCAACTCAATTTCATTTAACCTTATGATGCGGGTCTTTTTCATGTAAATAAAGCCAGCAGAATGTGAGGGTAGTATAAACCACTGCCTACACTTTTAGAAACGAACGTGAAGTTGTGTTCGCATTGTATCACTTAATAAGTAATGAAAAAAAGGTTTATCTATTAAAGGCGTAGATCCATCTACAGCTGACTCGAGCCATCAAATGTTAGCGCTGACCTCAAGCGAGACGTCACTGAGATGCATTCAGTCCCGGCACGCACACACGCGCGCTCTGAGGCTCGAGACAGGCTATTACGAGAAAAGCCCTGTCACGTTATTGCTGTTGAAGCCTATTACAGGTAATTTATTACGAATTCTTGTATCCTATCTATTTATATGTTCTGTGTATGATACTTGATTTTTGCCAACTATTTGATATCACTCTGACGAAAACAAAGATCTTGGAGTTTTAATGTTCTATTCTCTGAGTAAATAAATGGTTTCGTAACATAGGATTCGAAATTCCATTTAAAACTGGATAGGTACTCATTTAGACAGCTAGTGGGTCTTGGAAAAGTATCATGAAATTTTGTGAATTTGACAGGCTTAAGACATCTTCTCGTTCAGCGGCACCATGATTGTTCATAAAGACGTTTTATGGATTCTAATGGTCCCGTTTTCGCAAACAGGTAGACGCCACCAGCTCCGCGTGCATTGCAGTGCGGTGGGCCACACAATACTCGGTGACTACACGTATAGCGGCACTAGAGACAGCACGCCTCACAGAATGTTCTTACACGCCACCAGGTATTTACCGATTTTTATTTAAAGTTCAAATTAAATTAGGTAGTGAAATTCCGCAGTCACAATGTGTGTCAATATTGAAAATGTTATTTTTATGTATTTCTTGGGGGTCAAAGACCGCTGGTAGTAACTTGAATCTTGGATGTAAATCTAATTCTGATTGTTCACGGACGTTGGAACTACACGTACGTTTATCTACAACTAACTCGATCTCAGTCTGCGCGCTCCCTCTGAAACTCTGCTCAGCTCTGTACACTGAAAGGTTGGGATCGTTCTTAAAATTCGTACGAAAACGCGTCCAAAGTGCCCGCAGCCTCATGCTTCATCGAGCTTTTGGAAGACACATTGACATGACTGGCAAAGTTGACGGTCTGCAAAGCGAAAGTATTTGTAAAAATCAATGCGCGGAACACCAGAGTGAAGCCAAAAAACCAAATACTAAAGCGTTGTATTGTATATAATGTGAGCCTTTAGTATTTGTTTTTTTTACTCTTGGGTGTTCCGCGCGATCTATCGTCCTTTATTTTATAATCTAAAAAAAAAAAAAAAAATCTAAAGCGTCGCATTTTATGTTACATAAAATACGACGCCTTAGTATTTGGTTTTTTGGCTTCACTCTTAGTGTTCCGCGCGGTCTATCTGCCTTTATTTTATAATCTGAGTATATATATCCCACATAAATTTAAATTAAATTAAGCTTTCCACCTCATTCATCTTTTTGCAGGCTAATTTTGCCAGTATCAGAAGAGCCGTTGGATATCCAGACGAATGAACCGTTCTTCACAGATATAGGCTTCAGCGCAAAATGGAAATCTGATACGGCTTACTACAAATTTCGAAGTAAAGAAGACTTTAAAGCAGTATGCGAAATTTTGAACAAATCTTATGTCATAGGCGTTCAGTACAAAATGTATAAGATGTAGTCCGTTTTTTTACTGTAATTTATTTTGTAATTAGTATAAAATTTTATATTTATAAAAATTGAAAATAAATTTCTACACATCATTTTGCATAATATTTCTGAATTAATAAACATTCACTTACAACAGACACAAAGCAACAAAATACGATCTAGAGGAGTGTGGCCGTTTCTCTTTAGATCGAATTTTGTTGCTTCGTGTCTCAATATGAAACTTTACAAAAGATATTACAAAATTCTAGACACATTTACCGAGACAGCTGATTGGGCCGTTTTTCATAATTCCTTTTCAGTCACGAGATATTTTTTTATAAAGGAGTGGCGCTAGTGGACCTGTGACACGCTATTACGCTTAAACCTGTAAAAGCCAATCATTTTTAATAGAATAACCGTGGAGTTTCTTGCTAGGTAGCTCTTCTTGTACGTTTGTGTTTTACATTTAACTGGGCTCCATATGGACCACAGGAAACGACCAAATGGAACAGTGCACTTAGCTTCTGACGGTTTATAACTGCCTATGTATTTCGCCACATTACCTTAGATCCTTGTCGACCCATCAACAAATATCATTGTATGAAAGTAAACGAAGCAAAGACCGTACGTAGCTTGTACACATACATAGCGTTCTCCGTTCCGTACAGTTTTCTGCCTACCGTCGTGGGAGGCGTGAATGTTTTTATGGATGTAAAAATCATCGATAAAATAAAGCTTTAACAAAAACTGTTCTCATCACTACATGTCAAACCAATTTATTGACGGTTTGGTGGAGATAAGAGGGACCTATCAAAATATTTGTTTTTCGCATTTAAAGTTAAAAATTAACTAAAATCATCATGGAAATTGATACTGATCCTATGGAAGGCAGCAGCTACGATCTAGGAGTGACTGTGAAAGCGGAAATAAAGGAGGAGGACGAAGATGATCATTACAATACTATGTAAGTAATTGAACCTTTGTGATTACACTGGTCAACAAAAAAACAACTTTTGCAAACCCATGAGAGGAATTCAACTGATTTTAGGAGAACAGTAAAAAACATTCACAATGGTAATAATTTTATATCTTAGCTCGGGTTTTTTGTGGATATCAATAAAAAGACTTACAGCTCAGTTAACTAGTTTTTCTTTTATAATCGAGATCTACAGCTTTACACATCCAAAGGCGAGTAGGAATAAAATGTTCGTGTGGTTGAGGTCTTTGAGCTGACCTGGTTTCGATGTAATGATATTTCCTTTTTACGAGTGTTGAACCCTGCAGTTTTATTCACACAAAAATAACAATCTTTAAGATGATTTTTTGTTCTTTCCATAGCATTGGTGTTTCAAAATATAAATTATATCGACGGCAAGTTAGCCAATCCCTCAAATTTTTGCCACAACTCGAACATACCACGTGCGGAACCCACGGTTTATCTTGATTACTGCGCGGCCAAAGTATAAGTTCGTATGCACGACAAATTCGCGGAGTTAATTTTTCACTTTTCTCTTTTATAGTAAAATTACCGCACACGTAACAACAATAATCTAGATTATTTATACAACTGCGAGGCGTTATAATGATTAAAACACTTAGATATAAATCGATGTAAATAAAAACAAACACGCAGAACTCAATTAAAAAGCTAAAAATTCAAACTATTTGCTAGCTACAGATTTAACACTACACTAGTTTGTTTATGTCATACTCGTTAGATAAAACCATTGAACAAGAAAGTACACGTTTGTGTGTATGCGCGGCGGCGTTAATACCCAATACATGTTACAACAAGCACACCATGAGCATAACTTATAAAATCGAACTAAGCCACCTGTGAAACGTCTATGGTTGATTAATAGTCACTGCGTACGTCTTGATATTACAATTCATTATCACTGGGCAAAAACTTTGTTGACCAGTGTTATTTACACTCCATTAAATTACTTTTTTAGTAATTTTACGACGAAATAGCTGAGTAAAACATTGCCAAACATTCCTTATTAAAATCTCTGATCTACCTACTGCAAGTTAACTGTGAGGATAGAAGAATAAGGCACGAAACAAAATATCGTTCGGCAAAACTATTTAATCATTTCTACGCTTTTTAGAATTATAATCTTAACTTTACTGAGCGAGTTGGTATATGAACTGGAAATAAAATAAAAAATATTACTTACAGTAGAGACTTTGGTCAGTGGGTCGTCTTAGGGGCGGAGTTGAGACTTTGGTAACGTTATGTGCCTCGACATTATGACACTACGTGTTTTGGGGAAACAACCCTGTCATGATGGGGCCCGCAACGGCCGATGCCTGCCAGGGGTGCGGGTTTGTTCGAAAGAGATACCGCAGCCCCTGGCACACAGGCTACTGAGGGAACACGGGTGGGTTTTAGTCAGTAAAAGTCTGACACTCCTGCTCCACCCAGAGCGGGAGAAGTCATTTGATGATTTCCAAACCAAAAAAAAAAAAAAACATGTTACTTTTGATATTTAGGGCGCAGAAATGCTGTTAATGAACAATATTATTTGTATGTTATGTGCTGTTGGTGTACTTCAATCAATGTGCCTAGCTTTTCCCAACTACGTTGGCGTCGGCTTCCAGTCTAACCCGATGCAGCTGAATATCAGAAAGGGTAATAACAGCCACATGAAGTGAACGATCAGGTTTAGTTGCACTTGCGGTGGTTGGTCTGTGGATGGATGATCGTCTTTACGATACCGAGACCCCCTTGATGCCCCAGATAGCAAAATCAAAAATCAAAATCAAAAGTCATTTATTCAAATTAGGCTGAGAATCAGCACTTTTCGAACGTCAAAATACATAAGACAATCCCCCAAAAACGCCCACCCTTCGACACTTCCTAGTGCTTTAGCTGGGAAGAAGAAGTGGCGCAACAAACTCCCCAGCAGCACAGCTGTCTGTTTAGTCGGATGGACTTGATTCTATACGTACATAGGCAAAGTAATAAACAATAACGCATATTACCAAAAATAAAAGTCTCCTGATATAAAGGGCTCTATATGTCGATAACGAATGACATAATAGATAGATAATAAAAAATACTAGGTCAATAAAATTAAAAAACAAAGTGTAAAACTTATCTCAGAAGGGAATCACAGAATTTAAACAACAAATAAATCAACGCAGTAACAATATTTAATACCAATAATTCAACATAGTTCAGTACATTTTACATTATTTCACTAACCTTACAACTCGTCACTCCGGTGGCTCGTTCAAGACTGCCACATGTCGGTTGTTAAAGTCAACTCGTTAAACTGACAATTAACTCAATGTCAAAATTATTTGTTAGCTGACAGTGACTTTTGCCAAAATGATACAAACGTAACTCGACTATAACAAGACCCATCCATGCACAGTTCACTATAAGATTAGTAATATAAATCTACCCTCATATAGATAAGTCTTGTTACAGTCGGCCATCCTTCATGAACGAGTCCCTTCGTTCCTTATTTTTGTATACAAAGTTTTGGTGAGTATCTTCTATCAATCCAACAATTATCTTTCATTCACACTTACAAAAATAACCTGTACATAATTAGGTTAGGTACTATTTAACAATAATAACATAATGCTTCAGTTTTGTCTCCATTCTTGCAAAAATATATTTCTAGATGATCATTTTCGTTTATTTAACAGCCTGAGCGATGTGAAAGCTACTTCCTTCACTCTAACACCTCTCCAGCCGCAATGTTTTGAACTACTCATGGGCGGCGAGATCATACGCCAATCCTGCCCAGTTCAAACACTCAAACTTAATCTATTTTATGTCTAGTGCCGAGCGATGTGAGAGCTACTTCCTTCACTCTAACACCGCTCGAGCCACAATGTTTTGAACTACTCATGGGCGGCGAGATCATACGCCAATCCTGCCCAGTTCAAACACTCAAACTTAATCTATTTTATGTCTAGTGCCGAGCGATGTGAGAGCTACTTCCTTCACTCTAACACCGCTCGAGCCACAATGTTTTGAACTACTCATGGGCGGCGAGATCATACGCCAATCCTGCCCAGTTCAAACACTCTCACTTAATCTATTTTATGTCTAGTGCCGAGCGATGTGAGAGCTACTTCCTTCACTCTAACACCGCTCGAGCCGCAATGTTTTGAACTACTCATGGGCGGCGAGATCATACGCCAATCCTGCCCAGTTCAAACATTCCTACTTAATCTAATGTCATGTCTATTGTCGAGCGAAGTGAGGCTACTTCCTTCACCGTTACTCCGTCATCGGCAGCGGTACTTTGAGCCAATCCTGGGCGGCGAATCCCAACGCCAATCCTGCCCGACTCAAAGCACCCACACTTATCTCTTATGTGCTGGCAAGTTCATATGCCAGACACCATCGAGCTAGCATCGCTATCATCCCAAATAATCAACTAAAGGTCATGTATAATAATAAGTCACAAACAAATCAACTAATTCACAAATTTACCAACATAATTCAAATAAAGAAATCATTCGTTTAATTGCTACCACTCTCATCATTGTCATCGCTGGACAAGCAAGCAGGGGCATTAATGATAAATGATAAATTATTTTATTTCTGTAAGTAGGTTTGTACAAACACTTTTATGCGTCGATCATATATTTTTTTTACTAGATGAAGTCGGCGTTTCCTATCCGACTACTCTAAGAAGAAAGAACGAAACAAACTCAGGGGTCACAGTCTCTTCAAAGTCAAGACACAATCTTAGTCAGGTCACGTGAAGACCATTTGGATTGGTATCTGGAAGAACCACACAGATTGAGTGGACCTGTCCATTCAGTGCATGCATTTATCAGTAATCATGCAGCTCAACTCAGAACTTGAGGAGTTCAACGATTCGACGAACAATACCAAAGAAAGGACATTCGGGTAGGTCGCATAAAATACTCAAACTGCCAGATTATCATTAAAAACTAACTGAGAAAGAGATGAAACATCAAAACAAAAGAAAAAGCAAAACATGACCCACATAGTCCTCACATTCACAATAATTAAAACAATGAAATACTATTCTCATGTCAAAGTGTCTTCATGTCAAAGTGTATATAATAATTATCAAATGTCAGAGAGTATAAGTTTGCATAAATAAAAAAAACAACATTCAGTATGCAAAAATTGGAGCAGGTCAATCCCAAGCTTGATGACAAAAGTTCTCAATGTAATCTTTAACGGTATAAAAGGCTTTCAGGTACAACTCACGTTTAAAGATTGATTTAAAATTGAGACTTGAATCTTGAACATGGCTTAGAAATTTACTATAAAAGCGTATACATTGACATCTGAATGTACAACAAATTTGCGTTTGTTTCTAGTATTTATACTATTTATTTCACAGTTTTTTTTTTTTTTTAAACAATTTAACGATTTTATGGGCATAAAAGATTTTCAAAAATATACCGTGTTGGCACAGTCATTATACTAATCTCCTTAAATTTCTCTGCGAGAGAGTGTCTCGGACTTAATTTATAAATTGATCGAACAGCTCTATTCTGCAAGACAAAAATAGTCTGAATGTCGGCGGCATTTCCCCACAGTAGAATACCATACGACATTACACTATGAAAACAGCTAAAGAACACTAAGCGGGCTGTCTCTATATCAGTTAAATTCCGAATTTTTCTAACAGCGTATGCTGCAGAGCTTAGCTTTTTCGACAATTAGCTATACGTGGAATGCTTTAGATAAATCACAAAAGATGCCCAAGGCATCGTATTTATTTTCCCATGCATTGTAGATATGCCCTAAGAGTTCAACACCGACATCAGTAGTTGAACGACTCCTTTAAAACCGAATTGTTTGCTATGTACCTAATAAATTATGTTTAAAAACGCAACCATGGATATTTTTTTCAATGGCAACAATTGTTTCATACTTAGCCCCTTTTCTTGTCCAAGGGGTGTTTATAACTGAGAATCGATCGTTTGGCAACTTTTTAATTATGCGTATGGACTATGGACCCTGGCAATTTTCTTCTAACTTCTTCTTAGATTGACGTTTCGAACTAATAAATGACATCTAGAATTAAGAATTTCATTTGAATAAATTAATCTTTATTACACAAGAAACCTTACACCTTTAAAACCATATACCTTTGTTACAAGAGTCAGTGCCCTCTCCCAGTAGGAGACATTACAGAATCTTATGCGGAAAGATTAACAAAAAAAATAAAAAGAATGTGGTAACAACAAAACAAAAAGGAAAATAAACTAAACACGGTTAAAAGAGCCTGTATTGAGAATGCGAGTGTTTGTGTCTAGGTGTGAGCGTAAATGTGCGTTTGAGGGTATTTTCTCCCGGTAATAGATAGTACTCATGACCAGTGCAACCCCTTACCGATCAGCCTACATAGACATTTCCGGAACAAGCAACGTTTACGTGTTCGAGACCTTATAGGGACTGATACCATCATACCGGCGTCCAATGTAGCATCACAAGTTGCTTATAGATGTAATTTAGAATAGTCATCTTGTCCTACCCCTTCACATATTCAATCTGTTGGAGTTTTAATAATCTTAAGTGTAGATCTTTTAGTAAAGCTATGTCCAAGCAACGCGACGTAATTAATTAAGTGATCATCTACAATAAACACCTCAACATCCCTTTCCGAAATACATTGCACATCTATATTCACAAAAGGACGCCCTAGCGGTAAGTATGGAATATTCTCTAATCCTTTTAAACATGGGCCATTAACGCTTCCCCACTTCAAAATTAATCTTAAAGCATTATTTTTACGAATTAATGTTGCCTGACTACCTGTGAATCCAGTTGGCACATTATGTAGCGATGTCTTTAATATTTGTCATAATCTTGTACCTAGGATTAACCTACCTTTAATCTAGGACAGTGGGAAGTGTCATCTATTTAAATAAAAGGAAAGTCCTGACTGACTGACTGACTCCTCAACGCCCAGCCCAAACCCTTGGACCTAGAAAACTGAAATTTTGCACAGAGGTTCCCTTTATAATATAAACAGGGGAAAAGGGGGGGATTTTTCGAAATTCAACCCTTAAGTGAGTTAAATAGGGTATGAAAGTTCCGCGCGGGCGAAGCCGCTGGCATAAGCTAGATAAAAATATAGTTAGTGCGGTTAGTGCACTTGACGATCGGCTTAGGACACTTAAATCTGGTGTGACCAACACCCTGGCAGTTAAAGTAATTAATTGACCCACTCACGCCACTATTCTTGTTTGGCCCCGTATTATCTGCATCCTTGGCTGAGTTATTACTAACTGATGCACTGCTCGGACGCTCCTTATTAAAATCTCTGATAAAGTCCGACTGACTTATATTATGATACTTAATCGTTTTAAAGAATTTAAGTACACCTTCTGGTTTATCAAATTTTAGAGTAAACAATCCACTGCTTGCTTTCCAAAAATCTTACATTTGTTTAGTAAATCAATTTTCGCAAAATAATAAAGTTCATAAGATTCTCCAGAGCGTACCCATCTATTAAGAATATCTGTCAAGAGTTCCGCATAGTTTTCGGTTGCAGGAAATGATTCCTGTAGCATCGACTTCCATTCAAGCCAAATATGCTTAATAGAGGGCAGATCCTGGAACTATTTCTTAGCTAGTCCGGTGAGTTTAGGCAGGGCATAGTGAACCGTTTCTTATCGTTCCAACTATAAATCTCGAAACATTCATCGACTTTATCGAGCCAAATATTAATAGTCTGTTCTTTGGACATAGGGTCGAAGCCAGGAACGTCGTTATTCAAAGTTGCTGTCGAAAACGGTTCATGATCCCCTGCTAAAAAAAATCCTCAAACAGGTCCGTAGTCATATTTTTTTTTCCTGTTGTCATGTGCTTCATTTGTGGGCATCACTGGGCGTGTGTCGTTTCGCGGGAGTGATTAAGGATCGGTACAGAGTTGAGCTTTCATTGCTAGCGTTTGTCTGCCCACGATTGCTCGGGCCAGACTCAGGCGTCTCGAACGCCTACGTGATCTGTTCCGTTCCATTAATCTCTCCCGTTCTTTGCGTACCTGGTTTTCAAGGGTTCTGAATTTTTCCCTATCCCTGCACAACTCACGTTCCTTATCGAGTAGCGTTCGCGTGCTGCTTATGCTTCGGCTTCTCAGCTGATGACGCGTTGCGCTGCTGTGCCGATGATCACGAACTGGACTGCGCCTCCAAGATCCTTGCGTTTTTTTTTTTTGGGTTATCACTGCGGCCGCTGCGACTGCGGCTACGACTGCGCCTTTCGATTTCCCCTAGGTTCCGCTTTAGACTTCGGGATGCTTCACTGCTATGTTTCCTCTGTCTTTCGTAGTTGCCAAAAAGTTGCTGCTGCGTCGATAATCCGCATTGGGTTCTTTGTCGCTCATTTTCCTGGAACTCAGAACATTTTGTTAATGTATTGTGTACTAATAAGGACAAACTACGTGCTTCCTTTCACCGGCTTCATAAGGTTCATAACTCAGCTTCCCTGTTCTTTGTTAGATTTACTTTTGCAAAACAAAGTCACCGAATTTAATTTTAACGTAGATATTTCAACATTATAATAAAACTATTTATTTAGTCTCAGTTTATAATAACATTTTTGAATTTTTATTTATTTCTCTTACACATACGGTATTTGTGTTTTCAATCTGTATGCATCACAAAAATGGCTACACATTTTGGGGTTCTTTAATTATTTCTAGTTATTAGGTTCATTACATTTCTCTTCTAAACTTTTATTTCTATAAACTACCTCGAACGAGGGGACACAAAATTGAAAGAAAATAGTTAGCCACTTTTTTGTTTAATCTGTATTCATCACGAAATCTGTTAATTATTTTAGAAGGATTTTATCATTCCTTGGCGTTAATCATACAAGATTGCCATTTTAGACTAATATTTCCATATTTCTAATCAATCTAATATAACCATCAAATACATTTTTCAAAAAGAAACTGCATCCGGTTCAATCGGCCAAATCGGGTACATATTGTTATCATGTAATGTTAAACTACACTATATTCTTATTTTTCTTCTCGTTATTGCGTTGATTTTCCGTTTTAAAATAAATACAGTTTGGCGGTCGAGCTCGTGGGGTGGTTCATCACAAAACAAAATGTCTCGCGAATCCCACTTCTGAGATGTAAAACTTATCTCAGAAGGGAATCACAGAATTTAAACAACAAATAAATCAACGCAGTAACAATATTTAATACCAATAATTCAACATAGTTCAGTACATTTTACATTATTTCACTAACCTTACAACTCGTCACTCCGGTGGCTCGTTCAAGACTGCCACATGTCGGTTGTTAAAGTCAACTCGTTAAACTGACAATTAACTCAATGTCAAAATTATTTGTTAGCTGACAGTGACTTTTGCCAAAATGATACAAACGTAACTCGACTATAACAAGACCCATCCATGCACAGTTCACTATAAGATTAGTAATATAAATCTACCCTCATATAGATAAGTCTTGTTACAAAAGTATTTAACTAACAATTATATGAACCCATATAACCTGTCACTAGGTACGCTAATTCTGGAGACAGAACATAAACATTGTCTTGTGTTAATCACAGCGACCAACTATTCTTGTCATTTAAATAGTCGTTAGTGGAATAGTAAGCCTTTAAACAAAGGATGGATTTTACTTGAGCTTTAAACGCATCAAAAGGCAAATCTAGCATGTTAAGTCATGATACGGAGACGCCCTGGGCGTCGGGAATCCCAGGCCGATTTCCGGCCACCGTAGGCATGGGCTTGCGGACGGCGAGTAATGGGTAGCTCGCTGTCCGGTAAGGACCAAGCCCAAGTCGACGGCCACAGCCCCTGGCATATGGGCTACTGAAGGAACACGGGTGGGTTTTAGTCAGTAAAAGTCTGACACGCCCTCCTGCTCCACCCAGAGCGGAAGAAGTTATTTGATGATTTCCCACCCAAAAAAAAAAGCATGTTAAGTCATTGGTCCTGCCTGACATACGTTAGATCTTTGACAGTCACTATGGGTCATCAGAAGTCCGAAAGTCGGTCAACCAGTCTTACCAAGGAGTATTCAAGTGGCATTCAGCTGCCTCCAGTTTGACTAGAAGACGACCCCAACAAAATTTGGAAAGGGCAGACAGATGATAAGTCAATTAATGAATATTTGAAGACTCTAGGATAGACTGGAGACATACTATGACTTACCTTGTTTGTACAGACGCCAGCACATCAAGCTACCCCAAACTGTAAAATTTTCCCAATTGAACATGAACATTATGTTGTTATAAAGTTGAAAATCTATCAAAGAAATTTGACAGATTGGGGTAGCTTGATGTGCTGGCGTCTGTACTATACTTTTGTGTACCTATTCCTGACCTACATTTCTAACGTTCCTTCTATTTCCTAGTTAGTCATAGTTCTTGTTCAGTTTAGTTTTCTGGTCATCGTATCATACCATCATCAGTTTTTAATGTTCCCACTGCTTCCTAGCCTGCCTGCTCTGTGTGAGCAGCCAGCATAGCATGACCAATTCTATCTATTCTTGGTAGAATAGATACATTTCTTTCCATACAACTCAACATTTGTTCAGCCAGAGCACGGGGCGACATGTAGACTCGCGTTCCTTTGAAGACAAAGACAGAGGCGCTAAGATGCACTCTGTTGTATTCCCAACCCTCTGCTCATTACCGAAACTTGAAAATCCAGAGCGCGAAAATAATTCGGCTGAAAATGATCGACTGAGCGAGTTGATTCTGATCTAAGAGAAAACAAGTAAATAAATAATGAAACATTGGAAACAAATTGTTTGTTCAGTTCATTGTTGAATTGTGTCACAAAATGTTGAAAAAAAAAGCATACTTAATTAAAAATTTCTATTTTCAAATGTTTAGTTTTGGAATGGAGATGGCGGCAAAAAAGAAGTAAGTAAATCTGCATTAATGGTATTACCAATAGTGTGTTTTCCTATTAATTAAAAACTATTTTAATTTGAAAATTGGGACGAAATATATTATTTAACAGAAAAATAAAAGTTTTGAATTTACCGTCAAAGCGCTCCTTACGATGACTTTTATTACGTGACCACACGTGACGTCAGCTTTGTGTAAACGGCACCGGTAAAAATACTTTGTGTGGCGCAGTTTTAATAGTATTGGCGCACCGCACACCAATAATACCACTTTCTGTCCATTCATTCACTTGTTTACAACTACTTTAGTTTACACAAAGTTGACGTCACGTGTGGTCACGTTATAAAAAAGTCATCGTAAGGAGCGCTTAAAAAAAAATTCAAACAACAAGAAATCAATTTGATTTAAATCAGTTTTAATTGAGCGGGTTTTATTTTTGATTTTCGGTTACATACTCGTATTTCGTCCCAATCTTCAAATTAAAATAGTTTTTAGTTAATTGGATATTACCCTATTATTAGGACAGTGTGTGCTTAAATTAAGAGAAAGTAGTTCTTTAAAAAGAAAAAAAAAAAAAACTACCACAGACTAAAAGAGATTGTGTCTGATAAAAACTTTGATATATACAATGAAATGCTTCTTTTTCTGTTATCTCCTTGCTTAGATACCATGGTCGTACTTTTTCTTTCTTCTACTATTGTCTCAATAATTAATTTGCAGTGTACGAGGTACCACCCGTCAAATAGACCTGTTGGTGGATTATATGTCCACCCATACTCAATTTGCCAATGGCCATTGCCAATTCAGGGGGCCTTTAGGCCAAAAATGCAAAGAGAAGCAGTGGGTCCAGCTGCAGCAAATGTTGCAGGAGTATGGGCCGAGTAAGACTGTAGAACAATGGCGGACGGTATGTCATTTTATTTTATAATTTTGTAATCTACTACTTATTTAAAAAAAAAAAAAACCCCGACCCTAAAAACTCTAAAAAGTAAAAATAATAATATTTATAGGCCTTTTAAGATGAAGGTAATATTTTGATCAAGGCATTGTAAAGGCGGGGGACGGCTAATGAAAATGCTAGGCCTCTGTTTGGAAAACGCCAAACTTTACTTTACTTTTTAGAGTTTTTAGGGTCGGGGGTTTTTTAAATTGTATTTATTTCCTGCTTTTAAACTTAATGTCTCGCTCGCTTAAATCTGCGCATCGTTGCGTATTTTTCCCACAGTGAAGTTTGTTACTAATTTTTCCTCATTCCTCGTCTTGATCACTATTTATCTATAATCTATTCATTGAGACCTTTTCAATGAGCCCAAACACGATACTTTTGCTGTTTGTTGGTGAGTAACTTGGGCATCCTGGAAATTCCAGGTGTTGCTCCAGCATTTCAAGGTTACTTTGTTCGTCTAATATCATTGAACTAATAGAATACCAAATTTCGAGTTCATCAGACCCGTGGAAGATGATCAAATCCCTTCATAAAACAGAAAAGAGCTGATAATCTTCAAACGGCTGAACCAATTTTGATGAAACATGTCTAAGAATACTCCCGACTAATACACCTTTCAAGCAAAAAAACAAAATCAAAATCGGTTCATCCGTTCGGGAGCTACGTTGCCTCAGACAGACACACACACACACAGACACGTCAAACTTATAACACCCCGTCGTTTTTGCGTCGGGGGTTAAAAATGAAAAACAACATATTATTGCTAAGCTTTAAACCTATGATATTAAAGTGATTAATTATTTCAGACTTGGAGGGATCTTAAAAAGAAGGCACGGGCCGATGGTGCACGTGTGTATTCAGCCCGTGCTGAAACTGGCAATCACACACCGATACCCCACATCTCAAACAACAGTACAAAAATACTGAGCATCTTAGGCATGGAGAGTGCATCTGGTATGGAAGGTCACCAGGAGGCAGAGCTAGAAGAGGTAAAAGCAGTGTCTATTAAATGTTAATATTCGTTTTAGTCAGTGTGGTGCCGGACTGAAAGAATAATATAATACCACTCCATTTCTTCTGTGTCGTCGGCTACTGCGAGAGTTACTAGAGAACGGGCAGCAGCGTTCACTATACTTACATTGGTTTTTTTTTTCAAACCTTACTGTAGTGGCCAACCCACATGCCAAGCGTGGCGATAATGGAAACCCATACCAATATTGGGGAGGCCTGTGTCCAACGGTGGACGTCTTTCACCTGGAATGATGGTGACAATGATTAGTTTGAGACTTTATGCCACAGGATGCATAAAGCTTTTGGCCACAGGATGTGGTATTCCGCCACTTTCGCGGACAAGTGCCTTCGGAACGCACACAGACTTAATGCAAATAAGTGATACTAACATAGAAAAAGTTTTAATTACTAACACAAATTGTTATTATAATATGTATATTTACGTTAAGGTATAATCTATGGGTCTTTGTAACCTGAAAATAAATAATTTGTGATTAGTTTAGTAGTTATATTTGTACTTACACTACTTATGCAGGATACGTTTGTAACCAGCGAGCAAACAGTTACCATGATTTCAGCATATCATTCTAGTACGCCCAGCGCAAAAAAATATAAAATATAAATCGTCGGTTATACAAAAAAAATAACTGCTGTTTCATTAAAAAGTGCAATACATAAGCGGTCAAAATGTATGAAATAGCTGTTTTTTTTTTATTGACAAAAAAATTCTGTGCTTGGGGGGTCTAGAATGATATGCTGAATTCATAATTACAGTTTGCGCACTGGTTAAAAGCTTATTCAATATACTATGATTGATTTAATTGGTTTTTTAAGCCATGTAAATCTAATAAATAAATTAATAATTAATATATTTTTGTTATTTATTATTTCAGATAGTACCACCGCCACAAACCACATTATCACCACCAGCTACACTTCGTTCCTCACCACCAGCTACACTTCGTTCCTCACCACCAGACATCAAACCATCAATTTGCACAAACCCTGAACCTCCAGTTTCTACATTAATGCCACCCTCCACCCCGTCCACACAACAAGCATCAGACGAGGCTTCAGAACGACATCAGCGTGCACGGAGCTTGAAAAATAAATGTCGTGTCTCCGATGCTGAGACAAGAAGTGTTTTACTAGTAAGTGTATTTGTTATCATATTTTTATTTCCTTTATGTCATTAAAACACACATAAATAATTTTAAAAATAAAAATAGTAGCCCACCGGTATCGGGAACAGGGTCCAAGCTACCGGTGGTTCTGCCAGGGGTGCGGGTTCGTTCGAAAGAGATACCGCAGCCCCTGGCATACGGGCTACTGAGGGAACACGGGTGGGTTTTAGTCAGTAAAAGTCTGACACGCCCTCCTGCTACACCCAGATCGGGAGAAGTTACGTGATGATATATTTAGCTACCGGTGGTTAGGGCTCCAGAGAGAGCAACCTACTTACGCTACGTGCTCTATCCAGAAGTACTGCTTTTTGGATGAAGTCCTTGATCCAGCTGTCAAACGAGAGCCTCCTGAAGTGTTGGTCGAGGCTCAGTTGGCCGTCACCACTATCTGCACAATGACTGCTATATCCACATCCCGCATGTCGACAACCTCGCGTGCCAGGTTAAGATACTTGATCTGCTTATCTTTTTCAGCTTTCACGAGGTTCTCGTCATGCGGGACTGCAATATCAATAATCATTGTGCGACGCTCTAATCGATCTATCACCACTATGTCCGGCTTATTGTCAACAATGGTCTTGTCAGTGATATCATATTATCAGGGCCGGATTTAGAAGTCTGGAGGCCTCGCGGCAACAAAGGAGTGGAGAGAGTGACACAAATTATTTTCTAAATAAAATGAACAATTTTTTTCAGTAGAGTTTTCCAATAAATCATTTATTGTGAAACCAAGTAGATTCTTTTAGTATTTAACAAATACAGTTTGGAAACTACTGTTTAAATGAATATAATCGAACCTTCAGACTCTTCCAAGCTTTTTTCGCCGAAAAACGGTGATGATTTCGCCGAAATCCAGTTCCCAAAGTAAGTCACTTTCAATGCTCAGGAGAGAAAGCTTTGATAGACGGTATTGTGTCCCATCGGCGTTCGAAGCCTATTTTTATAGTTTTCATTTTCAATATTCATGTTTGTACAAAGGTAAAGGTAAAATAGCGAAACAAAATATCAAAGGAAAAGTTGTTTAGTGTTTACTAATTTGAAAGATTCTCCGAAGTCTCTATTGTCCTTCTTTTGTGGGGGCCCCTCTTTTGTGGAGGCCCAAGGGCTGTAGCCCCGGTTGCCCTCCCCTAAATCCGGCCCTGCATATTATTATTAATGTATGTAACATACTGTCATTCATGGATCTTTGAAAGTCGTCAGTAGCCCAAAATGTCAACCAGTCTTACCAAGGGGTATCGTATTACCCAGTAACTGGGTTGTGGAGGTCAGATAGGCAGTCGCTCCATGTAAAATACTGGTATTCAGCTGCATCCGGTTAGACGGAAAGCCGACCCCAACATAGTTGGGAAAAGAGGGCAGATGGAGTATATCATCATCAGCCTATAATATTCCCACTGCTGGGACACAGGCCTCCTCTCTGTGAGAGGGATTGGGCCGTAATCCACCACGCGGGCCCAGTGCGGGTTGGTAGATGTCACATGTATTCGAATTTTTTGTTCTAAGACATGCCGGTTTCCTCACGATGTTTTCCTTCACCGTTTTGAGAGCAGTGGTGATGAAATAATTTACACAAAGTAAAGTGCCTGTCTGGGTTCGGATGGAGTATATAACAAACTGAAATACAGTTTTAGTGATGTTCGGAACCACACAATACAATAGTGCAGTTGAAACAGGCATAACTCTTTTCTACTTTGCTCTAAAATGATCATGTTAAAAGTTGAAATATGCTATTTTCTATTTCAGGATATCAAAAATAGTCTACGTGAAAGTAATAAACTTACTGAAAGGAAATTGAGACGAAGCCATTTGCAAAGGTAAGGTATGATTTTCGTATATTGTTTTTTTTTTTTTTTTTTTTTTTTTTTTTTTTTTTTTTTTTTTTTTTTTTTTTTTTTTTTTGAATTGTCAATCTTGAATGTACCTAGATTACAAGTAAATGATGTGTTCTCCTATAATTGGAAGCGCACATTGTATTTGTCTCTGCTTAATGTAAACTTGCATGTAATTGTGTAGCCTCTGTTGGAGATACAAATAAATAAATTTCTTATAACTACCTACATGAAAACATTTCAAAAAAAAAAAAAAACAACCGACTTCCAGAAAAACATTACAAAGTGAAAAATAACTGTAATTTCGGAAGTCGGTGACTTTTGATACGTATTTTAGTACTTAATTTCTTGTCACCGCCTTCCGAAATTAAAGTAATTTTTCACTTTTTTGTGTTTTTCCGGAAGTCGTTTGTTTTTTTTTTTTCACTTTTTAGTAATAGTATCTACCTACCCCACACCAATTGGAAATTACATCATCCTTGGGATCAAAACAATGCATATTTATGCCATAGCAGCAATCTCAGTTAATTTGCTGTCATTTTTCGAAGAGTTCCGTTGTCTGTCTCCGAAACTCATCATCAGATCTATATGAAATTTAAATTGGACCATTTCGGAATAAACCCCTTTCGAAAAGAATTTTGCACATCGGTCTATAAGTATACGACGGAGTTATGCCCGAACCTCCACCTAACTCTAACCGTTAAAGAGTACCTTGTACCTTCCTTCATCAGGTCAGCGTCATGAGATGATGATGACTATACGCAAATGTCTCAATAGCTTTAGAAAATATATGAAAGACATTGTTAATACCTATCAAATTTGAGGGTTGCCCTCGATTTCCCTGGGATTCCATCATCATATCCTGACTTGGTGCCAATGGGACCACCTCATGAGTATACTCTTTCAAATAAAAAGCTTGCTGTAAGTAGGTTTGTATAAAAACTTTTACACGTCAATCATATTTTTAAAACGAACTAGATCAGGTTCTTATCTGCGACTACTCTGAGAAGTAATACCGAAACAAACTCATGAGGTCACAGTCTCTTTTAAAGTCCAGACATAATCTTGGTCAGATAATGTGAAGACCATGTAGATTGGTGTCTGAAATGGTCTTTTGAGGAAAGAACCACACAGATTCAGTGGAACTGTTCTGTCAGTGCACGCATTTTTTTTTTTATTGGGATATCATCAAATAACTTTTCCCGCTCTGGGTGGAGCAGGAGGGCGTGTCAGACTTTTAGTGACTAAAACCCACTCGTGTTCCTTCAGTAGCCCGAATGCCAGGGGCTGTGGTATCTCTTTCGAACAAACCCGCACCCCTGGCAGGCATCGGCTCTTGCGGGCCCCATCGGTTTGTGCTGACATCTCTTTGAGGCGCGCGTGGAACACAACGCGCCGTCGACCTGGGGTTGGTCCTTACCGGACAGCGAGCTACCCATTACTCGCCGTCCGCAAGCTCATGCCCACGGTGGACGGAAATCGGCCTGGGATTCCCACCCTCACGTGCGCCGCATCAGTGCACGCATTTGTCAGTCATCGTGTAGCTCAACTTAGAACATAAAAAGCTCAACGATACGACAAACAATGCCAAAGAAAGGACATCTTGCTAGGTCAGCTAGTAATTAACTTGGTACCTCTCTTCTGGTCTACAACGTTGAGCATTTCTAATTGGAGTCATTAACCAAAGCTCCAAAGCAAAGTCTGAATTCCTTGAAAATCAATGATAAATAATTAATGTTGTTTTGTTTCAGATTACATCGTTGCCGTATGGAAAAGCATCATCATATGGGCCCCAAAAATTAATTACTACCATACCAGTAATATATTATTTATATGATTAATAAAACTCTTTGTAATTAAATTACTGTTTATTATTTCAAACTAACTTTTGCCAACCCCGCGTCGAGGTCAGAAATAATCCCAGAGGAATGTACTACCGGGACAAACAGTAGCCTATGTTACTCCTTATAACAGATATGGATAAACCACTCTAAAAATGAATGAAAATGTTTGTATAGAAATTTTAGAGGATTTTACCCCGTCCTCTAAAATGTCTATACAAACATTTGAAATATGTATGCAACAAGCAGTGGAGGGGCGTTCATTTTTAGAGTGGTTTACCTGCCAGTGAAAGTCTCGTCAAAATTTGACAAGCCGTTTCGGAGATTAGCCGGAACAAACAGACAGACATTTTTTTTTTATAAGGTTTTTTCAGTAATAAGTACCGTATATACTTTATTAAAAAGCCGCATTTAGTAAATGCTATTATTTTGACAATACAAAGATACATTTTATTTTTTTAATATATTATTATTTATTTGTGTATTGTCTATACTTTGTCGAACAACAGAAATATAAATAGATAGATAGATTTAAAGAAAAGGGTTCTAACTTCCAGGGCACTACTGGAGCTCGCACAATGCGTTCAATCGAACCAGGAACCGATCGAATTCAACTCTACTGACGCGATGATGGACCCGAAGACCGGGCTCATGATCTGTCTCCACTGCCTCGAAGACTTCGACACCTCCTTACTGTCGGACCACATGATTAACACACACAACTACAGGCGGGTACTCTTCAAATGCCATGTCTGTCAGAACACGTTCCAAGAACGCAAACTGTTAATGATACACCGGCAGGAATGCCAACCAGAACAGAAAGTACGTAAACGGAAGACATTTCAGCAAATTATGAGAGAAGTTGAGGCTAAATACTTTATGGAAGAGCAAGAAGACTTGCTGGAGCCTGTATCCTGTCCTATATGCTTGTTGGAGTTACCAAAATACTGTCTCAAAGAGCATCTGTTGAATGAGCATCGTAAGCCGGATGTCATTCTGACCTGTGGCCGTTGTAATAGGAACTTCAAGTCGAAGCTGACCCTGAGGGAGCATGTCAAGTTGGTGCATGAGGCTATTGAGGACTCTGAGGAGTGTGAGCAGTGCGGTCAGAAGTTCAGGTCACTGAAGTATTTGTCCAATCATAAGAGGAATGTGCATCCTTCGGGTGAGTTGTACTACTTTATTCAAATTAGGCTGAGAATCAGCACTTTTCGAACGTCCAAGTTACACAAGACAGTCCCCCAAAAACGCCCACCCTTCACCACTTCCTAGTGCTTCAGCTGGGAAGAAGAAGTGGCGCAACAAACTCCCCAGCAGCACAGCTGTCTGATAAGTTAGATAAATTTGATTCTATCCAATATTTATGTAGGCAAATTAATTAACATTACGATACACAGAACTTTAAAATAAATCATTTGCCTCATGTCAGCTAGCTATTAATTAAGAAACAAAACAGAAACTTCAATAGGTTTGCCCGAATGTTGAACCACTTTTAAGCAATCTTAATACTAATACCAATGTAGTCATCATCAGTGGCGTGCAAATAATTTTTTGACAAGGTAGGCAGAAATAAAAGACGGGCAAAGAAAAGTGCTGACTCTCAGCCTAGTTTGAATAAATGACATTTGATTCTCTGCTCTTCTATCTCTACACACTAATGAATGTTCTAATGTCATTAAAGTGGTTTATTACCAGCTCGTACACATTGATATACAAAACACCCAAGATACACAATCAGCGGCTCAAAAACGTCCGCAATAAGGCGCAATGTGCGCAGGTGTCAAATAATATCGTTAGTGGGTCTCTTTGGACATTGCTTTGTAGAAATCACTTTAAGATCAGCCTTAAAGTGGTAGACTCAGGGCTACATTAGGCCGCGACGCGACCTGCGACACAGGAGCGATTAAAACGAATAAATGAATGCTCACGTATATGGCTACACCGTACATCAAATATTACTAGCGATCTTTGATTTCTTTATGCGATAGGAACAACATTACTGTAATCACGGCATCGGCAACATCAACATATCAGCGAAATTTAAGCGAATTTCTCACTTGCACGACTAGTTTAATATACAGTACCCGGCGATAAATATTGCACATCGACTTTTGGAAAGAAACAATCGGCTAATTTCGGCTTCGTAGAGCGTTATCTCCGTCGCACACTACCTATGTGACGTTTTGTCAGTCGTTGTTCAAGTGCGATAGAATATATATTGTTAACACCCCCAAATTAAATAATTTAAAGTTGTACTTTGGCATCTTTATGGCATCTCTTTCTTATTTTATTTTACCCCGACCTAAAGCCACCACTTATAGAAAAAATGGTGTATTTCATCCAAAGAATAAAAATAATTATCAAAAGAAGCAAATCATAATTGTTTTAACAGCTCCTAATAGATACCGGACTGTTTGTATTTCGTGCGACAGAGATAACGCTCTACGAAGCCGAAATTAGCCGATTGTCTTTCCAAAGGTCGATGTGCATATTATCGCCGGGTACTGTACATAAATATATGCGTGTGGCTACATTATGCGTACAGTAAACCGCGATAGATGATTTGCTAATTCGTTGTGTAGTATGTTTATCTCGTTTCGCTCTTCCAGTCGCATCGCAAAGCGCTGCCTACTGTAGCCTCAGCGTAAGTCATGCGTGTAAGGTTGAATTTGCAAAAAAAATATGTTATGTCATAATTATAACCACTGACGTATAATTGGGGACAGAGATTGAGTGTCACTTCAATGCACAAAGTAACTTTGTCTTTTGCATTTAACCTTTATGGTACCTTCGGAGAAGGAGGGGCTTGTGGCTAAATAACAATAGCTGCACGGGTCGATCGGCCAGGTTAAGCTACGCTTGCCGCGGTTGGTCCGTGGATGGGCGACCATCTTTACATACCAAGACTCCTCCGTGCCTCGGAAAGCACGTTAAGCCGTTGTTCCCAGCTGTCATTTATGGATCTTTGACAGTCGTTACTGGTCGTCAGAACCCCGAAAGTCTGACAACCAGTCTTACCAAGGGGTTTCGTATTACCCAGTAACAGGGTTGTGGAGGTCAGATAGGCAGTCGCTCCATGTAAAATACTGGTATTCAGCTGTATCCGGTTAGACTGGAAGCCGACCCCAACATAGTTGGGAAAAGGCTAGGCAGATGATGGTACCTTATGGAGAAGAATGTGCAAAAACCTCGTGATTTAATATTGAAGATAACTCAATGTTCTCTCCACAGGAAACAAGATCCACAAGTGCGCGGTGTGCGGCAAAGAGTTCAAGTCGCGCCTGTGCTTGCACCAGCACAGCAAGTACGTGCACCCGCCCGAGTCAGCCTCCGTGGAGTGTCCGCACTGCCCCAACAAAGTGTTCAAGTCGCGGATGAATCTCACGCAGCATCTCAAAGTATCACATGGCTGGAAGAGGAAGTGATCCTCATTATGCTCACAGCCAAACTGTGGAATTCTCACCCTGGTTCAAACTCAAACTCAAAGCATTTATTACAAATAAACCAATTACAGGCACTTTTGAATTGTCAAGGTCGATGAGTTAGAAAGATGAAGCTAGTTGCCCATTCCAAAGCGTAGGTACCTATGGAGAAGAACGGGCAAGAAACTCCACGGACACTCTTTTAAAATCATGATTGTTACAAAAAGTTGGTTACATCATTATGTTGAAATTATCAATGTGAGAACGATGTAAAAAGTGCACATTAAAAGCGTCCGTAATTAGAACAAAAATAAAATAACAATTCAGAAATTAAAATAAGCCGAGGGAGCTAAGAGATGACCAGTCCCTATTGACGGCGCGGCGGCGCCCGTTCACGGACATTTAATCCGTGTTCCCTTTCACATTTAACCCGTCTAACTTCAAAGAGCGTGCCCAGAAGAAGCCTGCTCACTCTTGAGCAGGCTTCTTCTGGGCACACTCGGTCCGCCATAGATATCATCGATCCAGCAAAAAAATATATTTTAAATATAAATGTTAGGGTGAAGCGCTAAACCATGAAATTCAAATTTTATGATTTTTTGCAATTTGCAGTGTATGTTGGTGAAAATGTGATTTGCGATAAAATATATGTATTTACTGAATTAAAATCACTAAAGTCATCTAAAGAACCGTCGCAAGTTCATATAATACCATTTAATGATTATTTCATGAACATTTTCTTACAGCTAGCGGTTTTTTTGTAAAAAAAAAGGTCATCCAGATATTATACGATTATCTACAAAATCATGGTTCATTACGAACGCTTATCTGTGATAATTAATAGAAAAAAATATAGCTATCTTCTATTGTACAGGCGCCAGCACATCAAGCTACCTACCTATTTTTAAAAGAGTAACCCTGGAGTTTCTTGCCGGCTCTTCTCCATAGGAAACAACAATTTGGAACCGTGCACCTAGCTTCTGACGTTTCATAAGTGCCCATGCAGGTTTATATGAAATAAAAATATTTTGATTTGATTGATTTGATTTGAACCACAATCTGTAAAATTTTCAAATTACCCTTTCAAACAAAAGAAGATTTTTTTCAAAACAGTTTTTAAATGTCAAGAGTATAATGTCTAAATTTCAAACATAAAAAAACAATACAAACGAACTGAGAAACTCCTCCTTATTATTTTGAAGTTGGTTAAAACTAGATGTGAGTGGGTGCTAGTGGAGCTAGCATGCTAGCTCTCATTGCAGGCTGCATGCATGCTACTCATTGTGCTAAGATGCGTAATTTGGTCAAAATAGGATCAGCGTGCGTAACAATTAAGTATGCACATCAAGGTACCTCAATCTGTCAAATTTCTTTGATAGATTTTCAACTTTAACACTAAAATTTTATGTTTCATGTTCAATTGGAAAATTTTTGACAGTTTGGGATAGCTCGATGTGCTGGCGTCTGTACCTACAGAAGTATTACGTAAACTCACGCCTTCTTCTTCTTCATGAGGATAGGCAGAAAATACAGAACGCCATCTACTACGATCCTTGTCATACCCCTTTTGCTTTATTTACAAACTCATCAAAATCATTACAACTCTAATTAAGAATTTCGCGGTCTGCCTTAGCGTACCCCTTTTTTATAAAAAAAAAGAATATGTCAAATATTTAACCATAGAGGGAGATTTTTTTAAAATTTAGTGTTACAAGCTGAGGGCGCAGTTGTTAGGCCTCACACAACGTGGATGGATGAATCTGCTAGATACGAGTATCACAGGTCCGGTCGTTGTGGCGGCGCTTTGGGAAGGCCTATGTCCAACAGTGGACGACTTTCGGCTGAAATAATGATGATGATTTATGTAAATATAAAATGGATAAGTATAGCCGTTGATTTTATTTCAAATGTAACTAGATTCCATAAAATGACCCCGTTTTTATTGTTAACTGCTGTTATTTTTTAAATTAACTTTTGATTTCAATCAATTATGTATTAATACCGATACAATTATAAACTTGTTCAAATTAATTTATTTTTGTTTTCATTCCACTGCGGAGGCTTTAATTTTCTATTCTTCTAATAATATTTATTTGGAGATGGGTGACCATTGACCATCCATTAAAGACCCTTCCGTGCCTCGGAAAGCAGGGTCTCGGCTGTCATTCGTAAATCTTTACTATTTCGTTACGTATAGTTGGAAGCCCGTTAGGGTATATTATGTTCTGTGGTCGGAAGACCAAATATCTGACAACCAGTCCTACCAAAAGGGGTATAGTGATACCCACTATCTGGGTTGTGGAGGTTGGACAGGCAGTCGCACTACGTAAAATACTGGCTGCATCCGGTTTTATTGGAAGCCGACCCTAACGTACCTTGGGAAAGGTTCGGCACATTTATTGAGAATAAGCGTTGCGCAGACTTGCGACTTGATCGAAATTAGGCATTGTGCAGACTTGCAACTTGACAGAGATTAGGCATTGTCCAGACTCACGACTTCTCGTATGAACTTTGCAAGTGCATACCTGGTGCATACTTAACTCGTAACTGCAAGCAAGTCGGTAGACATCACGAGTGCATGCTTAGGGAAGTGTAGTGATGAAGGAATATTTATTTAATTGTATCATTATTTAATCGTTTGGGCGTGTATACTGGGCTTTAGTACACGTGTTTGTACCGCTTAATCGTAGAATTAGTAAGTTCTATGCACTTTAGAACAAAATTAGTAAGTACTATGCACTCCAGCATGGAATTAGTATATTCTATGAAAACGTTACTATAGAAAGAAGACATCATATGAGCAGAGAAAAATGATCAGGGTTGTGGGAACGTTGGAAGCTGGTTTGTGGCAATCACTCTGGGCAATACGCAGTGTTATATGTCAACTTTGGAAACATTACCACATCACACTTACTAATTACATGCATGTGCCTTCATGTTACAAATCTGTTACTAGCTTTATTTTATAGTACAGTTTTAACAGGTACCACTCTATTTATGTCAGTGATTTTTATTAAGCGGGTTGTACCCATGAAGATATTATATCTTCATGGTTGTACCCTCACCCGCGAATCGCGTGTTTAGCCCGTGAACGGTGAGCGAAAAATATGCCCTGCACGTACCCGCGCAACGTTCACGGTTTCCATTGCACGTTTGGCAGAAATGAATATCAAAGTTGCAGTCATCGTGATTATATGTTTGATAGTATAGCAAGAAATCACGTTAACATAATACATTGCATTTATTTAATAAAGTGAACCTTAGGGCTCGTTTACACTCTCGCCTCGCGGCTCGTCTCGTGTCTCTGCCATAGGTTGAGTACAGCAGGTACAGTCGCCAGCAGGTCAAGCTATCCAAAACTGTCAAATTTTCCCAATTGAACATAAACCTTATTCCTTTGTTATAAAGTTGAAAAACTATCAAAGAAATTTGACAGATTGGGGTAGCTTGATGTGCTGGCCTCTGCACAGACGCCAGCAGGTCAACCTACCCCAAACTGTCCAATTTTCCCAATTGAACATGAACCTTATGCTTACGGTATAAAGTTGAAAATCTATCAAATAAATTTGACAGATTGGAGTAGCTTGAGGTGCTGGCGTCTGTACATACGAATTTCACTCCAAAGTTGTTCCGTTTTACGCCCAGACACAAAGTGACAGTCAATTTTAATGGTTTTTTAGTATGAATAATTGTAATTACTTTGCCCACCTGCAATAACCGTGGTAAAATTACAATTTTGTCACATAAATAACGTTGAATTTTTAGAATTTTTTTTTTTGCTTGAAAACTTTGCGTTTGCTTACTGTTTGGCAGAAATGAAATGATTTTGGAAAAGCGTTACAAATTAAGTCAACAAAACGAAAAAAAAAAAAACTTCTCGCGCGCGGCACATGAACAGTGGTACCAGGGATATTACTTATGTGGACTCGCAGTTTTCGTTTTTTAACATTTGTGCCAAATACATAGGTACCCGTATTTTTGCAGTCAACAGCTGCGCAATCAGCAGGCCTAGACAATACACATTTCTGTTAGCGTTCACGCCAAACGCTATGCCAAAATGTATGGGAATGACATTACCTGCGGAAAGGTTTCGTCGTGTTCTTTCCGCAGGTAATGTCATTCCCATACATTTTGGCGTAGCGTTTGGCGTGAACGCTAACAGAAACGTATTTTGTAAATTGATTGAATAAAACAGTTGCTTTTAATCAAAAATTTTGTATTGTTAGCGACAGCTAGCTGTCAAATTCTTAGACGTTGGGTAGTAGTGACATCTAAAGTGAGCAAGTGGTATCTCCAATAGGTGCATATAAAGAAATGAACTGAAATGATATAAAGAAATATAACAAAGGAAGTTCGTTGACAATAGATTTTCATTGAAGTTTTTGCTGCCAGTGTTCGGGCTCTGCTTAATAATACTCAAGGTAGCTCACGGCTGACGTTCGATATTCCACGAAACACTCAAATCATAAAACACGCTACTGCGAAAATAGCACGAATGTAGAAGCGATCGCGTGGCGTACACGAAGGCGCGAAACAAACTTTCCTCTGTTTCACGGATTTCGCGGGCTTTCGCGACGTGAGTGTACAGCCCGCTTTACATGTTCTGGTTTGCACTTTGGTCAGTCTGTGCAATTTGCATTGCTATCAATTTCCGTGTATGTGAGTTGTTTGTCAATAACAACATCTCTACCTGCCCCAATATTAATTAGTCTGTGATCGACTTCGTCAATGTATGATAGAGTACCTGTATGAAATTGTATAAAATCGATCTTCTTCTAAAAAATATTTTACCCGACTTAGCGCAACATCGACCGACCAATCGCGCTCCTTTTTAAATAAATAAAAATAAATTAGGTTAATAGACGATTATTTAATCACTATTATTTAAAATGCATTTATTTAAACACAAAGAGGTAAGTGAAGCTCCGTTATTAGACAGTTTCTTTTCAAATAATCAGTTACGGACTTCACTTAATTATTGTGCGATCTGTTTGAGAACAGAGAAAGAACGAAAACTGGTGAGCAACAAGGCTCTTGTAACATTCACAAAAGCCACAGTTATTCAAAAGACTTGGGAGGTAAGAATCTGAGAACTAAATTTTAGCCATTTTATATAAACTCATCTTTTCTGATAAAGGTGCTCCTCTGCCTACCTGTTAGAAATACTGGCGTGATGATTAAAGAACAGAATGATTTATTTGTCAAACTTATGTAGGTAATTACATGCGAAGATCTTAAAAATAAGGTAGTGCCCTATTATTATCATAAATGCGTAACTCTGTCTCTCTGTTACGCTTTCACGCTTAAACCGCTGAACCGATCGTCATGAAATTTGGCAGAGATATAGCCTGGGATATGGAGAAGGACATAGGCTACTTTTTAACGCGATAAACGACATCCACGCGGGCAGAGCCGCGGCCAAAAGCTAGTAATATTATAAATGTGAAAGTTTGTATGTTTGTAACTCAATCACGCAAAAACGGCTGAATGGATTGGGATGAAATTTAGCACACAGATAGTTTATAATCTGGACGTTCCTGTGGGATAATTTCAGACTTCCATGCGGGTGAAGCCGCTGGCAAAAGACACTATTAACATAAATTATAGGTTCTTAGGCATGAAACATTTTGACTATAGGTGCAAAACGGATTTTAAATGTTTTTAATCATTTGGTTTTAAACCGTCCATGGTGTAAAATGTTTTTTTTTTTAAATAGAAATCCACTGAAGTTTCACACAATGTGATCTAAACCACACCTTCTCCCTGATTTAGGATTTATCAAGGGCAATAAAAAAAAAATACATTCTAAAAATATATTGAGGCTGCGAATCATAATCAGACTATTTTTATTGATATTTCAATAATTACTCATATTAAGGTTGTTTTCAGTCTTTCTAATGTTAAGAAATAGTTAAACTATGATATATCCCATCTAAAACAAAAATCTAAAAATGGGAACAAAGTTCAATATTAGAGTAACATGTAAACTATTATTGGTATGTTGATCAGGATGTGGCAATTCTAATGATATAGGTATTCATTAAAATATTAGAATGAATAAATATTAAAACCTATTCGGTAGGTAGTTGTGAAATTTTTGACCTTCAATTTATCCTAAATTATTTGCCTTATGTGCAAATAATTTGGCTGATCAATTTTAAGAAGTTATTTAAAAAAATATGAATTAAGTAATTCATTAATAGTTGTATTATTCAGTTAGAGATAGAAAAAGAATGTAGGTACCCATTTTGAAGAAAATAACCACCTATATAATGAATGACTAAATGCTAATTGTAACCGCCATTCCATGAAAACTATTGACCTTACTGAAGATTCTTTGCTAAAGCAGAATTATAGTTATAAAGTTAGTCATAAGAAAAAAAAAATATGCAAAACTCAATAGAATATTATAAAAAAAAAATACAAATTTAAGCATCAATAGAAAAACTTTTCTAAAAATATTCCACTGAGAACAGAATGTGTTGATTGATTGAAATGGAATTAGGGGATTACTAAAAAAATATCATAATACTGATACACAGCGCTTTCAGTCACTTGAACGCATACAGGTACTTGAGGGCATACTTAGTTCCGTTTTCATTAAATATGTGAGTTCTCAGAACCAAAATAAAGAACATATTCTCGCTGCTAATGAGTTAGTAATGTATCAGTGTACATGTCAAAAGATTTCAAACTCTGATGCTGTCCAGCCTGAGGTAACGGAGGAACCGTCCCAGACTGAGAGTTAGTCTCAAGACTGTATTCTCAACCAAGATGCATCTGATATAGTATAAGATCTATCTCAAGTGGTACAGCTCGAGCTGGGTAGTTGTCCATCTTTCTAGTATTCATGATTGTTATCATTCAGTTAAATTTAGGTAAATTAATTAGTAACAACCTGACTATTTCTACTCAAAATTATTGTATGCCAGCATCAACCTACAAACGCATATTAGCATGGAAAATTATATTCATTTCCTGTTACTGACAACATAGGTAATCCGAAAACCAACATTACTGTATTTGTAGGATTACCAGCCAGCCAGTAATTTCTTCTTTTGTGACCTTAGAACTATTAAGTTCTAAGGTCACAAAAGAAGAAATTACTGACTGACTGAGTTTTTCTAGTTAAATTGTAGTAAAATTATATTGCGTGCTTTCCCAAATTAAAAAAAAAGAAAAAGTAGACAAAACAATTCTATTCATATGCTGCATTTCATAGTTAGGCATTACAGTGACAAGCTTGTGTATTTTCACACATTAGTTAGTAAATAATAATAAGGTGGTGGACCTGAACAAATGGCCCTTAAATGGATGCATTACAAAGGAGGTTTGATGGTCCCAATCACAATGAGCTCAATGCCTGGTGATGCCATTAAAATCTTGGGGTTAATTCCGGATAACATTTTAAACTAGTTTGTAAAACAACATAAGGTACAAGTATCAACAACAATGTATCTTCTTACTCTAAAATAATGTAGTGTACATACTCCTAACGAGAACTATTCTTTATTTGGATCAATAATTAAAGATGCCCTAGCGAAACTTGCAGTCATTAAGTAACAAAAACGAAATTAAAACACATTTACTGCGTGGTAAGGTCCAAGGTGACATAGCAATCTTTTTTGACCTCTCAAAGGCATTTGACTGTGTTAATTAAAACTAACAAATTAACACTTGAGCATTACTGACTGGATTAACTAACGCTCAGTCTAGTACAATTGAGTATAAAAAAGGTGTCAAAAATTTATCTACACATAACATCACGCGTTGTTTCCCCGAAGGTTGGGGCAGAGGAGTACCTACTGATCGTACTCCCACATTTCGCCAGTTATTTTTAAGTGCCATGTAATAGGGGGCGAGCCTATTGCCATCAAACGAGCACAAATCCAGACACCGCTACTGAGAAATTCCAGATACAAAAACCCACTAACACTGCCCGACCTGGGAATCGAACGGGCTGTTATTGAGATTTTCATAGATTGACTGCAAATCCCTAGTAATATCATAAATGTGAAAATTGTATATGTTTGGATGTTTGTTACTCAATCACGCAGAAACGGCTGAACGGAGTTGAATAAAATTGTTATTTTTTTGATAAAATAAACATTCTAAGATAAACATTCTCGCGCTCATATTTCAACAAATTATGTAAATTATTACGACCATCCATTCAAACGAAAGTAACACAAGTTAAAAAGTCCATTCATTCAAAATTCCAAAACATTAAACAGTCGAACCAACCCACATACAAAGATCCATTGTTTTTTCGAGATTGCGATAAGAGAGCGGACCACCCACAACGCAAATGGGTGCGATGACAGCTGGATTAACAAATAGGATACTTTTTTGGGATAATTTTCGACCTCCACACGGGCGAAAGCTAGTATGAAATGAACTGTTAAAATTGATATTTAATTAATGACTTTTGGCACACTCAATCAACTGACAGGTTAGTAAAAATTGTTAGAATAATAAAAAAAACGATATCTTCGACCACATTAGTTATTATAAGTACATATAAGTGGGACTAGAAAGCCTTTCTTATTATAATTGTTCAACTGAGATCTTGTGCGTATAATATTGTTTTTAAATGTATATAATTGGGTTTATTGATGTATAAAAAACCCAAGATACACAATCAGCGTCTCACAAACGTCCGCATAAATAGGGCGCAATGTGCGCAGGTGTCGAATAGTATCGTCAGTGATCTTTCAGTCAGTCTTTTTGGATATTGCTTTGTAAAAATCACTTTTAATCATGCGTGTAAGGTTGAATTTGCAAAAAATATAAGTTTTATCATAAATATAACCACTGACGTATAATTGGGGACAGTCTTGAGTGTTACTTTTGTTCGAGACTGTACATCTTGAGTTTTTTGCATATCAATGATTGGGTTATATTATTTTTGTTACAGCACAATTCCATTTGCGAAATATGTGAAGAGCAAGCGAAAATCGCCACTAGTTTCTTAATGGGGGTCTCGTTCGGCGGGGTTATAGACACGATTTTCAATGAGATTTTGGAGCAGAAAAACGTTTTAAAAAAGGATCCGTTCAGAAGTGCAATTTTCAAGACTATCTTGTCGAAGTATTCTTTGGTAAGTTTTTTTTTTTTTTCAAATGTCTATTAGAGTACCACGGGCTGCACCTCAGTGGTAACCAAAACCAGTTTAAATTTGCTTTTTTATTTCTATTGAAAGTACTACACTAGGCCAGTTCCAGGTAAGTCGACATTCACATGGAGGGAATGAAATCGCGGTGGGACTTTTTCGGTCATTACAAATTCAACTCTCGGTGTTGAAGCGACGATTGACAATCCAACAGCGAGTGCAGCGCGAATGAGTCAGCTCGTCGAAAAAAATATAGTGTTCGATTTCCAACTTTCAGTGCTTAAAAATTCCCGCCGCGATTTTGACCTTCTTGAGAACGTGGGTTTTACGTGTTACCACCGATGTGGGGTCTACCGGTCTACTGCACTAAGGCCGGGGCTACATGAGACAGCGATGCGACCTGCGATATAAATATATATTGAATATGCGATTGATTTGTGCCAAATAATTTAACATTCATGTGTGTGACTACATTGTTCATCTAATATTGCTGGCGATCTTTGATCTTTATGCGATTTGAATACTGGAACTTTGACAGATTTTTTTCATCGTGCTCACCATTTTCATCTCTCGGTACTGAGCTGAGTGTTGATATTTGTCTTCTAGTCAAATCGTATAAGACTGGTTGTCAGACTTTCGGGCTTCTGACGACCCGTAATAACTGCTAAAAATCCACAAATGACAGCCGGTACCAACGGCTTAACGTGCTATGCGAGGCACAACCAACAATTAAAAACATGTCATCTAAAATGCAGTATTACTCATAGTTGCAGTGTCATCTTGTCTCATGAAGTTGAATGAATCTCTCCAGCGCTGCAGACTCAGGCCTCTCAGAGATCACCCTTATGAGGGGACGGGGCCTGCGAGGAATTTGAAAAATTGGTATTTGAAGAAACTATTGCCGTCGCGCTGTGAGTAAGTCTGCCCCCGTAGTGTGTGATAGGGACAGCTGCAGCTCAGACCGAAATTATCACAAAATTTTTGACGAGATCGACGTTTCGTATTCCCCTTTTTTCTCCTCTAAAACTGAGCCGATTCAATTATTTTTTACATTAACATTTAAAGAAAGAGTATTTTAGGTTCCTGTCATATTTTTAATGTTAAAAACTTTTCTAATTTGTCTGGTAGTCCTCTAATCATGGCGGTTAAAATAGGGCATTTTATGTCATTTTTAGAGGGTCATATTTTTAACCCCCGCCACAAAAACGACGGGGTGTTATTAAATAAGTTTGACGTGTCTGTGTGTGTGGGTGTGTGTGTGCGTGTGTGTGCACTGTGTGTGTGTGTGTGTGTGTGTGTGTGTGTGCGTGTGTGTGCACTGTGTGTGTGTGTGTGTGTGCGTGTGTGTGTGTGCACTGTGTGTGTGTGTGTGTGTGTGTGTGTTTTCTCGTTGCTGAAGGGATTTGAGCATCTTCCACGGGTCTGATCAAGTCGAAATTTGGTATTCTATTACTTCAATGATATTAGACGAACAAAGAAACCTTGAACTGATGCTGGAGCAACACCTGGAATTTCCAGGGTATCCAAGTTACTCACCAACAAACAGCAGAAGTATCGAAGTATTTGGGCTCATTGAAAAGGGTTCACTGAATAGGTTATGGATACATGGTGATCAGGACGAGGAATGAGGATAAATTATTAACAAACTTCACTGTGGGAAACATACGCAACGCTACGCAGATTTAAGCGAGACATTAAGTTTAAAAAGCAGGAAATAAAAGTTAAATAAAAAAAATAAAAAAACCCCCGACCCAAACAAAATCTCTAAAAGTAAAAAAATAAATATTTATTGGCCTTTCAAGTGGCAGGTAATATTTTGATCAAGGCATTGTCAAGTCGTTCAATGAAAACACCAAACAGAGGAGGCCTGGCATTTTCATTAGTCGTCCCCCGACTTGACAATGCCTTGATCAAAATATTACCTACAACTTGAAAGGCCAATAAAAAGTTATTCTTTTTATTTTTTAGAGTTTTTGTTTGGGTTGGGGTTTAAAAAAAAAAATCACTTTTATCTTTACTAATTAGTTGCTGAATAAAAGAAAATGACAGGGACGTGTTTAGAGCAGACGTTGATTTTATGAAAAAAAAAAAAGCTCTAGAGGCATTATTCAGGAAGAAAAAAAGGGAATACATTTGTATGGAGAATCGCATGCCCTGTTCCCTCAATAACGAAAAATATAAGTAGTTAAATTAATATTGCAAAAATATCTTGCGAATTTTCTCGTATTTTGTAGTCATACCATGTCTATTTCATAATTCCGGTCGCTATCGCTCGCTGGCTTATGTAGTCTCACAGTCCACCCTTTAGTCGACATTCACACGGACGTAATAAAATCGCGGCCGGACATTTTTGCACACTGGATTTCAACTGTCAGCGTTGAACCATTGAGAATACAACAGAGTGCAGCGCGAGTGAGTCTCAGTGCGTCGATAAGACACAGTGTTCGATTTTCAAATCTCGGCGCTAATAAGTCAGTGTCTTCACGCTGATTCTGGGGGTAAGTCTTTGAATGACACACACTCATTTGAATGGAATATTCTACGTAAACTGCGGAGTAAAGGTTCCGGCTACCGGCTATTTGATTAGCAGACCTCCTAGACGTCAAGAGGAATGTTTTCAAACGCCATATTTAATATGGCGGTTGAAAGGACACTAATAAGGCATATTAGTGTCATAATCAATTTTCCTGTGACCGGTTGTCGTAATTTTGGGCGAAATTGGACTAATACAATAAAAACGCCTTTACAGTAACTCCCGCTAACCAAGAACTCTAAAACGCCTCTAATTTCTGTGTGTAAATGGTGAATTCGCCATGCATACAACGCGACATGTGAACTACGCATCAAAGACCTGACGTCACAGAAATCCTACATCGCGCAATCAGAGTTTACCGCGCGACTGGTATATGTACAAAATCCTGACAACAACCGTTGGTCCTTCCGATCCTCCTCCGAGAAAGCAGTAGGGCCACCAACACTATTTACAAACAAAGACAACCGTCGTTCCAAACTCGCTGCCGACGTCCTCGCCTCGCGACCCGCGAATACCTACCCCCGACCCCGAGCTCGACGAAGTGCCAGCCCGCGCCGCAGCTGAGCCTGTAGCTTTAAATTCCTCGTTTAATAATAATAATCAAGATATGATCCAGCCTGTCCCAACTTACTGTCCCCCTATCGGTGACGTCCTGAGCCGAGGCCCGTACCCCACAAGGGGTGCCCTCAGCGTGCAACCCTTTGGGTATTCTTAAGGCAACCACAGGATAGTCCGGTTAAGCAGTCACAACCTTTCAAGGTCAACCGCAAGATGGCATACACAAAAAACCCGTCTGGTCAGACGATCCTCTCTTTTCCATAAAATATGAGTGAACTTTGCACCCGTTTCCTCATATAAACTTACACGAGGCGGGGGAAAAAAACTTCGTGGAAGCACATCCAAGTGAGTGTAGTATTGTTATTACTTGCTTTCCTGATCTGGTGTGAAACAGGCGTCTTCATCATTGACTATTGTACCATTGTATTACTAGCACTCATACACACTCGCTCAATATTTAACTCACCGCTATAAAAATATAAAAAAAGTCCGAAAAAAATAATTCCACCGCGATCATATTACGTCCGTCGGCACGTTTTATTTAGGTAGGTAAAGTTTTGATAACGGTTGAATTTTGCTTGACTTTAGTTTCAATGATTTTT
Source organism: Polymixis flavicincta (assembly GCA_949987655.1). NCBI lineage: Eukaryota > Metazoa > Arthropoda > Insecta > Lepidoptera > Noctuidae > Polymixis > Polymixis flavicincta. The sequence goes on from OX465200.1 coordinate 13,066,156, forward strand.
TTGGTATATTGGCGTGTGCTAGCTGACATATTGCACATTACAATATTTTTTTTGTGTTATTTCTTGGTTTTGTAATGTAATTACTTTGCATGCTATTGTTTAGGATCAAGTTCTTCTAACTGAACAGACAGCTGTGCTGCTGGGGAGTTTGTTGCGCCACTTCTTCATAGGAAGTGTTGAAGGGCCTTTTTGGGGAACTTTGATGTTGACAAATGTCTGTTTCTCTGCCTAATTTGAATAAACCACTTTTCATTTTGAGTTCACAACGAAAAGCGACGCCATCCCCAGACGTATCATGGCCGTATTTTAATTATGAATCCAGTGAGATAATCATTTATTTTTCTAAAAAATTTTCACCTGCCAACAATTTATTTTTTCAAAAATATACACTAATTAAATAATAAATAAATAAATAAGTATTTGTTATATTTTAGTAAGATAATTTTTTTTTTGTTTGAGTATTAAGTACTTACAAATATTTATTTTTAAAGGACTGATGACAGTTACCGAAAGAAGAAAATTATTTTTTTTGCTGTAAATTTATACACTTTTTTTGCTATTGTAGTTAGATAATAATATTTTTTTTTTGTTTATACGTACTCCTTGTATGTATAGATCGTAGCAGGTGGCAATCCGTAGTTTCTGCCTACCCCATGAGAAGAAGGCGTGAATAGTATGTATATATTTTTATTTCTTTTTATATCGATACCTCAGAGCACGGATTCGCCGACAGCGATTTGAGACCGTGCCGAATATGCTTACAAACTGGCACGGTCGCACTACGACAAAAAATGCGTGTAGTAATACGAACTGAGGTTTCTGTAAGTCATATGTCGTAGTGCGAGTTAATAGTCACTCGCTTCGTTGGATGAGTCTAGCAGCGGCCGCCGAGGCGCCTCCGTGCTCTGTGATCGTTACCCAATATGGCTTTGTAGTTTCGTGATTTGACCTATAGTCAGAAGAATCTTATGACAATGTAAACGAACCCCAGTATCAGCATAAAATGTTTCCACTGCTGGGGCATGTGCCTTTTGGGCTCTTTGTGAGAGGGAGTGGGTCGTACTCCATCATGGTTGTTAGATGTCACATGTCTTCGAATATCTGGGTTTACGACATGCCGATTTCCTCACGATGTTTTCCTTCACGGTTTTGAGAGCAGTGGTGTTGAAATTATATACACAAAGTAAAGCGCCTGTTCGGGATCGACCCAACGACCAACAACTCGTAAGTCGGAGTCGTTTCCACTGGGCCTACCACTGCTCTAATTCCTTATCATCATCATCATTTCAGCCGAAAGACGTCCACTGCTGGAAATAGGCCTCCCTCAAAAAAAGTTTTGCCGTAATCGCCACGCTTGGCAAGCGGGTTGGCGATCGCAGTATGGTGGTAAAATGCATAGAGAACGCTGCTGCCCATTCTCTAGTAAGTCCCTTAGTCGCCTTCTACGACACCCACTGGAAGAAATGGGATGGTAGTGCTATTCTTTTACGTCCGGCACCACACGGAACTCTCCCTGCTCTAATTATAATCGATTTATTGACGTAAGTGACTGCCTCGTTGGTATAGTGGTCTCAAGCGCTACTGGTGAACATGAGGTACTAGGTTCGATTCCCAGGTCGGGCAAAATGCTATTGGGTAATTCTATCTAGAATTTCTTAGTAGCACCCCCAAGTATGGATTTGTGCTCAGTTGATGGCAATGGGGTCGCCCCTTATCACATGGGACATAAACATAACTGGCGAAATGTGGGTGTACCTCTCCAACCCTTCGGGGGAACGGCGTGATGATGTTATGTTACTAACGTGAATCGAGTTAGTGAAACTACCCTCAATTGTCAAACGACAAACGTCTTTCAAGGTGATTTTAAATTAGAATACTAATTCAAATAATCAAATCATAGCTCTCAATTTGTAAGTGGCACCACAAATTTGCACTCACGGGTGTGTTCTCTGACCCCTTTGTTTACATTTTCATCTGATACTTTTAGAACGGAGTATACTAAGAACTTTTAAAAAGCAAATTGTGTTTATTTTTCAGGCTGGTAAGAAGGTCTCGCCGAGAGAATTTGAAGCAGACCTAAGGGCTATCCGTCGAGCGACAGAACGCAGCACGAGGAACCCACAAGTTGCTCCAGTTATTCCACAAGATGCCCCCATTATTCCACAAGATGCCCCCATTATTCCACAAGATGACCCCTTTATCTCAGAAGATGACCCTTTTATGCCAGAAGATGCCCCGTTTATCCCAGAAAATGCCCCCTTTACTCCAGAAAATTCAGACAGGGGTAAGAAATCGAAAGGGAAAGGTCGTGGGAAGAAGACAAGGGTAAGTTAACACACAATATATACATATACTTAACATTACGCCTGTAATGTCCGAAGGGTTGAGCAGAGATGTTGCTATTCATAGTATATCTACATTTCATCAGTTATGGTTAATATCCTTATCATAAATAATTTATTCTGAATGTAAACATACTTTTGCCAGCGGGTTAGCCCGCGTTAAGATCAGTATGATATACATGTAAACTTTCCTCTTGAATCACTCTGTCTATTGATGAAAACCGTAGCCATTGCGTAGCTTAAAAGATCTAAGTGGGACTTTGTTTTATACTATGTAAAGATAATATCGTTTCTGGGTTACTACAATTTCGCTATTAAACAGTTTTGGCCCATTACTGTCCCCTTGCTGGGCATGGGCCTCTTCTCAGAATGAGAAGGGTTAGGTGTTAGTCCGCCTCGCTGGCCTGGTGCGGGTTGGTAGATTACACACCATCGAGAACCGTGGTCCCACGCGGCGTTTGAGATGAACCTTTTGACCGCCACGTCAAAAAAGCAAAACGTGCCCTCGGCGCCAAGCAGCTTTAACTACTTACGTATAAATTTGATAAGTAGTCATGACCATGGCGTGCTGGGCACATTTTGATTTTGTATGAATTTGAAGTATGAATTTTCATTTTTCGAGAACAATAGGAAACTGGAAACAACCCTTTTTGAATGTTGTCTGAATAAGGTTTACACGGAGAGAAAATTTGAAAAAGTTGCCCGAAACAATGGAAAATTTTGAAAAACCTTCAACCTTTTTGAATGGTAACCTTTTTTCAGGTGAAATCACAAGAACGGCCCTCCTCCTCCACTTACGTTTGGCCTCCCGGCGGACGTAGTGTAGTGAACTCCCCAAGAGACACTCTGTTGATGCCTCCTCCGGGCCCTTCAGCAGTCGTAACGTCTCTCGCAAATAGATCTGGTAGTACCACCACTAGCCTCAGTACAGACGAGGACGCTGCGACACATAACCCACGTATAAGGGAACGTACTGCAGACATGTTTAGAACTCATCTCAGAGAATTGACGAGTTATACAGATGTTTTTGAAAGTCTCGCGGGTCAGACGCGCGTTCTTCCCTATTATCGTCTGCCAAGTGAGGAACAGATGGGCGACCGCGGGGCCGAAACCAGTCGTGCGGATAATACCAGTCAACTGAGACAGAGGGGGACGCTCGCGAGTAAAGGCGGTCGCGCGAAACGAAGATTTTCTGGGCCTAGAAAAAGGCCGGCCAGTCGCGTGGAGAAGGCTGGTAGCGCGGAGAAGCAAAGACGCAGTATCGCTGAGATGTTTGCGTGCGTATATTTTTATTTCTAAAATTGCGTTTTTTAATCAAAGCTTTTATCTATCTTCACTTGTATTGAATGTCCTGGAATTTTGCAATCAATATTTGCACCTTTAACCTTGTGTAACTTTTTGTATGGAGACTGGCCTCGTCCCGTTTCGCCATTATGATTATTTTTCAAAATGGCGTCGCATGATAATTCCTTTATGTATAATTACGTATAAAGCTGATAATCGATATCGAACACTGAATATGTGGTTTATAAACTGTTAGAAGTTTTAAATTATTTCAATTCATTTCGACTGTCCTTATGTTCATTTAAAATTAAACAAATTAATAAATCTTTGACTGCTATTTGCGACTTTGCAAAAAACACTATTCCATTTTCAACTGCAGTGCTTTAAAACTAAAGTGCGCGAAAAAATTCGCCGCGATTTTATTACGGCTCTGTGCATGTCGACATACGAGTAGGCGCTCATCAACTGTGTTCACGCATGCATAGTTTTCCATTATATCTATAGGGTATTTTCCAATTTGATAAAAACTATTTTACTTTGAAGATTGGGATGATATATTTAACAGAAAAATTAAAATTAATTTATTTATATCCATTTTCTCCATTAAAAACGATTAAAATCAAATTTCATTTTCGTTGTTCTTAATTTACCGCCAAAACGCTCCTTACGATGACTTTTTATCACGTGTCATCGTGACTTCAGCTTAAAAAATGGATATAAATCAATTAACTTTTACTTTTCTGTTACATATTTCGTCCCAATCTTCAAATTAGAATAGTTTTTAATAAATTGGAAAATACCCTATTGTCCATTGTCTGCTCAGCGCCTAGTGGTGTAACTGAATTATGAGATGTTACTTTTGTCCACAGCCCACTGCTGCCCAATTATACAACATCAATCACAATCATAGAAGATGAAGAAGACCAGCAAGATTACAACCGGATAATGGAAAATGTCGCGCTCGACCTTCTGCCACCGGACCCCCTACAAAGTACCTCACGCTATGTAACGCCACCTCTTGTGTCACCGGAGCCCGTACCGAGTACCTCAAGCTATCGAACGCCACCTCGTGGAACATCGGACCCAGGACCGAGTACCTCAAGCTATCGAACGCCGCCTCGTGCGACACCGGACCCAGTACCGAGTACTTCAAGCTATCGAACGCCACCTCGTGGGACATCGGACCCAGTACCGAGTACCTCAAGCTATCGAACGCCGCCTCGTGCGACACCGGACCCAGTACTGAGTACCTCACGCTATCGAACGCCACCTCGTGCGACATTGGACCCAGTACCGAGTACCTCATGCTATCGAACGCCACCTCGTGCAACATCGGACCCAGTACCGAGTACCTCACGCTATCGAACGCCGCCTCGTGCAACATCGGACCCAGTACCGAGTACTTCAAACTATCGAGCGCCAACTCCTGCGACACTGGACCCAGTACCGAGTACCTCAAGCTATCGGACGCCACCCCCTGCGACACCGGACCAATTACGGAGTACCTCAAGCTATCGAACGCAGCCTCGTGCCACATCGGACCCAGTACCGAGTACCTCAAATTATCGAATCCCGTTTCGTACGAGACCGGACCAATTACCGAGTACCTCAAGCTATCGAACGCAACCTCGTGCCACACCGGACCCAGTACCGAGTACCTCAAGCTATCGAATCCCGTTTCGTGCGAGACCGGACCCAGTACCGAGTACCTCAAACTATCGAACGCCACCTCCTGCGACACCGGACCCAGTACCGAGTACCTCAAGCTATCGAATGCCGCCTCGTGCGACACCGGACCCAGTACCGAGTACCTCAAGCTATCGAACGCCACCTCCTGCGATACCGGACCAATTACCGAGTACCTCAAGCTATCGAATCCCGTTTCGTGCGAGACCGGACCCAGTACCGAGTACCTCAAGCTATCGAGCGCCAACTCCTGCGACACTGGACCCAGTACCGAGTACCTCAACCTATCGAACGCAGCCTCGTGCCACACCGGACCCAGTACCGAGTACCTCAAGCTATCGAATCCCGTTTCGTGCGAGATCGGACCCAGTACCGAGTACCTCAAACTATCGAACGCCACCTCCTGCGACACCGGACCAATTACCGAGTACCTCAAGCTATCTAACGCAGCCTCGTGCCACACCGGACCCAGTACCGAGTACCTCAAGCTATCTAACGCAGCCTCGTGCCACACCGGACCCAGTACCGAGTATCTCAAGCTATCGAATCCCGTTTCTTGCGAGACCGGACCCAGTACCGAGTACCTCAAGCTATCGAACGCCATCTCCATCAACATCATGTAATGGTGAAAGCAGAAGAGGTCGAAAAAGAGGGTCAAGTGGTACATCCAAGCCGGCAAAAAGAAAGTAAGCGTTGCCAGTCGATGAAGTGGAAGAACCACTGGAAATTGATTTGGAGGATGAAACTCCGGCCGAAGATATCTCTTGCATAGTAAGTAGTTTTTTTTAACTTTCTATAACTGTTTCTCTGGTTATAAGTCGCTGGACATCGAAGCCCATCTGTTACCATGGACTAAGACTGGTTGTCAGACTTTCGGGCTTTTGACAGCCCGTAACGATTATCAACGAATTACAGCATCGGACCTCGGTCCTTTCGGTCGGTCATTCGTTGATCGATAATCGTTACAGGCAACATCGTTAAACCCTCGGTCTTATCGAGCCTGCCGATGCACAGGTGGGTCTCGATATAGTGAGCCATCCACGGACCGACCTCGGCAGTGCGTTTATTGTGGATATTATTACTTAGCCATGAGCCCTTTTTTCTTTTTTTTGGGTGGGAAATCATCAAATAACTTCTCCCGCTCTGGGTGGAGCAGGAGGGCGTGTCAGACTTTTACTGACTAAAACCCACCCGTGTTCCTTCAGTAGCCCGTATGCCAGGGGCTGTGGTGTCTCTTTCGAACAAACCCGCACCCCTGGCAGGCATCGACCCTTGCGGGTCCCATCACTTTTTGTGCTGACATCTCTTAGAGGCGCGCGTGGAACACAACGCGCCGTCGACTTGGGCTTGGTCCTTACCGGACAGCGAGCTACCCATTACTCGCCGTCCGCAAGCCCATGCCTACGGTGGCCGGAAATCGGCCTGAGCCATGAGCCCTTTCTGATGATTTAATAATTCACATTAATTTCTTTTGTTTCCAGAATGCCGTAAATCGACGTTCGTCCATTTCCACGTGTTGAGATGATGAGGCAACCGTCGGATATACAGGTAAATTATTTGTTTATTTATTTATTTGAGAAAACGTGCACCACATTACTGGCTAAAGTCAAAGTTATTATTATTATTTCGTTTCTTTACTTCTGATAAAATAAAATAATATTTCACTTTTAACAATCTCAAAAATATATGGTTCAATCAGAAAATCGTTTTATTATCGTAAAATAATGTCACGATGTAAAATATAATTATTTATATCAATCTTAATAAAAAAAATATCTGAATCTTAGATTCTCACATCATTAGATCATTAGATCATGAGATCTTACATTTGTGCATAGTTTTAAATCCCATCCCATAGTTTTTAGTTCCTAATCTTATTATGCAAAGCATGTGTGGTGTGACTATGAACGATAGGCTCAGGGATGATGTGAAAAGATAAGGTGCGGGAAAATTTTTTGAACAGTATGTTTATATTGTTACGAACTTGGGGTTCGTGACAATTAAAAACTGCCGATATAAATGACCAAATATGACACTTTAATTAAATAACCTAATTACGAAACACGAATTGCACTACTGATCACTCTGAGTCGCACTTGAAGGTCGCTTTCGATGTTTTCGCATGTATCGCTTATCCAATACTAGTCTTGTGTAGTTCGTGAACGATGAACAAATAGGAACCGTTTCTTTGCACAGTACTAAAATAAACGTTTCCGAATGCTGACTTGTCTATTAGTTCTAATTGCTCCTCGTACATTTACAAAGTCGCTATCATTCTCGTTCTCGTTCGGCATACCGAGAATGACAGCGAGTGATTTGACGGATAGGTACGATTTCAATGAGACTTTTTGCTCTGTGATCTATGGAAGTACTGACTGAGAGCGAAGACCGAATAGAGCACAAGACTATCCAATACTGCCCGGGTCGCGATCTGTTCCGGCCTTTTATAGGGCCCTCGGATCGTTCCAGAACCTTCTACTGTAGAAGCATCTAGAATGTTGAGTACTATAGTATCAGTTTATTACTGATACTGTACTTACGCTTCTTTTTCATTCATCCACATCATGTTTTTTAGTATCCTTTTACGACTATCTTACATTATTATATTGCGAACTATGTGTTCTGTATTAGTACTCTGCGAATCGGTCTTAAACGATTCGTCTATTTAAAATTACCTTTTATTTGTTAGGAATAGGTAGACACGAGAGTACATACCGTTCTAGCATCGAAATTTCTAGAAAGATATTGACTATAATAATTCTGCTACTCGCTACTAGATGGCGCTAGTGGTGAAAGAAAGAAAATACATTTATTTAGCACAGACTAAAAAGGCACACAATATACAGCAAAATAATAAAGATAGGTACTCGTAAAAACCAACAAAAAGTGTAAAGTGCGTAAAAGTGTGCCTCACGGCTGCGCTAAAAAGGCCCAGTTCAGCATACTCGTAAATGCCAGACATCTAGTGCCTGACGCTGGTTTTCAACTGGACCTGACGTGTGAGATGACGGATATAAATAACAGTTTTTTAACAAACACTACAATATTATACACGGGGAACTTTATACCAATACTGCAACGTGACGTGTGTATGCATACATAAATTAAATAAATTTGTAACTAACGTTACCATTAGGGTTGCCACCCGTACTTTATAATAAAGTATTGTACGTTATTTCAGGTAATTGTACTCTATACTTTATGAGAACAATAAAGTACACCAAAATACTTTATTTCACATGATTTGATTTCTTTGGGATTTTGAAAAGTTTGGTCGTAGGTATTTTTTCGTAAAGGAAATTTATCTATTCGTGCTGAATCGATGTCGCCACTCGCCAGCGCCACATCACAAAGGCACTCGTTTTTAGCAATTTATGAACGCAACCTAACCTCAAATGTCTACAATGTCAGTGTCATTGTCACAATTTCTTGTTTGTTTTGTGCGAAGCGTTTTTTTTTTTTTTGAGTGCAATATAAATACGATTTAAAGTTTTATAGATTCATGCTATAGTAAATCATGGACAAGAATACTCCACATACACCTACAAAACGTAATGTTAATTATGAAACGGATCTGCTGATGCTGTGCAATTGTTTAGTAGATATACTAATTTGATTCAAATTGCAAAAAGCAATAAAAAAATTGTTGTAAAAATAAATTGTACTTTATTTTGATACTACGTACTTTTTTTTTCTTACCTACCAATGTACTTTAACTACATGAATAAAAGGTGGCAACCCTAGTTACAGTTAATCTTCGATATAACCTTCGGCCACTTTGCTGGACTTCCAGCCGCCTTGTCTTTTTAACAGAGTGAGGTTGGCGCCAGAATCACCCAATAGAGTCGCTGATGTTCTGCGAAAGCAATGCCCGGTGTATAACTCTACGTTACTCAGTTTTAAATATGTGGCCATTTGCTTTGGCATGCCTGTAAATTTGCTTTTTCCTATTACTTGTCTGTGGCATTTTCCTTTACTGTACTTAATTAAGAAAAAAAAAACGATTTGTATCCATGTTTTCAGGCCGAATAGCTTGATATTTTTCAACATAATTTGCAAATTCTTCATGCACAACAAATGACCGGTCAATTTTAGTTTTCGTGTTGGCAGTTCTATGAGTAGTAATTTGTTATGTTTTTCTACATTTTCTATTGTCAAGTTTGTCAATTCCACGGTTCTGCAGGCACTCGATATCCCAAAAATTAGAACAACTTGTAAAAAAAGACATAAGTTGTCTTTTATGCACCAAATCCGCATAGTATTTTTATGAAATATTTTACTAACTTATTAAAAAGGGCAAGTAAATACTTACCTTTATTGCTAAATAAATTTCATCCGGAGCTTCATTTAAGAATTTTTGTACTTCTTCTGCAGTAAATACCTTAGATTTCTTGCTTTTAAAGCCGTCATACTGCCTTTTCAAGAAAGCAGTAAGTTTAGAAAAATCTTTCAAATTCACGTCATGTTTTGTCATCATTGTGGCTTTTAGCATGGAATAAAAGCACCATAATTGTCATGTTAATCATGTCACTATGTTTAATTAGGTTCATTTTATTTATGTAGAATTTTTTACATATTGTGAATGGGAGAACTTTGTAGGCCTTACAGACTGTAGATTTGTAGAAGATTTTATATTCTGTATTCTTTTAAGTACCTGGTACTTATTGACAGGCCTGCACTGTCCTCCCATACATTTTATCTCTGAAAACATTGTTAAAGCCAATCATTTTTAAAAGAGTAACCGTGGAGTTTCTTGCCGGCTCTTCTCCATAGGAAACAACATTTTGGAACCGTGCACCTAGCTTCTGACGTTTCATAAGTGCCCATGCAGGTTTATATGAAATAGAAATATTTTTTTTTTTTTTTTTTTGGTAAACTGGAAGGTTGTGGCTTCTTAGATAATTCATTAAAAGGTATTTACAAGCCAGATGTGTGTGAAATCGTCCTAGGAGGACGTCCTTATTGGTAATGTTCTTCAGAAAGATCAGGTGTGTAGTACTCGCAGCCGGCGTGCATGTATGACCAGATGTATGAATGTAAACGAGGCAAAAGGAGTACCCATGTAAGGATCGTAGCAGGTGGCATTTAGTTTCTGCCTACCCCATGGGACGGAGGCGTGTGTTTGTAATGTTTAAATAAAAATATTATTTAAAAAAAAACCGACTGCCTAAAAAGTGAGCTTTAGGTAGGTAATTAGAAAAAATGGAAACAAGAAACTTGTTTTAAAAGGATGACAATTAGACTGAATACTATATGAAATCGCATGCAGTCGGAGGCATATTCGTAACATATTCCACGGAAGAGAAAGAACGGTGAAACTGCAATGCAACAAAATTAGTATAGGAACCGTTGTCGCCAAACTCACACAAAAAAAAGTTACTTGTTTCCATCTTTTTTAATTACCTAATGTTCACTTTGTAGGCAGTCAGGTTTTTTTTTTTTATCCATTTTTTTTTTTGAAGTTTTCGTAGTTGTCTGTTATACACACTTAATGTAATTAATGAATAATCATGTAATTTATGTTGTAACGTTCACTATTTTGTTGCTTCTTTTTATTATTTTAGCATTTTTAATTCCAAATTACATGTAAACATACAAATTGCATTAATTTTTGCAAGCTATTTATGAAACACTTTATTTTGATACCCCTTTCAATAGGATTTGATATTTTTTTTTTCGAATACACTATGTGGCGCCAAAAATCGGGTTTTTATCAATTTTGGTATACCCAGTGTCACTCTCACAATTAAGACGAATCTAATGGCACCTCTCAAGCTGAAATCGATCAAGCCGTTTAGGCTACAGAGCGTGCCAAAGAAATATACATACATACACTCGAAAAACATAACCCTCCTCCTAGCGCAGTCGGGTAAAAATAAATAAAGATCGCGATTTGTCTCTTTTAATTTTTTATCTATACAGATAAATAAAATTGGAGTGTCTGTTTGTAATATTAAAATAACCGCTTTCTACTAAATGCATATGGATGTATACATGGTATATACAGGGTGTCCCAGAAATCAACGTCAAGCCGAAACGGGGCGACAGGATTGATTGTAAACATCATGAAAAAAATCAGAAAAAAAATATCCCATGTAGTTTGAAAATTATGGGCATTTAAGAAAAACCTAAAAATTTGGTCAAACTGTAACCAGGTTTTGGTTATTATGGTTAATTTTTATTGTTTTTGTTCATTTAAACTTTAGAACCGTAACCCTAAATAACCATGCAAACCAAATTAAACCAAAATCAACCAAATTTTTAGGTTTTTTTAAATGCCCATAATTTTCAAACTGCATGGGATATTTTTTTTTTCACATTTTTCTCATGATGTTAAATTGTTAACAATCAATCCTGTCACCCCGTTTCGGCTTGACGTTGATTTATGGGACACCCTGTATACCCAAAATAACACATTTTACAATTTTTGTTTGTCTGTCTGTCTGTTTGTTCCGGCTAATCTCTGAAACGGCTGGACCGATTTTGCGGGACTTTCACTGGCATATAGCTGATGTTATAAGGAGTACCTTAGGCTACTTTTATTTTAGAAATGTTATTTATTGTTATTAATATACAAATAAATAAATAATTAAAAAAATAACTATTCCGCGCGAACGAAGTCGCGGGCACAGCTAGTCCGGCGTGCAGGGGGACTGTCTTGTCATAATGATTCTGTCTAATTAGAATCAGCAAGTTTTGACATGTCAAAATTACATAAGACTCTTATGTAATTTTGATATGTCAAAAGTGCTGATTCTCAGCCTTATTTGTATAAATGACATTTGATTTTGACTATACTCATGCTAATGTCTCTTGTTTACAGCTTACTGTGGACCCCAAAAAGGAGGGTATGACGCAACGGATGTGCTTCTCGCGATACAACAGTTTAATTCGCAAGTTGTTTGCGAAAACACGTGCATAAGTGCGATTTATATGTAAAACTTATCCGGCGTTTATGTGCAGTGATACAAATAATACACTCTACAAACGTTTTTATAACCCCAGCCATATATATAAGTAATCGAAATACTTAGCCTAAACATACAGTATTTTATTAGTGAACGGAAAACAAACTGTGACATACATAACTTTAGTGTTTGCGCCGATACAGCGCTCAAGTTTAGATATAGTGTCTATAAGTACATAATTTTAGTGTTTGCGCCGATACAGCGCTCAAGTTTAGATATAGTGTCTATAAGTAACATATTAAGTACTCAAAACCCGTGGAGAAATAAACAGTATTATATTAGTGAACAGGAAACAAACTCTAACATAACTTTAGCGTGTGCGTCTTTACTGCGTTCAACTTTAAACTGTTTACAAGTAATATACATAGATCCGAGACCGGTGGTGGAAATTGTATCTGAGATCGTCGCCAAAATGAAAGCGCGCGACAAAGTGAGTTTGTCGCGTGTCGGTAGGCGCATCAACGCGACGCAGGCGACGGCGTCGTTGGAAAGCGGGGGCTTTCGACGTGGCCGAGTACGACGCAAGAAGACTACTGCTGACTCTGCGACACGCGTATACGTGAACGAGCGCCTTACGAAGGTGAGTGAAGCTGCCAGTAGAGGTGAGGCATAAATATTGGATGGTTAAGTTTCAAGTTTAATTAGCACTGCCGCCAGTGCCATCTATGTACCACTGGACTAGTTAGTGCTCTGCATAAAAAACGAAATAGGTATATACAATCCACCGTTCCACAATATATTAGAAACGGAACGTCCATACTCCATGCCGAATATTTCTCACTCAATCCACAACCGATACATAATATCGGTAACAGGCCAGCGGCTATATATACTCAGCCTATTACGTTCCCACTGCTGAGACACAGGCCTCCTCTCAGTGAGAAGGAGCGGGCCGTAATCCACCATGCGGGCACTGTCTGTTGGTAGATGTCACATGTCCTCGAATTTTAGTTCTAGGACATGCCGGTTTCTTCACGATGTTTTCCTTCACCGTTTGCGAGCAGTGGTGATGAAATTATTTACAATAAAAACTTTTTAATAAAAAAATTAAACCGCCGAAAAACCGAAAAGTAAAAAATAATAAACTTGCTTTGTCCAACCCCAATAACTAAGTTCGGAAGGCGGTGACATATAATTAAATACATATCCAAAGTCTTTTTATTTTATAATTTTTTGTGGCTATAATCTCTTAATTACTACATGCTTAATTTTTGATTACTTTTTTTGTAATACACAACTCAGTATTAAAATATGTGAGTAAACAATCAATCATCCCCTGTTTTCTTACCCTTAGGGTTGGAATTTTATATGGGACCAACTTCTGGGTATACCCTTTCCAATAAAAGAAGAATTATCAAAATTGGACTACTCTGGAAAAAGTTAGGTATGCGTGGTCATAAATAAAAAATTAAAAATATACGCGTCGAATTGAGTAACCTCCTCCGTTTTTTCGTCGGTTCAAAAAGTAATGCGCCTGGCTGGGTTTGAACGCACGACTAACAACTCGTAAGTCGCGGCCGTTACCGCTGGACCACCACTGCTCTCCAGCGGCTATATTGAATGAATATTCGGATTAGATAAATGGATTAGGTATTTTTAAATACTAGGATTAGGTATCGGTTTTACCTAATCCAACCCATGTCTAGTTGCCAGTCGCTGCAGTTGGCAATTTCTATGGTCGAAACGAGGCCGTACCGTATCATCGGCTGGTACACACGGCTACACATCAAGCTTTACATTTCCAGTATAAGCTGATCTCGCATTGTGTTGGTTTTCCGTACAATGCGAGATCAGCGTAAACTGGAAATGTATAGCTTGATGTGTAGCGTGCGTACAATCTCCCAGAAAATGGGCAGCAGCGTTCTCTATGCATTTTACCACCATACTGTAATCGCCAACCCGCCTGCCAAGCGTGGCGACTATGCCCCCGCCCCCTCCAAAAAGGTAAGAAAGGTGCCCCGATGGCCGCAAGAAAGACTAAGGTTTTCTTAATAATAACATTTAGCTTTAAAAAAAACAAGTTTTGGTCATTGCATTATGCTTTTATTTTAACTCGTCAAAATCAAAATCAAAAGTCATTTATTCAAACACTTTTCGAACGTCAAATCACATAAGACAGTCCCCCAAAAACGCCCACCCTTCGACACTTCCTAGTGCTTTAGCTGGGAAGAAGAAGTGGCGCAACAAACTCCCCAGCAGCACAGCTGTCTGTTTAGTCGGATGGACTTGATTCTATACATACATATGCAAAGTAATAAACAGTAACGCATAATACCAAAAATAAAAGTCTCCTGGTATAAAGGGCTCTATAGCTTACATATGCAATGCTGGATTATTGTTAGATCACGTCAATAACGAATGACATAATAGATAGATAATAAACATAAAAAATACTTGGTGAATAAAATTGAAATAATGGAAAAAAAAGGTGTATGAGGTGTTGCGATAATTATGTTACATGTTGTATACCCTATTATTTGTATTTATTACAGGATGCTGTAGAAATCCAAGAGGAACTGGATATGGCCGCCAGAATGGCCCAACACGACCAGGTGGTGTACCCGGCCGGCCGGACAACAAATCCAGGAACGCCCCGTCGAGTATGATATAAAAATACTGTCTGTAATGTTATCCAGTAAATAGTACGACATAGTGCAGAGCGTGATAGCTCGGGTCAATACCTTCCAAAAAAATATAATGTATGTTCCGCAAAATGTTACGGATTTAAGTTAGTGTTAAGCGATTGGGAATTTGTTCAGTAAAAATTTAAACAAATAATAGTATTTCTTGAAAACATTCCTGTTTTGTTACAAAAAAGACATCATTGAGTAGAGTAACTATTCACGAATAATTTTATGCAAAAAAAAAAAACTAGAAACGGATTTTTGGAGAAATATAAATTTTGTATGACTGGAAATCCGTAACATTTTGCGGAACACACATTATGTTTTTTTGGTAGGCATTGACCCAAGCTATCACCCCCTACACTATGTCGTACTATTTACTGGACACCCTGTATACATATAAATACTTACGTAGAAGTTTATTGCCAATGATATTGTAACTGCCGTACTCAGTGTCGTCACTTAAAAATAAACATAAATTAACTTTAATAGGGTATTTGACAGTAAGTATGAAAAATATGGGGCATTCCGATTCTAGATTATTATTGATAATTATGTCTTAACTAACGCTTGAATAGACTGAATGAAAACAATCTTGATATACCCAGTGTCACTCTTACAATAGGGTATTTTCAAATTTGATAAAAAACTATTTTAATTTCAAGATTGGGACGATAAATTTAACATAAAAATAAAAATAAATGTATTTATTTCCATTTTCTCAATGAAAAACGATTAAAATCAAATTTCTTTCTCGTTGTTTTGAATTTACCGCCAAAACGCTCCTTACGATGACTTTTTTATCACGTGACATCGTGTCGTCAGCTTTGTGTAAACGGCACTGGTACAAATACTTAGTTTGGCGCCGTTTTAGAAGTATTTGTGCACAGAGGCACCGCACACTAGTAATATCACTTTATATCCATTAAAAATCTTGGTAATTATAAACTCGGCATTCATTTGTTACTTACTAACTACGTTAGTTTACACAAAGTTGATGTCACGTGATAAAAAGTCATCATAGGGAGCGTTTTGGCGGCGTTTTTAATTGAGAAAATGGATATAAATCAATTTACTTTTATTTTTCTGTTACATATTTCGTCCCAATCTTCAAATTAGAATATTAAAAAAAATGGAAAATACCCTATTCAGATGAATCTAATGGCACCTCTCAAGCTGAAATCGATCAAGCTGTTTAGGCTACAGAGCGTGCCAAAGAATTATACATAAACATTAACCTGCTTCTGGTGCAGTTGGGTAAAAATTGCGAGTGCAGCACGGTGCACGTAACAGAAGAGAGGCTTCTTAAATATTAAGAGAGCCTTAGTGTGAGAGGCAGAGTTATATCTTTCTTCTCTCTCATGTAACACTTAAAAATATAAAAAACATAATCCTCCTTCTGGCGCAGTCGGGTAAAAAGTGATGCTCTTGCTAACGAACAGCTTTTCATTTTATTAATATACACGATAAAAGAATGGATGATGCAGTGGCCTGCAATATTGTTAAACATTTATAATTACAAGACTTTTAGTAGGTATTAGGATGTATCTGTTAGGTAGCTGTTTGTATACATTATAAATAACAATGGAATAATAGATTGGACGTTACTGAAAAACATGAAGATCTAAACTAAATAACACCCCGCCACCAACTCCGTCATAAGACCGATTTGCAAAATTATTTTTTTATTCGAAATGGTTTTTTTTCGAAATGGTCCCATTTAAATTTCATATAGATCGGATGATGCGCTTCGGAGACAGACAACGGAATTTCGGAACTCTTCGGAAAATGACAGCAAATTAATTCGCGATTGCTGCTATAGCATAATTATTCATTGTTTTGACCCCAAGGATGATGAAATTTCTTATAAAAAAGTGAAAAATAAAAACTTTTTCAAAAAAAAACCGGTCAAGTGCGAGTTGGACTCGCGCTCCGTACAAACCTGTGGGTAAAGTAAAAGTTCAAAATTGTCAAAAATATTTTTTTTTATATGACGAAACTAAAAATTTTCGGTTTTCGTAATTTTTCCTATATCTGTACTATAAGACGTGACTTCGTACAAAATTTCAAGATTCTAAGTTCACGGGAAGTACCCTGTAGGTTTTGATTCCCGTGCGAGTTTCGAAAATTTGCGGAATTTTGCGGCCTAAATGGCTGTATCTTTTGATTGCGTTGACTTAGAAGGTTGATTTTTCTACAGCTTCCAGGGACAGTAGAACTAAGTATCATATAGAAATTTCAGTTTGATACCTCCACGCGTTCCTGAGAAAAACGGTCTTGACAGACGGACGGACGGACGGACGGACAACAAAGTGATCTTATAAGGGTTCCGTTTTTTCCTTTAGAGGTACGGAACCCTAAAAATATCTTTAATTTCGGAAGTCGGTGACTTTGGATTGTATTTTATTAATTTATTGTCACCGCCTTCCGAAATTAAAGTTATTTTTCACTTTCTAGTGTTTTATGGAAGTCGGTTGTTTTTTTTTAAGTTTTAATTTTATCATACTGGATCATTTGAGATCCCACCAGCACTATGGAAGACGTTTGCGAGGCCAACGATAAACCTGTCGAAGTGGCCGAATTCTGGTCGAAGCTTAAAAAAAAAACCGGTCAAGTGCGAGTTGGACTCGCGCACCGAGGGTTCCGTACAAACCTGTGGGTATATAAGTAAAAGTTCAAAATTGTCAAAAATATTTTTTTTTATATGACGAAACTAAAAATTTTCGGTTTTCGTAATTTTTCCTATATCTGTACTATAAGACGTGACTTCGTACAAAATTTCAAGATTCTAAGTTCACGGGAAGTACCCTGTAGGTTTTGATTCCCGTGCGAGTTTCGAAAATTTGCGGAATTTTGCGGCCTAAATGGCTGTATCTTTTGATTGCGTTGACTTAGAAGGTTGATTTTTCTACAGCTTCCAGGGACAGTAGAACTAAGTATCATATAGAAATTTCAGTTTGATACCTCCACGCGTTCCTGAGAAAAACGGTCTTGACAGACGGACGGACGGACGGACGGACGGACGGACGGACAACAAAGTGATCTTATAAGGGTTCCGTTTTTTCCTTTAGAGGTACGGAACCCTAAAAACAAATGGAATCAAATGTAGATATAACGAAGACGGTTCGATATTATTCCATATCCACCGACTTCCAGAAAAACACTACAAAGTGAAAAATAACTTTAATTTCGGAAAGCGATGACAAACCATTAAAATACATATGCAAAGTCACCACCTTCCAAAATTAAAGTTATTTTTCACTTTGTAGTGTTTTCTGTAGATCTACATAATTATATGAAATTTAAATGGGACCTTTCGAAAAAAATAAAAAAATTGCAAATCCGTCTTTAAATGATGTAGTTATGCCCAAACATACATAAAAAAAAATGTATATTTACTTAAACATTTCTAATTGATAACCTCCTTCTTTTTGAAGTCGGTTAAAACAAAATCAACAAACCTATTGGGAATATTTCCAGTTTTGTTATTTTTTTGACCGGACAGTGTTCAATTGATTAATTTTTAAATATCGATTCTGAGAACTTTTTTAAAAGGACCGATGCAGTTTTGACGAATCCAGCTGCATCTGTTAAGACTGGAAGCCAACCCCGACGTAGTTGGGAGAAGGCAGGCAGATTTATTGATTCGTCTACCCTTTAAAAGGTACTTTTAAAACGTGGTGTAACAATACGAAGCCACTATAAATTTGGCGATAATAAACGAAATGAAATTTCAATATTGATGACAGATGTCAAATACGTTGTAAAAATATCTCTATAATGTTTTGCTATCGTAAAAAAAAAATCTAAGGATTTAGACATACCTACTCGTATTACGTCATCATGTGCATAATTTTGACGTTCAAAAAGTGCAGACTCTCAGCCTAGTTTGAATAAATTAGTTTTGATATTGTTTTCACAAATCTTACAACTATAATTCGATTGCGTGGCTATGAACTATTGTCAATATACAGGGTAAGTTTTTATCCAGTGCGCAAACTGTAACCATGAATTCAGCATATCATTCTAGATCCCCTACCGCAGAAATTTTTCGACGCATAATAAAACTGTGTGACAACAGCATTCTAAAAATGATCGCTGCTAGAGCGGACTGTACCTTTCAAGGTCACTGGTTGTGGGTGGCGACAGTCTTAGGATCAAATAGTTAATTAATTTTGTGAAAACTAACAATATAAACCTATATTTCTAAGCACTATTGTTACTAACACCAAAATACTAACAAAAATATGGACCTTAGTCTGAAATAAAGTTTAATTTAATTTTAACAAAAACCAGCGGTTTCATAGAAAAGTGCTATACCTACGCGGTCAAAATGTATGCAAAAATTTCTGCGCTGGGGGTCTAGAATGATATGCTGAATTCATGGTTACAATTTGCGCACTGGATACAAATTTTTCCTGTATAATATCAAGCCTTCTCTCTGTGAGAGGGAGTGGGACATAATCCACCACGTATGTTATGAATATGCTGTGGGGGAAGAGGGGCTTATGGCTAAGTAATAACAACCAGACGGATTGATCGATCAGGTAAAAGCTACACTTGCCACGGTTTTTTTTTTTTTGGGTGGGAAATCATCAAATAACTTCTCCCGCTCCAGGAGGGCGTGTCAGACTTTTACTGACTAAAACCCACCCGTGTTCCAACAGTAGCCCGTATGCCAGGGGCTGTGGTGTCTCTTTCGAACAAACCCGCACCCCTGGCAGGCATCGGCCCTTGCGGGCCCCATCATTTTTTGTGCTGACATCTCTTTGAGGCGCGCGTGGAACAAACACAACGCGCCGTCGACTTGGGCTTGGTCCTTACCGGACAGCGAGCTACCCATTACTCGCCGTCCGCAAGGTCATGCCTACGGTGGCCGGAAATCGGCCTGGGATTCCCGACGCCCAGGGCGTCTCCTGCGGTGGCTAGGGCCGTGAGGGCGCATAGACTGCCTCTCCCTCACGTGCGCGGCCTCCCTCTTTGCGAGCATTACTGCTTCGCTGAAGGAGGTGACGGCTACCCATCCATGCACTCTCGCTCCGTACCATGGCCTGGACCAGGGCCGGACGCGAGAGATCGCCGCCGCCGATCGCCTCCACGAGGACACGGCGGTGCTCCGCCCAAGCCGGGCAGACCGCCACCGTGTGCTCCACCGTGTCCTCAGGGCGATCTTCGCAGTGGCCACCATCAGTGAGACATTTAAGTGGGTACATGTTAGTTGACGCAATCGAGTTTCGAAGTCAAAGTAAAAACATTTATTTCAAAAGGCACTTTCGAACGTCGAAATTTACACTAAAATAGAATGGTTTCGTGTCCCCTTCCAAAAGATAGTTTCATATGGAGAAGAATGTGTAAGAAACTCCTCCTTTTAAAATCCCGCATCCCGCGCGGGATTTGCGACACAGCAAGGCTGCCGTATGTTGTGAATTTATTCTCTAGTGTTACCGAATTTATGTGTGTATAAGACCCTATTACAGGGGTGTATTTTATATTGTTAAAACAGGGTGTATTAGATAGGTGTGGTCAATTTTAAAAGTGTACAGACCACTAAACAACTTTTTACCAACTTTAAAAAAAATCTCTTTAAAAAAATTTTGCGGCGGCGAATATCAATTGTTTGTTCCGTTCGCGCCGCTTCGCTTCGCGATCGCGTTCACGTTGAATCGCCTACGTAGGTCACGGCGTTACATATCTTGACCACAGTTTAGAACATTCAATGTTTTCAAGTAATGTTATTAAAATTCCTGTTTAATAATTGTCTACTTTCTACTATTAATATCTAATAATATAACAGACGTTCAGATAGTTATGATAGATTGTCTCGTTGGTTTAGGGGTCGCAAGCGTGACTGCCGAGCGTGGGATTTGTATCCCGAATTGGGTAAGGGTAAATTTGTATCGAATTTTATATCATAAAATTCTTAGTTGCAGCCTGGAGTCTGAACGGCCGCTAAAAAAATTTGAAATGGGGGTACTATGACACATCTGCATATACTTACGGAGAATACACGTGTATTGTTATATTGACATGTGTAGGTAAGCCCGCGTTCCCAGGGCGGATCTTTTCGCGCATTGGATATTCAACGTTCTGCTTAGCGCTGAGAGTTGAAAATCGAACGGTGTGGTTTTTCAACGCGTTGGATTCTCAAAGCTCGATTGAACACCCGAGAGTTTAAAATCCCGCGGCGATATTTTTACGTCTATGTGAACGTCGACTAGGCTAAGTAAACAATCGGATACAGTTGTACCTATTTAGATGATTAATATCATCACAACATAATAATTAATTTAGAACTTAAGCGAGACCAATTTAAACATTGTACAGGCAGGGAAATATACTGTTAAGCAAATTGACACCCTAGGTCGATTGCCGTGTTATAGCATACAACTGTGAAAGAATGACATACAAAAGAAATATTGCTGTTTCATAGAAAAGTGCAATACCTACGCGGTCAAAATGTATGGCACAGCTGATTTTTTTTTGTATAACCGGCGAAAAATTTCTGCGCTTGGTGGTCGTGAATGATATGCTGAATAAATGGTTACAGTTTGCGCACTGGATAAAAACTTTTCCTGTATAGTACAATTTGTTTGTTATCAATTTGCTTAACAATTTATTTCTCTGACTTAAAAGTACGCGGAAGGTATTATGGCAAACCGAGTATTAGAAAAAGTTGCCAAATTGTGGGCCGCCTCTATACAGGGTTAAATTAAAATTAGCTAGCTAAACTCCATGACACGATTGGTATCCATATACATAATATAAACATGATCAAACGAAACATACATTAATTCTATGATTTTAACTGGGGTGTTATGTTAGTACGCACGGCTACACATCAAGCTAAACATTTCCAGTTTACGCTGATCTCGCACTGTACGGAAATCCAATACAATGAAAGATCAGCTTATACTGGAAATGTGTAGCTTGATGTGTAGCCGTGTGTACCAGTTATGTATTTGACAGAAAACATTCCAATTTATAATTGTCAAAATAATTGATAAATTGTAAGTTGTACGACTCTTGTAAATACCGATATTAGTGTGCTAAATCCGTTTTAGAAATAAGTATTTATTGTCAGCTCATACAATCAATAATAGGGTAAGGTGGTGCAAGAGTGCGCATTTCCCATTTTTAATTAATTTGTGTCTCATACCTCAATTAACAGCAATAATTAGTTTAACTTCATGTTGATTTGTTATTATAATAGATATATAATTAAAATAAATAAGGTCGTTTTTTTTGGATTTTGGTTTCGCACGGTTTGTGCATTTAGCCAGTGTCAAGTAATTTTATTTTTCAATCTAGTAAATGGCCCGATATCAAACATGAAGTTACAACAAAGTCAAGTCAAAGTTAAGTCAAAGTTATTGTAAAGCGGTAGTAACTTTACAACAACCTATTAGGAGTTTTTGGGAGGAACACGAAAAGTCCACGTTAGTCACTTATTTTCACCTTCACTACACTTGCGCACTCACACGTAACTGAATTGAATAATTCACTACCAAAATTATACATTTTAATTCGCTATTTCACGAAATTTCATGAAAATGAAAATTCGTGCAACATGTTCCAACGCGATCCCGCCAAAAACTCTAAGTCGATTTTGTAAACTATAGTATATTTTTTAATATATAAGCCTAAATCAATAAGTGCGCACTCTTGCACCACCTTACCCTACCATAGACAACTAAATAAGAGCAGTCGACTTCGTAATTGCTTGACCACCTTGCTATACACATTTTTAAAGAGCGTCTAGCTCCTAAACTATAAATAATCAGAAGACATAAGTGTTTTAGTGAGAGTTAACTCGCTTCGTGGTATCGTAGACCGTAGCCTGTTGTAAAATACCCTATATACTATGTAGGTATAATTTACTAACATTTTCCCGCGGCTCCGCTCGCGTGGATGTCGGTTATCGCGTAAAAAAATAGCCTATGTCCTTCTCCACATCCCAGGCTATATCTCTGTCAAATTTCATGGCGATCGGTTTAGCGGTTTAGGCGTGAAAGCGTAACACACAGACAGTTACTTTCGCATTTATAATATTAGTAGGCCTATAAGACTAATAAACTAATTAAATCTAACTTAATTTTTATATGATTATTTTTATAAAACAAACTTAGTGTTGATTGTACAGAGGCCAGCACATCAAGCTACCTCAATCTGTCAAATCTCTTTGATAGTTTTTCAACTTTATTACAAAGGAATAAGGTTTATGTTCAATTGGGAAAATTTGACAGTTTGGGATAGCTTGACCTGCTGGCGACTGTACTTTACATTACACAAGTCCGTTCCACATTCTTTAGAGTCTGATAAGATGATAATATAAACACTTAGTTCATGTGTTATTATGTGTGTTATTGTCATTATTATTTCTACACATTTCACGCTATCATTAACTCTAAACGTCTTATTACAAAACGCGATCTGTATTCAGTTCTAAGTCAGTTTTTACATTACCAACTTTTCTTCTGTTTAGGTAAAAATGTCAATTTAACACTGGACTAAGTTGTCAGTTTTGTAAAAGGAGCTGTATTTCGATTTCAGTTAGGTTATTACAAAAAAAAAACCTCCAACACAAACAAAAACAGTAAAAAGTAAAAAAAAAAAAAAAAATGGCCTTGAAAGTTGAAGGTAATATTTTGATCAAGGCATTGTCAAGTCGGGGGACGGTTAATGAAAATGCTAGGCCTCTGTTTGGCGTTTTCATTGACCGTCCCCCGACTAAAGAAAAACCTTGTATTGTAATAAGGGGGGATTAGGTTTTGGGAAGAGGAGAAAGGATTAATTTAATGATTATATATCTGTAAAGCCATTTTGTAACGGTCGCCATTCAAGTTTTCACAACGTAAGAAAATTTGGATTTAGTGAGCTATCTTATCTTAGCGCATCCACCTTAACTCCCACGATCCCTGTTTGAATGACACTTGCGCGTCATAAAACGACACGGTCTATTTTTGCTATGTGACAGTTAGATAGTTTCAACCATAGATAAGTTTCAGTTTTTTGACAATTGCTAAGTGTCAATAGCCGAACGAGTCGAGCGATCAGGTAAACCTACGCTTGCCGTGGTTGCTCCGTGGATGGGTGACCAACTTGACATACCAAGACCCACTCCGTGCCTCGGAAAGCACGTTAAGCCGTTGGTCCCGGCTGTCATTCATGGATCTTTGACAGTCGTTACGGGTTGTCAGAAACCCGAAAGTCTGATAACTTGTCTTAGGTATCGTGTTATCAAGCAACTGGGTTGTGGATGTCAGATAGGCAGTCGTTCTAAGTTAAATACTGGTATTCAGCTGCATCCGGTTAGACTGGAAGCCGACCCCAACATAGTTGGGAAAAAGGCTAGGGAAATGATATGATAAAGTTGAATGTGATAATGCAATTATGTTGTCGACTATAGCTATTAAGCATTTTTAAAAGAAATGTAACATACGATTATCGATTTTATTAATTAAACTGTTATTAAGATGTGTGTGTAGGAATATTGTATTGTTTTAAATACAATAAATGCTTAAGTACCAAAATTTGTGTTTTCTTTTTAGGGTTTTTGGGGCTGCCTCCCTCTTGGGAAGCCAGAGGGAGGCAGTCCGACAGCGGTGCCTTAGTACAGAGGCCAGCACATCAAGCTACCCCAATCTGTCAAATTTCTTTGATAGTTTTTCAACTTTATAACAAAGTTATTAACTTTATTTAATTTTAGTTGCAATTTTATAATGTTATTTTTTAAATTTTCAACACAATGTACCTATATTGTTATGAAATAAATTACTTATGACTTATGAAAGGAATAAGGTTTATGTTCAATTGGGAAAATTTGACAGTTTGGGATAGCTTGACCTGCTGGCGTCTGTACCTAATTAATAGGGTCCCTATCACTTAGGCATTGCTGTCCGTCCGTCCCAGAGATATACCTTTTGAACCGTAATACGTAGACACGGTAGACACTTGAAAAGACATAATTCATTTTGTACCCAAAACTAAAGTGCCAGTTAGAACATTTTCATGATCTAAAAGAGAACATCGTAAGTCGAAAAGTCCGTACAAATGTCAAGGCCAGATAAGGTCCAACCGGGTGACCGGAGTCCGGAAAATCCGGAAAGATGGTAATCTAAATCCGGTGCGAATGCACTCGCTTCGTGTGACCGCAGCCTTATGCGTTTTGCCAGTGTATATGGATTTATGGATACTATAAATTGTCTCTCAATTGTGTAGTAGAAAGGTAGCGGGCACGTGGGCAGAACCGAGTGAGGGAAAGCGACTGCAAAACGAGGCAGTTTTTTGAGGAGAACGAACGAATGCAGACCTCCACATCTACGCGAAACCGAAACTGTCAGTTTACCCGAACTTAGAGAATATTACGTTAACGTTATCGGTATTGTACCGATGTTAATTATTCTGAAAGTAAAAAACTAACTGTATTATTGTAAACCTACCTACACAATGAATACCGTACCACCGAATCTATATCAATGACCGAATCTAGATGATGACGGCGCTAGAGCTCAGCCAAAGTTGACGCTGCGCGCTGTCATTACATAAAGCCTTACCTATATATACCTATATCCTTATACCTCCTCTTTCAAATTTCTTACAAAAACTTTTTTCGTTCGCCCCAGTCTAAAAATTTAAAAATCTTTCTGACGTACGATATCATGTCAAATTGAGCGTAAACAGGAAGCACATCTTTTTGTATAAAATCTCAAAACTACGTCCAAAACACTTAGTATTTTATATTCTGCCAACACATACCACAAACTTCTCCTGCCGTATGAACACAAGAATGAGAATACAATAAAAACAATATTTTTATGTAAGTACTTAAGTATTATAAAGCGCTGGCCTCAATGAAACGAATCCCGCGCGGGATGCGAGACGCAACCGCACGCACCAATTGTTCACAGAACAGATGGCCGATGGGGCCGAAAGGTCGAAAGTGGCGATCAAGTACCGAAAGACGTAGCGTTAGGAGGCCTCCACGAGGTGCCCGATGCCCGATGCGAGAAGCACAGTAGGTACCTACTGGTCGAAGTGCCGATAGCCGTGCTTGGGGGAGGCCTATGTCCAGCAGCGGACGTCTTTCGGCTGAAATGATGTTGATGTTGATTCGCATCAGTTAACACTTCCATACAAAATTAGACACAATCGGCGCGAATTAATTGCGTGCGACACAATGCGTCCCGCATGCCGCGCGGGATTTGGCCTCAATTTGGTCAGAGCTTTACGGTCAGCGCAGTCGGGAGCAATTTGCTGCATACAGAGCATTTTTCCATCGATAAATTAATACTCAAACTCAAAGCATTTAGGGATTTCAATCAAAAAAATTGAATTGTCAATGGCGTCGGTCATTCAGAATGATAAAACGAGTTGCTTATGAACTAAGGCGGGTATCACATCTCCGCCGCGAAACCATAGCAGCGAAACTGAAGAAATTCCACCATGACTTGTCAGTTGTAGGTACGACAAGCGTGACTACCTGTTCTAAGACAGACACAGATTTCCTAATTATGGATATTTTTCCCTCGTGATTATGCTAATCTGCTCGGAAGCCAGTTAACACCTCCGCGCTCAGTGGCCTTAGTATGTTTTTTTAGTTAGATCGATATGGTTAAAAGAAAGTGCACTAGGGCCTCAGCTCGCTTTTTTTCGGAACCGCGTTTATTACACACGTTTCTGTGGCAGTACTGGCAGTCGACAAGTTTATAAGTAAAGCGAAGTTTTTTTTTGTTAATGCGTTGGTGATTTTATGGAACAACTATGCTAAAAGGTCCGAAGTAGACCTATACTGTACTAAGCCAAAAGCGACAACATTTTGCTAGGATTGCTACAATTGAACTCTCATGGTGTTCCTCTACTGGAATAGCGATAATGTAGGAATGTTTCTTCTTAGAATTCGTTAAGAGGGGTATTTAATTAAATAATCACGAAAAACTAGGTACTATAAATGCGTTGTTGCCAGCCCGCGTGGAATGAATGGTTAAGTGGTTTCGCATCATTATTTTCGCGGCGAAGGTGTGTTAAGACCCTCAATCAGAACGAATATAGACCTTTATATGACGCCAAAGATTATGCTGGAGTATTTTGCTGCTCAGTCTGTGCTGACCATAGACTACAGCTTTGAAACGTAGACCTATGTTATACTGCGAAGTACCCATTACTTAGAGGAACGCCCCCATTGATATACAAAAAACCTAAGATGCACAGTCTCGACTAAAAGTAACACTTCTAACTGTCCCCAATTATACATCAGTGGTTCAATCTTACGCATATCAATTAAAGTGTTTTTTACAAAGCAATGTCAAAAAAGACTGACGATACTATTTGACACCTGTGTATGTACATTGCGCCCTATTTATGCGGACGTTTTTGAGATGCTGATTCTGTAGTTATTGTTTTTTCGTATATCAATGCCCGCCCATATTCCATAGATTTTTACCTTCCGATTATTTGAATAGCGAATAGGGTTTGTAATAGTACAGACGCCAGCACGTCCAGCTACTCCAATCTGTCAAATTTCTTTGATAGATTTTAAGCTTTATCGCAAACGAATAAAGTTCATGTTCAATTGGGAAAATTTGACAGTTTGGGGTGCTTGATGTGCTAGCGTCTGTACAGTCACGAGCAATAATATATATACATTGTCACATTTTCTAAAATATCTTAACTTCTACCATTCAAAAAATATGTATACGGCATTTTTTTTCGAAATACCTAACCATCAAACTGTGTCAAAACTGAGTACACAATGGTTTCAAAGTAATGTAAACGAAACAAAATCAGTAAAAAGTTTACACTTACAATGTCATTTTTAAGCCTCCGTGACAATTTCTATTACATGTATACAAAATGTAATGTATACGTGTTATTGGAATTATAATGGATACATCAAAATGAAATTGAAAGTGTACCTATACCAATTTTTTCTTGTTTTATTAAGTTTAATTGTATCATACAGTGGTTTATAAATCGGACGACTTCAGTGATGATGATTAATACAATCATCATCAGCCTGTATCTGGCCACTGCTTACAGTCCAAGCTAAGTCGGATACTTTTGTTCTTTGCTGCATGATTATGATCTAGCTACACTTCACGACAGCAAAAATTTTAAAAAACACCCGACCCAAAAAACCTCTAAAAAGTTTAAAAATTATTTTGGCCTGATAGGTTTAATAAGAAGTTGTATGTAATATTTTGATAAAAGCGTTTTCACGTCGGGGGACGGTCAATTAGGTCGGTTTTTTTTTTATTTAACTTTTAATTCCTGCTTTTTAAACTTAATGTAGTAATAAAAATACGACACACGTCACTATCGAAACTTGTGTCACTTAAATCTGCGCAGCTTTACGTATGTTTCCCACTGTGAACCATGTTACAAAATTATCCTCATTGTTCGTTGCTTCTCCATCATCAAACCCTGATCACCATTTACATATTCATTGAGACCTTTTCAATGAGCCCAAACGCGATACTTCTGCTGTTTCTGGTGAGGTAATTGGGTATCCTGGAAATTCCAGGTGAAGCAGCAGCATCAGTTTAAAGTTACTTGATTCGTCTAATATAATTAAAGTAATGAATACCAAATTCGACTCGATCAGACCCGTGGAAAGTGCTCAAATCCCTTCATCAACGAGAAAATAGCTGATAATCTTCAAACGGCTGAACCGATTATGATAAAATATGTCTTAAAACTACTGCTAGGTCCTACTACCTACTTTTAAATTAAGAAAATCGTACCCAAATCGGTTCACCTGTTTAAGAGCTACGGTGCCACAGACAGACACACATAACTGTCAAACTTATAACACCCCTCTTTTTGCGTCGGGGGTTAAAAATACAACCGTAATGCGCGCTTATCCCACTGTATGATTTGCAATGTTGTCGTACGAATCTAATAACACAACAGTTTTAAGACGGCATACGGAAATAAAAACAGTCGACGGGCGTGTCGATGCCGCTTGCTGATGGCTACTAGCAAGTAGTTACCATATATACAAACATAGTCAGCCTATAATGTTCCCACTGCTGGGATACAGGCTTCCTCTCTGTGAGAGGGAGCGGGCTTTAATCCACCACGCGGGCCCAGTGCGTGTTGGTAGATGTCAAATGTCTTCGAATTCTTGGTTCTAGGACATCAGGTTTCTCACGATGTTTTTCCTTCACCGTTTTGAAAGCATTGGTGATGACATAATATACACAAAGTAAAGCGTCTGTCTGGGTTCGAACCTACGACCTACATCTCGTAAGTCGCGGCGTTACCACTAGGCCACCATGACTGCTCACAATTTTTAATAACGGAAATTAGTGATAAAAGTTCTTATAATTCCTATATATAATTATAAGATCCTATATTTATGTATACCGATTTTGTCAAATAGGTAAAATTACAATTGCTACTTATCTCCGAGCTCAAGCTCCTTGAAACTGCTGCTTTGTTATTGTATACATAATTTTGAAACTGTACTGTGCACATGTTTTTGAAATTTCCCTGGGTATATAACTATGTAACTAAAAGTTAGTATATTTTTTTGGTAATCTATTGTTAACGAAATTTTGATAAAAGTGTGTAGTTCTTTTTGACACAATTTAACGTTTACATAATTATTGGACACAGTTAGCATACAGATTTTTGCAATTTAACTTGTATGACATTAATTTGAACTTTTAGGGCGTTTCTATGTTATTGCTCGTGACTGTACACCTCTGTTTACTTACCTTTACTTTAAAGGAAAACTATATTTAATACTAGGTATACGCACTCATTAGTTCTTGTGACTAAATATCTAGACTGTAAGGTCGATTTAACCGGACGATTATTTTTCATTACGCTTATTTTGAAATGTTTGAAAATACGTAAGTACACGTTATAACGTTATGGTAGACGGTTTCAAAGAGTCTTATTTCCATACGTTTAACATCCCTGTGTTATCGTGACGCCATAAATTACTGTCACGAAAATTTAAAAGCGCACAATAGCTCTTGTTGTACATAATAAGGTAACGCGGCTATCACATGAGACCTGTAACACCGAGTATAAATGCAAAGTGTACAAAATAATAATACTTTTTTTTAATGTGTCCGATACGGGACGCCCGATGGATATAAAGCATCGAAAAGAGCGGTGGCGAAGAGGGGTGTGACGGCATAGTGTCAGTTGAGAAAAAACAGAGAAATTCTGGCTTGAGCCTCTTCTGGCCGCAATTCAAACCGAGAGCAATCGAATCGCGCGCGCGCGCCAGCCAACCGTGTCGATATTCATTCGATTTTCTACTTTTGGCTATGGTAATACGGACCTATTTTCAATGGAGGTAAATTATTCGTGCATTTTTCCGTTCTGTCTGAACTGCAGGCCTAGACAAAACACATTTCTGTTAGCGTTTACGCCAAACGCTACACCAAAATGTATGAGAAAACATTACCTGCGGAAAGGGCAACGTAACCTTTCCGCAGATAATTTAATTCCCATACATTTTGGCGCAGCGTTTAGCGTAAACGCTAACAGATATGTGTTTTATCAGGCATAATGACCCTAAGAGAGCGTCATGCCGTTTGCTGTAACGGCACACGAGTTCGTCTTACCTCCAAGGCACGCCAGTAGATGTTTCACATCAAATATTGCACGTGCAGCACCGTACACGTGATAAAAGTGAAACTTCATAAAAAGAGATTAAGAGATATATTTTTCAATTTTCTCATGTAAACAAACGAGCAAAACGTGACGCGTCCTTGAAATGTCACTCTCAACCAATTATCGCATCGCCGCCCCGCCTTAAAAGTTGCACTTCATTAAAAAAAAAACAACAAAACATACTGAGGGCATTTCTGCACAGTTTGTGTTTAAAATATGGCGCTGAATAGTGGCGTCACCTAAACATTACTATTTAATTGTTAGTAACTGATTATGAGACAGTGAATTTTATTTTTTAGATAAAAAAATTGGAAAATGCCGCGAGTCTGTCGAGAGTGTGGTAAGTACCTGCAATATGTTACCGATTTATTTGTAAAATTTTAGTGACTAAAGTTTTATTTTTTATTAAATCGTGGAACAGACTTGTAACACACGACGCGGCTTAACACTTGGGACACTGAACGAGACACACAATAGAAGTTTGACTGTTATTACTCTTTATTTATTAGCTGTAAGTCCTCCATGTACTAAAATTAAAAATACTTACGCTACCGGCGATATACATATTAGAAATTAGTGTCTTCGTTAAAACAAATCCCAATCTTTTTGAAAAAATTACAATGGTACGAAATGTTCCAATTCGTAGTCAGTACAAAAATTCTTTGAGTAATTATAAATGTAATACTGCATTAGTAAAAAAAAGTGTCTTGGGTATGGCTCCACGCATTTATAATAAAATCCCAGATGCCATAAAAGAATTAAATTTTACACAATTTAAGAAAAAAATGAAATTGTTTTTAAATGAAAAATGTTATTATACGATTGACGAATACTTAAATGACGAATTAATTTAGCTTTACAATTATTAATATTGACATTCAATTATTTTGACTTAGACTTTTTTTTTAAATTTTTATTTCTTATTTTTTTTTTTTTTTTTTGACATTTTATTAATTCCTCATATAGGTCTGACATAATTTTGGCATAAGTTATTATTTAATTCTACAATTTATTTTAATTCAATAATCGCCATAGTTATTATGCATGTTTTCTTTTTTAAATATTTTTAGTATAGTTTTATTATTGTAATTGTCATTTAGATTTCCAAATCCTATTTGTACGCCTCCGGGCATAACATAGCGCTCTCTGTTCATTAAACATAAGATCTGTATTTTATTTACCTATGTTAACAAATAAATAAATAAAATAAATAAATAAATTGCGTTTAGTGTTCCGCAAAGTGTTAATATTAATTAACACCTCCTCATCATCCTGGTCATTAGACCAATGCGAGGTCATCATCATCAGCCTATAATGTTCCCACTGCTGGGACACAGGCCTCCTCTCGGTGAGAGGGATGCGAGGTTACTCAAATACAAATTTGAATCTATGCATATTATAATAAAATCGGAGCGAAGTCCAAACTACATTGGATATTTTATTTTTGCGAGGTCGTGGATCGATTCTAATGCCAAAACATGTTTAGAATTTTTGTCTGTTTGTCTGAATGTATGTTCCAGCATCACGCGAAATCAACCGAATAGATTTGGTTGAAATTGTGTATAGACATTCTCTTTAAGTCTGCGCAGGCCGTAGTGTATAAATTATCAAGCTTTTGCCATGGGGAATGAGCCGTATTGCAATTTATTCGTATTCTTCTATAGTTTACCGCAATTTGTAAAAAGACAGGCCAAAAGGTTAGAAAATTGCAGAGAGTAACAGATTATATCTTTTAAATGATTATCATCAGAAAGAAAGAAAGACAAATGTATTTATTTGTCACAGAAACACGTGCATATAAAAAAATGATATAACATATTAATAAAAAAAACATTAAAACAGTCAGTGCAGTCGGCAGCTGCACGCCGTGACTGTGACAAGAAGGCTTCCACTCAGCATGATACTGTGCTATGGGACCCACAGCACAGCGCTGATTTTCAGTGGTCACCCGAAAACAACGTACGAAAATCAAGCCAAGATTTTTACAAATTAGATAAAACAAGTAACAAAATAAAATAATTATAATAAACAGTACACACAATTTGATTACCCTACAGCAAATGGTATAAAAATGCTATAGTAGCCACGAAAATCACGCTTTTCCATTATGCATCTAAACAGCAGTGATGGACATTACACCATACAGGTTGGATGGGGCAATAAGGGTAGCTAACTCAACCGTTGTCGCTACATGAAAACGGGCTTAAGAGACTGTTCTTATTCGGATTTACAAATTAAAAAAAAAATACAGTCAGCAAGAAATGGGCAATTTTTTGAAAAAAAATATGTGCTGCCTATCGATCCTGTTTCCTACAGAGACCAAAAATAACTTTTTACAACAAAAAAAAAACCGACTTCCAAAAAACACTAGAAAGTGAAAAATAACTAATGAATAATACATTTTTAGTTAAAGTACCCACTCCACACCAATTCATCATCCTTGGGGTCAAAACAATGCATATTTATGCGATAGCAGCAATCGCGGTTGTTTTGCTGTCATTTTTTGAAGAGTTCCGTTGTCTGTCTCCGAAACGCATCATCAGATCTTTATGAAATTTTAATGGGACCATTTCGGAATAAAACCCTTTCTAAAAAAAAGAATTTTGCAAATCGGTCTATATAAGACGGAGTTATGCCCAAATCTGCACCTAACTCCTAAGTTAAAGAGTTGTTGTTTCCATCATCAGCTCAGCGTCGTAAGATGATGATGACCATACGCAAATGTCTCAATAGCATTAGAAAACATAGAAAAACATTGTTAATATCTGTAAGATTTGAGGGTTGCCCTGGATTTCCCTGGAATTCCATCATCAGATCCTGGCTTGGTGCCAATGGGACCACCTTAGGAGTATACTCTTTCAAATAAAAAAAGAATTTTGGGAATCGGTCCACAAATGGGGGAGAAATCGAGGAACATACATTTAAAAAAATACGCTCGTTGGAACATATAACCTCCTCCTTTTTTGGAAGTCGGTTAAAAACTCTATAGGACCACAGAAGTTTGAGTATTACAAAGTCCGAAACTGCAAAGAATCTTGCCATACATTTACGTAGAAAATGAGACTATAATAGATGAGAGCGAACGCCAATACCAGTCTATGACAAAAGTCGAATGATTCCATTACTTCACTGGGCTAATAGGGGGGAACAAAGCAGATAGTTACAGGTATGATTAACATCCCGCTCTACCTTTCAAGAACTAAGTAGTCAATCATGACAGAGTAAAATAACGGCTATTTTAGCTAACTCAGAGCCAATCCATTCGCTTATTGCTTTTGTGGTTTTTGGATATTTATACCCCATCGGTCGGTCGGCTAGGGTTCGTCTGTCAGTGACAGGGTGTACCGCGAACGTTCTTATTTATAAATCCATAATTTTTAATTTTCAAATCTAGAATGACGTATAAAAAAAATAAAGACGCTATTTTGTCATATTAACACAAAATAATTTCAGCAGTGCTGTGTAATAATGTGCATAATATTTTATAAGACCTCACCGTGCACCGTGAGGATTACAAAATTATAACTTACCTACTCTAGAGTTAAAATAAAAATCTAAAAACCCGACTGCAAAAATAAATACAATTACCAAAACTTGTCACTTTTCAAGCTTACGCTCAGTGAAAAAATTGGACAAACAAGTAGCAGCGGGAGCTACGGGGAATAAGGCACCGTCTCAACTCGCGATACGCATCATGCGTTACAAGTCTGTTTTTTTATACTCAAACTCATAAATTGAAAAAATTGCGATTAGGTATTTTAAAACCGTTTTCATTGTTTTCAGTAATGTCGAAGACTCAGTACCCTTCGTGCAATTCAGCTGCTGAAACTAGACGGGCTTTTCTTTCGCTTTGTTTTTTCATTATATTTACCTCTCTATTAGTTGTTCTCGTTATAACGGTGGTCTATGTAAAGAATTCTGAACCTAAATTACTTGAATTGGACGAAAAAATATTAAAGTATAAAATGTAAAACTTTAAACTGATTATTTTGTTTAAGGAAATTGTTATAAATGGTCATAATGTGATTTGGGAATATAGTGATGAACGTTATTTTGAGTGTTTGTTACAAAACGAATTGTTGTGCTGCGCCTACCCCAAATAAATTGATAAATGGACAGAAAAATAACGATGATGTAACTAAAAATAACTACATATTTCATTAAAATAAAAACAGTTATGCAATTGTAGTCGCTTTTTGCGAATTTTCATAAAGCTGACTTGTATTTGTGTCACCTCGTGATTTGTATTCGCACAAATTATAAACATGAGTTCACTTTCCGTAAAGTATAATAAATATAATAGTAAATAAAAATAATATATACTTATAAGTATATCAACAATTCAACAATTGAACTACAAAAACCGCTCAAAACTCTTACGCTAACTTACTGGTTGGTTTTAACAGCCGATTTGTCATCAATTATGACAAAATCTGTGTGTATGGCATTACAAAAAAGGGCTTGTGGCTACAAGCTACGCTTGCCGCGGTTAGGCCGTAGATGGGTGACCACACTGACATCTCAAGAACCCTCTGGGCCTCGGAAATCATGATAAGCCGTTCGTCCCGGCTGTCATTCATAAATCTTTGATAGTTGTTACGAGTCGTTGGAAGCCCGAAAAACTCCTTATGGTTCCATGTAAAATAACGGTATTCAGCTGCATCCGGTTAGACTGGAAGCCGACCCCAACGTAGTTGGGAAAAGCAGGCAGATGATGATCTGGCATTACAAAATGAAGGCGCTGTCAATGTCAAACTGCTGTCATTTGCCGTAGGCTTTTCGTTTTGAGCACCGTGATCATGGCCCAAGTCGCGACTCGCGTCATGTGTTACTAGTCTGTTTTTTTTTAATTTAAAGCGTTAAAAGTGCGGCAATTTATAACCAATTTTATTGTTTTCAGTTATACCAGTAATGGCGAAGCCTCAATACTATACAGGCTTTACGACCGCTGAAAAAAGACGGACCTTTTATTGGCTCGGATTTTTGTTTTCATCTACCTCTTGCATTATTATCCTAGTTCTCATGGTTAAGTTCATTATGAACGCTGGCCCTAAGTGATATGATTTGGACAAAAAAAAAATGTTAAAAAAAAGAAAACGTGATTATTTTGTAGAAAAGTTGCTAAAGAAAATTAATTGAATTTATCGTTATCTTAAAATTTGGGTTTTTGTTTATTGTATTGTTAGTAATCTATAAACCTAAATAAAAATAAATTTTTCCGCATGTATGAAATATCATTACGTACTAGAGAACGGTTCAACCAATCGGCACATTTTTTTCGTTGTGTCAGGAACTCAGGACAAAGTTTGTGTGTGAAAACACTTTTTCGGTCGGAAATTTAGTAGCTAGTTTTGTATGAAATTCACCCCGGGCGACGACGGGAGCGAGCAGTTAGAACAGAATAAAATAACTAGATGTTTGCAGGTGTTAGAACAAAGGTGAATAATTATTTGTGTAAAGCTGTGGACCTGTTTATTTTCAAATTATTTTAAAGTTACATAGATTAAGTCTATTTTTATAGTCTCACATAAGGGGACAAGATTTCAACAATTTTTTCAGAGCGACTAAACAAGTAAATATTTAGCGGCTAGTTGTAGCGAGTGGCGGACGCGTATGGTTAACACATGCGGGGTAGTTACGTAACCCACTAACAGTATGGGCACGGTAAGTTCCCTCTTTGAGGAGTGGCTTGAGAGGCGGCACGGCGTCCTCACCTTCGGCCTGACGCAGGTCACCTCACCGGACACGGCTGTTTCGGAAGGTTCCTGATTCGCATAGGGCGAGAGGAACCGCCCGGGTGTTTCCATCGCGAAGATCGCCCGTCTGCCCGGCTTAATTGGGCGCAGCACCGCCGTGTCTTCGTGGAGGCGATCGGCGGCGGCGATCTCTCGCGTCCGGCCCTGGTCCAGGCCATGGTACGGAGCGAGAGTGCATGGGTAGCCGTCACCTCCTTCTGCGAAGCAGTAATGTTCGCGACGAGGGAGGCGGCGCACGTGAGGGAGAGGCAGTATATGCGCCCTCACGGCCCTAGCCTCCGCATGAGACGCCCTGGGCGTCGGGAATCCTAGGCTGATTCTCGGCCACCGTAGGCGTGGGCTTGCGGACGGCGAGTAATGGGTAGCTCGCTGTCTGCTATGTACCAAGTTCAGGTCGACGACGCGTTGTGTTCCACGCGCGCCTCAAAGAGATATCAGCACAAACTGATGGGGTCCGCAAGGGCTGATTCCTGCCAGGAGTGCGGGTTGTTCGAAAGAGATACCGCCGCTCCTTAATTGCGTTATTTTTAGATAAGTAGGTTACGTTCCGAGCTGTGATAGATTTGATCGTGCTCACACCCGTTCCGAATTGGCGTGAGCGCGATAACTATGTCTCGTGAATCGTCATAGATGACGTCATGTTATGCGCCATCTTGCGATAACGCCGACCATGCGCTATAGGTATCACCGTAAGCGCTGTCAAAAATGACTGTTGTGCTGTTTTGTTTTGAGTCGTATCATATCTTTAGCTAACTTAGATTTATTAGAAATACTGTTTCTGGCTAGACAAATAAGAAGACGAAATTTGTGGTGTACCTACACAAGAACAGTGTTAGCGCGTTCACGAGCAATCCATATTGTTGATAAAAATGACAACTCTAAGCTGTCATAATCGTGATATCATATTGAAACGCAAATTATTGATGAGAGCGTATTTTTCTAATTCGGAAAGCAGCCGTTGTTGAACAGACAAATTTTTCTTAAAGACGCCAACACATCAAGTTATTCCAAACTGTCAAATTTTCCCATTTAACATGACCCATAATCTTTTGCTGTATAGTTGCAAACCTTTCAAAGAAATGTGACAGAGAGTGGTAGCTTGATCTGCTGGCGTCTGTACAGTCGCCAGCAGGTCAAGCTATCCCAAACTGTCAAATTTTCCCAATGAACATAAACCTTATTCCTTTGTAATAAAGTTGAAAGACTATCAAAGAAATTTGACAGATTGGGGTAGCTAGATGTGCTGGCCTCTGTACATCCCAAGCAATGGATTTTATTTATGGCAAAGTCCTTCAATATGTTTTAGATTCTGATTGATAGTGTGTAACGTAAGGAGATAGTCTCGATCTACTTAGGCAGGTCGAAAAAAAATAGCTTTAATTTTAAAATAAAAAAAAACAGACATAACTGCATTATAGTACACAACATTAAATTTGCAAATAGCTGCAAATAAATTATAAATAAAGGGTGCCTTACACGGGTTCGGGTCGGCACGATTGACGACATAAGCAAATGGGCGTTATTATAAACTCTAACTTGATGACATTATCGTCGACATGTACGGCATTACGATGACACTGTTACTGTTAGCCCACAACATCCCACAGCTGGGCAAACGCCTCTGCCCATGACATCCAGCTCTTTCGATCCAGGGCTAAAGTGGACCACTTGTCGTGTGTTTTCACCAGCTCGTCCTACCATCTTCTACAGGCTCTGACACGACGCCTTCGATTACGATAACACAGGGAAGTTAAATGTGTGGGAGACTATGGACACGCTTTTAATTTTCCGTCCACGATAACGTCATAACGTGCACCAATTTTTTGACATCAATAGTTGAGTTAATGTCATAGACGTCATCGACGTCCATGGTAATTTGACGTGAAGCATAAAAACGCGCATTTCATATTTTCCCACCCGGTTGCCGAATAATGCCGACCCGAATTAGTCTGTAGCACGCCTAAGAGGGTGCGAGCTCATCGGAATTTGAATTGATTATGTCATAAAAATATTAAGAAGTTATAGGTTATGTTGGCCTTTGGTACTGTTGCACAGATAAATTGCATACGTAGGAACTTAGGTTCGAGATCTATAAACGTCAGTTAGCACGGGCTTTGTCTAACAGTCCTTTCGTAGTTACCTATTTTACCTCTGATATTACATCACTGTCAGAATCACAGTGATCTTTAATTTCCTTAAAGGGTCGCCAGCACATCAAGCTATCCTAAACTCTCAAATTTTCCCAATTGAACATTTATTTATTAACATAAACCTATCAAAGAAACACAGACAGATTGGGCTAGCAATAGATTTTGAAAATGACCCATAAAGTTTGCTACTGGTACCGATTCTTTTGTTTACCATCAAAACTGAACTGAAATAAGAGTATTGCTATCTCTTACTGACAGACCGCGAAAGAAAAAGACAAGAGACGCTATAGGACTGTCAAAGTAAATTACGTCTCGAATGCCACGAATTTGGCGTGATATGCGTGATGAATTTAGTTCGTTGCGCGTCAAAGAAAATCTTAGTTAGACTAAATTTGATAGCTCGTATTTCCACCTCTTGCTTCAAAACAAGGAAACGGATAGCAATAGCCTAAATTACGTTTAATTTATGCATAACAGAATCATCACAATGAGGGTGGGTGCTCTTGAATATTCAAGCCACCAGTTGGCGCCACTTTGACAAGACGCCTTCCAGTTCCACAATAAACTTAATATATTTGATGTCATTCGTTTCATTCATTCGTTCACCACTCAGTCTGTAGGCGCTTTAACACTTGACAGGTGCCCGTACCTGCAGGCCTAGACAAAACACATTTCTGTTAACGTTCACGCCAAACGCTACACAAAATGTATGGGAATGACCTTACCTGCGGAAAGGTTACGTGTTGTCCTTTCCTCAGGTAAAGTCATTCCCATACATTTTGGCGTAGCGTTTGGCGTGAACGCTAAAATAAATGTGGTTTCTCTCTAGGCCCTGACGTCTCAGTGCTGTCAGAAAACCCTCACCCCCTTATTACAAAACAAGGTTTTTCTTTAGCTAAGGTTTAAACCACCGAGCATGTTTTTGAAATAAGAACCTAACTGAAATAGAATTACAGCTCCTTTTACAAAACTGACAATTTAGCACTGGACTAACTTGTCAGTTTTGTAAAAGGAGCTGTTTTTCGATTTCAGTTAGGTTCTTATTTCAAAAACAGGCTCGGTGGTTTAAACCATACCTAAAGAAAAACCTTGTTCTATAATAAGGGGGTCAGTGTCTTACTGGTGTCAGAGGCAAAATTTGTTACTCTGAAAGGACTAGGTATATTTCTTTTTCCACCAACCATGCACCGCTTTATTCCACAGATCAGAATTTTATAGTTAATGTATGGTGACGTTAAGACGATTCCGATGGCGACTCCAGCTCCGACCCATCACACGATTACTGGCCAAGTAACAGAGGACACTTTCCTCTGGAAATACATGAAATGGGTGCACGTAATAGGCCTCCTGCTCATCATCAGTGTTGGCACAACAATGATAGTTTTCTTCTTTAAGAAGGAAAACGAGTATGTGGCTCCGTGGGATAAAAAATACAAGCACAAATAAACTGTTTTTAATGACCTCGTGGTTTTCTTGTACTCTGAAACTGATTGCATGGTTTGTCTGTTTTTCTATCTAATACCTTTAAATGAGAAATTCTTGTATTTATGTATATATATGTACATAATGTGAATCTCGGAAACGGCTCCAATGATTTTCATGAAATTTAGTATGCAGGGGGTTTCGGGGGTGATATATCGACCTAGCTAGGTTTCTTTTTTAGGAAACGTAAAAAAAAAAACGGTCAACCAGTTAGTAACAGTGATAATAATCATGAGTTAGGTTTCAAACACACATCGGGACAATTCAAAAACTTTTGGCCTCAGACGGAGCTCCTAGTTTTGAGATATCTTCTCAGCTAGTACAGATCGGGTTTCTAGAGTTAGTGAAGGTATAGGTCTCATGTGATAAGTGGCGAGTTACGACATTATAACGAGAGCGGTGCTCCTGCATAGCTATTCACAACCGTTTGATACGCTTCCGTGCCGAATCGAACGTCAATTAATGTTGTCCTATAGAAGCTGTTCAAAAATTTCCCGTTTAGACAGCCGCTATTCTTCCGACAAGTGTTTGCTGTCGGGGGCAAAACAATTTAGGTTATCGAAGTGTAATTTTCTACAAGGTGTAACAGAATAGACGCAAGACCTGGGTGCTTACTCTGGAATATAATTCCGATAGATCGACATTGGTCAAATGTCAGTTGGTTGAGTTAAACGTCAGGGATTGGCTGGACTCACTCCCCCTTAATACAAAACAAGGTTTTTCTCTAGGTATGGTTTAAACCATCGAGCCAGTTTTTGAAATAAGAACTTAAAACTGAAATAGAATTACCGCTCCTTTTACAAAACTGACAATTTAGCACTGGACTAACTTGTGAGTTTTGTAAAAGGAGCTGTATTTCGATTTCAGTTAGGTTCTTATTTAAAAAAAACAAGCTCGAAGGTTTAAACTATACCTAAAGAAAAACCTTGTTCTGTAATAAGGGGGACTGAGTCTAGCCAATCCCTGACGTTTGACTGACAATTCCAATATCGATCTATCGGAATTATATTCGAGAGTAAGCACCCTGAATGTAGTTTGTTCTTAATTGACGAATGAATCCATTTCAGTAACGTTTAGTGTAAGTTTTTTGTTTATTATGTATTTTGCCATACCTACCACTGGTTGAGCCAAATATAATTCAATCTTATGCTAGAAGAAATAAGACTCATTTTTAAATGCATAAAGAAATACATAGGTCGACACGTTTTTCTTAATAATGTCAGTCTCTAACGCTGCAATCAAGGAATCCAAACGAAAAGAATAAGAATGAGACTATACATCTTTTTTCATTTGCCAGTCTTATTATGAATAATTTATTTAAATGCTTCAAGCACACAAATGTAAAGAGACTGACCTAGTACCATAGGTATTTTCTACCGGTCAATCTTTGGATGATGCAGATAGAAACAGCGGTTGGTGCACTTACGAAAATTATTGTAGATGTAGCGACGCTTGGTGCAGACCTCTATCCAGTGAAAGTCTTTCGACTGTGAATGAACCACATTATAGCAGCGGATAAACGCAACGATAGGATCATAATCGTAAAATAACCTGGAATCACCAGCATAAACAACACACCACAGCTGGGACACAGGCTTCCTCTCTGTGAGTGGGCCATAATCCATCATACGCGCCCAGTGGGAGTTAGTGGATCCAATGCTTGGTTTAGGGAATTTAGATAACGTTAATAAAGTATTTTTTCAACAGATCGTGTTGTATCAGTTTCGTTGAGCACATGGAGAAGCCGCCGAGATCAGGCCCGACGGGCCCCGCCTATCAGGATGCCTTCAGGATACGAGGGCCCCTCCACGGCGAACAGTTTTTCTGCGGAAGGTTCCGATGGGTCTGGGGCTGCAGTTTCATTGTTTTAATTGGTTTGTTTGTCGCGTACTTGGGAGTTATGATTTGGAAACGTGTTTTGCAAAAATGATGATGATTATGAAGTTAATTCTAAGTAGTCTGTGCTTATAAAGATGTTTTTTGGTGTCTTTTAATGTGTGTTTTTCTTGTTCTTTTTGTATTTTAGAAAAGATTTATCTTCTTAATACAAAAACTTACCGACGAAAAAAGAAACGGAAAAGCAAAAAAAAAAACCTAATAGTCTAACTAAGCTCAATTACTTAATATAAATTGGTAATTTTGAGTCGGCGTCAATTGCAGCAGCGGTGATTGTTTGTTTGGCCCCGACAATTTTTTCGGGATATATTTTCTACACGTAGGGATACAGATATTGTTTTTCAATTTGAAATGGGACCAACTTCAAAGTATAGCCTTTACAAAAAAAAAAAAGAATGTTCAAAATCGGAATACACGTAAATAGTTCGGTATATACATAAAAAAAATACGCGTCGACTTGAGAAGCTCATCCTTTTTTTTCGTCTGTAAAAATTTGGAGGATAGCCCGTTTTTTTAATGTTAAATATCACGACAAAAATATTAATAATATCTGAAAGATTGACGACGAACATCACAGCATGCGCATTGGGGCGCGGTACGTAACAGATAAAGCTGCACTATTGTTATAGATATAAACATAAATTGCGAATAGCGGTAAATAAAGTCTATGTAAGTCTATGTGCTACGTGTGCTACACACATGTTCGGCTCGGCATGAGGCACAACCGATTATAAATTTTGCCGCCCAGTTTGCGAGTGATGCCGACCCGAACAAGTGTATAGCACGTCTTAGAGGGTGCGAGCTCATCGCCGTTTGAAATGCATCAGTCATAAAAATATTAAGAAATATCATCTTCTCCAACACTGGGCCACACCTTATTGAATGCTTTATTATAAGTGCGCCGTTGGATTTTCAACTTTAAGGATTGAGCATAACGTTGAAAATAAAACATTCATTTCAGTACCGCCTAGTGTTAGTAAGACGGACACAAGTGTCACGCAATTAATGGGCTGATTTGAGTAGGTACTTTTCCTTTCCACCGACCATTGACTACTTTACTCCACAGATCCGACTTATTTTGTAAGTGCTTGGTGCCGTTATGACGATTCAGATGGCAATTCCATCACCGCCACCGTCCCGTTGCACTGGCCGTCGCATATTTACTAAATCCGGAGAGGACTCATTCGTCTGGAGACACATGCATCTGTTGCACGGGATAAGCCTGGCCGTCATCCTAAGTGTTGGCGTAACAATGATAATTGTCTTGTTTATAAAAGAACACGCTCCCTGCCTCACTGGAAAAAAAGAAATTAAACAAACTTGAAAATAAAAGAAGAGGTTCAAGATGCGTGGGAGATACTTATACATTAATAAAATAAATTGTTTTTACTGACTCCATGGTTTTCTTTTACTCTTAAGCTGATATCGAGCATGTTTTGTTTAGTCGGTAATAATGGGGTACTTATGTAAATGGTTTCAAACACGTTTCAGGACACCTCGAATAGTTTCAGACGTAAATCCTAGTTGTAAATTATCTCTTCAGTTGGTACTTGTTGGGAGACCCCATTTTTTTTTTGTTATTTTACGACACTGAAGGTCTCTTACGATAGGTAATATAGGTCGACAATATTGCGAGTGCGGTGCTCTTGTGTAGCTATTCACAACCATTTGTTACGCTTCCGTGCCGAACCGAACAAATTAATATTAAGGAATGAGTCCTGCAAAACAAAAATAAAATATAAAAATGTGTCATTTTCAACACGACAGGCTTACGAACTGCAGCAAATGGGACACAGTGATAGCTCGATCACTTGGTCCCATTAGCTGCAGTGCTCCAAATATCCTTTCACCTGCATCCTTGATGAACTGAACAATGCATTTGATGTTATTAAATATTTATCAACAGCAATCTGTTGATAAATATTTAATAACATCTAATGTTCCACTGTTTTGTATCGTTTCGTGCACTGCACGGAGAAGCTACCGAGATCAGGCCTGACGGTGGTCGTTTATCAGAATACCTTCATAGTACGACGCCGTGACGAGATATTTAGCGACACTGGTTGGTGGTTAGGGTCATATGCTCCATTTTTGTAATTATTTAGTAAATTGATTAGGAAGTATTTTCGAAGTGCTGGTTAAAAGTGGTGATATTTCTAAGTAAGGTAGTCTGTGTGTATTTTTTTTGATTATTCTTAAACTTTTTGCCGCTTTTTTTAAGGTTAATAAACACATTACTAAAAATAATACTTGTCAGATTGTCGTTGACTATCACAACAAGCGCGATGGGGGCGGCGCGGCGCGGCGTTTTTGAGTTTAACAGACAGACCTAATAGATATGACTGTACAAATTTATGTGAAGAGCGGTTAATAGAGTCTATGTGAGAGGTGCTACAAACTTTTTCAGCTCTGCATGATTCGGCGCAACCGAGTCTATATTTTGCCGACCAGTTTTCGAATAATGCCGACCTGAACAAGTGGTGCCTATACACTAGTTCGGGTCGGTTGCGCCTAAAATCAAAATAAAAGTGCGAGCTTGCCGCCACCGCGTTGCAACAAGTAATAAAAGAATTTAGTAGTAGACGTCGTCTCTAACACTGGGAAACACCGTGATTAATGCTGTTGAACTTTCAAGTTTCAGCACTGAACATAGCGTTGTAAAGAAATCATTCATTTAGTACCGCCTAGTATTAGTAAAACAGAAAAAATGTCACGCAATTAACTAGGCATATGACGTTTTTTTTTAACCGAC
Organism: Polymixis flavicincta; assembly: GCA_949987655.1. Classification (NCBI taxonomy): domain Eukaryota; kingdom Metazoa; phylum Arthropoda; class Insecta; order Lepidoptera; family Noctuidae; genus Polymixis; species Polymixis flavicincta. Next base: position 13,110,726 of record OX465200.1, read on the forward strand.
CATTGACTGCTTTGCTTCACAGATCTGACTGTTTCTGTAAGTGCTTGGCGCCGTTAGGACGATGGAATTGGCAGCTCCACCAACGCCACAGCCCCGTCGCATCTTTGATGGCAAACACGGAGAGAACTGGTTCCTCTGGAGGCACATGAACTTCGTGCACGCGATAGGCCTGGCCCTCATCCTAGCTGTCGGCGGAACCATGATACTGTTCTTGATCGTGAAAGAAACGACTGTGGAGCCGCAGTGGAAGAAGAAGCTGAGAGAACTGGAAGAGGACCAAGAGGATAATGCGTGGAAGAAACTTATACGATGAAATAAAAAATTGGTTTTACTGACTCCTTAGTTTTTTTTAGCCCACATTAAATCTGATAGCATACTTTAGCTATTTTTCGTTATCTAGTTTTGTCGCGGCTCCGCCCGCGTGGATGTCGGTTATCGCGTAAAGAAGTAGACTATGTCCTGTGCCATATCCCAGGCTTCATCTTTGCCAAATTTAATGAGGATCGGTTCAGCTATTTAGGCGTGAAAGCGTAACAGACAGACAGTTACTTTCGCATTTATAATATTAAGTAGGTATAGGGATATTAGTAGGGGTTTGTGGCTAAGTAACAATAGCTGCGCGGATCGATCGTTCGGGTTAAGCTACGCTTGCCGCGGTTGGTCCGTGGATGGGTGACCATCTTTACATACCAAGACCCCTCCGTGCCTCGGAAAGCACGTTAAGCCGTTGGTCCCGGCTGTCATTTGTGGATCTTTGACAGTCGTTACGGGTCGTCAGAAGCCCGAAAGTCTGACCAGTCTTACCAAGGGGTATCGTATTACCAAGTAACTGGGTTGTGGAGGTCAGATAGGCAGTCGCTCCATGTAAAATACTGGTATTCAGCTGCATCCGGTTAGACTGGAAGCCGACCCCAACATAGTTGGGAAAAGGCTAGGCAGATGATAGGGACATTAGTAGGAATTACAATGTTGATGGGAGTGTTATAGTTTCAAATACGTTTCAGGATACTTCGAACACTTTCGGACTCGTATGGTAATTCCGTAATACTTACTTGGAATGGCTTTCATGTTGACATTTCAACAACATTAATAGGTTATTTTCCAATTTAATAAAAACTATTTTAATTTGAAGAGTGGGACGATATACCTATACATATTTAACAGATTTTTTTTATTTTTATTTATACTTAACCATTTTCTCAAATAAAAACGATTACAATCAAATTTGTTTTTCGTTGTTTTGAATTTACCGCCAATGCGCTCCTTATGGTGACTTTTCCACGTGACATTGTGACGTCAGCTTTGTGTGAACGACACCGATAAAAAATACTTGGTTTGGCGCAGTTTTAGAATTATTTGTGCACAGAGGCACCGCACACCAGTATCACTTAAAATCGTGTTAATTTTAAACTCGACATTCACTTGTTTACTTACTAACTACCTACTTTAGTTTACACAAAGTTGACGCCACGTGATAAAAAGTCATCGTAAGGAGCGTTTTGGCGGTACCTAAATTCAAATCATCGAAAAATAAATCATTTTAATTGAGAAAATGTACATAAATCAATTTTATTTTATTTTTGTGTTACATATTTAGTCCCAATCTTCAAATTAGAATAGTCATCGTACGAATATTATAAAGAGGAAAGAAAGATTTGATTGTTTGTTTGATTGCATTGAATACGCTCCGAAACTACTGAACCGATTTGAAAAAATATTTCACTGTTGGGACACTATCCCCGAGTGACGTAGGCATATATTTTATCCCCGTTTTCCCACGGGAACGGGCACTACGCGGGTGAAACCGCGAAGCGCTGCTAATATATTTAATAAATTGGAAAATACCCTATTGCTGTTTTTTCTAGAAGCAGTGAATTAGCAATATACTTCAAATTGATTCAAAATTCTGATTTAATAATGTGTTACGCAAGTAGAGTGTTGGACGGAGCTCCTAATTTTGAAATATCTGCTCAGTTGGTACCTACTTGTTGGGGGAACTCAAAAATTCTATCGTTTTACGACAGTTGAGGTGGAAGGTCTCATGTGATAGAATTATTAAATATTTGAGCGCAATGGTGGGCAGATTGAAGTATTGTTGCAGGAGACCTGCTTTTTACAAAGTTTACGTGGTCTTGATGATTTTCTTTCACCATTATTAAAAACTTAAAAAAAAACCGACTTCCAACGGAAGGCGTTGACAAGAAATTAATAAAATACATATCCTATGTCACCGACTTCCGAAATTAAAGTTATTTTTCGCTTTCTAGTGTTTTTTGGAAGTAGGTTGTATTACTTTTTGAAAAAAGTTTTTATTTTTCTCTTTTTAGTTATAATACAGAGGCCAGCACATCAAGCTACCCCAATCTGTCAAATTTCTTTGATAGTTTTTCAACTTTATTACAAAGGACTACGGTTTATGTTCAATTGGGAAAATTTGACAGTTTGGGATAGCTTGACCTGCTGGCGACTGTACCTCATCATCATCATCATCAGCCTTATAATGTTCCCACTGCTGGGACACAGACCTCCTCTCGGTGAGAGGGATTGGGCCGTAATCCACCACGCGGGCCCAGTGCGGGTTGGTAGATGTCACATGTCTTCGAATTTTTGGTTCTAGGACATGCCGGTTTCCTCACGATGCTTTCCTTCACCGTTTTGAGAGCAGTGGTGATGAAATAATTTACACAAAGTAAAGCGCCTGGCTGGGTTCGAACTTACGACCTACAACTCGTAAGTCGCGGCCGTTACCACTTGGCCACCACTGCTCCTGCGACTGTACCTACCCCACACCAATTCGAAATTTCATCATCCTTGGGGTCAAAACAATGCAAATTAATGCTATAGCAGCAATCTCTGTTTATTTGCTGTCATTTTTCGAAGAGTTCCGTTGTCTGTCTCCGAAACGCATCATCCGATCTATATGAAATTTAAATGGGACCATTTCGAAATAAACCCCTTTCGAACAAAAACAGAATTTTGCAAATCGGTCATAAGACGGAGTTATGCCCGAACCTCCACCTAACTCCTAACCGAGAGTTGTACCTTCCTTCATCAGCTCAGCGTCATGAGATGATGATGACCATACGCAAATGTCTCAATAGCTTTAGAAAGTATATGAAAAACAATGTTAATACAGACAAAATTTGAGGGTTGCCCTCGATTTCCCTGGGATTCCATCATCAGATCCTGACTTGGTGCCAATGGGACCACCTCAGGAGTATAGTCTTTCAAATAAAAAAAATATCTTTGAGAATCGGTCCACAAATGGGGGAGAAATCGGGGAACATAGATAAAAAAAATATACATAGACCCAGTGGAACATTAGAACGTCCTCATTTTTTGGAAGTCGGTTAAAAGAAAGTAACACAAAATTAAGTTAATTTAACAAAAAATTATTAAAAGTCGTAATTAACAATTTAACAAAATTTTATTAAAAATCGTAATTAACAATGTAAATAGTTATTTACGATACTAGTGCGGTTTTTTTTTTTTTTTTTTTTTTGGGTGGGAAATCATCAAATAACTTCTCCCGCTCTGGGTGGAGCAGGAGGGCGTGTCAGACTTTTACTGACTAAAACCCACCCGTGTTCCTTCAGTAGCCCTTAAGCCAGGGGCTGTGGTGTCTCTTTCGAACAAACCCGCACCCCTGGCAGGCATCGGCCCTTGCGGGCCACATCATTTTTTGTGCTGACATCTCTTTGAGGCGCGCGTGGAACACAACGCGCCGTCGACTTGGGCTTGGTCCTTACCGGACAGCGAGCTACCCATTACTCGCCGTCCGCAAGCCCATGCCTACGGTGGCCGGAAATCGGCCTGGGATTCCCGACGCCCAGGGCGTCTCCGTATCCTGCGGCGGCTGGGGTCGCGAGGGCGCATATGCTGCCTCTCCCTCACGTGCGCCGCCTCCCTCTTCGCGAGCATCACTGCTTCGCTGAAGGAGGTGACGGCTCCCCATGCCCTCTCGCTCCGTACCATGGCCTGGACCAGGGCCGGACGCGAGAGATCGCCGCCGCCGATCGCCTCCACGAGGACACGGCGGTGCTCCGCCCAAGCAGGGCAGACCGCCACCGTGTGCTCCACCGTGTCCTCAGGGCGATCTTCGCAGTGGAAACACCCGGGCGTTTCCTCCCGCCCTATCCGAAACAGGAACCTCCCGAAACAACCGTGTCCGGTGAGGACCTGCGTCAGGTGGAAGGTGAGGACGCCATGCCGCCTCTCGAACCACTCCTCAAAGAGGGGACTTACCGCCGCAATCGTGGCGTGCCCAATACTAGTGCGGTAAGATGGTTTTTACAAACGAGTAGACGAATGTAAGCCCGAAACGAAGTCGAGGGCTTACCATAGTCACGAGTTTGTAAATAAGTACCTATTTCTGCACGTGTGTCATACAATGTTTTTCAACACATTTGCGAGAAAACAGTACAATATGTAATTAAACAAACTTATACATCATTAAATAGAGCTCTCCGATTTTGGCGACAAGAGACCGTTTCCTACAATTTGCGCCTCATTCAAAATATCAGAGGGGGCTAATTCTACTAACAAAATTGTAAAAAAATCGCAATAGAACCGCAACCGAACCATAACTTTTATGGCGCCTCATTCAAAATATCAGGTGGAGTAGATTCCATATTAAATATCAGATTCCTCGCTTGAACTCATATTATAAGTTTGTTTATAACTAACAGTCGGAAACTCGCAACAATCTTTGACGGTTATAACATGAAAATATGGCGCGAATTTGCAAATGGCGCCACATGCATGTGGTGAAAATTAGAACTACATCTTTCATCTCATTTACTCTTTAGTATTAAAGTGAGACAAACTTATTGAGCAAAAGCGCTTCATAAGAGGTTCGATCAGTCAGCTTATTTATTCTCGTAATGTGAAACTCCTTGGACGAAATTCTTATAATATTTTATGGAAATTAAAAAAAGAAACCGTAAAGAATACGCGGTGCCATACAACGGGGCACGGTGCCATACAACGGGGTATGCGATAAAATAGGTACATAAGTGAGAGTACCTATTTTACCGCACGTTCCGTTGTATGTTGCGTAATTTTTTACTTTCGAACCATGTATACAGGCTTCGTAAATGCAGCTTTTGAGCAAATGTGTTGAAAAAAATGTTACGTGAGTCAGGGTTCATCCATGTCTTGGAGTTGTGACTTACTAGAATCGGACTACCCCACATTCGATTTCGATTCGAGTGGGACTGGTTGTCATACTTTCGAGTTCTTGACGACCCGGTTAAAAAGGTTAATTAAAGTTTTTTTTCAACAGATCGTGAGCGAAGTTTTGTATTCGTTTGGTCGACCGCATGGAGAAGGCACACAAACCAGGCCCGTCAGTGCTCATGTTTCATGATGTTTTCTTACGCAGGCCCCTCCGCAGTGAAGAAGATAATATGTTAAACGGACAGTGTCGATGGGTCTGGGGCATATTATTTATTTTTCTAATTATTTTGTTTCTCATTTACTTGATTGTTGTAATTTGGAAGTATTCTCTAAGTGATGATAAATGAAGATAGTTTTTAAATTAATTTGTGTCTGTATTTCAGCCACTAAAAACGGAACCCTTATAGGACTCACTCACTCACTTTCGTTTTCCGTCTGTTAAGTCCATTTTTCTCCGAAACGCGTGGAGGAATATAGCCGAAATTAATATCGAAGGTGTGCTTCCCCTTGAAGCAGTGAAAAAATCTAAATCTAAAGATAAGTTTTATTCTCTGTTTATGACGTCTAATTTAACGCTCGCAAGGGCATCAAAACCGAGGACGCGGGGCGGGCGGGAGCAACACACCTTATCTGTAGGACCCTCAAGTCGGTACCTCTGTTGCTAGGAGTGTGTCTCAATCTTTGTGTTGTGTGAAAGGCACAGCGTTGTGGCGCATCTATAAAAAAAACAATAGCAATTACTCACATGGGCGCGTGTTGCTAACGCGCATCCAAATCTATTGCCGCAACGAATGTAGCAAATACAATGAGGGGCCTGTGTTCACAGGTCACCGCACACCGGAAGACTTAGGACTGGAAGGAGAATTAGCCCAGGTATCCCCACCCCCCGAGTGGGTTACCGCATTGTCGTTGCGGGGGGGGCTCAGTAGCCGTGGTCTCCCAGCCACGGTGAAGCGAAGAGGAACCCTAAGGTGGGGCCGCTCGTCAGGGCTTTTGCCTCAAAGCCGACGACGTAGCGGCCAAAAAAAGTAGGTTACGGTGAAGTGCACCACAGCTGAAGTGGGCCCCGATGTCGAATGGGACGCATCGCGGCTGAGGGTTACAGGGTGCGGCGGAGGAGGAGTACCGGTAGTTTTGAGTAGCGCTCTTCCCTTCCGTGGCCTGGACGGGGCCACCACCGTTTGATGGCGGACGCGGTGGGGCCGCAGGGGAAGAGGAGTGTCGGTATAGCGTTGGCCACTCTCCCTATACTCTGCGGCCGAAAAGTGGTAGGCGGCGGGATCACTGTGCTGACCCGTCGCAGGGTGACCAAGGGCCGCGACTGCGCGTATTTTGCGTATGAGTGGAAAATCATTTATTCGATCCACCCCAGCTCCTCAAAGAAGACCAGTAAAGCCGGTATGCTGGTGTAACCGAAGTAGAAAAATGTGTCCGTGCAGTTTCTTGCCCGTTCTTCTCCATAGAGAGCTTCAAATTTCCAACTGATCAATTTCTTGACAATTCAAAACTGCCTGTAAATGGTTTAACTGAAATAAATGCTTTGAGTTTGAGTAGCTACTTTGCCCTGTACGTGGCGACGACCGGGCAGTTTAGAAGCACATGTGTTACTGTCTCGCCGTCACTATGCAGGCCCTGCACAGCGGACTATCTGTGACTTCTATGTCAAACAGTTGTTTATTAGTGACCCATAGCTGAACTGTACGCAGCTGTTTCGTGAGGCGGGCATCGATTGTAGGAAGTGCTTCCTTAGCCTGTCGACACTCACCTAGGTCCAAAAATAGTTTGTGATATTGATGCCTGGTTCGTTTCCGTTTACCAGAGTGTGTAGGTACCCGAAGGTGCAATGGTGCCATTGCATGCTTGCATACCCCCTTCTGGCAAATTCGTCGGCTGCATGGTTGCCTAACGAACCGCTGTCCTTTATTGCGCGGCTTTTTCGTTATTAGATATAAACATATAATTGAAATGGAAACTATGTGTGTTGGTTTTTCTATCTAGAACACCTAATGTGGCTATGTAGGTTTATGTGATTTTTTTTAGTCGCAGCCCGAAGTCCGTATTTGCGCCCCGTTGATGGTATTAGGCTGTGGGTGTACCAACGATACACCTATGCCCAACCCCAGGGAAGTTTAATTACTACATACAGACGCCAGCACATCAAGCTACCCAAATCTGTCAAATTTCTTTGATAGATTTTCAACTTTATTACATAATCTTATGGTTCATGTTCATTTGGGATTTCACTGATTGTGGTAGCTTGATGTGCTGGCGTCTGTACCTTGTGAAATCTGGCGTCGAGATGGGCAGACGACATTGTTGCCATCGCAGGCAAAACCTGGATGAGGCTGGCACAGCGTGGGGACTGGCACAAGAAAAGAGAGGCCTACGCCCAGCAGTGGGGGAAGTTGGGCTGTGGATGATGATGATGATGATGATGGAGCTACACCATAATCAGTCAGACAGAGGGTCTTAGAAAGACTAGGAGGAATAGTTGTTTTGTGGAGATGGTCTAAAATATAAGCGTAATTAAATATCAATCGATGCTGTTTAATAAAATGATGGTATCCTGTACCTCCTCCTAGATAGGCAATCGCTCCATGCAAAATACTGATATTCAGCTGCATCCGGTTTGACTGGAAGCAGGCTAGGCAGATTCTGTACCTCTTCAGAATGTATTTGCACCTATGTAAATAAAAAACACGGCCAGCAAAAATCAGGCATTGGCAATAATTTATCAGTAACTACATTTGCCACACGAAATATGTACCAAATGAAATATTCCTCCATGACGCATTCGTGATGTTTCACCTGAACTTACACTCATCCTTAGGACCTCTTATTTATGAATAACGATTTCCCGATGATATTATGCTGAGAGCAGTGGTGGCCAAGTGGTAACGGCGCTTTACTTTGCGTAAATTATTTCATCATCACTGCTCTCAAAAACGGTGAAGGACAACATCGTGAGGAAACCGGCATGTCCTAGAACCAAAAATTCGAAGACATGTGACATCTACCAACCCGCTCTGGGCCCGCGTGGTGGATAACGGCCCACTCCCTCTCACCGAGAGGAAGCCTGTCTCCCAACAGTGGGAACATATTATAGGCTGATGATGATGGGATCGATTTATCTCAAAAAAAGGACAGATCTACAGTATATGCATTCTGTGGGTTATGTTTTTAATGTTGTACTCTCCTGTGTAGATTAAGTTCAGTTGTTTCATTCGACATAGGGCGCACTCCGTATTAGAAAAATAGCGCTGTGAGCTCTCACATCGATATTTTGCATTCCGAGTTAGATATCACGATTCTGACAGCTAATAACCGTAATTTTTGTCAACAATACGGAACGCTCGTGATCGCGAGAAAAGTGTTTACTCAAAGACATTTATTCACCATATTAAACTTGTATTTACCAGTACCACACATTTCTTCTTCTTAGATAGAAGCACTATAAAAAAATCTAAGTTAGCTAAAGATAAGATGCGAAACAAAACAGCACAACTGTCGTTCGGAACGGATGTGAGCGCGCTCAAATCGATATTATTGCATCTCGGAACGTGGCCCTTATGTTGTAAATCACGTCAATGTGACAGAGCATCAAATCTACAAAATGCTCTCTGTGACTGTGACTGTGTCTGCAAAGTACTGTGATCAAATCAACCATAACACAAAACACAATGGGTTGTTGTGTTTTTACGAATTATTATTTGATTAGACATAGATATACTAGCAGCCAATTAGCTGATGCATAAGTAGGTATCAAAAAGCGTGGAGATAGCCTGTTAAAAAAATAGTTTTTCTTGGATACCTAAGTGTTTCAAAATCGGCATTCCCAATTTTCATGTAAACTATACATTTCTATGAATTACCTGGACCACCTACAAGACATTAAACAGTTGCAGCTGCAGCCGAAGTAAACTACTAGAAGAAGTCGAAATAATATAATAATTACAAGCCTCCCTCGTTACGTGTACGCAACGCTAGTGTTTTTGAACTAGCAATACTTTTGGTTTAGCTAAAAGATGGAAAAACTGCCAATGTGTCGAATATGTTTAGTGGAGAATGTTCCCATGTTTTTAGTGGTCAACATGTCCTTGCATGACTTGTATGAGAAGCTGACTGATATTCCAGTAAGTTGATATTTTTAGTAAGATACCTATTAGGCTATAGATGCCTCTTCTACATGACGGTTCATTTAAATGAGCTTTTATTATTGGAAATCACTGACATTGGTGAAGGAAAACACTGTGGGGAAACCTGGACTTAAATTAAATATGTATATTCATTCCGCTTGCCGCGGTTCGTCCGTGGATGGGTGTCTTTACATATCAAGCTCCTGGCTAGTGTTTGTAATTTTTGACAGTCATTAAGGATTGTCCCAAGTCCGAAAGTCTGACAACCAGTCTTACCAAGAGGTATTGCATTTCCAAGTAAGTGGGTTGTGGACTTCAGATAAGCAGTTGCATCTGGTTAGACTGGAAGCCGACCCCAACATAGTTGGAAAACGGCTAGGCAGATGATGATGATTCAGTGCCAAATCTTCCTTGAGCATGACTGGTAATCAATGCTCATTTCTTCGTAAGATGGTCTAAAGTAAGCATCAAAGACATCTAATTGTTAGCTTGCACGGGATCACTGCACATATATTTGTAAGATTAGAATCATTTCTTCATAAAAATAATAAATAGTGTAAGACAAATTTTGTTGCAGTTTGTAACTGGAGACAGAAGACCGATGCTTGCTTGTTTCTTCTGCTGTGCTAAACTTAAGCAATGCTACCGATTACTGAGACAATGTCTGGAAGCTGAAGAACAGTTTGCTCAGAGAATGAATGAGCATTATGAGGTGAGGTAATTCTTCTGCAGTTATTTGCTCTCATATTAGGGTATTTTCCAATTTGATAAAACTATTTTAATTTGAAGATTGGGACGATATATTTAACAGAAAAATAAAAATAAATTTATTAAATCTATTTTCTCCATTAAAAACAATTAAAATCAAATTTATTTTTCATTGTTTTGAATTTACCGCCAAAACACTCCTTACGATGACTTTTTATCATGTGACATCGTGACGTTAGCTTTGTGTAAACAGCACCAGTACAAATACTAGTTTGGTACTAAATCTTGTTAATTATACTCACTTGTTTACTTACTAACTACTTTAGTTTACACAGAGTTGACGTCATGTGATAAAAAGTCATCGTAAGGAGCGTTTTGGCGGTAAATTCAAAACAACGAAAAATAAATTTGGTTTAAATCGTTTTTAATTGAGAAAATGGATATCAATCAATTTACTTTTATTTTTCTGTTACATATTTCGTCTCAATCTTCAAATTAGAATAGTTTTTAATAAATTGGAAAATACCCTATTTTTTATTTCAGTATAATGTGAAAGTGTTTTGATTCCTCTCATTCCTCTACCCCTATTGTGCCTAGATTTCACCTGGGGTGTGGGTTGTTTGAAAGAGATACAGTTGCCTCTGGCACATAGGCAACTGAGGGAACACGGGTGGGTTTTAATCAGTAATAGTCTGACACACCCTCCTGCTCCACCCAGAGCGGGAGAAGTTATTTGATGACTTCCCACCCTCAAATAAAAATAAATAACTATACCATCAAATATTGAATGTTAATCTAATTATTTTGTGAAATGTATGTTAACAAATTACTTTGGTACTGCTACAATTTCTGTACTATGAAACTTGTTTGTGGTATTTTGATAATGCTCCTCTCTCATGTGGGCATGAGCTATGCAACAATAGCTTGTACTGTGGGCTGTGAGGTTGGTAGCATGTCCACTTCCCCAGTGTACAGACGCCAGCACATCAAGCTACTCCAATCTGTCAAATTTATTTGATAGATTTTCAACTTTATACCATAAGCATATGATTCATGTTCAATTGGGAAAATTTGATAGTTTGGGGTAGGTTGACCTGCTGGCGTCTGTACATCGGGACCTACATAAGGAACTTCCATTGTGGGGGCTTTTTTAGGTGCCTTTCAGTATTGAACGAAAAAGTTTCATGCTCATACTATTGTGATGACCAGCATATTTTCCTAATACTATAATCACATTTTTACAGGCCAAATCTGTTGTGAACCAAGAAAACTCATGGTTTTTCAGTGGGTTTGTTAAATCTGCAACTGTACACTTAAGTATAGTTGACGAATCTCCAACAGACATCGCTATCAAAGAAGAATTACCAGATATAATTGAGCCAAAGAAGGAACGTCAAAGTGAAGGTATGTTATCAGTGGCGTATCTAGTCCTTAAGGGACCGACCCTGTATCAAGAATTTTTAGGGGGCCCCTTACAAATATTAATACATGGCCCTCTTTTTATCCCCCTGCGGCCAAGCTCAAAAAGTCGATTATCCTTTTACTCAAATCGAAAGAAAACAGCGTCCTGGCTCTGAAGGTTAAACCAAGAGAAAGCAAGACCGAGCGCAGCGCGCTCGAAAATTCGAGCACTCGTAACTTGGGGCATCCTGACTCCGATAGATAAAATTTTCTGCTTGAATTAATCAAATTAATGCAAATGAATGCTTATAAAAAGTTGTTCTGCTCCTGTCGAAGCTTTTGACGACAAACAAATCACATTTTTACTACGTTTTCAATCATTACGAGTCCCTTATCAACGAGTTTGGAGGTGTTGACAATTTTTTTTTTACATGCTGCGTAATAAAATCGGGGCTCGAGGGGGGCCAGTAGCTGGGGGGCCCCGTATCATTGATACGGTGGTAGCTACGGCACTGTATGTTATTAAGAACAAATATTAGTAACATTATGTCACATTACCTGTATGTTATCCCACTGCGAAGCAAAGACCTTCCTTTCTCCTTTCCTCTCCACTGTGCCTTGGACCAAACCTATCTGTAGGTAGTCAAGCTCGTCCCCCATTGCCCTTAGGTCAGCCCGTTCACCGTACGTTTTCTGGGACCCACCCACGACTCATGGATCAAGTCCACCACCATGTGGGTCCCAGAAAACGTACGGTGAACGGGCTGACCTAAGGGCAATGGGGGACGAGCTTGACTACCTACAGATAGGTTTGGTCCAAGGCACAGTGGAGAGGAAAGGAGAAAGGAAGGTCTTTGCTTCGCAGTGGGATAACAGAGGGTAAAAATAACATAAATAAATACACTGCTCCAATACTAGTGTCCCAGACATATAAAAATAACTTTAATTTCGGAAGGTGGACATGTATTTTATTAATTTCTTGTCACCGCCTTCCGAAATTAATTTTTCACTTTCTAGTGTTTTTTGGAAGTCGGTTGTTTTTTTTTTTGGAAAAAGTTTTCTTTTTCACTTTTTAGTTATATAGTACCCACTCTACACCAATTCATCATCCTTGGGGTCAAAACAATGCATATTTATGCGATAGCAGCAATCGCGGTTGATTTGCTGTCATTTTTTGAAGAGTTCCGTTGTCTGTCTCCGAAACGCATCATCAGATCTATATGAAATTTACGAGTAAATGGGACCATTCGGAATAACACCCTTTCTAAAAAAAAAATTTTGCAAATCGGTCCATATATCGCACCTTTAAAATTAAAGAGACCTAATGCGAAATTAGCCGGAAGCAAAATAGGTCTCTATAATTCTGAATGATAGAGACCAATTTTGCTTCCGGATAGTTTCGCATTAGGTCTCTTTCAAAAATCAAAAAAAAAAAAAAAAAACAAAAGTCATTTATTCAAATTAGGCTGAGAATCAGCACTTTTCGAACGTCAAAATACATAAGACAGTCCCCCAAAAACGCCCACCCTTCGACACTTCCTAGTGCTTTAGCTGGGAAGAAGAAGTGGCGCAACAAACTCCCCAGCAGCACAGCTGTCTGTTTAGTCGGATGGACTTGATTCTATACATACATAGGCAAAGTAATAAACAATCTCGCATATTACCTAAAATAAAAGTTTCCTGGTATAAAGGGCTCTATAAGTCAATAACTAATGACTTACTAGATAGATGATAAAAAACACTTGGTCAATAAAAAAAAAAAAAAAAAAAAAAAAGTATTTAACTAAATAAATATATGAACCCATATAACCTGTCACTAGGTACGCTAATTCTGGAGAAAGAACATAAACATTGTCTTGTGTTAATCACAGCGACCAACTATTCTTGTCATTTAGATAGTCGTTAATGGAATAGTAAGCCTTTAAACAAAGGATGGATTTTACTTGAACTTTAAACGCATCAAAAGGCAAATCTAGCAAAGAAGTGGGAAGCTTGTTATAAAAAGTTATACCAAGCCCAACAAATGAGTTATGAACCTTATGAAGCCGGTGAAAGGGAGCACGTAGTTTGTCCTTGTTTCTAGTGTTAACGGTATGAATATCACTGTTTTTAGTGTACAAGTGTATATGTTGCCTAATAAATAAGATGTTAGCTAATATGAATTGTGATGCCACTGTGAGAATACCAATATCTTTAAAAAAGTCCCTCAAGGAAAATCTGCCACCTAACTGGTAAATTGCACGAACAGCACGTTTTTGAAGGACAAAAATATTTTGAATATCAGCGGCTTTGCCCCACAGCAGAATACCGTAGGACATAACGCTGTGAAAATAACTAAAGTATACTAATCGAGCTGTATCGACGTCAGTGTATTGTCTTACTTTTCTGACGGCGTAGGCGGCTGAACTGAGCCTCCCTGCTAGTGTTGATATGTGTGATCCCCACTGAAGTTTGGCATCTACTGTTATGCCCAGAAATACTGCCGTGTCTACGGTTTCAAGCACCTCTTTATCTAAGACGATATTGGGACCTAGATTTCTAACATTCGGTAAGGCGAACTTTACACATTTCGTTTTTTTGGCATTGAGAACAAGGTTATTTGCCGTAAACCAATCCGTAACCATTGAGAGTGCACTGTTTACGTCGTCAAAGTCTTGTCTATTCCTATCTACTTTAAAAATAAGAGAAGTATCATCTGCAAACAGTACAACATCACAAATACCCTTTAAATAGAACGGTAAGTCATTAATATATACTAAAAACAAGAATGGGCCGAGTATTGAGCCTTGAGGCACACCTAACTGAACTGGCAGCCCGGAAGATTTTTTACCATTAATTTCTACACATTGAACCCTATTTTGCAAATAAGAATTTATTACGTTTAGAGCATCGTTATGGACACCGTAATAACGAAGTTTACACAAAAGCGTCTCATGGTGCACGCAATCAAAGGCTTTTGAGAGATCACAAAAAACTCCAATAGCATTTTGCGAGTTCTCCCATGCGTTAAATATGTGTTTCAACAGAGCAACACCCGCATCAGTAGTCGAACGACCTTTTGTAAAGCCATATTGCTCATTATGAAGGAGGCTATTTAAATTAAAATGTTTTAGCAACTGCTTGAGTATTAACTTTTCAAATATTTTGCTAAATGCAGGTAAGATAGAAATAGGCCTGAAATTACGAATGTCATTTTTATTACCTGATTTAAATAATGGTATTACTTTACTACTCTTCATGAGGTCAGGAAAAGTTCCTGAATCAACACATTTATTAAAAGTGACAGCTAGATAGGGGGCTACAATTTCTATAATATTACTTAAAAGTTTAATGGAAATGCCCCAGAAATCACCAGTGTTTTTAGACTTCAGTGTGTTAAAAACATTAACTACGTCACGAGGCGTTACATGTTCGAAACTGAATAGGTCACTACATTTAGGCACACTACTATGCAAAAGGTATTCTGCTTTAGACGGGGATGAATCTAAGGAGCGAGTCGTAGTTACAGGTATGTTGGCAAAAAACTCATTAAATGCCTCCGCTACTTCAGCTTCTGTAATAATTAATTTGTCGTCGACCAAAATCTCAAGTTGATTGTCTTGTTTAACAGACTTGCCCGTTTCATTATTAATTATTTTCCAAGTGGTTTTAACTTTATTGTTAGAATTTTTAATTGTGTCACTTAAAAATTTCGATTTTGCAAAAGCACTAATCTTTTTAAATAATTTTGAATAGTTTTTGACATACTCTAGGAAAGGAGTATCAAACCTGTATTTTTTCAATCCATATAATTCGTATAGTCTCGCTCTACTTTTGTAAATACCCGGAGTAGCCCATTGATTAAAGCCAGCTGAGGAGCCATTAATGTTAATGGTTTTGGTCTTGAAAGCAGATTGATACTCTTTTTGCACAACATCAAAAAGGGCTTCATAAATTTCATTCGGATTCTCGTGTTGTGCTATGGATGGTGTAATTCTATGAGCTATATTATTTTTAAACCTTTTGCAACGACTAGCTGTATAAGGCCTACATTCAAGTGTACGTGGTCGCTTTTTATGTAATGGCATGGGGAAGCTAGCTAATAAACCACAGTGGTCGGACGTTAAGTCAGTTAGTACTAATTTATTTTTGGCATCACAATCAGTAAACATATTATCAAGACATGTTGACGAAGATGCCGTGATCCTAGTAGGTTCAAAAAACAAGTTAATTAAATTAAAAGACCTAAACAGATTGAGAAGTCTAATACTTAATGGAGTAACATCTAAAATATTAATATTAAAATCTCCACATAAAATTATACTTTTATTACTTGATTTTAACTTATTGAGTAAATCCTCCATTACCGATTCAAAACGAATGAAATCCCCAGAGGGGGGTCGATAAACGCAAATTATAACATATCGCTCGAGTTCAACACAAGACAACTCAATAGTGCGCTCAATAGAAAGGTTAGCTAAATCTAAACGTTGTTTACATTTTAACTTGTTTGAAACAAGAACTAAAGATCCACCGCGAATAGCAGTTTTTCTTACAAATGCACTTTGAACAGTAAAATTATCATCATTGATAAACACTACTTCATGTTCCTTCAACCAGTGTTCAGTCAAACATAACACCTGAACATCATAGTTCTCCATAAATAAGCTTAACTCAAGCTCTTTGCCGGACAGACCCTGCATATTTTGATGAACAACATTCAACATATGCGGCTCACCCGTTGTCGCACCTAAAAGTTTAAACTACTAGGCGAATCAAAAGTAGTGTTAGTACCATTACTAACATTAATCAAAGAAGACTAATAGCCTCGCTATTTTAAGTCTAAACCTAATGGGCAGATACACTGTATTCCTTGTCGATTTTAACTTAACAACAAAACTGTTGGTATCAAAAAATATAAGTTTATCACTGTAGTGAGTTACTAAAAACTGCATATGATTATTAAGTATATGTATATCATTGTTTTTTCTACTAGATAATCTCTCAAAATATGGAAAAGCACACAAAATAATTTTATTACAATTAATCTTTAAAATCTCAGTAACACTGTCAGTGATATCTTGTTTATTGACCTTTGAACTATTACCTACAAGTACAGTTATGTTGGTATTACAATCATATTGATTTCTTGTAACTGATGTCATTATTTCTTTGAAGGATTTCCCAGGTAAACAATTGTTTTGAGAAGAATTACTCAAGTTGTTACTAAGTAATTTCCCTAAACCTCTTCCTATACTATCAGAAAACATAACTGACTGATAACAAACTTGACTACTACAAGGGATAACGCTACTAGTTGACTGATCTTGAGATGGTACTTGCACAATATCTGGTAAATCTTGGCTGGGGTTACAGTCCAGAGCACTCACAACTTGGGACGGTTCTTCCGTTACCTCAGGCTGGAGGGCATCAAGGTTGGTTTCGCTTTGACAAGTACACAGAGTGTTGCTGAGAGTCAGCGAGTCCACTCTGTCTAACAACGCATTAGTAGCAAGGATATGTTCCTTAATTTGGTGCTGAGAGCATACATATTTTTTATAAAGGGACTTTAGAGAGTCATCAAGAACTTGAATTTCTGACAGTAAACGTTGAGTGTCAATTTCATAAATATTGATACTGTTTTCTAATTTAATTTCATAGTTCTTCAATTTATTGACAAGAGAAACACGTTCTTTCCTTAATTGAATATTATTGGAATAGTGCTTTTGATGTTTCTTTAATTTATTACATTTTTTAATGATTTTATTCAGCCTTGCATATTTTTTAAATTTATTTTGACTCATTTTATAACTATAGTTATGTTTCAGTAATGAATCCTCTGTTAGGTCAATTGTTGTTATGGAATGAGGGTTACAATTAGTATTTAACAATTCATTTAACAAATGGTTTGTTTCTTTGACCTGAGTATGTTCTTTAACCTTTTGGAATTCTACAATTTTAATATTTGCATGGATTAATTCATCCTCTAAGTCCCTAACCTTAAATAAAGCCTCCTCATACAAATTACTGCAGTTGTTGAAACCATCTGTAACCATCCTTAGTTGATCCCGTTCAGCCACAACATCAAGGTATTGAAGATGTAAGTCAACCAGCTCCTGTTTTAAGCTTGTGTTTTTGTTGACAACTTTCTCAACTTCCTTCTCACTTTCCTCTCTTTCGTCTAACAGCTCTTGACATTTACTTTGTGAAGCCTGTAGTTCATAAAGGGTTGTTCTCAATTTAAGCTCCAACTCCTGAGCAGCAGCCTTACGGGTCATCACAGGCATGGTTTCAGGAATAGGTACTGGAAGTATAATGAAAGGAACGGTAAGAACTAAGTAGACAGACAAACAAAAAGGGAAAGGTAGAAATTTAAGAAAAAATTGGGAGAAGTTAGTGCTGCTATAGAGTAATGAGATAGGCGGCTAAATCTAATTGAAATGCAACTAATAATAATATGAGTAGATCAAATACAAAGTTACATTGATTCTATTGCCTTATAATTTTACTTTCATTTGTGTGGGTAGGCTGCCTAATTTAAAACAGAGAGAGAAAAAAAAAATTTAAAACTAGTTTTGCTGATTGCAATTTAACCAAAAGTTTTGATACTAAGAACGAATTAATGAGTTACTGAGTCTATATGATGATTGTGTGCTAATTACAGAATAAAAGTGAACAATACTCCCCGTTTATTAATCCGCAAGTCGAACATCAGCTGTTCGTAATAGGTTACCGGTACGGTGTGTAACCAAACACTGTCTTTTACTTTGTAAATTTGGAGGATAACAATAATCCTTAGTATTTGTGTTGTTATTTTACATTTAGTTATATTAATACACGATAGTTACACTTAAAACTAAATAAAACTAATTTTAAAATACGGAACAAAATTTTGACATGTCACTCGGGCAGTGTTGCCATAAAAAAAAAGGTTTAATTTTAAAGGTGCGAATTATGACGGAGTTATGCCCGAATCTGCTCCTAACTCCTAATTTAAAGAGTTGTACCTTCCATCATCAGCTCAGTGTCATGAGATGATGATTACCATACGCAAATGTCTCAATAGCATTAGAAAACATATGAAAAACATTGTTAATACCTATAAGATTTGAGGGTTGTCCTCGATTTCCCTGGGATTCCATCATCAGATCCTGACTTGGTGCCAATGGGACCACCTTAGGAGTATACTCAAAAAAAGAATTTTGAGAATCGGTCCACAAATGGGGGAGAAATCGAGGAACATACATAAAAAAAAAAAAATACGTTCGGTGGAACATAATACAACCTCCTCTTGTTTTGGAAGGCGGTTTAATTAAATAAATCATTATTTAACTGTCACATCACTGGTGGCCGAGATGCGAAGCATCGGATCTATTTCACGATCCGACATAGTTTAGGTAGGTGTGGGCAGTAGTTAACGAGTAGTTTAACGGTAACCACATTATGTTGATAAATAAAACAAAAACTTATTAACAATACACAAGCAATACTCTTGACTTTGTCTGTTTACTTACAGATCTAGGATCGGGAACTTTAGATAAAAGCTGTCTGGATGGAGTAGATATACCACCACACCTATCTGAGCCACATTTAGAATATTATGTACCGTTATTGGAGCTTAAAACTGAAGTGGTAGAAGAACAAGAAGTAACAAAGAAGAAACAAAGAGCCGGGACATTGATAAGTAAGTATTTGTAAGACAATCTATGTATAAGTAAGCAAACAGGCCAATGGTTCTTTTTTGTTTTGGGTGGGAAATCATCAAATAACTTCTCCCGCTCTGGGTGGAGCAGGAGGGCGTGTCAGACTTTTACTGACTAAAACCCACCCGTGTTCCCTCAGTAGCCTGTATGCTAGGGGCTGCGGTATCTCTTTCGAACAAACCCGCATCCCTGGCAGGCATCGGCCCTTGCGGACCCCATCGGTTTGTGCTGACATCTCTTTGAGGCGCGCGTGGAACACAACGCGCCGTCGACTTGGGCTTGGTCCTTATCGGACAGCGAGCTACCCATTACTCGCCGTCCGCAAGCTCACGCCTTCTGTGGCCGGAAATCAGCCTGGGATTCCCGACGCCCAGGGCGTCTCCTGCGGTGGTTAGGGCCGTGAGGGCGCATATACTGCCTCTCCCTCACGTGCCCCGCCTCCCTCTTCGCGAGCATTACTGCTTCACTGAAGGAGGTGACGGCTACCATGCACTCTCCGTACCATGGCCTGGACCAGGGCCGGAAGCGAGAGATCGCGGGAAAAGGGACTTACCGTCGCAACAGGCCAATGGTTCACCTGATACGAAGTGGTTAGCGTTACCTAGAGACTGTGACCTCTCACATGTACAATGTTGAATTCTATCCACGGTATTGTGACTCCAAGTCAAATTTTTTGTGACTCGTAGCTTTAAATTCGTCCCTAAATAATGATTATTCCGATCAGCCTGTCCCTTGTTACCCTCTTCCAGGGACGCCCTAAGCTGAGATCCGTACCCCACAGGGATGCCCATAGCATGTAGTGGCTTACCGGCTAAGCAGCCGACAACGTTATCCTTTTTTTGGTTACGGGGTGAATCCTCATGGACGTCCTCGCCCTGGGGAGGGCGGAGGGGTTTGTCAGACTCTTACTGACTAAAACCGCCCGGTGTTACGTCTCACACTTGCCTCTGCGGGCCACCTCGCGTTAGGGGGGGGAGTGAGGTATTAAACTCCCCACTTACATCTAAGAGAGACGCGCGTGGAACACTACGCACCGCCATCTCGGGTCCTAAGGTGTAGGGGGCGACGGATTTCCCCAGATCCGTTAGCGGATCGGGTTAGCGGAAGCAATCTCCCGCTCCCTCTCCGCAGCCTCCTTCTGCGAAACAGTAATCGCAGAAGGAAGCCGGAACGATACCACCGCGTCGACCAACGTTGTCCTAGGTTGACCTGCGAAGAATTTTAGCGGATAACACGTATACCAGAGTTCTCCAAATTTAAGAAAAAGGTGCTTTTATTTATATTATATTTATATATACTTTATTGTACACCACAAAAAAAATCATTACAAAAAAGAAACAAGGTACACTACAAAATATACAATGGGCGGCCTTATCGCTTTCCGCGATCTCTTCCAGGCAACCCTGGCATGGACAGCGATTGGTCTGGATATAAAATGGGGATGTTGTTGGCACAAATAATAAATATGCAATATAATAAAATAGATACACAGATATATACATATCCTATCCTATATAATAGAGACATAGATACATACATATAAATATATAAGGAACGAAAATAAATGAAGACTTTACATCGAAAATTACAGTAAGGTATGAGAACCGGATTACAACGACAGGTAATGATCCTTGACAAGTCTTTTAAACACATATAAAGACTGAGCGCGTTTAATTTCAACAGGCAATGCATTCCACAAACGCGCGGCCTGGACAGTGAAGGAATGGTCGAGGAATGTCGTGGAATGCATAGGCATTTTAAGCTTCAAGTTATCTGATGACCTTAAGAACTTAGTGTGGGAGTCACAAAGAAACTGAAAACGATTTTTGAGATAGCGAGGGGTGGAAGGGGAGAAAAGCACATTATACAAAAGGGAAAGAATGTGAGCATTTCGGCGAAGGCGAATTGGTAACCACTTGAGCTTCACTCGAAATTCGGAAACATGGTCATATTTGCGCAAGCCAAATATAAACCTTTTCAGCGCGACATTAGTAATATATAATAATACGACCTCCGTCACATCACTGTACACCCGTGCGAAGCCGGGGCGGTTCGCTAGTAAATAATATTCATATTCATATTCATATTCATATCTTTATTTGCATTCCATAATGTTTAAAGGTCTTACAAATGGCTTAAAGCTAAGGTACAATTACGGACCCTGTAGGGCACAGCAAAAAGTATAAAAAATAATAAAAATAACAAAAACAAAGAAACAAATTACAATCAACAATTTAAAAAATAATAATCTTATTAACATTAATTAAGTAAATTTATTTTATTGAGATCAGATAAATCTTAAATAATTATTTGGGTCAACATATTATTATTACATCCTATTAAAACATTCAACTGTGCATATAACAATGTATCTATCTGTGTAGTATGGCGTCTGTTTGTGTCAATTTTTTTTTTTGTCATTTATATATTCGTTAATTGTGTAGTACGCTTTTTCAATTAATATTTGAAACAAGTAATAAACAAGTAATACTCTTGACTGTTTCTGTTTACTTACAGAGCTAGAACCGGAAACTTTAGATAATAGCTGTCTATATGTAGCAGATATATCAATACACCATTCTGAGTCAGATTCAGAAGATGATGTACCTTTAATGGAGTTTAAGTTTGAAGCGGGGGAAGAACAAAAAATAACCAAGAAGAGACAATGTGCCAGGGAGAAACCAAGAGCCAGGGATACGGAAAGTAAGTATTAGTTAATCTTTAAGTAAGCAAACAGGCCAGTGGCAATGGTGAACCATTAGCATGTTTGCTTGGTAACTTGATAGTGTTGGTTATTGTAAAAATGGTTTGAGTACCTAATACCAATTCAAATTATATCTTAACTTTTCATTGCCATGTATCGTTTCACGACAATTTCTTGTTGGGATTCGTTTGGGCAGTGGTGGCAAAGTGGCAACGGCCGCGACTTACGAGTTGTAGGTCGTGAGTTCGAACCCAGCCAGGCGCTTTACTTTGTGTAAATCTTTTCATCACCACTGCTCCAAAACGGTGAAGGAAAACATCGTGACTTCGTGAGGAAACCGGCATGTCCTAGAACCAAAAATTCGAAGACATGTGACATCTACCAACCAGCACTGGGCCCGCGTGGTAGATTACGGCCCACTCCCTCTCATGGATAGGAGGCCTGTGTCCCAGCAGTGGGAACATTATAGGCTGATGATGATTTGTTTGGAACAAAATATGATTATTATCCATATTTCTAACTGATCCCGCAAATTGGAATCCAATCGGAATAAACCTCGAGAGCGCGCCCTATGCCGCCTCACGCCTTACCATGACCCCGGCTGATAGGTACCCAAGAACGCTACTGAGGTGGTCGTCTGAAGTCTATAGTCTACCAAAAATATCTGATGAAAATGTAAACAAAGAGATCAGAAAACGTCGGGTACGTTTTCTAATCCCTTTTTTTACAGGTTAACGTGCAATTACGCAGTAATAATGATTGCTTGAATAACTTTATTAAATTGTAGTTTATGAGATTG
Organism: Polymixis flavicincta; assembly: GCA_949987655.1. NCBI lineage: Eukaryota > Metazoa > Arthropoda > Insecta > Lepidoptera > Noctuidae > Polymixis > Polymixis flavicincta. The sequence goes on from OX465200.1 coordinate 13,133,334, forward strand.
ATTGTTCGTTTGAGTTGTGAGATTGTTATTGTATTTTATAATTTTTGCCTGATTTTAACTACAAATCTGACCAATCATTGTACCTGTTATCCTAATATATTAGACATCTGCTTGCTAGTAACGCACTGACATTTATTGGCTTACATAGATACTTCTCGGTGCTTTGGAACACGCACACATACTCAACAATAGTATTATAAATATGAAAAAGATTTTTGGATGTTTGTTACTCAATCACGTAATAATGGCTGAACGGATTTGGATGAAATTTGACATACAGATAGTTTTACTGGACCTAACACAAACTACAACCTTTTTTAACCCAGTAGTACGTCCCGTGGGATCATTAGTGTTTTCCACACGGGCGAAGCTGCTGGAAAATGCTAGTCACAAAAAAGAGAAATGATTTCTGAAAGATGTACTTACAGAAGAATTTGTTAATAATTCTCTTGAACAAGGTTTGTTCAAACTCGACGTTAGTATAATTTTGTACTTCATTATTAAGTGCATTATTCAAATGTCACCAGAAATTCCTCACTTTCGGTTGTAGTGCGAGACATGCAAAGCGCTTTTTTTTTTATTCGTGTATATGTTTAATCTTCTTCCAACATTATATTTACTTGATTTATAATCACAGGAACCGTTGCGAAGAAACCAAAACTAGACACACAGAGATACAACCTTGAAGATGCAATATCGGCCGAGCAAACAAAAAAACAAAAGTTGCACTCGAAAGTTATCCGGCCAACTCGAAAACGTTCGCCAAAATCTAAATGTGATGTGTGCCAACGTACTTTTTGTAACAAGAGTAATTTGACATACCATATTCGTGTACACACTGGCGAAAAACCTTACAAGTGTGAGGTCTGCCAGAAAAGTTTTAGTCAAAAGTGTGATTTATTAAGACATATTCGTATACACACTGGTGAAAAACCTTACAAGTGTTTTGTATGTCAGCGTAGTTTTCGTGAAAAGGGTCATTTATTACAACATATTCGAATACACACTGGTGAAAAACCTTATAAATGTGATGTTTGTCAACGTGGTTTTAGAGGAAAGAATGTTTTAAAGAAACATATTCGTATACACACTGATGAAGAACCCTGTAAGTGATGTACATGTCAGCGTAGTTTTATTGATAAAGTTGATCAAACCAATCATATTCAATCTTTCAATTGTGATAAGTTTTTGCATACATAACTTTAAACTACTGACTATTTTTTTAAATACGGCATGATAATCGCGCTTTTCAATTCTGAGTTGTAACAATAGGGAACGTGCATGACGAAGTGTCTGCCATCTGGTCGCGCAAATCCGATTTTTACGCAATCACTGAAATGAAATTAAAGGAGAAACCCGTTTCTGGGCCCAACCGTTACACGAATCAGATTTGTACCAAAAAAATCGTTTATTTTTCTTAACTCACTTAAATCTTAGCCTCATTAGCAATGGTCAAGTGTAGAAAAAAATTTGATTTCAATTTTTTTAGCTCTAATCAACCTTAAAAAAATAACCACGAATATTTCTAACGTTTAGCTGAGTGAACGACTAAACGCCGACAGACTGAATACCGACAAGACTTCACTTCGAAGGGACTCTTCGTCGACAGGGTCTCATTCTTGCGCTATTACTAAATAGTCAAGTAACTGCCACTAATTGGGAAGTAGCGCTCGCTCGGCTCGCGCGTGTTTGGTCACAGTTCTAACCTAACCTACCTGATGACCCTTCGCTTCGCTTCACTCCTGCCTTAGCCTTCTAACCTAACCTAACCGGTCCGAGTCGGATAAGCCACACTCGTCTCCTGTCACTCATATCTACTCTATGTCGGTTCTGCCCCGGAAGTGGTTCCGGGTGGTTATAAAAAAGAACCTAAAGAAGATTTCAGATTGCTATAGAAAAATACTACAGGTGCAAAAATAATACAAAATGGTTAATTTCACCAACTAATTTATTTGCCTTTGTAAACATATTGTACAGCTTTTTAAACAATTCTTCGAAAGGATCTTTATGATGTATTCTAATCTTCCTTCACCAAGAATATTGGTCTCGATTAAATAATACTTTTAAATTGCGCCAATGTCTTTCAATCCTTTGTGTGTGTGTCCCATCTGGTGCCACAAATTTATTTTTTGGGTCACTGGTTAACTTTTTTTGTGTATGTACCCCATAATAAGGAAGGCAATCATAAGCTCTCCAGAAGTTTGTGCGTATTTCTGTGCCTTCCTCCACATGCTTCTGTATTAGTGGCACCAGAACTTAAGCAGATCTTTCATTGTGACACACCTCCAATCTTAAGTCATCACTCCCATTCTCTATCATGCCCAATACCCAGTGGCCCTCAATATGTCGTCCTCTATTATATTTTTGAACCGACGAAAAAACGGAGAGGAGGTTACTCAATTCGACGCGTATATATATATTTTTTTTATGTATGACCACGCATAACTTTTTTCAGAATAGTCCGATTTTGATAATTCTAAAAACCCTAAAGTTGGTCCCATATACATTTTGAAGAAAAATTCCAACCCTAAGGGTAAGAAAACAGGGGATGATTGATTGTTTACTCACAGATTTTAATACTGAGTTGTGTATTATGCAAAAATTAAGCATGTAGTAATTAGTAGATGATAGCCACAATTTTTTTTAAAATAAAAACTTTTTAATAAAAAAATTAAACCGCCGAAAAACCGAAAAGTAAAAAATAATAAACCTGCTTTGTCCAACCCCAATAACTAAGTTCGGAAGTCGGTGACTTTGGATATGTATTTAATTATATGTCACCGCCTTCCGAACTTAGTTATTGGGGTTGTACAAAGCAGGTTTATTATTTTTTACTTTTCGGTTTTTCGGCGGTTTAATTTTTTTATTAAAAAGTTTTTATCTTTTTCCAAACTTTGGTTCATCGATTTGGACTATTTTTCCAGGGCCACCGATTTCACCTTGAGCTTCAGAGTGCTCCAACTCGTATACAATAACTGCTTCACGTCAGTACGAATACCAATCGGCAATTGTTCTAGTTCATACTACAGCTTCTCTATCTTCTCTTCCGGTTTCAACTTGTACTTGTAAGTATGTAGGTATAGCGCTGGCTGAAGAAATATATTATTTGGAAGACCAGGGTAATGGCCAGCCTAACATTTTCAAACCAGGTACCTGCAGTGCTGCACTCTTTCGGCTCACACTTTTATATCTGCAGTTGCTTTTTCTGGACCGGAATGCGCCCGACTGTCCAACCGCTGCACCACTGCTCAGCGACATCGGTTTCTTGTGGTAATTACAAATCTTCTCGCGAGGAAGCAGTCCTCGCTCCTCAGCACACTCAATACATTGAGTTGTTGTTTCCAATCTTCTTAGGACTTTGGTCGTGTTCCAGTAACTCCTAAAACAAATGAACGGACAATATTAGAAAAGAAGTGAATTACCAAATTGCTTAGGTACTTTATTAGCGGGTTTTTTTTTTTTTTTTTTGGGTGGGAAATCATCAAATGACTTCTCCTGCTGAGTAGAGCAGGAGGGCGTGTCAGACTTTTACTGACTAAAACCCACCCGTGTTCCCTCAGTAGCCCGTATGCCAGGGGCCGTGGTATCTCTTTCGAACAAACCCGCACCCCTGGCAGGCATCGGCCCTTGCGGACCCCACCGGTGGTTGCTGACATCTTTGACGGCGTGCGTGTGGAACACAACGCGCCGTCCCGTCTACCACTTTTCGGCCGCAGGGGATAGGGAGAGCGGCTGACGCTATACCGACACTCCTCTTCCCCTGCGGCCCCACCGCGTCCGCCATCAAACGGTGGCGGCCCCGTCCAGGCCACGGAAGGGAAGGGCGCTGCTCAGAAGCACCGGCACTCCTCCTCTACCGCAGCCCGTAACCCTCAGCCGCGATGCCTTCCATTCGACATCGCGGCCCACCTCAGTTGCGGTGCACCTCACCGCAACCTACCTTTTGGCCGCTACGTCGTCGGCTTTGAGGCAAAAGCCCTGACGAGCGGCCCCACCTTTGGGTTCCTCTTGGCTTCACCGTGGCCGGCATCCACGGTTACTGAGCCCCCCCGCAACGACAATGCGGGAACCCACTCGGGGGGGTTTATTAGCGGGTTGGATCTAGTATCGTTTGCCAGGAGTTGGGGGTTAAAAATGGTTAAAACTGGCAGGGCTTGAATCCCCGATATAACGCTACCACTCTTATTAAAAGGTACCTAATGCATATTTTTCGAGAAGATTACAAAATAAGTTTCTAACCTCAAATCAAATAAAAGCGAAAACGGAATATTAAAATGGGTGATTGACAACTAAATGTGACACAACATATTGTCTGTTGTGTAAAATAAAATATCGTGCAAAATAGATAAAACGGAACGGAAAAAAAATACGCCCATTTATGTCAAAATAATGTCACTGTCATCCGATTTTGATCATTCCGTTTCTTCTCGAGTTGCGTGAATTTCTTCTACTTAACTGCCTTTTATACACACATACGACCAGTAGGACCTACTGGTCGTATATGTGTATAAAAGGCAGTTACAACTGTTACTAGGAGAACATAGGAAGCAAAAGCGAGCGAAGCGAGCTTGGGTCTTGGGGCACCCCTATTCGGACAGATTAGGTTAGAAGTCATGCCTTCTTGGTCATTTATTTTTAGACCCTTGAGCCCCGCAAATCGGGGCTCCGACTACGCCTTTTAGGCAACTTGTTTTGAAGTTAGGTTACAAAAAATCTTTTTTCTCGGAAACGGTGAGTTACCTTTGCAAGGGAGTGGTACCAGGGAGGAGGGGGCACGCCCCCATGTCCCTCCCCCCACTCCCCCTCCTGCCAAACGATACTAAATTTTTACCGCCATGGTGGCAGATAAACGTTGTAACACAAACAGGGGAGTACGTAAACGCTCTCGACTGCAAGGCACACGAACGATGACTGATTTGACAACCGGTGCCAACTGCCAACTCAGTCAAAACTCAAACCCTCTTATTACAAAACAAGGTTTTTCTTTAGGTATGGTTTAAACCATCGAGCCTGTTTTTGAAATAAGAACTTAGAACTGAAATAGAATTAAGGCTCCTTTTACAAAACTGACAATTTAGCACTGGACTAACTTGTCAGTTTTGTAAAAGGAGCTGTATTTCGATTTCATTAGGTTCTTATTTAAAAAACAGGGTCGACGGTTTAAACCATACTTAAAGAAAAACCTTGTTCTGTAATAAGGGGGTATGTGTTGTCGTTACGTTTCGTTAGCGTTAGACGTGTAAAAAACATAATTGCGTTATTTTTAACCAAATTAAAGCAAAAAATTGTTAACTGCTTTGAATATTGTTAATTTAGTATTTAAAAAAAAACACTTTTTAGTTACCTACCCCACACCAATTCGAAATTTCATCATCCTTGGGGTCAAAACAATGCATACATATGAGATAGCAACATTCGCGGTTGATTTGCTGTAATTTTTTGAAGAGTTCCGTTGTCTGTCTCCGAAACGCATCATCAGATCTATATGAAATTTTAATGGGACCATTTCGGAGTAAACCCCTTTGGAACAAAAAATATTTTGCAAATCCGTCAATATACAGCCAGTACAGTGTCCTAATTATTGTTTGATGCACCGGGTGACGTCTTTACGTCAAAGCCGGCTGTCGCTGAAAACCAGCGCTGGGGCTCTGTCTTGCATAGGGTCGCAGCAAAATGCTGAGCGATAGCCGTTTTGCGTGGATGTGACGCATTTCCCTTCAACTTTTTCTTATCTTTGTACTCACCTGTTTCTTTTTGCGTCATGTTTACCGTAAATAAACGTTTTTTCTTTCTTTTTCTTTCTTTCTTTCTTTATGTCGAATTGATAACCTCCTTCTTTTTGAAGTCGATTAAAAACAGTATTAAAAGTAGTTATTGGTGCCGATTCTGTTGTACACCGAACTAAACTAACTAAACTATAACTAAAATTCCTTACTTTTTACTATGAGAATCTAAACGCTATTCTGCAAAAAAATATCTCTAAATTTAAAAACTATTTTGACACAACTAAAATCGAATTTGACAATCGCGACTCGCACGTGGTATGTTTTGGCTTCGCAACGTGGTACTTGTTTGCCCTACCCCGTGTTTTTTTTTAGAGCCAGCAGCGCGCCGGGTTCGGCAGCCTCGACGTGATTTATATGGAATTTTCATGGAAAATGTGAAAAATTATTATCCACATGTTGAGTTTTAGAGGTGTTTGGGGGGTTTTATAAAGGGGGTCGAAATTTTTATTATTTTTGCGATAGGACACACCGTTTTCGAGATATAAGCAAAAGAAAAGAAAAAAAATACAGTACTATTTTTGCACCAGAAGTCGAGGTGTCATGTCGGTGTGAATTTTAGTTCTTGACAACTAATTTTATTCCACACCTATTTAATCGCGATTAAAAATAGTCAGATTTAGTTCAACAACCAAAATTTTAGGTTGAATACAATAATGAAATTGACAACAACAGAATAGCAAAATTACCATTTTCACTAAACTAATAATTCAGTGCAATCTTAGTGCTGTCAAACTAAAATATAGTTAAGTTGTGTCACTTTAGTCAATTTCAGAATAGGATATCGTCGTTTGACAGGAATAAACAAAATTTTGGTGATTTTTAGTCTAGTTTAGAGAATTTTGTGACAACAGAATCGGCACCATTATCATATTTCAAACAAAATACAAATAGTCGCAAGTTTTACAGAACGTAGCACGGAACGTTTCATGTCGATATTCGAAAAGTGTGAGAGGGTTGGAGTGTAGCCTTAAGGGCACTATGGAGCGAGGAGTTAGGTCGTCTTAAGGGCAGAGTTGTAGGAGTTGGAGTATACGCTTAGGGGCATAGTGCCCTATGAGCAGCAATGAAAACAAAGAAAATAAATGTTAAAATGTTTCTTTCGATACATAAAAAAACGGAGATTTTACAATTTTATTGCAGTAACGGGTACCGTTGACTTTGATCATAGAAACCATTTAAGTTCTAAGAAGCATGGCCCTTTCCGAGTAAGGATCTTTTGTTTTTATTTTTATGAAACGCTCTATATCTTCAAAAAGGGAGCTCGGATGAAAATCGAATTTGGAAAGAAATTGTTGCTACGGTCGAAAACCATGACATGACGTAGAAACCCGCGAAAAATCATTGTTTAATTTTTTTTCAAATATCCTGCAATAGGTATTGGAATTTGTCAAAGTGATAGAGTAGCGGTTTTCCATAGAGTAGAGTTTTAGCATACGTTAACAGTAATCTAAAACGCGAATTATTGGGAATTCTCAATACTTTCGAGTGATTCAAATTTTTCGCTATCTATTTTTAATACATAAACAATCGATCCAAGTTTTTCAGTAGGTATTAAGTTGTTTTTTTAACACGCTTTTATTACTTATCTGTTTTAGTTTGTTGTGAAAAATATTGATACGTTTTCATTAATTTTGGATCGAAATTTTAGCCTGTTCTTTTCGTGTCGGTGGTACTCGTACACCTTTTTTTATATAGTTTGAGCTAAGTAGGTTGCCAAGTTTATTGCAACATCAGTGGCATTATTTTTATCATCCAAGGTGCAGGTGAACGGGCACTTAGGGCACTCCAGCAAGTGGTGCATGGTCTGATCAGAAGCATCGCACTCACACTGTGTGTTGGATGAGTCGGTAGGTAATCCCCAACATTGACAAATTCTATCCTCCGGAATTATGCTGCGGTCCTTTGGAAAGGGTCTTTGAATCGGCGAAACGGTGGTTCTTAATTCCGTCGTAGGCACCGCGCTGCCCATCATGTATGCGTTCGATGAATGCAGAACGCAACATCAATTATAAGTTGGGGTTTATAAGGCGTTGCAAAAGGGCAAGCTGCAACGTTCTCCTGACCTTTTTGAACGCAGCAATGTAAACTTTATGCAACGTTTATAAGTATGGGGAAAAGTGTCACAGGCAGCTAGAGACATAGGGGTGACATGCTAAATGGCCATACAAGTGTTTCACTATTTACGTGAGGTCTGCGAGGTGGCCGAAGCTCAAGACCGCGATATGATCGGCGGGGACAACGACATAGTGGCAACAAAACCCATCTTTACACTAACAAATACCTCAGGGGTCGATTATTGCAGCGGCAAACGTGATGCTTTGGTTGCATAAGCCGATACACAAAAATAAATCACGTGGAGCTATAGCTATCATCATAATTTCAGCCGAAAGACATCCACTGTTGGACATACGCTTCCCAGAAGCACAGCCATTTCGACCGGTTCTGTGCTTCTCGCATCCAGTGAATTCCTGTGGCCTTCACCAGGTCATCGTTCCATCTTGTGGGAGGCCTTCCAACGCTACGTCTTCCAAGTTCGCGGTCGCCACTCCAGAACCTTCCGGGCCCCATCGGCCATCTGTCCTGCGAGCAATGCGCCCTGCCCCCAGTCACTTGAGTTTGGCAATTCTTCGAGCTGTGTCGGTTACCTTTGTTCTCCTGCGGATCTCTTCATTTCTGATTCTATCGCGTAGGGAAACTCCGAGCATAGCCCTCTCTATTGCCCTATGGGTGACTTTCAGCCTTCTTATGAAGCCCATTGTGAGCGATCACGTTTCGGTGCCATATGTCATCACTTGCAACACGCATTGAGCAAAGACTTTCGTCTTGAGACACTGCGGTATGTAGGACAAGAAGATATTGCGTAGCTTCTCGAACGCTGCCCAACCGAGTTGGATTCGATGAAGTTGGACCTACCTAACCGGACAGTTTAACCTAGGTAAACATAGTCGTCTACTACTTCGAGTGTAGTCTCCGATCTTCATGAGAGACATGACCTTCGTATATATAGCTATAGAATTAAAATTGGGCCGCATTAGATCCCATAATCCAACAAAATGTTAGATGTGACTCCTACATTATGTCTAGACACCAGCACCGGGAATACATTGGCGTGCACTTTAGACTTGGTATGCGTAGACATTCCAGTGTCGACCAGAGCCCACAATTTACGTTAGGGAGTTAGGGACTGTCAATATCACTGTGGATCCAACCCTTGGGATCCCAGTACCAAGCACAAAAAATGCTCAGTGCAGAGTAGGTACATATGAATACAATAGAGCGGCAATGGTAAAGCGCTAATGTCGCACCTGTAGGAGACAGTGGCTGTAAAAGAGGTGCATGTACGAATATATGTTCAAAGCCTACCCACGGACGCTGCCAGGTTCCGCTGTTTGCTGCGTGAAATACATAGGGTATACTCAGACCCAGGACTAGGAAGGGATGGTATCCGAATTCAAAATTGCCGATGTGGGCCCACTTGTCCCCGCCGATAATGTACCAAGGTTGGCCGAAGTGGCTTGGTTTATTACGTGAACAAGTACTACGGCTCCTGCAAACAGGCGCACGAGTTAAGGAACCCCAGTCTACCAATATTAGCTTTGTCAGCTAATAAGTATTTACTAGATGTGTTACTTCCAAATATTCCACTGCTTGATCAGCGTTTATGATTATCTAGGACATGCGTCATATCTGATCACGTCGTGGATATACTACGTTAGCAATAAAGTTAGTATATAAGATCAATATTGTATTAGATTAATTTAATTACTGTTTAGCTGTAACTCTGTCGGAATAAAGTTATTTTTTTAAATACTTCCGTTGTCGCTTACTTAATTGGCGCAGCCGGTAGGATCTCTGTAGTCAGTCTGCCGTGTATACAATTCTACGTGGAGCAACCGACGTCCGTATCTACGGTTTAGCAGAGATCGCCGAACAAATAAATTCATTAAGAAGCCACTTCGAGTTACGGAAGAGGACCAGCCACAGCAGTAGTTCAGGGAGCATGAAGCTAGCTGCGGAATTGTGAGTAAATCTTTTTCACCTTGTAATAAGTTTATGTGTGTGTATTATAAGGGATTGGACAACGCCGTAATAATATTTGCATAATTTTTTTTTAGAGTAGTGATATTTTAGTAGCCCATTAGTGTGACTTTTTCGTTGCCTTTATTACTTCATAACTTTTTCACAATGGAAAACGTGACCCGTGTCCCACAAGAATTGGTTAACATCATACCAATATTCAGTGGCGACGCTAGAACGTTACCTTTATATATAAAAAAATGTGAATACATTTTGACTGCGTTCCAAGGAACCGCAGCCCAAAATGAATATTTATTTCATGTGGTAACAAGTAGGTTATCAGGCGAAGCAGCCAGTTTGGTAGGCGAAAGAGACTCTATAGATACGTGGGATGAACTGAAGAAATTGTTAAATCAACACTTCGGTGATCCACTCACAGAGGATTGTTTAGCAATGGAGTTAGAATCTTGTAGAATTAATAAGGGCGAAAGTTATTTAGATTTTTGCCATAGAATACAGCGGATGAGAAGTGTTTTATTCGCTAAAATATCAGAAACTATCATTGATGACTCTCTACGTAAGGCAAAGCAAATAATTTATAGTAACAGAGCGATGAATGTTTTCTTGCTTAACTTACCGCCATTTCTAGTTAGATTAGTTCGTTTACGGGACACTACGACATTAGAGGATGCGTTAAAAATAGTCTTAGAAGAGCAAAACTTCCAGGCAGTCTATGATTCTAAAACAAACGATAGGCGTAATTTTAGTAGAACTAATAGACCTAATTACCAAAATGCATCGGAATCTAATAATCAAACGAAAGATTCGCAAAGTGTATCAAGTACTGTACATACGTACCGAATAATGCTACAAACAGCACATCTACACCGAACAATTCGCATCAGTCCAGGCATTATAAGCAGCATAATAATATTCAAAAGAATCAAAATACCTTTAATCGTACAAACAACAATAATTCGTCACCTCAGTCAAGTAGGTCATCTTTTCCGGTTGCACAACAGAGCCAACAGTTCGCGGCACATGCACCGGGCACGTCGAATTTTGCAGCGCAAGCATCTACGTCGGGTACGAATACTGATGTCACCATGCGTACTGCGAGTTCGCGACGTGTTAATTACATAAATAATTCTAATTATGATGAACAAAGTTCAAGTAATTCGTATAACGAGTGTCAGGAATTTTCTCCTGAAGATCCCGAGACGGAAAATTTTTGCATAATGGCCTCTACCCTAGAGAACGAATAAAAATAAACTGCAATAAACGCTTAAATTTACCACATATCATTATACCAGAATTAAAAGCAGTTTTTATGATAGATACGGGGAGTGTTAGGTCGTTTATAAGCCCTTATTTAGCGAATAAATATTTTAAAAATTATTTACAGTATGAACCCTTCGAAGTTGTTAGTACTCACGCATCGAGCGTTCATAGTGAAACGGCAGTTATTCCATTACCGGTTACGTTTGGAAATAAAGAGTTCCATAAGTTTTATGTCTACAGTGTTGACGATAGGTATGATGGATTAATAGGTAGCAATTTGCTGAAGCAATTACAGGCAAAGATTAATATGGAAAGTCAGATATTACATTTAAAAAATACTGACATTCCAATCATATATTCACCGCCTATGAGAGAGGTATATAATCTACCATCTCGTAGTGAACTTAGAGTAAGGCTCCCGGTCAACTTATTGGACGGGGAAGCTGTATTAGATTTTAAAAAGTTTACGGAAGGGATTCGAATGCCCGCCGCATTAGTTACGTGTGTTAAAGGTTATGCAACAACTGTTATTCAGAATTATAGTCATCAAAATAGAACTTTAGTGGTTACAGGACCTTTTCAAGTAGAACCATACATACAGAACCCATCTGTTAATGTTAATTTCATGGATAATAATATAGAAGTGGACAGATTGCTAACAAATAATTTAGAAAAATTACAGTTAGATCATATGAACTCAGAAGAACGTACGGTTATTGAAGGAATTTGTAGAGAATACAAAGATATATTTTATTGTGAAAATATTCCGTTAACCTTCACAAATCAGGTTAAACATAGAATAAGAACAAAGAATGAAGACCCAATAAACATTAAGGCACATAGGTTACCCCCTATTCAAACAAAAGAAATTAAGAGTCAAGTTGAGAAGATGTTAAAGGATAACATTATCCAGGAATCGCATTCCCCCTGGAGTGCTCCCGTACATTTGGTGCCAAAAAAGTTAGACTCATCAGGCCAACAAAAATGGAGGATGGTAGTTGACTATAGACGGCTCAATGAAATCACAACTGATGACAAATACCCCTTGCCCCACATTAACGATTTATTTGACATGCTAGGTAATAGTACCTACTTTACAACCCTTGATTTAGCTAGCGGGTACCATCAAATAGAGGTCCAGGAGCAGGATAGAGCTAAAACCGCATTTAGCACCCCTTCAGGGCATTACGAATTTAACAGGATGCCGTTTGGGTTAAAGACAGCACCCGCAACCTTTCAGCGAGCGATGGATAACGTCTTACGAGGCCTTCAAGGCTTACATTGCCTAGTATACCTCGATGACGTCATCATTTTTTCAAAAAGTTTGCCTGAACATGTAGAAAAACTTAGAGCAGTTTTTGAACGCTTCCGTCAAACAAATTTAAAAGTTCAATTAGATAAGTCGCATTTTCTTAGAAAGGAAGTACTCTACTTAGGACATACTATTACCAACTATTACGAATGAGGGTTTGAAGCCGAATAATGATAAAATAGATGTTATTCTTAGGTATCCCATACCAGAAACGGTTACACAGATTAAAAGCTTTTTAGGACTTATCGGATATTATAGGAAATTCATAAAAGATTTTGCTAAAATAACTAGACCATTAACAGCTTGTCTAAAGAAAGGTCGCAAAATTGTTATTAATGAAGAATATAAAGAATGCTTTGAGACATGTAAAAAACTTTTAACAAATGCACCTTTGTTACAGTTCCCTGATTTTAGTAAAACTTTTATCTTAACCACCGATGCATCCAATTTTGCAATCGGGGCTGTATTGTCACAAGGAACAATAGGTTCAGATAAGCCTGTAGCATATGCCAGTAGAACTTTGAGTGACACAGAAGTAAGATATAGCACTATCGAGAAAGAACTATTAGCCATAATATGGGCAGTTAAGCACTTTCGACCGTATTTGTATGGTAATAAATTTACCATATTTACAGACCATAGACCATTAGCATGGCTGTATTCATTGAAAGAGCCCAATAGTAAACTCACGCGATGGCGATTAAGGTTAGAAGAATACGATTTCGAAATAAAATTTATTTATTTATTTTTTATTTATTTATTTTCATCTTACATCTATCATTTACAGGGTAACCCAATGCGATAAATGCGCTTATCCTAACTTAATGAAGTATCCTTAATACTAACATTCATGTATCTACATATTTTACATGTAACAAATTACGAACAATGCATTCCTTGTGAATTCACTCAGAGAACAACAGAATAAGTCAGTCTCAACCGCTATGAGGTTGAGCGTGCGGAGTGCGCGCGTCAGCGGCGCCTCCCTTACAAGTTTGGTCCGAGCGCGCGGTTCCACTAGCAATGGCGGCTGCCGTCTTCGCCACACGTACCTGTCCGGAACACATAGACTCACCTGCGCTAAAATAACTGCATTATACACCTTCCCTCTCAGCAATTTAAATATATATGAGGTGAGTGCAAGATCCCTCCTAACCCTTAGCTCATTGTATCCTACCATACCTAAAATAAATAAGGTTGGATACATTAACGGGTAAAAGGGATAGACTCCGTAAAAACACTTATATAAATATCTTATAAATTTATTTTGTACCTTCTCCAGCATGAGACTATATTTAGCTTCATGCGGAGCCCAGATGACTGCATTACATTCTAGCTGGCTCCTTACCAATGCATTATATAATGCTATAATAGCTTTCACATTCGTGAACCCTCGGACCGTACGAAGCATGAAACCTAAATTTCTATACGCTCTTTTGCAGCTCCGCATGATGTGATCACGAAAATTCAAAGCAGTGTTAAAGCCTACTCCCAAGTCCTTGACTTCCGTGACCCGTGCCATAGGTATCCCGTCCATATGGTAGGTATGTAGGATAGGATTGTGTGCGCGAGAAAACGTGATGGTCACACACTTCGAGCTATTAAACTGCAAGAGATTTTCTTTGCTCCAGCTCACCACCCTATCAATGTCCCTCTGTAGCCTGACACAGTCGTCACCGCTTTTTACCGCGAGGGACAATTTGAGGTCATCGGCAAACAACAAACAATTTGCGTCTTGGACTACTTCTGGCAGGTCGTTTACAACCAGAAGGAAGCCCAAAGGGCCAAGGTTACTACCTTGACTTACCCCTGACCTTGTGAAATATCGATCCGACACGTGCCCTGAATATTCCACATATTGCTGCCTATCCCTCAAATAACTGGCAAAAAACTGAAGTGAGTGTGGGGTAAAACCAAATCCTGCTAACTTTTTAAGCAGCATGTCATTTTCAACTAGGTCGAATGCTTTTCTGAAGTCAAAGTAAGCAGCATCAGTTTGACCCCCACTATCCACAGTCGGCACCAGATGAGCCATGTGGCAGAGAAGATTACTGGTGGTACTTCTTCCAGGTCGAAACCCATGCTGAGCATCTGATAGCTGTGCGCTAACCTGAAGGTATATGCTCTTGTAAATAGCAGTTTCTAATACCTTTGCCGGCGTCGATAATACTGCAACTGGTCTGTACCCATCCACGGATTCTGCTGAGCCTCCCTTCGGAACCGGAACAACACGGGTCACTTTCCACCTCTCCGGAAACACGGCAGCTTTGAGACACTGGTTATAAATATAAAGTAGCGGCTTAGCTAGTACTGATTGGCAATCCTTAAATATGTAAGGCGGAATGCCGTCAGGTCCCGCGGACCGTTTCGGCTTAAGATCTTGAAGTGCACGACATACGTCTACTAACTGTAATTGGTCCAAGTGCACTCGCGCCGCTCCGTTTCCGGTACCTGCTTTATCAATAGCAGCGTCTACATCCAAGTCAGGTCGCTCTGGCCTGTACACAGAATAGAAATACTCCGCAAACTCTTCCGCAGATTGTTGACCAGACAAAGCCACCCCGTCTTTCAAAATCGCTTGCGGACTTCTCCTACCTCTCTTAGACTTGGCATAGTTCCAAAAAGATTTAGGATCACTCAGCATTTGACCTTGAACACGGTTCCGATATTGTTCCTGTGCCACTGCCAGCATATTTTTAATGTTGGTCCTACACCGAGCAAACGCTTCGTAATCGACCCTCGACCCGCTTGCCTTGAACTGCTTATGAAGAAAAGCCTTTAATCTTATGTCGCGAATTATTTCAACAGTGTACCACTCAGGATAAATGTACCCTGAGTTTACACGATTTCGCTTTTTTTTGGGAACACAGTCATCTATAATAGAATTAATAATATTATAAAAATAATTTAAACCTGCTTCTAAGTTCATTTCATACAACGGAGTCCAATCTACAGCTGCAATTAAAGAATAAAGTGACAAAAAGTCGGCTTTATTAAAGTTCCAACTGTCTGGTGCACATGCCTCACTGTCAGGTGCAGCCGAGCCTGCTGAGCCGGGGTGCCGGCGCAGGCGCGTGTGTGTACTAACCGAGATCTCGAGCGGCGGGTGGTACGCGTCTACCGGTACGAGCGGCGCCTCCGCCGCGCGCACACTCACACTCCCTCCCTCCGCCAGTGTACTCAACACCAAATCCAAATGACGGCCATTACAATTACCCACTGCGTTACTCTGAGTGAATCCACAAAAAGTATTAAAGTATTCGTAATAATTATTTATCGTTAAAGAACATGAATAAAAGTTAAAATCACCTAAAACCAATATATCCCTATACTTATTACAAAATAGTTCAATGATGCGAAATAATAACATGTATTCATTATCACTACTACTAGGCGGAATATAAACAACACAAAGTAAAAACATAAATCTGTTACGTAGGTACACAGTAGCACTAACCAGTTCAAACACATGTTCATCTACGTTGACGTCATCAGGTAGTGACACACGCCGCAACTCAAATCGCGGTGTGGCCACGAGACACGCGCCGCCCTGCTTACGCCCATCCGTTCGGTCACACCGCAAAATTGTATATCCAGGTGGAATTATTTCTGCATCATGGATGGAGTCATTGCAGCCTGTTTCCGTGATGGCGAACAAGTCTGCATTTGCGGTTGAAATATTGCTGTAACATTCGTCCAACTTTGTTCGAAGCCCGCGTACGTTTTGATATAATATCTCAACGGGGTTACTTAGGGTTTGTAGGTTTGTTGATTGGTCTACGAAACCACACCCATTCCGCAAACTCAATATTAACTGCCCAGCTTTCAGGTTGACATAACTTTTCGTATCTACTTTCTGGAACTCCTATGATAAAGGATGCATAATCCCTGTCAGTCTTGTGTTTAATTTTTTCAACTTTAACTGGTACTTCTTCCCCATAAACTTGTCTAACATGTTTTTCTAAACTTTCTACTGTTGTTTCTTTCTGTAACCGCCATACGTGTAAATATTTTTTCTTTTCCGTTCCCTGTATATCGATCGCACCCTTGTTACCGCCTTTTTTACTTCAGTGTTCGAATATCTGTTTTTTCTCCTTGTTACGGTAGTCCAATTTTCTTCTTTTTCAGGTTCTTCCTTCTCCACGCTAACAACCTTCCTAGACCTCGTCTCACTATTTAATACCTGCATCTGCCCCTCATTCGACACTATTTTCACAGTTTTCGTGGCCACACATTCCTTCGCTGGCACATTATTGACAACTACCTGCTTTTCTTTGACGGCTTTTGAAAAAGATAGTGTCGGTCCTTTAGAGCCTTGCTCTTTCTGACTTGGCACTCTTGCCTGACTTTTCTCCAGATTTTCTACTAGGTTCTCATTTTTTTCCACTAGGATTTTAATTCTTGTTTCTAGTATATCAACTTTACTTGCCT
Organism: Polymixis flavicincta; assembly: GCA_949987655.1. Lineage (NCBI taxonomy): Eukaryota > Metazoa > Arthropoda > Insecta > Lepidoptera > Noctuidae > Polymixis > Polymixis flavicincta. The sequence continues at coordinate 13,150,161 of OX465200.1, forward strand.
TTTCTTGTACTACCCTCAATATTTGTTTTAGTTCCTTCAACTCAGTTTCCGTATTGATAAATCTTTCTTGCAACAAAACATATTCTTTCCGCTGCTGCTCCAATTGTGACTTCACTTCCCATCGAAACTCCCGTATCTCGTCGAGCAGTTGGCTCTCTGTGTCAACTATTTCAGTTGTATTTCGACGACTACCTCGCTCTGTGGTGTTTACATAGCTGCTCGGTGAAAACGTTTTGCTAATTGTTGTAGCTCCTCGAACAGGTGTGTCAGTGTTACCCCTTTTCGGCATTGTGCATGCACACTCGGGACATATCCATCGACTCCTGTACTCCGGCGTGAAAGCTTCAACTTTTTCCTTCGTTAAAGCCAGGCACTTAAGATGGAATTTCTTCTTACATTTCACTTGGGAACACTCCATAAACATTGAATCATCAATAACAGCATCACAGCCGCTACACTTCATATCCATTTAAAACTTCGAGTAGGAAAATAAAATATTTCGTGATATAGTGACATACACGACCCGTAACACGTCCGTCCGCTCGCTCGCTCGCGGAGAACAAAATATAAGAAGAAAATATAAGAAGGGCCCCCAAAACACGAATGCAGATGCTTTATCTAGGATTAAGATTAATGCAATTGACGACGATTTAGATTCAATATTTGTAAATGTAGGAGATAGGCAAGAAAGAATACAAAAAATTATAGAAAACGAATTGCAAGACCTCGAAACTCCAATAGAAACGATAGAACTTTCGGATTCTGATGATGGGGTCACTGCCAATTCAGTTTCAAATAGAGAAAACGAAGGCATTCCTATTTTAAACGAAGCTATCGATACTAAACCAAAACAGATTTTAATTCATTCATGGTTTAAAGATAAATTGATCGTAAAAGATATTTCTAATAATAAACAAAAAATTCTTGAAGTCCACTTACCGACAAATAACGATAAATTAGTTAAAGACTTTTTGAAAGAGTATATAGACCCAAAACATAAGTACTTTATATACTTTGAACATCCATCATTTAGAAAAACTTTTTCAAACATGGTAATTAAGTTATTTAAAAAGGATTCAGTTAAGTTAACAGAATGTACGGAAAGAGTTATAAATTTGACAGAATCGGAAGAAGATCAAAAAGAAGTTATTTTGAAATACCACGAAGGGAAAACGTGTCATAGAGGTATTAAAGAAACTTTAGCCAAACTTAAAAGACATTATTGGTGGGCAAACATGAAAGAGACAGTTACGGCAATCATAAACGCTTGCGAAACATGCAAACGCATGAAATATGACAGAAAGCCGATCAAACCTCACATTCAGTTAACACAAACGCAGGATAGCCCTTTTCAGGAAGCTTTTATGGATTTATTATATATAGAGGGGAAATATTATTTAACTATAGTAGATGCATTTAGTAAGATAGCCCAAGCCATAGAGGTACCAAATAGGAGTACACCAGAGATAGTTAGGGCATTGATTAAGTATTTTAGCATGTATGGTCTGCCTAGGAAAATTAGTTGTGATTCCGGTACAGAATTCAATAATGCTTTGATTAAAGAAATGTTAAGTTTGTACAAAATTGAACTCCATATTGGAACTCCAAACAATCCCAGTTCAATGGCAATAGTAGAAAGGTTTCATTCTACCATTATTGAGATTTACCGCTTAGCAAAATACGATAAAAGCGATTTAGATGCAGCATCTGTTATGACATATGCCATCATGGCTTATAACAACACCATTCATTCAGCGACAGATTTTACGCCTTTTGAATTAGTATTTGGTCACACTTATTCAGATAATGTATTTAACGTGGATAGAGAAAAGAATTTAACTCAGAAACTATTGTTAGATCATAGAAAACGCCTTAAAATACTTTATGAATTCATAACAGAAAAAATAAAATCCGACAAAATTAAAGTAATAAATAAAAAAGGTGGTGAAACGCCACCGGCACTTGAGCCAGACGATAATATCTATATGAAAGATACTAGGATTAGAAAAGCTAAAGAAAAGCCGCGATACGAAAAAGCGAAAGTAATTGGTGAAGTTGAAAGAAATATAGTACCGGTAGAAATAAAGAAAAGGAAAACTAGAGTAGCGTTAAAAAATGTAAAACGTCCTCCACAGATCGTGTCTGGTACTTCTGGTACTAGTGGTGTCAACATACACGCTGGACCTCCAAAACCTCGGTCAGAATCCGGGGATAGCAGCGATAAAGCGGGGAGTAGCAGTGAAGAGGAATAGTTATTGGACAATATATAAAACGGTAGACTTAGAATCATTAGATAATCAAATAGATAATAACATTCGGGATTTTAATAACTTAAAAATAAAAATTAAGGAAAGTAGAGTTAGTAACGAAACCGTAGGAATAGAAAGTCAAATAGAATACCTAATTAAACTAACTAAGGATAGATTTTTTCAAATCTTACCTTTTCATTACAGAAATAAACGAGCTTTGTTCAATCCATTAGGCTCACTTGTAAAAGCTATTTCTGGAAATTTAGATGAAGATGATGCAATTAAATATGAGAGAGAAATTCAAATGATTCAGAGGAAAGAGCATGTAGTCGAACGTAAGGTATCATCAATGCAAAAAGCTTTTGATAAATTAGTAAATAACTCTGAAATAATAAATTCAAATATTAAAAACTTGGGTTTACATACCAATGAAATGGGAAAATTAGTTGAACAAGAGTTCAGGTTTAACGAACTTTTCCAAATATTGAATACTATGTATCAAATTTTAAGTAACTTTCGAACTTGTTACGAAAACATACAAGAGATTGAGACGGCAATAGCCTTTAGCAAATTAAATACATTGCACCAATCCATTATAAATAGTACAGAATTATATAATACGTTAGAAGTAATTGCTAAACATGCCAGAACTATACACCCAGTAAGCAAACGTAATTTAATAAAATTAGAACGTAATATCATACTTAAATCATATATAAATAACAACATGTTAGTTTTTGTTTTAGAAGTCCCCCTAATAGATAACGAAACATATAATTATTACAAGGTTATACCCATTCCTATATTCCATTATCCAAATACTTTTACTATTATACCCAAATACCCGTACCTTATGGTGAATAGATTGAAATACATGCCCGTGGTAAGCCCATGTGCAGAGATTGAAAATGATAAATTTCTCTGCGCTGAAACTAATTTAGCCCAGTATCCAACTGAGACCTGCATTGAACAAATAATGTTAATGAAGAACAACTACAAAAGCTGCATACAGAACCATATTGAAATAGAGAAAACTAAGATACAAAAAGTAACCGACAACCAATGGTTGGTTTACTCAGAAGAAAATCTCATCATTACCGAGAATTGCAATACAGAAATTATGAAATACACTTTGCTTGGGACCTACATCGTGTCGCCTGGCCAACAATGCGAGACACAAATAGGCGAAGTCATAGTTGCCGCTGCCACAAACACTACAGTTTCTAGTCTCCAGCTGCCATTGATTCAGATGCCAGAGCTACAACAAGACATCCAGAGAAGATCAAAGAAAGTGGATCTAAGAAATGTGGACTTTAGTGATGTGAAAGAAGTGTTACAAAGTGCAAAATTTAGTGAAATAGACGACACGACCCAAACAGTGACAATAGAAATTAGTATATGGACTATCTTCGAGTATGTAATTATTGTAATAGCAATAGTTATCTTTATAATGTATAAATTTCAGTTTCTAAACTTTTGTCGAAATTCTCAGAAACCGTCTGCGACACCTTCGGATAATTTCTCTCTTGGGGAGGGAGGAGTTAAGGAACCCCAGTCTACCAATATTAGCTTTGTCAGCTAATAAGTATTTACTAGATGTGTTACTTCCAAATATTCCACTGCTTGATCAGCGTTTATGATTATCTAGGACATGCGTCATATCTGATCACGTCGTGGATATACTACGTTAGCAATAAAGTTAGTATATAAGATCAATATTGTATTAGATTAATTTAATTACTGTTTAGCTGTAACTCTGTCGGAATAAAGTTATTTTTTTAAATACTTCCGTTGTCGCTTACTTAATTCACGCGACTCACGTAGAACAATTTCTACGAAAACTTCATGGAAATTGTTCTACAAGTGTCGCGACGCGAAGCCCATGCAACTCTGTGCTATTCCAATCTCTAATAATATTCCATAATCCTTCAGGATTAGCGTGATATACTGTGGTACTCTGTGTACAAACTCTTGAATCTCCTGTGCTCTTTTTCGGTGTTCTGTAGAGGAGGCTTGTAGTCGCTCAGGACGGTCGGTTTGGCTCACTGAGGAGGCCACCGAGTTCTCCTCGTCCGAGACTGCTCCCAGTCGATGACAATTTCGGTGATCCAACTGCGATCTTGAGATCTTGGTTGATCTGCGATCTATCTGTTATTTTATTACCAATCAATTTGTCATATAACATTATCTGTTTAAGTTGATTTGTTTGTTAAATTGCTAGATTTATGCTTTGTTTTACTTACACTATTTTATTCATTTATATTTCACAAATGATTGCAATAATCCAAATGTATATAAGAGGGTCTAAATGAGAAAAACGTTTCTTCAGTTCAAATTTATTTTTATTTTAGTTTTCACCTTTAGTAGCTCCGTATTTGCAATCAAATTAACAACGTCCATTTTAGTCTTTTTTTTTTCTCCCGTTCACACTTCACTCTCTATTACCCTTTCATTCAATGCTTCGTTCATAAACTCATCAATCAATCCCTTTAGCCCATTGTCAGCCTAGAACAAGAAACTGTCATGGCCGTGTCTGACAGCCATTCTGGGTGCGCTTGCGCATAAACTGGCGCGTGAGACTAAAACGACGATGTCTCCTAAGTTAATTATAGAAGCTGTTTAGAAGTTACGTCGTTGGAATCGTTATGAAATTACCTAACAGATTATGTTTTCAATTTTAAAGTATAAAATTTTTATATTTTAAAATAATTATTTTAACATGTAGATATGATATAAATAAAATAGTGCATGTCATGTTAGCCTGTAAGTAATTGATGCAGTTACAAATGTATATCCTATACTTTTAAATGAAAAATGTAAGGTGTATAAAATTGTAGGCTATCATATTAAATAAAAAATAAAAAATCCTAGTGTGTCTCAGGCCGCCGATGGTTGTGGCGGTATCCTACTCGTAACGTCCGGTTCCGACGCTGCCTTTGATGCATATCACAGACTACAATATAGTATAGATGCATATGACGTCTGCGACAGGCGCGCCTACTTGTCTGAGACAACTGAATTTGGCGTGTTTTTCAGTAGATTTTTTATTCATATTTTTAATTAAAATATAATTTTAGAAGTTTTTGCTTTGATTACGTATGTGAATGTCGTGTATTCCTGTAATTGGTCTAAATGTCGAAGGCAGATTGTATAACTCGTCAATATCATTATATAATGCCATTCGTTGGGATACTGTCGCCGTTATTTTTAATGCCTAAGATAAAACGCCTAAGCATTATGTAAAATTCCTTGAAAACCAATTGATAAATCGATCGCCGTATACATAAAGATATAGCACAGACTACTCAAAGATACTACCGATGCATTTACAAGTGTTATTTATTCTGTTTCAGATTTTATTAAACAGATAATATTTATTATAGTCACGTTTTGGAAAAAAAAATTGAAATGAAAACTAGGCGCTTTGGGCATTTTCAACCTTCACCTGTGTTTGTTTGTTTGTAACCGACTCTTTGGACTTGATTTTAACTCACTTCAAACGGTCAGATTTCATTTAAACTTTGTAGACTTACCTACAATAATTTCAACAAAAAAAAAAACTTCATCACGCTTTTGTAGTTAGCAGAACTAAAAAATAGAAATTAGATAATAGATTATAAATCTAAAAAACACGCTTTAAAAACCAAATTAAAAAAAACAAAAAGCGTGGGGTGCTTGATATCAATTCATTATAAAAATACCTCAAGAAGCACCCCACGCTTTTTTGAATTTTTTTTTTTGCTTCTTTGTTTGGTTTTTTAAAGCGTTCTTTTTAGACTGTATTTGAAATGAAAAAAAAAAAAAACTATTTAACTCGCGACACTGTTACCGTAACCACTGTTTTTAACCGTATAGTTCGGAAGCGCCCCCGAAGGGACCCGAACACATGAACCTCCGTCGGCTCGGTAGCGGGTCCCAAAGGACCCAGGAATCACGACGTACGACAGCCTAAATTGATCATGTGAATAAATTTAATACTACCCATCAAATCAATCTGCGTTAATTAAGAGAGTTGGATAAAAAACTCATAAGTTAACTCTCCTAAATCTTTGTTATTTAGTGCGCAAGTTTATTATTTCACCTTTTTAAAATCTAAGTCTGTAAATGCGATAATCGCCATTTTGGGGACGGTGGTGTTCGAGGCTAAAAACATAAAAAACTGGAGATTTCAAACATCCAAACTCCATCGCGGGGCAGTGGCAGCATACATCATTTAATTACTTGACAAATTTATCCATTGTTCAAGTTACATGAGTTGTGGTAATGAAGTTTTTTGATTTCCAAAGTCGAAGTTTCGCGCAAATCGTGCGTGTTTACATTTTACTTTTCACAAATATAGCACACACAGATGTAGTTGCGTATTAAAATGTGACAAATAGGATTTGAAATATTATGAAAAATATGAAAATGTCCAGATCTTAACGTAATATTCAAACACAAGTCCAAAATCACGTCATATTCATTACCACTACTCAATTTGTGTACAAAATCGCCGACCATTTTTGTTTTTTTAATTGTAAAGATGTCCGAAAGCGATTGTGCCAAACGATTTTATTTTATTTCGATCGACTCGATTCATTCGTATGTCGAATGTCAGAAATCGATACTTACTTGGAAATTGCAATAAAATTGGTTTTAAACATTAAATGCAATAAACATTGTTTATAATAATGTTTTATACGTCTCTAATATAATTTTGATATTTTTCGAATATTATATTGAAACCAAGTCAACAGTCAGGACCTATGACCTAGGTACCTACCTCAATTCGCGCTGAATTGTTTCTCGATATGAATTTAAATTCGGAATCCGCTCGCTGTTCAAAATTGTTTTTATATAATTGTTGTGAATTTCGTTATTGATACTTTTTGAAAGTTTGCTACAGAATGCCCAGTATACATTTTAAGTAGGTTTAGCAATATTTTGTTTGCGAATGATAATAAATTAATTTTCAAACTGAAAAACAAAGTTCATTCTACGCTTGTAGTCGGTTACAACTGACAACCGTAGCATGAACTTTGTTTTTCGTAGTCATAGAATTAATGATTAAATTCCCATATATCAATAACAATTGGCTTAACAATCAAACTCACTTAGAAAAACCTTAATCACCTAAAACCCCACACGCTTATGTGCATAGACTTTTTTCTTCCCGGTTATACATATGTATGGGGAATGCCACACCTAATTAGTTTATCATAATTTCACTACACGATTGTTCTGCGGTGCAAAGAATAGGTACAACTTCTTTAAAATCATCGATATAATGTACAGACGCCAGCACATCGAGCTACCCCAAACTGTCAAATTTCCTCTTATGTTTTAAAGTAGAAAATCTATAAAAGAAATTTGACAGATTGGGGTAGCTTGATGTGCTGGCGTCTGTACTTAAATAGTTTCCGAGAGAAATGGCTGTATGGCACACGGACACGGACGGGTCATGACAAAATTAAGGGTTCCGTGTTTTAGAGATTTTGGGTATAGAGTTAACAATCGACATGAACTTCCTACGAGTATTGATTTAAGATATTATAATTTGGAATAGCCGCCATATTAAAATCCAGATTGTCCATCTTATTTGATGGCAGCACTATCCCCCGAAAACCATGCCAAAAAATGGTCCAATTGTAATAGCCTCCATCTTGAATTTTGATTTTTGGTCTCAGCACCTACCTCAGAAAACATAAATACCGTGAATAAAAGTTAACCTTAAAGTTTTTTAACCGATATACTTAAAAAACAATGATGAAAATAGACCATTAGGCTCAGTAGTTTCGGAGATAAGGGGGGGGGGGGTGCTTATATCCGATTAGATGTTATTTAAAATTATCAAATACATACATATTAATTTGAGAAACCAACAAAGTAATCAAACATGTATTAAAGATATGTATGTCACACTGTACCTACATCTTGCAAAACTTTTTTTAAATTTTCTCTTCTTTTCCCCAAAAGTAAACCCCTCATTCAAAATTCATTTATATACGTTACACGTCTGTGTTTGGGTCACAGAATTTTATATGTGTCCTACCTTTCAACAATCGGTCCAGCAGATTAGAAGCAAATTGGCCGTACTGTAACACACGGACATACCGTTTTTCATTCGGACGTACTGAACCCTAAAAAATTACACCTCTATCCTCACTGCACGTGTCTATAATAAAAAAAAAAAACAATGAATTAAAATCATACCAGTTTTTATTCATTTTCAACAAAACTTTTTCAAACTCGATTTAATTGCGAGTATCGATTAAACTGAATACAACTTTTGAATCGAAATAAAAAAAATGGTGGCCGGTCAGCACTAAGAACTGCATTGTTGCAACACAATTTTTAGTATTTTTTGACAAGATTTGATCGTGTTTTTATGTAGTTTAGGTATGAATAATGGTGAAAGTAAGAATGCAGAGCGAATTATTATATCTTTATTTTGTCCTTTTGCATATTTTCAGCAAGAGAGAAGGCTGCTAATGTACATATTGTCAGCGAATTTATGATGCCTACGGTTTGGAGAGGTGTAGTAATACCTATTTTATACAACTTTCGCAGTAGACTGACGCAGATTGACCGGCCTCAATATATAATTAAAGATTGTTTGGCAGAACGTTGAACATACGAAAATGGTAGATAGGTGGGGTCATCTACTACTTACTCAGCCCTAATTTATTTGGGCCTGGCCCCCTGGATATTTAAATTTTTTTTTTTGCTTTCTTCTAGTTTCACCACTTTCTTAACTTTAAAGTGTATTTTTTTATATTTTTTATTAAAAATGTGTAAAACAATTGCCTGTTTTACACATTTTTAATAAAAAATACACTTTAAAGTTAAGAAAGTGGTGAAACTAGAAGAAAGCAAAAAAAATATTTAAATATCCAGGGGGCCAGGCCCAAATAAATTAGGGCTGAGTAAGTAGTAGATGACCCCACCTATCTACCATTTTCGTATGTTCAACGTTCTGCCAAACACCCTGTATAATAGGCGTGGTAACATATTTTTCTTAATAAAACCGAATGCTGAAAGTTGATGTTAAATCCTGAAATTCATGGCGTAATTTGCAACATCCCGCCGAGTCAGCTGATGTGTCATATGTCAAAATCTTGTCGAGCAGAGAGGTTAATATATTAGGTCTTTACCTATGAAATTGCCGTTCTGCAGTACTGGCCATTTCAAATCAAAATAATTTTTGTTTGGCTAAGAATTCTAATTTCAAATTAATTTTATTTTAAAAACATGGATTTTTTTTTCTAAAAGTAGTCATTTCTTTATTGATTAGTGTTACATTTTCATCGCATTTCAATCTTTTTCGTCATCATGGATACGTTAAAAATTCGAGTAATTATGGAATATGAGTACCGTCGTGGCAGCAACGCGGCACAAGCGGCACGCAACATCAACGACGTTTACGGAGCTAACACTACAAACCAACGCACCACCTGTTATTGGTTTGCTCGCTTCCGTTCTGGAAATTTCGACCTGAAAAATGAACCTCGCGGTCGTCCGAAGACTTTGGTCGACAATGACGAATTAAAGGCGATTGTGGAAGCTAATGATACACAATCTACGGCTGAATTAGCAGCAGCTTTCGACGTTAGCGTCAAAACAATATTGGTCCATTTGCGTCAAATTGGCAAGGTAAAAAAGCTTGACAAATGGGTGCCCCACGAACTCAATGATCGCCAGCGCGAAGTACGCGTCGAGACGTGCCTTGCACTGCTCAACAGACACACAAATGAAGGAATTTTGAACCGCATTGTTACCTGCGATGAAAAATGGATTCTGTTTGATAACCGTAAGCGCTCAGCAAGTTGGTTGGATCCTGGTTCAGCACCTAAACAATGCCCTAAACGAAAACTTACCCCTAGAAAAGTGATGGTCACTGTTTGGTGGTCTAGCGCCGGTGTGATTCATCACAGCTTCTTACCAAACGGGGTGAGCATTACTGCAGATGTGTACTGTGAAGAACTGAACACAATGATGGAGAAGCTGGCGCATCTCCAACCAGCATTGGTCAATCGCTCGTCTCCGCTGCTCCTGCACGACAACGCGCGACCTCATACTGCACAGCAGACGGTCTCCAAGTTGCAAGAACTGGGGTTGGAAGCTCTCCGTCATCCGCCCTACTCACCAGACCTTGCGCCTACAGACTACTACTTTTTCCAGAATTTGGATAACTTCTTGGCGGGAAAAAAATTTAATACCCGAGACGCAGTACAAAATGCCTTTGAAGAATTTGTTGCCTCCCGTCCAGCTGATTTCTTTAAGAAGGGCATCAATAAACTGCCACTGCGATGGCAAAGATGCATTGATTGCATGGGTGATTACTTCGATTAATACAAATAAAAAATTCATGAAAAAAATTCGTTTAAATTTTTTCATACAAAACGGCAATTTCATAGGTAAAGACCTATTACATAGATAGTACGTTATTGTATTTTAATATACAAGTAAGGTCAAAGAAATATAAATATTAGATAGGTATAAGTAAAAATTATTGAATGTCAAATGGTAGGATTTACCTGGACCCAATATTATGCTGTAACAACTTACCTGTAAACCTATATTCTATGCAAATAAATATTTTATTCTATTCTTTATCCATGTTTTTTTGTTGTATAATGTGTTATTTTTTTTCTTATTCCTTTTATACTTTAGAAAAGGTTCAAAAGTGGAGGCCAACCCAGTTTTAAGTAAATCAACAAGTCAATAATATAAATATCTATCCTATTATCGAAGAGCTTCACAGCGAGCCATGGGCGTAACAAGGGGGGGGGGGGCACGGGTGGGCAGCGTGACCCAAAGAAATAAATAAACAAACAGGGCAACCTAATTAAAACTTTAAAAAACGATATTTTTGGTAATTGTTAGTTACAGTTTATAGTAATAATAATAATAAAGGTGTGGTTGACACGCACCTGCCGGATGATGACGCCATGTGTTCGTTCTGGCGAAACATCTGGTCGGTGCCTGTCAATCACACCGAAGGTGATTGGGTTAGGGAAGTCGAGCGAGCGTGTGGTCAAATGCCAGAAATGGGGGCATTTACCATCAGCCCCCAAGATGTAGCACGTGCAGTCCGTCCGTTGCCTAACTGGAAATCTCCAGGGCCGGACGGGCTGCACAACTTTTGGCTAAAATGGCTCCAAAGATCACATGCTCGCTTGGCTTCCCAGTTTCAGTCAGCCTTAGAGTCAGGGTCGCTGCCACAGTTTTTAACAACAGGGATAACCCACCTGCTCCATAAATCAGGTAGTACTGCGGAACCCAAAAATTATAGACCGATCACTTGCCTACCGACGGTCTATAAAGTTCTGACATCCATTTTGAGAGCTAAAATTTACCATCATGTAGAGACCAACACTATCATGTCTCTGCCAGGGGTGCGGGTTTGTTCGAAAGAGACACCACAGCCCCTGGCTTAAGGGCTACTGAAGGAACACGGGTGGGTTTTAGTCAGTAAAAGTCTGACACGCCCTCCTGCTCCACCCAGAGCGGGAGAAGTTATTTGATGATTTCCCACCCAAAAAAAAAAAAAAAAAAATACTATCATGTCTGCCTCTCAAAATGGATGTCGGAATGGGTCCCGCGGTACTAAGGAGCTGCTCCTCATTGATATGGCCATTAGCCAACAGGTTCGCCGTTCCCGAAAGGATCTTTCGACATGTTGGATAGACTATAAGAAGGCCTATGACTCGGTGCCACATACATGGCTTAGGAGGGTACTGGAGTTGTATAAAGTAGATGCAACTCTGTGTACCTTCCTGACTTCGTGTATGGGGCAATGGAGAACGGTCCTTCGCTATCCAGGATGTCGAAATATCCAGAGGAATAGCGAGCCGATAAGGATTGAGCGAGGCATATTTCAGGGCGATAGTCTGAGTCCGCTTTGGTTCTGCCTAGCCTTGAATCCTCTTAGCATATTGCTGGAGCATTCAGGTATAGGCTATCGATTGAGGAGAGGTGGTCAGGTTATATCTCATCTCCTCTACATGGATGACCTAAAACTCTTTGCCCCCAACAAATTGCAACTGATGGAGCTACTGAAAGTAACTGAAACTTTCAGTAGCGCTATCAGGATGGAATTTGGTGTGGACAAATGTGCGGTCATGCATGTAAAGCTAGGGAAGATTGTGGAATCCATGGGAACCCAACTCTCGGATTCCATACACCTTAGATCCCTCTCCTCAACCGAAACATACAAGTATTTGGGTATGTCGGAAGCGTTGGGTATTAATGTTACTGACATGAAGCAATCGTTGAAGGAGCGCTTCTTCTGCCGCCTGAATAAAGTTTTAAATAGTCTTTTATCAGGCGGAAATAAGGTGCGCGCTTTCAACGGTTGGGTCATGCCGGTTTTGTTGTACTCTTTCGGCATACTCAAATGGACTCAGACGGAACTTGACGCCCTGGATAGGAGGGTCCGCACACTACTTACCACAAATCGGATGCATCATCCACGGTCATCGGTGATGAGACTGTATATCCCGCGAAAATGTGGAGGTCGAGGCTTCTTAAACGCTCAGACCCTCCGCAATCGCGAGATATGCAGTCTCAGGGAATATTTCTTAGAAGCCGACGTGGGGATGCACCGAGATGTGGTCTCAGTGGACAAGGGACTCACCCCGCTCTCCTTGGCTAACGAGAACTGGCGCAAACCTAAAGTATTAGATACTAATGACCGCAGGGAGGTATGGCAGGGCAAAGAGCTTCACGGGCGCTTTTATCGGGTCCTACATGGACCAGATGTAGACTTCTTAGCGTCCGTATCCTGGTTACGATTCGGTGATCTCTTTGGAGAAACCGAAGGTTTTGTCTTTGCAATTATGGACGAAGTTATGATGACGAACAACTACCGGAAATATATTGTGAAGGATGGCACGGTTGACATCTGTCGGGCATGCCACCGTCCGGGGGAATCAATCCGACACATTATTTCTGGCTGTTCTCGTCTGGCTAACGGAGACTACTTGCATAGGCACAACCTTGTAGCCAGGATTATCCACCAGCAACTTGCTCTGAAATACAGTCTTGTGGATTCAGAAGTACCGTACTATAGGTATGTGCCCGACCCAGTTCTCGAAAATGGCACTTTCACATTGTATTGGGATCGATCTATCATCACTGACCGGACTATTGTTGCCAATAAGCCGGACATAGTGGTGATAGATCGACTAGAGCGTCGCACAATGATTATTGATATAGCAGTCCCACATGACGAGAACCTCGTGAAAGCTGAGCAAGATAAAAAAATCAAGTATCTTGACCTGGCACGCGAGGTTGTCGACATGTGGGATGTGGATACAGCAGTCATTGTGCCGATAGTCGTGACAGCCAATGGCATTATAGCCAAGAGCCTCGACCAACACCTCAGGAGGCTCTCGTTAGGCAGCTGGATCAAGGGCTTGATCCAGAAAGCAGTTATACTGGACACGGCGCGTTTAGTGAGGAGGTTCCTCTCTCAGCAGCCCTGACCACCGGTAGCTTGGACCCTGTTCCCGATACCGGTGGGCTACTATTTTTTTATATTTTTAAATGTTTTTGTTTATTTACTTTTATAAAAATATTTAAAAATGTAAATAATAAGAAATGAAAATAAATAAAGGAAATAATAATGATGACGATGTTGATCTAAAATAAATAAGTAAATATTGTTTACTTGAGACAGCCCTAGCTGTTCCGAAAATGCCTACACGTACACGTCGTCCTACTGTATATTTTTATACTGTGATATTACGGTTCTTCAGACACGTTCCCAAAACATTCAAAGCAGACTTTGTCTTACACTCAATACATTATGCATTTTGTATTAAAACATGAAAAAAAAATAAACAATGCGATTAAGCTCTGCTGCACCGTTTACTGTAACACACAATTTTAAACAGTAATATATACTTATTCCATTTCATGAAGATTGTGGTGGGATTTTATAAAGTTACCTACTTGTGCGCGAGGTGAGGAGCATGCAAGGAGTATCCAGATCCAGTATAACAAGACTGGTAACATGAAACCCGAAAAGAATTAAAAATATATGTCGAAATTGATGCAAATTTTATAATCTAAAATTAAAATCGATATATTATCGTGATTATAAAAATGACAATACATTTCAAGAATTGAATGAAAAATATCGATATCGACATTTTTTGGGTTCTGGTACTCTACTTCCATCAATGCAAATTAGGGATGCAACATCCATTGAAGGATCGATACTTTTACTCGATACTCCATCGGTCGTCAAGTAGCGGTACTTACTTGGTATCAATTGTAAAGTATCGATACTTACTCGTATCGAATGGTTTTCGGAAAATTTTGAGTAAAAACCGTAACAAGTATTGGTATTCTTTATTGATAAAAATTACAAAATTATAGGAAATTATGAAAAAAGTCTGTTTTTGTAGTGCTTCCCAAAAAACTATTTTTTTCAAATTTTTGCCTGCTAGGCGATTTCTGAAAGTAGTGATTGTTGCGCCAGTTTTGGAAAACAGTCTTTCGCAAGGTACAGAGGTACTTACTACGTTCAAATAGACTTCGGAGGCCCCATTTTCAATCACTCACATCGAGTTTAGGATTAACAAACATCGGAGGGACATGGATTACACGGAATGAACGAAAACAATGTCAAAGACGACAAACTATGGCGGCGCTAAGTGGTTCTTTTTCGGGCAAATTAAAAAAAATCTTGCCAACTACACAAGACAAAGATGCGCTCAAAAACTTCAATTTAAGATACCTACGCATTTTTTTATCAATGTTAAAATGAAACAGTGATATGAGTACTTTTGACCGATACGAACTCGATATTTAATTTCAAAGTATCGATATTACTAGTAATTTGAACGGAGAAAAGTCTCGAGTTTGTATTTCTATTTACCTACTCGTATCGTTGCATCCCTTATTTTATTCCCTTCTCTCTAAATGCTATGTCCATCAATGGCGGACAAAAGCGTGTTATGATTTCATCATCAAATTCATAAAATTAAGTGAAAATTCATTTGAAAAGCATTAAAATTGTGTTTAGTTATATAATTTAGGATATAGCCTTGCTGTGAGAATATGTAATGTGTGTTTTAAGTGTGCATTAGGGTGTTAAAATAGATGAACATTAGTGGCGGCTTGGCAAAATGACGCAGTTTCTGCCTCCCAATTTATTAGCATTATTTGCGGCAAGGGATCCCATCCCATACTTGCCACCTGCCGCGAAGCTTCCCCATGAGAAGAAACAAAAGGGTTACGATGGGGTCGGAGCCTTTCTCAACATTTTTGAGGTTAGTTGTAAATCATTTTTTACGTTTGCGGTATTCCATTTTGCATAATTAGCATGCGAAATGTTTAGTAATCTGTAAAACTGCTGTTTTATTTTTAACTTTGTCTTTCAATAAAGAGAAAAACTTTGAAGATTTTTATTTTACTGCCATTTTTTTGCAATAAATTACTTTCTTCTAGTCAGCCAATAGTCATGTTAATTATTCATAGCCATTTAGTATCAACTATTTCTGTACTAAAATTGTGCATTTTGCTCATAACATCTACTGTTTTATGAAAGACTATTATATTCCCTACTATTCATATAGAATTGCATTACTGAATAGCATTGTAGTGATGTTACTTCAAAGGATATCTGTGGCAACCTGGTTGTTATGTTACCACCAGTACGTTACTGGCCAGCTCCCAAATGCTATGTCATGTTAATTTTCTAATTCACAATACTCTTAAATATCTTTATTTACATCAACATTATAAAGCAGTGGTTTGCGTTTGCTAAAATTGATGTCATTACGAGTTATAAAAAAAACAACACTATTCATATTTTCTTTATTAATATTAATATGTATGTTAAATAAGCAAGTATCAGCATAAAATGGCATTCATAGTAGAAAAGCGTTTTTTTTTATCAACACAGGTTAACATGAATAATGATTGATGGGACTTATACCCTGAGGGATATCATCACTAATTGTATTAGTGACTATCCCGATGCTGTACTTTTGTGTAAAGAAGATTTATAAACAGAGAGTTTATTGACAGTGCCCCTGCATCTGTGCTACGCGTGGTAGATGTGTTCCAGTTCGAGTCAAGAATGACATCGATTATGTCGCTAACAATTTCTTTTAAAAAATCCCGTGACCCATCCCAATACTGCCTGCGACTCGGATTTGGGTCGCGACCTGAGTTTAAGAAGCGCTGCAGTAGGAAGTGGTGAATGGCAGGCATTTTGGGGACTGTCGGACTGTCTTATGTAATTTTGACTCTCAGCCTAGTTTAAATAAATCACTTTTGATTGTGTTGAATGATTTTATTTCTGTAAGTAAGTTCTTCTTGAATACTGTTGATAGCATTTCCAATACAAGAAAAACTAATACATTTCACCCACCCACCCACCTACCCTGGGCCAGTTTGGTGGAATATGGACCACTCCCTCTCAGTGAGAGGAAGCCTGTATCCCAGCAGTGGGGACATTATAGGCTACTCATGCTAAATGATTGTCATTTTATGTTATTTAAGCAAATCAAATCAAAAGTCAATTATTCAAACTAGGCTGAGAAGAGAATCAGCACTTTTTAAATGTCAAAATTACATGAGACTGTCCTCTTAAACGCTTGCTGACTCTCTTCTGTTCTAAAAATTCTTACGTGAATAATGGGTCCATCTTGTACGTGTTTTGTGCAATTTTGAGTTTTGATTTCCCTTCTTTTAATTACCAACTGAGGGCTTTTATTCATTTTATTATGTATAAAACTACTTAAAAAAATATTTTAAACGACTTGAAAAAAGAAATGTTATCAAAGCAAACCATATGTATTAATGCATGTATAGAAAAGGACAGTAAAATGTTGATTTTATTATTTTAGTACCCCAATACTCTCAACATATATCCCAAAAATGGGCAAATAATGTCTTGAGCTAGCAATATTACGCGGGTGAGAAGTGAGGCGAGCGGGGGTCACTTGTTTTGTTTTTGGACACAGCCTGCAGCTTGCAATATCAGTTGAACGGGGCTTCTGGTTCTTTCTGTATTCTGGGGTTCCATTATATTGTTTAGTGTATAGGCATGAAGAATAACACATTGGGTTCATAATTATAGTTTCATATTGATTATAAAATGCAAATTAGAAACTGTCAAATGAATTTATGCACACATTGTTTTGACGCTGACTGTACCTCTACATTACCAATTTTAAGCAACTCATCAAGTTATTGAGCATTAGGTAGGGCAGGTATTAGGTAATACAGGTTGGTGTGTGCAATGCCACATCAATACGAGTATTTTGCGTGGGAGAATCAGTTATTTGATCCACCCCAGCTCCTCGAGAAAGACCAGCAACGCCTTGGTGTTGCTGACAATCTCACGTAGGGTACCTGGGTCACCGAAGTATTTTGCCCTGTAATTACCGACCACCGGGCAGTTTAACAGCACACGAGCCGCTATCTCATCATCCTCCATGCAGGCCCTGCACAGCGCGCTGTCTGTTACTCCTATGACAGAGATGTTTGTTAAATGACCCATGGCCAGTTGAAAGCTGCTGTAACTGTAAACAGTTGTTGTTTAGTTAGGCGGAGAACCTAATTCGTGAGGTGGCCATTTTTTAACACTGACGTTATACAGTTTTTCCTGTAGTCCATGTAGCTGAGCAGGAAAAACACAAAAAACTACGAAAATTTCAAATTAACATGCTAATATTTTGAGTTCTCTGTTAAACTCAAACTCAACATTTATTTCAATTAAAACGTTTACAAGAACTTTTGAACTGTCAAAAAGTCGATGTTGGAAAGTTGAAGCTAGTTGCCCATTCCAAAACGTAGATCTCTATGGAGAAAAAGGTGCAAGAAACTGTAGGGAACCAACTAAATCCTTTTTAGCATGACAGACATGCATCCATGCTTGCATCATAAGGTCTGCTAACTGAACAGCTGTGCTGATGGGAGTTTGTTGCGCAACTTCTTTCTAGCTGGAAGTGGTGAAGGGCGGGCGTATTGGGGTACTATCTTAAAAGGAAACTAGACGTGGGGTCGAATTCACTGGTGGGCCTGGCTGAAAAGCACGCTGTCTCACCAGGCTTCGTGTCCGACGTATTACCCGTGATGAGCAGTTAGACGCTAGTCTACACTCACAACATTATTGAGTGATTTGCAGGATCAGGCGCGTAAAAAAATAAGAAAAACCCTTCGGAAAACATATTATAACTCAATGTCGGAAAATCGCGTTATCTGAAAAAAAAAAAAAAAGAACTGCATAAATCAATGGCCAATAAAGTTTATTGAACTTTTCGATAGTTGAGCTTTGTCGGTGCCGACTTAGTTTTGGAGATTTTACACTTTTTTTATTACTTAAACACGCCCAAAGTTCGGTTAAATTAGTAAGAAAAACTAATCTTTGTTGGCTCATAACTTTTTAATAGTTTTATGTAGGTACATTGTCTAACAGTGGAGTAAAACACTCCCGAAGTTTGTATGGAAAAAATGTGGACTAGATTTAGCTTAAGTAATTTTGATGAGGCTGAAAAAATGCTGATTCTGTTTCAGTCTAATTTAAATGAATGATTTTAACTTTACATTTTGAACTAGAACAGGGCAAGAGCAAGAACAATCACCAAAATTTTGGCTGAGATACATACATAACAAACATAATCTGCCTATAATGTTCCCACTACTGGGACAAAGGCCTGCGAGAGGGAGTGGGCCATAATCTACCATGTGGGCCCAGTGTGGGCTGGTAGATGTCACAAGTCTTTAAATCTTTGGTTCTAGGACATGCCGGTTTCCTCACCTTGTTTTCGTTCACAGTTTTGAGAGCAGTGGTGATGAAATAATTTACACAAAGTGCCTGTCTGGGTTCGAACCTACGACCTACAACTCGAAAGTCGCGGCCGTTACCACTGGGCCACCACAGCAGTGGTGGCCCTTTGTCTGAGATATGTGAACACAAATGTACAGAGCTACTAATTTTCTTCGTGTATTGTTGTGATTTTTTTTGCAAGTTTGGTCTCATAGTGACCGTTGTTTGTTCATAACGATGAGTACAATGGCCTCTCCATCATCATCATATCAGCCGAAAGATGTTCACCGCTGGACATAAGCCTCCCCTAAAAAGGGAGGATTTGCCGTAATCGCCACGCTTGGCAGGCGGGTTGACGATCGCAGTATGGTGGTAAAATTCATAGAGAACGCTGCTGCCCATTCTCTAGTAAGTCCCTTAGTCGCCTTCTACAACACCCACGGGAAGAAATGGGAATAACCTCTTAAGAGGTTTCAATTTCAATGATACCTTAAAAAAACAACCACACGTTATTAGTGAAAATTTACGACGAGCGTGACTGCATCAAATCTTTTCTCTCTTTATAATGTTAAGAGTATTAGCTTAGTTAATATGTACTAATATACCAATCTAACATCTCTTCCACAGCATCCCTCAGAAACTCCACCTCCCACGCGAGTGGAGACGAGAGAGGAGCGCATGGAAAGGAGACGTAGAGAGAGAGCGGAACAGACAGCATACAAATTGGAGCAGGAGATAGCCCTGTGGGACCCCACGACCAACGCGAGGGCTACCATGGACCCCTTCAAGACGCTGTTTGTGGCTAGGATTGTAAGTATCTATATTCTACAGGTATATAAAATATAAAAATGAATCCTTATTTCTCTTGCTCACGGCACCACACGTGAAAGGTTGGACCAATTTTGCTAATTCTTTTTTTTGTTGTGTTTGTTATTGTCTGGAGAAGGTTCTTATGAAAGAAAGGTGCGCGTAAGATGTACAGGATAGGATAAATTCATTCTAGACCACTTAGGCGCAGAAATTTTTCGTTGGAAATACAAAAAAAAAAAAACGCTGTTCCATAATTTTGACCGCGGTATGTATTGCACTTTTCTATGAAATAGCAGATTTCTTTTTTGTACAACCGACGAAAAAGGAGATTGACCGGTCTGGACCAAATGGGCACGCCACGATTGCGGCTGTAAGTCCCCTCTTTGAGGAGTGGCTTGAGAGGTGGCATGGTGTCCTCACCTTCCGCCTGACGCAGGTGCTCACCGGACACGGCTGCTTCGGGAGGTTCCTGTTTCGGATAGGGCGGGAGGAAACGGGTGTTTCCAATGCGAAGATCGCCCTGAGGACACGGTGGAGCACACGGCGGCGGTTTTTTTATTTTTTTGCTGTATATTGTGTGCCTTTTAGTCTGTAAATGTATTTTCTTTCTTCTTTCTTTCTTTCCTCGTGGAGGCGATCGGTGGCCGGTCCGGCCCTGGTCCAAGCCATGGTACGGAGCGAGAGTGCATGGGTAGCCGTCAACTCCTTCAGCGAAGCAGTAATGCTCGCGAAGAGGGAGTCGGCGCACGTGAGGGAGAGGCAGTCTATGCGCCCTCACGGCCCTAGCCGCCGCAGGAGACGCCCTGGGCGTCGGGAATCCCAGGCCGATTTCCGCCCACCGTAGGCATAAGCTTGCGGACGGCGAGTAATGGGTAGCTCGTTGTCCGGTAAGGACCAAGCCCAAGTCGACGGCGCGTTGTGTTCCACGCGCGCCTCAGAGAGATGTCAGCACAAACCGAAAGGGGCTCCTTCGGTTTGTGCTGACATCTCTTCCGCAAGGGCCGATGCCTGCCAGGGGTGCGGGTTCGTTCGAAAGAGATACCGCAGCCCCTGGCATACGGGCTACTGAGCGAACACGGGTGGGTTTTAGTCAGTGAAAGTCTGACACGCCCAGACAAGCCCTCCTGCTCCACCCAGAGCATTATTTGATGATTTCCCACCCAAAAAAAAAAAAAACCGGTCTGGACCAAATGCTGCCCAGGCATGGGAATACTTTTACTTTTATCCTTACACTAGCTTTTGCCAGCGGCTTCGCCCGCGCGGAACTTTCATCCCCTATTTAACTCCCTTAGGGGTTGAATTTTGAAAAATCCTTCCTTATTCCTTGTCTACATTACAAAGGGAACCTCTGTGCAAAATTTCAGCTTTCTAAGTCTAAGGGTTTGGGCTGGGCGTTGATGAGTCAGTCAATCAGTCAGTCAGTCAGGACTTCTCTTTTTATTTATATAGATGACAAAAATATAAAAAAAAAACATCCGGGTGTCATATATTACCTAAAAACTTATGGCTTTTTGGTGTTTTAATTTTTGATAGTTATATTTTTTACACAGACGTTAGGATTTCTGCAACGATAACGAATGACTTGAAATTATACACAATGCCAATGCACGTGAATTTATGAATATAGCCAGAGAACTGAATGTTGCCAATCACTTAGGTGAATATGTTGATGAAAGAAGGTAAACCAGAACAGAGGCAACTCGAAAATATTTCAGTGGGTGGGGATAATGTTGCTTCATTTCCCATGTTAACACCGGAGGAATTGACTATCTTTGCAGTAGGAACATACCAAATCAAACTTGCGCCTAGCTGTTACAGCGAGCATATACGCACCACGGAGACATTGATTATTCAAAACAATAACGTTCGCCCTAATGACCTCTCCGATTTTTCGATGCCCACCAGCAATGTGCAACTAATTCGAACGCACATTAAGAGAGGACATACATCGTCAAAAGTGTATCATTGGTATATTTAAACTGACGAGAAAAATCATGCGCTACCGTTCAACATTATTGCTGCTGATGTTTTACTGGTTGAAGAACGATCAGCAGTTGCGCCCACGTTGTTTGCCTAGTTTGGTTTTTGGGGTGGGCAAGGCACCAAGACGTTGTGAGGATTACATAAAATAATTATAGACGACGATGAGGATGACGATTAATTAGATATTTTAATGTTTACATGAGGCCTAACATAGAGGATCATTTATTATGTTGTAAACCTATGGAACGATGATTGAATGACTATATTTAACAGACTAAGTGTTGTTAGAATAATATAATCCATCGTTTATAATATACCGTCTTTTATTTAAAAAATAAGCTGTTCATTATGATTTTTCGTCAATGTAAAACCAATACAATAGATATATTTTTTCTCAATACTCCTCGGATAGATTCTAAAGCGCTTTGGGTTACAGATTAGTGTTAGTCCAAGGAATATTATTCACTACGATTCAATGTTGGGCAGCACTTGGTCCAACGTCGATACAAAAATGGTAAAATCTCCTTTATTACATAACATATTATTAATTAAAGTAGAATGATTTTCTTCTAAACTACGCAAAGGGTTTCATTTACTATCCTGCGCCGTATGCCCCGTTACTTATGAAGTAATTGACGATCTTAAGACTGCGTCAGTGAGCTCAGAACGCGTAGTTGGATTTTGGTCCAAAATTTATTGTTAAATATTGTAAGGTGGTACGGAACCATTCGTCTAAGAGACTGACTCGCACTAGGCCGGTTTGTTTTTGTTTTTTCCTAATTAAAAATTTCCTTTTAAGGGGAATCTAGTCGTGGGCTCGAACTCACTGGTAGGCCTGGCTAAAAAGGACGCTGTTTCTCTGAGCTTCGTGTCCGACAGAGGTAGTGTCAGTGATGAGCAGTTTGACGCTAGTCTACACGCACAACATTATTGAGTGAGATGCAGGATCAGTTATAGTAAAACAAAGGCGCGTAAAAAATTAAGAAAAGTCCTTCGGAAGATCGGGTTTTATGAAAAACCCACTGCATAAATCAATTACCAATAAAGTTTATTGAACTTTTCGATATTTGAGCTTCTCTGTACCGACTTGGTTTTGGAGATTTCACGTCTTTTATCACTTAAAACCTCCTAAAGTTAGGTTAAATTAGCAAGAAAAACGAATCTTTGTTGGCTCATAACTTTTTAATGGGTTTTTATTTTAGATTCTGTTTCCCTACATACAGACAGACAATATTAATAACTAGCTTTTGCCAGCGACTTCGCCCGCGCGGAACTTTCATCCCCTATTTAGGTCCCTTATGGGTTTAATTTCGAAAAATCCTTCCTTATTTCTTGTCTACATTATAAAGAGAACCTCTGTGCAAAATTTCAGCTTTTTAGGTTCAAGGGTTTGGGCTGGGCGTTGATGAGTCAGTCAGTCAGTCAGGACTTTTTTTTATATACCTACATTGTCGAACAGTGGAGTATTACGCTCCCGAAGTTTGTATGGAAAAAATATCGACAAGATCCACCTTAATCTTGAATATCCCTTGTCCACAGAATTACGACACGTCAGAATCAAAGTTAAGGAGAGAGTTCGAAGGGTACGGGGCGATTAAAAAAGTAAGTGGTCTTTATTTGTAAATACACCAGTCCGTGGCACCTCATTGTAGAGAATATAGGTTTGTCAGAGTTCTGCTGTAACCTGCAACATTGCATGCAGTTGTGTGAGGATCGAGTTGCTGCAACAATGTTGCACAGTCATCTTCTTATCAAATTTATTTATTAGCTAGATGCTGCTCGCGGTTTCCCCTGCGTGGATGTAGTAAACTATCCCACTGGAACGCCCTAATGACACCAAAGCCTATGTTACTCATTATAACATCAACAATTTGCCAGTGAAATCCCGTCAAAATCGGCCCAGCCGTTTCGGAGAAAGCTAAAACAAACACACGAGAACAGACAGAATAAAAATAAAAGTTTTTTTTTTGCTATGAGTTCCGTGTAAGTCATCATCATCATCATCAAGAGCCGGAAGACGCCCACTGCTGGACATAGGCCTCCCCCAATTTGGGGGGGCTTGCCATAATCGCCACGCTTGGCAGGCGGGTTGGCGATCGCAGTATGGTGGTAAAATGCATAGAGAACGCTGCTGCCCATTCTCCATTCTTCCTTAGTCGCCTTCTACGACACCCACGGGAAGAAAGGGGATGCAATTAGTAAAATACTGTTATTTTGACATTACCAACAGGCACTTCTATTTGATTTACTTGTATAGATGTTTACTAGTATTTAGCTGTATCCGTTTTGACTGGAAGCTGGGGTTAGCTTCCCTTAACCTGGTGGAAAAAGGCTAGGCAGATTATGAGATGCATAGATAACGGCTGTCCATACATATGTAGAGCTTTTTTGACACCGTTATGTGAAACCACCGGTGGAAATCACACGTCTGCTATTGATTTTGGAACACCGCTTTCCGAGGTAACCCAAGCTTACTCAATAGTTTAAACACGGCTCAACAGTTCGCTAATCTCGCCCGCTCTCTCTCTCTCTCCCACAGATATGCATGATATTTGACAAGGACACCAACAAACCGCGCGGCTACGCTTTCATCGAGTATGAACATGAACGCGACATGCATTGTAAGTGTTGTCGAGATTGGTAACGCGCGCAGGCGATGATGTTGGTAGTGTGGGGGTTGTGCGGTCTGTTAAGGGTAAGGGTAAAGTAAGAAGGGTAAGAGGTAAAGTGGGGTAACGGTTACGAGTAAAGTAGGCAAGGGTAATGGGTAAAGTAACATGGGGTTAATAGATGCAGTATGTAGATTTGTAAATACAAGTACTTGTCTATCCCATCGTTGCCTAAATATGCGTTAGGTTTTTGTAATTTAACGTTTTTAAGTCTATTTAGATAGCGAAAGTCACTGTTGGATTACTTACACCACATATTACCAAGTGAAAATATTTTTACTATATTGTTTTAAAATGCATGCAGGTTAAATAATTTATTTCGGGAGCTTTAAAAAAAACAGTATTATCGCAGCAAATATTACCCCATGCTACCAACACGTCAGTCTGTTCATAATATTATATTTGCTACTATCACCATTATAACAACACATTAGAGAAATACATAATATAATTTTTATACTTTGAATAATTTCTGCATATTTTTTTTTTTACCAAATTTTTTCCACGTTATAATGGTGATACTCTGCGCAATAATTCGATATTCGCGCAGAGATATGAGACATTCTCGGAGGAGATGGTCTCAAGATTTTGGCTTATAAATAGTTTTCATGAGCGTAGCGTAGAATTATCAGCTTTTAATATTCCCACTGTTGGGACGCGGGCTTCCTCTCTGTGAGAAGAAGCGTCAGTATTGATGAATTTTGTCAGTGATGCGATTTTTTTTATGAAATACATTTTGTTTTCAGCGATTTTGAAGATTAAACAAACTAGTTTTTTTTTTCTAATTCTTATTTTTTATATTGAAAGGCAAACCATTGTAACTGCCAGACCAAGCTTGACTATAGTAGTTTAAAGTGATTTTTTGAAGAAAAATATCCTCTTTTTTAAAAATATTCGACTCACAAGCCTACTTTCATTACCAAGGTGTAAAAAAATATATTTTTTTGTGTAAATCTGCATATTTATTACATAAAATTGCAGGCATAAACACCTGTCAAATTCAAAGTATATTTTTAAAGCGAAGGCAAATGTCATTCACTTGTCTTCCTATCACGTCAGCTGTCTCCTCCGAGAATGTACGTTATAAAGGCGCGTCCACACTTGCGGTATACATAAAACTTTTTGTACATGATTAACGAGTAATTTTTCTTTCCGGACCAGACTTGCCGTAGACCTACAATTCGAGCTAACTGCCATAGGTTTGTATGTGGTAAGATGCCAACATACATACAAAAAATAATAGGCAACAGTGGCCCATTGTGTACACGGATGGGCCATTGCGGTGACGGGCGAGAATTGGCCGAGTCGCTAACTATTTATCTATGAATATTATTCGCCCAAATGTAGTTGTCGATGTTTTTAGTTCTGTTTTTAATTTTTTGAATTGCCGAGGAAACAATGTAGTTTTTAATTGAGATAAGTGCCTAGTTGTATAATGTTTTGCGCACGGATAACGTAAGTAATGCGCACCAGGTAACGTGTACGTTCGCCGTAAAACGGATAAAAACCGCGGGGTTTCGTAAGTAAAAAAAAAAGGTAAATTTTCAAACGGTAGGTATTAAAATGGTGGGTATGATTTTTTGATATTTTAGAGTTTTTCAATGATATTGGTCACTCGGCTTGGTCGGTAGGTATACAAAAAGTAGGTATGCAAAATCTTTTTATTATTATTAATGTTTATTCACTTTGACCGGCCATTTTTTTTGTGGATGTCCGGTGAAAGTTGGTTACTCTTGGACGGTATCGGTCTACTGTGGACTGGTCAAAACGCGGAAAAGTGAATATCTTTTACAGGTTGTATTATTTATAACACAAAACATCATTATTGTATTCGTGTCTAAAAAAAGGCTAACAATACAATTTAAAAAGAAATCAGACAGTTTTATAAAAATTACAAAAATTAAACTTGTACCAGAAAGTTGTGGTCATATTTTAGGGTAAAAGTTGTGGTACAGTACCAGATGTATGGGACGGTAGAATACTACGTCTCCAATAGAGAAACTGGTTCAGTTTGATGCTCTGTCCCACACCCATAAATCTCACCACACTGTTCATATACATGCTGTAATGTACTTTGTTTGGACACAAACAATAAAATATTTAAGTTGCAACGGTCTTAACCCGGACAACCACCACCCCTCATGATATAGGTAATAAAATCATACTTACAGTCCATATAAACTAATATACCTCTTGTGCACACCCATAATGGTCAATGTTGATAATGACTGGTAATTATACATAATAAATATAGTAAAGATGTGTAGCGTCTAGTGCATTATGAATTATGTTAAAAATAAATTGTGTAACAAGCATTGTGGATGTGCATAAAAGATAATACAGGTCCAGAGACAGATTCACGTGGTTTGAAATATATAAGATGTGGTGATCATCTTTTTGGGATCATTTCTGAATGAAGACAGAAAAGTTTCGATTTATTCTTGAAGATAGTGTTAAAAATAAAGAGTTCTTATGTTTTGATTAAATAACGCTGTTATGTTAAAAAGCAAAAATCTATTAATAGTGAAAAGACATTTTACACATAGATCAATGATAAATTAAAATCAATTATTTTAAATGTCTTAAAACTAAAACACACATTTTGTTTCTTATGGTTTTGTTTATGTTGAATTTTTCTATGAAATAGGGCTTTAAAATCAAAAGCCGGTCAAATAAAACACAAATCACTGGCCAGAGTAAATAAGTATCTTCCTACTCCCATTAGAAATGGCGCGAGTTTGTGTACCTACAGTCACCAAAAGAGGTACCAGGATACCAGGGTCGTCAGATATAGTTGAGTTTGGTAAGAAACCGATGGATAATTTGTATTAATTTAATTAAATTGTATTCGACATAATTGGTTTCTTACAAAACTACAACTATCCGACCCTGGTTACTTATCTCTCTCGGGGACCGTACGTATAAGGAAAATTTTATACAAAAAAATAAAAATAACAAAATAACAAAAAAGGCGCCACAGCTCATTCTAACCGCGTGTGTCTGTCAGTCGCGACCGCACCTACAACCCCCGCTCGCTTACAGCTGCGTACAAACACGCGGACGGCAAGAAGATCGACGGGAAGCGAGTGCTCGTCGACGTTGAACGAGCTCGTACCGTTAAAGGATGGCTGCCGAGGAGACTGGGTGAGCAACTAGCTTCATAACTCGTATCATTTTATTTGTTAATATTTGACATCATATTTATGTCGCGGCTGTTTTAGATAACCGCTAGCTGTTTTACAAAACAGCTCGGTTGTGTAAAACAGCTGAACAACGTTTAGCTGGATTGTGATTGCGTTACGTTTAACAGAACGGCTACCCACGATTACACTTACACTGTCTTATGCAGAATGGGTTACCTGCGGTTACAATAGCTGTAACTGTTTTTCAGTTAGAATTTTGGTCCTTTTTATTTTTAACGGTAAAGAGCGAATTAGGACGACTAAAAAATAGACAATCATTGGATTTATTAGTTTACAGGATACATATAATATATTGAAACGTATTTTAATTTAAAGTAAAAAAAATATTTGCATAGATTGCAGGTACAGTAAATAAGATGACAGTTAAAATATGGGTGATCCTTGTACAATCTACCTTATAATAAGCATGCAACATTATTATAACATGAGATATTTTTTAGATAGGTATTACAGTTCAACAATAATCGACATGGTACATTCATATATGTAATAAACATTAATTAAAATATCTGCAATACGATAGAAATAAAATTAATAAATCAAAACAATGTCACAATTATTACAATATGAGCAAAAAAAAAAAACATTACATTATTCAATATTTAAGTCAGTATCATTAAGGAAGTCATTTACAGAATAATAGCATTTCACAATTAATAATTCTGTTAGTATCTTTTTAAAGTTTTGAATTGTGTAATTTTTAATTATGTTAGGTATTTTATTGTATATTATTGGTTCCATATTAATAACGCTTTAACCCATACTTAACTGTCATACATTCTCAGGTGGAGGTCTCGGCGGAACACGACGCGGCGGCGCCGACGTCAACATCAAGCACTCCGGACGAGAGGATAACGAGAGGGAGAGGGAGCGATACCGTCTGGAGCAGCGAGAGCGAGACGACCGACCCAGGCACGAAGCGCGCGCCGACCGACCGCGTGAGTATCATCAGACGCTAGTCAGTTGGTCTTCTCGTCATTGTAATCATGAGAACTTTCTGGTTCTGGACATAATTATGGTCAAAGTTTCAATTTTTTCTGAAGTTTTTTTAAAATGAGATAATGATTTTTTTTATAAAATATGTTCCAACTTTTTGGTGGTATCTACATCGTTTAACTTAAGAATAAAGATCATTGAGAGAGCAGTTTGGGCCCAGTGGTAATGGTCGCTATTTTACGAGTCGTAGGTCGTAGGTTCGAACCCAGACATGCGCTTTACTTTGTGTATTTCATCACCACTGCTCTCAAAACGGTGAAGGAAAACATCGTATCCTAGAAACAATATTTTAAAAACATGTGACATCTACCAACCTGCATTGGGTCCGCGTGGTGGATTACGGCCCGCTTCCTCTCACAGAGAGGTAGCCTGTGTCCCAGCAGTGGGAACATTATAGGTTGATTATGCTAAAGATCACTGTGATCTTGACAGTGATGCGAAATAACAGGTAAAATAACTGAAAAAACAGTTCAGTTTAGTTTCACTTATTTCAACAACAATACTATTACATTTTTAATAAGCGTTTGTTTTATTGTGTCCTTAATTTTTGTCATTATAATTGTAGCAGCAGGCGGCGCGGGCGGCCGCCGCCGCACCCGCTCGCGCTCGCGGCGCCGCTCGGCCTCGCGCACGCGCCGGCGCGAGCGCGAGCGGGACCGCGACGGCAGGGGGGAGCGCGAGCCCGACGATGCTGAGCGGTGAGTCACAGCACACCTTCAAATAAAACCACTAATTACATGGTTGTGGCGCTTTTGAACCTAAAAACTATTTTGGGTCACTATAGCACTGGTAAACGGCCTAATAATAGCGGGAACTGGGCGATAACTAAGATGAGCCGAAGTGTCGCAGTCCACAGGTGGCGTTGAGTTGTTTGCAGCGGAGTGTCTAAGGCGTGCTCGGCTTGCTCTTCCTTTTTTTTGCAGTTTGGGTAGCTTAGCCGTGGTACAAGTTCGACTCGTAGCTTGTTGTTCACCTCGGTTTGACGCAATCACAGATCACGTCGGGGTCAACACTTTGGGGACATAGGTGGAAGGTAATCTTCCTGTCTGTAATGAAGGTTTTCTGAAATAACGTTCACTAGGTGGCAGCACTGAGACGTCAGGTCCGGGAACCTGTCCTAAGTGTCACAAGCTCCTACGGACTGAATGGTGAACGAATGACATCAAATATTTTAAGTTCATTGACGAACTGGAAGACCTCTTGTCAAAGTGGCGCCAACTAGTGGCTTGAATATTCAAGAAAACCCTCATCGTGATCGAAGAACGGAAGTGAAACTCCAACTTGCGGTTAATAATTATTATAATTGGCACATGCGTGTTATAGTTTCAAGTTGGACACAATATTTAGCACAGTATCATATGACTAGTTAAACTAGTAGGAACAAGATACACTAATCTAAACTCGGATGCGGCGATTAGGATAACCTCTCCTCCACAGAACGCCTCGATAAATTACGCGATTTAAGTATTTTATTTTATCTGTAATGGGACAATAAACAGCTACAATTTTTTTTTACAAATATCAAAAATAAATAAAGTTTTAACAATATAGGCTGCAGCCCACTACATTACCCGCATGTTAACCAAATTAAAATTAGGTAAAAACTGCCACTAGAGTAGCCATTACTCAAATACAGTAAAGCAAAATACAAGTAAATGATTATATAAAAAAAAACATTATTTAAATACAGTGCAATTAATGAATTATTTGAAAAGGAAAGAAAGAAAAAAAAATATTTTTGGACAAAATTATCATAAATTATCATAAATAAGAATTGAGATTATGTAGGTATATAAAATAAAAAAAAGAATTGATAATACAATACATTAGTAAAAATTATTAAAACGGTTGAAATAAATTAAATTTAGCATTTTGTTATCATTAATATTTGTTCCTGCGAGAGATTGCCGTTACGGAGAAATTGTTGTATGTTAGATTTGCCAGCGACTTCGCGTGGAGGTTGGAAATTATCCCACGGGAATGTACCACCGGTATAAAAAGTATCAAATGTGTTATTCCAGGTTTCAAACTACCTTTGTGCCAAATTTCATCCAAATCCCTTCAGCCGTTTTTGCGTGATTGAGTAACAAACATCTAAACACACAGACTTTCACATTTATAATATTAGTATGATAGGATTATTTAGAGGTGGTAGGCGATTTCTGATTACCAAGTATTGAATGTCTGTACTTACACACGTGACCACCCCGCAGTGCGCCAGGCCGGCGCCGTCGCTCCCGCTCGCGCTCGGAGCGTCGCCGCGAGCGTCGCGACCGGGACAAGGACCGCGAGCGTGACCGGGACAAGAAGCGATCCCGGAGGGACAAGGAGCGCAAGGAGCCTAAGGTCAAGCCTGAGGACATCAAGATCAAGGAGGAGCCCATGGACGGTGAGTACGGTAAATATCTCCCCGACGATGTACACGCTCACTGTAATACTCACTTTCAATGTTTGCACACTTTTGACCGCTGCCGGATAGAAGTGGCCACCAAGCTTGCTGATATTAAGGACTTTGTTGATGGTGAGTTTTTTTTTAATTGTATTGTACAGTCAGGGACATTTTTTTTTACGCTAATTGGCACCCTACTTTTGCTTAATAGGCTATTCTGACAATTTCTAGTTTGCATTAGAGACGAAGCGGATAGCTGTTTGGCCGGATACCGGATATTCGGCCAATCTTGTAGCAGTTGTAGCTAGATAGACGGATATTGCCGTTTAGGGCCTTGAATGAGGTAGCAAATGTAAACATGATAGCCAGCCTCACCATGAAGAAAGAAATGTGATTGCATGTGAACATTTGAATGGTTGTTCTAAATCTCCTTGACACTTCGAATGTGATAATCCCCCTTAGGATAGTGACAGTATAACTTTGCTAACAGAACATAGTCTTCGCAAAGTGTGCTGAGTAGAGTCACTTGAAAGGTGCGGGACTGAATAATTTATAAGTACACACGCAAACAAGCGTTTTATTGATCAAACAGTACAACGATTTACTTTTTTGGCCCTGTTTATGAAGACAAGTAAAGTCGCTTGTTACCTAAATGCAGAGAAATTAGTATTTATTCACCTTCTATTCTATTCTATTTTTTATTATGGCAAGCAAAGCCGATGTCGACTATTCTGCCAATGTCTAAAGTGAATTGGAAAAGCATGTGTGCGTTATAAAAAAAAAATAAAAAAAAAATAAATAAAAAAACTGTGGATAATAATCTTCGGTGATACAGTTGGGCTTAATGTTGATCTTGTGGGGTTAGTATTGGACTGAAACAAACAAAAAATAAACATACTAAAATATAATTGTTAGAACATTAAAAATACATATACCACTTAAACACAGATTGAGGGAGTAAATCATAATTTTATATTATTGTGACGGATGAAAATCATCAGCGCCACAAGCAGTTCAGGAGAGGAATGAGTTAAAAGAGAGGGGAAATTTATCGGGAGAGGGATCTTAAATTTGGTGAGACGCTTGTACAAATCTAGAGGTGGGACGTTATTGGAACATTCGAAAAATATGTGATCAAGGGTGCCTTCCGCCAGTCCGCATTCGCAGAGCGAGGAATCGCGGACACGGATTTTTTGTAAAAACACAGGAGTGCAACAAAAACCTAAGCGAATTCTACATATAACAGAAATTACAGTTTTGGATACTTTTTTGTAACCGGAGAACCATGGTTTTGGTTTAACGGTCGGTTGCACGGCATAGAAAAAACTGCCTTTCTTCTTGCTAGAAGCATTCCACTGCTCCTGCCAGGAACACTGCAGATTCTTTTTTGGAATGGACAAAAGGTCGTAACCCTGATAAATGTTATATGCGA
Organism: Polymixis flavicincta; assembly: GCA_949987655.1. Classification (NCBI taxonomy): domain Eukaryota; kingdom Metazoa; phylum Arthropoda; class Insecta; order Lepidoptera; family Noctuidae; genus Polymixis; species Polymixis flavicincta. The sequence goes on from OX465200.1 coordinate 13,182,663, forward strand.
GATCTGACGATAAAGATGAACAAGCATCTTTAGCCAAAGCGTCAACGCATTCGTTACCCTTAATGCCACAATGACTAGGTATCCAAACTAGCTGAACATCCTTTTGATTACTAGCGCTGGACTTTAAAGAGTTTTTAATTTTTAAAATAAGGGGGCTGTGTAATTTACTCTTAAACGGATTCTGGGCTAAGGCTTGCAAGCTGCTAAGGGAGTCTGTAAATATAACGGCTTTCTCAATATTAGGGTGTGACTCAATAAAAAGACAAGCTTCCAATATAGCGACACACTCACCAGTGAATACAGAAGACTCCTTAGGGCATTTAAATTTTAGGATTATTTTGGAGCTTTGGTAATAGACCGCAGCGCCAGTGTGATTAAGATCGGTTAGTTTCGAGGCATCCGTAAAAAATAATTGAAAACCATTCCATCGCTCACCCACCACCGCATTGAAAGCCAGATTCGCTGATGGAGATTTTTTCTATATACCAATATCAAAGAAAATTTTTGGAATAAAATTTAAAACTTCATATGGGAAATTAAAAAGAGGTAATCTGGGATTTTGGACGATCGGGCATTCTAAATTTAGAAGTAGTCGAAAAGCTTTAAGGATTAAAGGAATTTCTTTGTTTTTCCAGTAATTTGAGCGTCTGCATATGGCGTCTAACTCGTTCAATCTTCCTATAAGAGGATGGGAGGATCTACCTATTAGTCTAGACACAAAACGGGATGCCAGATATTGCCGTCTAAGGGCCAGAGGGGGTTCAGCACATTCGACTTGCAATGCGTTAACGGGAGAGGACTTCATACAACCTGAGATGATCCGAAGGCATTTGTACTGAACTCTATCCAGCCCAGTCAAAGCACCTTTGTTGCAAGGAATCAGAAGATATGTTCCATAGTCCAAAATACTGCGAACTAAGGCATTGTAGACTAACTTCATGGTGTAAGGATGAGCACCCCACCAGACACCGGCGAGAACTTTTAGAATTGATATTATTCTTTCACATTTTTGGATAAGAAAATTTATGTGATGTTTGCCAGTTAGTTTTGTATCCAAAATAACGCCTAAAAATTTAACTTTACTAACTATAGGAATATTGTGGCCTGAAATGTTTACTGAAATATGAGGAACGAGTCTTTTACGAGAGAAGATAACTGTCGAACTTTTCGGTGCAGACAACGACAATCCATGACTTAAAAGCCATTGATTCAAAGAATCCAGAGAGAGGCACAACGATGACGCAGCGTCGTCTATGGAGGGATCTGTCACATACAGAACAATGTCATCGGCGTATTGTAACATCTGACAATTATTATTTAGGCAGGATCCAATGTCAGCCGTATAGAGATTGTAGAGTATGGGACTGAGGACATAACCTTGAGGGAGTCCCTTCCATGTCCGCCTTTCATCGAACTCCTCACCCTGGACTCTGAGAACCAATGATCGTGACAACAGAAGCTCACATATGCACTGTATCATCTTAGCCGGAAGACTCAGCTGTTGCAGTTTTTGCCTGAGTACGGGAAGAAGAACATTGTCATACGCAGAGGAGATATCAAGGAAAGTTGCCACAACGGATTCGTTTCGAGAAAAAGCTAGGCGAACATCCGTAACTAATACACCAATACTGTCCATTGTACTTAGCCCCTTCCTGAAACCAAATTGGTGGTTCGGCAGTAAGTCTCTCGATTCGACTATCCACTCGAGACGGTTCTTAATGAGGTGTTCTAGTAATTTGGCTAGGACTGAAGACAGAGCGATTGGCCTAAGGCCATTCGGGTCATCAGCATGTTTGCCTGGTTTCAATAGAGGGATAATAATTTGCAACTTCCACTGATCTGGAACCCAACCTTGACTATAACAGTAATTTAAAATATTTAAAAAGAAGATTTTAGCCTTTTCGCCAGAATGGGTTATGAAAGAATATGGCACGCCATCAATACCAGGAGCTGAGTCCCGGACATGTTTGAGTACCACATTCAATTCCTCCAGAGTAAAAGGCGCATCGAAAGGATCCTCTGTCACATTATGTAGGGATGTATTTTCACATTCAGATGAGAATGGAACATATGATGGTGCTATCTTGTCAAAAAAAAGTTCAGCAGTTTCCCGAGTGATTGGTGATGACATTGATGGGGAACACCCACGTCTAAATCTATTGATATTCTTCCAGACTACTGAAACTGGAGTAGAGGGAGATAAGGAGGTACAAAAATTAACCCAACCAGTACGTTTCTTCTTACGAAGAAAACGTTTAGATCTAGCGTTAATCTGTAAGTATGCCAATAGATTTTCAGTGCTCATATCCGTATTATAACACTCCTCGGCCTCATTCCTATCTCTGATTGCCGATGTGCATTCTGGATCCCACCACGGTGGTGAAGGTATTTTATCACGGGCACTGTTTTTCAATGGGAAGCAGGAGTCCGCACTGGAAGCGATGGCAGTAACAAATCCCTCATAACATCTCTTGGCATGGCAATGACCAGAAGGATCTAATAAACTTGAATTTAAATTTGGAAGAATATCAATTTTATCATCCAATAATGAAGCAAATTTTGACCAATCTGGTTTGGACAGGTTATACTTCAAAAGTGGAGGAGAAGTTTTTTCTAAATAAGTCTTATTAAGTAAAGATATGACAATAGGGTAATGGTCACTACCATGCGACAAGGTTGTACATTCCCAGTGGGTTGAAGCTGCTAGCTCAACCGAACAAAAGGTTAGGTCAACACAGCTCTTTTGTTGTCCGGGAAGAGATCTGCGTGTTGGGCATCCATTATTTAAAATACAGAGATCTAGATCATCTAATATCTCAACCAAAGCCAACCCAAAGGCATCACAGCGTTCAGAGCCCCATCTATAATGGTGGCAGTTAAAATCGCCCATGACCAGTATCGGACCATGAGTATTAGAAAAAATATCTCTCAAAATTATTAAAAAATCATGGTGAGGATGTGCAATATAAATGGAAAACACTGTAATGCCTTCAGCCTTCCCTGCAGCAATGCTGATATCACCTGAAAGTGGAGGCAAAGTAAAGGGCAAAAGAGGGACCCGATTGTTGACTAGGAGGGCTGACCCTCCATAGCCATCTGATCTGTCACATCTTAAAATATTAAAATGTGGCATACGGAAGCTAAGACTTGGAGTAAGCCAAGTCTCAGCTATGGAACAAGCCAATGGCTTATATTTATTTAAAAGAAATATGAGGTCGTGCTTTTTATGCCACACGCTCCTCACATTCCACTGAAGAAATACTTGGTGAGACGCCATTTCTAATATCTAAGAGAAGAGTTATAAGTTGATCGGCAACGTTGGACGGTGATTGATTATTAGAAGTAGAAGAAGAAATAATGATAGGTAGGAGTTTTATTAACAGTTCAATAATAGAAGAAGAACTATGACTGGAAGTGACATTATTATTGAGAGCACAGCCATTAGGCTGTGAAAGTTGGGGGGAATTAATTATCTGCTGGTGACCAGCTTTGTCATAAGACGGGGAAAGAGGGGCATGAGATTTAGGCTTTAGAAACACTGTCTTGCGATAAGATTGAGAAGTTGGTGTTTTAGCTATGTTGGCATAGTTGCGGGAAGCTGTCGGGACTAATTTGCTAGCCTCAACATAAGGCATGGATTTCTCAGCCATTACTGTCTTAATGGCTTTCTGTCTACCATGCTCTGGGCATGACCTGCTGTTGGCAAAGTGATTACCCGAACATAGGATACAGAAGGCCTCGCCCTCAGAAATGTTGCAACCATCACCTGGGTGATCGTGGCCACATTTGCTGCAGCGTGGTTTGGATCTACATACAGTCGCTACATGTCCAAATCGGCAACACTTTCGGCATTGAATCGTGGGAAATATGTACTGCTCTACAGGAAGGGATGTGTAACAGCAGAAGATTCTTTTGGGTAAAACTTGTCCATCAAATGTGATCACACAAGTTTCAGTGGGTTTCCACTCATTAATCCCGTCTCTCTGTACTTTCCTATTAAGTCGACGCACTTTAAGGATGTGTCCACAACCTGAGGGCACAGATAAATACGTAATAGCCTCATCTTCTGAAATATCAGAGGGAACACCTGTGACTACTCCCAACCTTGTAATATTAAATGTAGGGATAGAGGCAATATAGCTGTATTTGGGTAATAGAGTGTTAGCCAAGAATGAGTTGGCATCCTGAGGGGAAGCAAACTCCACAGATACTCGGTTTCTACCAACCCTGTTAACACCACCACGAACTATGTTCGCAATGTTGTTGTTAATTAAAAACTTTCCAAAATTGACTGGATGTAAGGTGGTGCCTGAGTTAGGTTCGGACTCTATACGGGAGACGTGAACGATGTAAGGACCCTTATCCATTACGGAGTATTTGTCACGACCAACTTGGCTTTTCTTTTGTTTACTTGGCGGGGAAGGTGTCAAGATGTCTTCGTTACCGGGGCGTTTACGGGAAGGTTGGTTGAATTGGGATGGTGATAAATCCATACCTGTAATACTACAAACAACATCCGCAAATTGCGAGAGTGGGTTCGGGGACAGAGGTAACGTAGGACCTGAAATGTCAGGAGGATCAGGATCAGGAGGTTTATTTTTGTCCATCTTGGGTAAAACGGTTTTCAAATACGACAACCACAATACAAACCTGTTTACAAACACAAGGACAACACACTTAGAAACTAACAAGTCACAGAAATATCAACAATCACTATAAAAACAACAACAAATTCAAAACACACGTGCTAACCAAGAACACTGTGGCGAGAATCATTTATTCACCTTAATTTTTCCCTTAAAAAAAATGTTTGTAAACTTTGTGGTTACTGATTGTATTATAAATAAAGTACTTATTAATATCGTTTTTTTATTATTATTATTCCGGTATCCGGCCAGATAGTAATTAAGGCCGGAGACCAGATAGTTACCGTATATCCGTTTCATCTCTAGTTTGCGTAAAGGGAACGTTCAAGTATTACGTAACGCAATTTGGGGGGCGGGGGGGTCTTGTAAAACGTTACGGTGCGTTACAGGGGCGGGAGGGGGTATTGGAACAACGCGTTACGTAACTTTTTTATTTTTATAAAAAACTAGGAAATTAAAATGTCCCAAGTTGGCATCGAGCATTGTACTGAGGTCCTCCATGGTCTCAGCCATGACAACTATATCATCGGCAAACCGAAGGTGAGTGATGTACTTGCCATTGATGTTGATGCCAGCCCTTTTCCAGTCCAGAACCTTGAAGACATCCTCCAGTGCAGCGGTGAAGAGTTTCGGAGAGATAACTTCTTCCTGTCTTACACCTCGCTGTAGAAGGATAGGTTTCGAGGTCTGGTCCTGGAGTCAGACTGACATAGTGGCGTTTTCGTACAGACACTTCAACACCTCGATGTACCGATAGTCGATCTGGCACCGTTGGAGGGACTGCAGTACAGCCCATGTCTCGATCGAGTCAAAGGCTGTTTCGTAGTCCACAAACGCTAAACAGAGAGGCAGATTATACTTTTCGGTCTTCTGTATAACCTGCCGCAGCGTATGTATGTGGTCTACTCCCGAACAAGCCTTTACGGAATCCGGCTTGTTCGGGAGGCTGGAAGTCGTCAAAACTGCGCGCTAGACGGTTCGTGATGACTCTGGAGAACAGCTTGTAGACATGGCTCAGAAGTGAGATGGGCCTATAATTCTTAAGAAGGGCATTGTCACCCTTCTTAAAGAAAAGTACCACCACACCGCTGTTCCATGCCTGTGGCGTTTTGCCCTCGAGTATGATGGAATCAAACCGCTTCTGGAGGGCCTTAAGAATGGGTTTCCCGCCGGCCTTTAGGTGTTCAGCCGTGATTCCGTCATCACCCGGCGCCTTGTTGTTTTTAAGCTGCTTCAGAGCCATCCTAATCTCGTACAAGCTGACGTCCGGGATGTCTTCAGTACAGTATCGGGTCAATCTAGCTCTTGGGTCGTTTGCCAGATTCGTAACAGGGTTTCTTGTCGACGTGTATAACTGTCCATAGAAGCTCTCAATCTCTCTCAACAGCTCAGGCTTGGTGGATACGATCCTGCCTTCATCGGTCTTCAGTTTCGTAAGCTAACTCTGCCCAATAGACAGATCCCTAGCAAAGACCTTGGAGCCTTTATTCCGCTCTATTGCGTCTTTAATACATTCTGTAATAAAGCGGCGGAGGTCGCTTTTCAAGGACTTAGAGATCTGTCTATTAAGCTGCCGGTACTCGAGCGCAACGTCTGAAGACTGCAGGACCATCTCGCGCCGCTCCTTCATGAGCTGCAAGGTAGGATCAGAGAGCTTCTTTTTGCAATTAGTACGACGAGCCTTGAAGAACTTAGACCAGACCGTATGGACAGTTGCCTGCCAGGGGTGCGGGTTTGTTCGAAAGAGACACCACAGCCCCTGGCTTAAGGGCTACTGAAGGAACACGGGTGGGTTTTAGTCAGTAAAAGTCTGACACGCCCTCCTGCTCCACCCAGAGCGGGAGAAGTTATTTGATGATTTCCCACCCAAAAAAAAAAAAAAAAACCGTATGGACAGTTTCCACGAACCCATCGTTATAATCGTCCACTGAGCTCCCTAGGCACTCAAAACGATTGTGGAGTTCGAGCTGAAAGCTCTCGGGGTTTTGAACTTGGATCGGTGCTGGACGGAGCGTAGACTTCATCAGCCGAGATCTTTCCAGCTTCATATTGAGATTCAATGTGCCTCTTACCAAACGGTGATCACTACCAGTTTTCACCGCGGTGATCACAGAGATATCATTGAATACTTGCCTCTTCGTCGACATAATGAAGTCAATCTCATGTTTGGTTGCACCGTCAGGACTCTGCCAGGTCCACTTCCTGTGCTCACGTTTTTTGAAGAAGGAGTTCATCATAAAGAGGCCTTCCTTCTCCATAAAACTAGCCAGTAGTTGACCCCGGTGGTTCCTACGTCCAACTCCAAATTGCCCCACTCGCAACTCACCATCGCTTCGTTTGCCCAGTTTCGCGTTGAAGTCCCCCATGACAACGGTGAAGTGAGTTTTGAAACCATCCATGGCTCTGGAAATATCCTCATACATGGTCTCCACCTCATCGTCGGGATGTGACGAGGTCGGGGCGTAAACCTGTATGACATTCAGCGAATACCTTGCGGATATTCTGAGCATAAGGAACGCCACCCTGGGCGATGGAAAGAGCTATGCTTGGAGTTTCCCTGCGTGATCGAATCAGGAATGAAGAGATCCGCAGGAGAACCAAGGTAACCGACATAGCCCGAAGAATTGCCAAACTTAAGTGGCAGTGGGCAGGGCACATTGCTCGCAGAACATATGGCCGATGGGGCCGAAATGTTCTGGAGTGGCGACCGCGTACCGGAAGACGTAAAGTTGGAAGGCCTCCCACAAGGTGGACAGATGACCTTGTGAGGGCCGCGGGAGTCCGCTAGATGCGAGAAGCACAGAACCGATCGAAGTGGCGGAGCTTGGGGGGCTATATATGTCCAGCAGTGGACGTCTTTCAGCTGAAATGGTGAAGTTGGCAACCCTTTTCGTTTATGTTTTACGGGGAATCCCTCGATTGTAAATAAAAAATGCGTGCAAAAAAATTTCGGGCCAAAGGAAACTTGAGAAAGCTGAACGTCGGAAAAACAATCCTGCTGCAATAAAACCTCGATCTGGCCCTGGCCCCCACAGCAAACGACTGTCAGGAGTCCTCCTGACAGTCCTGCCACACACAACCACAGACAACCTGTCACATGAAAATTTTGGTTCTCATCTTGACGACAAAGGAATTAATGTTGATGATGATTTGGAAAAACGCAATTTTCAACACGCTGGGGAAACACTTGCTAAGGTCTGGAGTGAAACGAAAATTGTCGACTACGATGTTTCGGCGGAATATAGAAAGCCTGAAGATAGCTTACAGGATCCAGCAGAACCTAATCTGGCGTGGTATAGTGCTCACGTCCGTGAATCGCTTTTTTTTTTTTGAAACGTTGCCTCACACTAGGAATTTCTCCTGTATTCTCTTGTGACTTGTAGGTAAAAATGGTCACTTAGATGTTACGTAACATTTAGGGAGGGGGAGGGTGGGTACAGAAAAACGTTACGATGCGTTACATGGGGGGGAGGGAGGGTCTAAAATCTACCAAAAATGCGTTACGTAATACTTGAACGCTCCCAAAGTAATTTGCAGTGTTATAGCCAATTCATACAACTGACAAAGAATGACAGTTGTGATTAGAATATTATGAGCAGTTTAAGTTGATAGCCAATTTGCTTAATAATTAATTCCCCTGACTTTGACCGGTGCATGTGGGTTGTGTAAAATGGAGAATGAAATCAAGATGGCAAGTATGTATATTGTGTTAGTAGAGTAGTTCCAGTCAGCCTCAAAATGTTTGTTGATGTTACAGTTCAGTAAATACGTAAAACTGCTAAACGTCGTTCAGTTGTTTTACAAAATAGAGCTGTTTTGTAAACCGCTAGCTGTTTTACATAACCACTGGCTGTTTTACAAAACAGCTCCATTTTGTAAAACAGCCAGTGGTTATGTAAAACAGCTAGCGGTTATGTAAAACAGCGGGTTTGAAAATCCATCTGCGGCATACACATCGACAAGAATTCATTAAATATTAGTTTTATAATATTGTAACAATATGTAGCCACAATTCTTAACAAGGTAACCGATACAACCCGAAGAATTGCCAAACTTAAGTGGCAGTGCGCAGGGCACATTGCTCGCAGAACAGATGGCCGATGGGGCCGAAAGGTTCTGGAGTGGCGACCGCGTACTGGGACACGTAGAGTTGCAAAGCCTCCCACAAGGTGGACCGGTGACTTGGTGAAGGCCGCAGGAATCCGATGGATGCGAGAAGCACAGAACTGGTCGAAGTGGCGATGCTTGGGGGAGGCCTATGTCCAGCAGTGGACATCTTTCGGCTGAAATGAATGAATACGTAGTCACAAAACATTACACATTGGGTACTTTATTGTTTCTACACATTGATACAGTGTTATGTAACACAAAATGTAGACAATCAAATGAATTCTTGTCAATGTATACTTTTTGAGGCTGATTGAACAGTAAACGGCCGTAAATATGGCACATCGACATTTAGAATGAGTTCGTCAGTATCTTGTCGTCTCTGGCTCTCATACCTGTGTGACAGTCTCTCTCTAGAGCTCGGTACGTCATATTTACGCTTGAATAGTGTATGTTACACAAACCTCATAATCTAAATATACACCTGTACATAATTATACATAAGATAGATAATTATACACTCAATTATACATCTAATATTTTTATAATAATAATGAATTGAATTGCTTGAATTTGTACGTAGCCCTCTTCCTCTCTCCTAATTTATGCTTTGCCCGACAGGGTCCATATTGTTCTCACTGTTTGTACCATCTATTAAATACATATGGAATGCAATAAAGTATTGAGTATTGAGTACTTCGGCAACTTTGACTGGAGACTAGTTAAGACGTATGTAGCCATATTAATTTGATATTAAAAAGATGGAGAAAATTCTGCTGTTTTATCATTTTGTTGATTTATCTGTACAATTGTATGGGACAACTGATTTGCTTTTCGCGATTTCAGATTTGGTTCTGTAGTAACTCATAATGATGAGTAAATTATGACCCATTAAGAGTGTGCATTCTCAAAGTTGGTAACGACGCTAATCTATGTATTAGTTGTCAAATATGTACATATTTTTATTTTATTTTTGAAAAAGACTTAGGGCTATACAACAAATAGAGTATTGAGTTGAAAGCATAATATAATGACCAAACCTTTTGTTATTCAAGCTATTATTAGGAAAATCGTGTTGACCCTAGCATTATTTTATGTATTTGAAATTGAGTCTTGAATTTTCTTTGACTCAATCGGCGGTCAGTGTAGAAAAATACATATATTTTTTAATAAAAATAACTATATTAAAAGTCACTGAAATGGATTTAGTAGTCAATCATGAACACACTAATTTCAGGAGTTTATTCTGCTACATCTATATAATATTATATCTGCCTTTTCCCAACTATGTTGGGGTCGGCTTCCAGTCTAACCGGATGCAGCTGAATACCAGTATTTTACATGGAGCGACTGCCTATCTGACCTCCACAACCCAGTTACTGGGTAATACGATACCCCTTGGTAAGACTGGTTGTCAGACTTTCGGGCTTCTGACGACCCGTAACGACTGTCAAAGATCCACAAATGACAGCCGGGACCAACGGCTTAACGTGCTTTCCGAGGCACGGAGGGGTCTTGGTATGGAAAGATGGTCACCCATCCACGGACCAACCGCGGCAACCGTAGCTTAACCTGATCGATCGACCCGCGCAGCTATTGTTACTTAGCCACAAGCCCCTAGTCATTCTGCTACATCTTGTATAGTTCACTAAAATTATGTATTGCAATAATAACACTGAATTATGGTGTTGTAACATTCATATAAAACTTGAGTGCAGTTTCCACGCATGTAACTGAATGCGTTCAACAGCTGTTATTGTCATCAATGTTGTGGAATGTTCTGTTTTGAGTATTAGACAACGATTTATACTGTTGCCAACTTTCAGAGTGTACAGCCTTAAGAGGTATTAGCTAAACAAAAACTAAGCATGTATTTGTCACTTTTTTTATTAAACTAACTAGCTGGACCCGACAGACGTTGTCCTGTCTTAACTATGAATATAAGTTTTCTTAAATTTTCTAATGTTATGCGCAGCTTTCTTAATTTTTTCTTTCATAAGAACCTTTTCCTGACATTGGTCCAGCCGTTCACGTGTGATGTCGTGACCAAGGGAAATATAGATGAATTTTTATTTATGTAGATTATTTTACATATTGTGTATGAGAGAACGTTGTAGGCCTTACTGACTGTAGATTTGTAGACGATTTTCTATTCTGTATTCGTCTAAGTACCTGGTACTTATTGACAGGCCTGCGCTGTCCTCCCATACATTTTATCTCTGTTTGAAAACATTGTTAAAGCCAATTATTTTTAAAAGAGTAACCGTGGAGTTTCTTGCCGGCTCTTCTCCATAGGAAACAACAATAGGGTATTTTCCAATTTTTCAAAAACTATTCTAATTTGAAGATTGGAACGAGATATTTAACAGAAAAATAAAAATAAATTGATTTATATCCATTTTCTCAATTAAAAACGATTTAAACCAAATTTATTTTTAGTTGTTTTGAATTTACCTCCAAAACGCTTCTTACGATGACTTTTTATTACGTGACGTCAACTTTGTGTAAACTAAAGTAGTTGGCAAGTAAATAAGTGAATGTCGAGTTTATAATTAACAAGATTTTTAATGGATATAAAGGGATATTACTGGTGTACGGTGCCTCTGTGCAAAAATACTTCTAAAACGGCGCCAAACTAAGTATTTGTACCGGTGTCGTATAAACAAAGTTGACGTCACATATCACGTGATAAAAAGTCATCGTAAGGAGCGTTTTGGCGGTAAATTCAAAACAACGAAAAATAAATTCGAATATTATCGTTTTTAAGTGAGAAAATGTGTATTAATAAATTTATTTATATTTTTCTGTTAAATATATCGTCCCAATCTTCAAATTAAAATAGTTTTTATGAAATCGGAAAATACCCTATTGAACCGTGCACCTAGCTTCTGACGTTTCATAAGTGCCCATGCAGGTTTATGTGAAATAAAAATATTTTGATTTTATATAAGAAGACTAATAATATTGTTCTCCCAATCCACAGACTACCCAGAGTTCAGCATGGCTCCCCTGGAGGTCCAGATCAAGCAGGAGCCCAATGAAGACGAGAACAAATACAACCCGGAGGACACCAACGGAGAAGACTATAATTATTAAACTATTGATTTGTGCAGAGCGGTTAGAAGTAAGACGTTTGTTGAGAAATGCGGGGTCATAGACGATCATTCACAGGTTGTTATATTAATTGTATGTTGAACAACAAACTCTTTTGTGCTATCCTTATTGTATGTGTACAGTCATCCAAAGACGTAAGTAACAAGGCTCGTTGGATATTGTTGAAAAGAAACCGATGGATGTTTTCCAATTAAATTAAATTTCATAAATTAACTGTTTGTTTTTCTATAAATTTAATTTAATTTTGTTGTAAAATATCCATCGGTTTCTCACTACATTTTAACTAATAAAGTTTTGGTCACAATGATACCCGCGTTCCCGCGGACGTAATGAAATCGCAACAGGATTTTTCCGTGCACTACAGTTCAAAATCGAAGTGTTTTTCGACGCTCTGAGACTCATTCGCGCTGCACTCTGTTGTATTCTCAATGTTTAGTTCGACAACGAGAGTTAAAAAAACCAAAATATAATTTGTGTGTTTTTCGAACTGGCGCTTTAATAGCATTGCTTCCTAATAATTGAAACATTCGTGATGTCTCCTCACTGTGACCAGAGCTTTAGCAGAAGTATAATTTTTAATTTATTTTCTACAATGTTGTCGTACAAGTCAGTTCAGTTAGAGCGGAAAAGTCCCCGCGCAGGCTCGAGCCTTCTGTGGCTGCAATTCAGACCACTAGCTCACCCACTCGAGCATGCGCGAGCCGATTGTGTCGATATTCATTCAATTTTCGACTTTACACTATGGCAGTACGGTCCTATTTTCAATGGCACCAACAAATTGCTTGGACATTTTTCTGTACCGTCGTTACTGACCATTACGATGATGTATAGAAGAAATAAATACAGGAAATACATGTATTTGCTATAAACGTCACGTTTATATCACTCCTGTGACAATACTGATAATAAATAGGTGTATTTACTGAAAACTAATAATGACAATCATCAACACAGCTCTCTAAGTTATATTTGATGGAACATGTCATGTTTTATGAAATATATAACATCACGCCTGTATCCTTCCAAGTCACGCACAGACGTGCACGCACATGTCGCCAGTTATGTTGACTCACATGTAATAGTCAAAATATTTTACCCTCAAATATGACTTTCAGAAAATTGATCATATCTTTGATTATAATTCGGTAGATACACTATAGTTTTATCGCGGATCATATTTTGTAACAACACAATACAGAGCTGTAATTTGCAAATAATATTTGAATTTCGCGGGATAGGGTATACTCGGCCTGCGATCGGGTGTACTCGGCTCGGGATCAGTTGTACTCGGTATCGGGGGTACTTAGCTCGGGTTCGGGTATACTCGGCTCGGGATCGGGTATCCTCGGTTCCAGTCGTGTCTGTTGTCTATGAGCCCGAATTTCTCGCTATTGTCGTTTAGCTCAAAGATATAAGTAACGCGACATGCTCAGTTAGGACCGCTCTGCGTCAATACATTGGTTGTATTGAACTCCTCTTAAATTCCTCGTCCGTTGTGCTGTGTATTGACTCCAATAATGTGTGGCGCGCACATTGACTGTAGGGTAAGGTATGAAATAAAATGTGAGTATTAATGATGATTCGAGTTTTATTTGGACCAAGACATATGACTCCACCAGTTTTTTTTTTATAGCTAATATGTTCTGCTTCTTGACCTTGACCTCGCGAGATTGAAGGCGACGGATGAGGTATTGACCTCATCCGTCGCCCATAAGATGGAGCAAGCGTGCCCACAAGATGTCTGTTCACGCTTGCTTCGAAGGCAGTTTCAAGTGTTCCTTGGTTATTTTGATGTTCCATACATTTAGACCGTGTAAGTATTGTATGAAGTGGGTCGTTAGAAGCCCGAAAGTGACAACCAGTCTTACCAAAGGGTATCATTTTACCACAATTCGCCAGTTATGTTTAGTTCTATGTAAAACGGGGGCCGTAGGAGTCCGCTGGATGCGAGAAGCACAGAACCGGTCGAAGTGACGGAGCTTGGGGGAGGCCTATGTCCAGCAGTGGACGTCTTTCGGCTGAAATGATGATGATGATGAAAAGGGGGCTAGCCCAGCAATCAACCGGGCACAAATCTATACTTTGGGCTTTTTTTTTATTTTTTGGGTGGGAAATCATCAAATAACTTCTCCCGCTCTGGGTGGAGCAGGAGGGCGTGTCAGACTTTTACTGACTAAAACCCACCCGTGTTCCCTCAGTAGCCTGTGTGCCAGGGGCGGCGGTATCTCTTTCGAACAAACCCGCACCCCTGGCAGGATCTATACTTTGGGCTGCTATTGAGGCATTCTAGATAGAAAATCCAATTAAAACGACGCAGTCATGAAACCACGACACTGGAATAAATTGTGCGACGTGTCTTGCAATCGGCGCAACATAAACAATAGGGTATTTTCCACTTTTTCAAAAACTGTTTTAAATTGAAGATTGCGACGAAATATGCAACAGAAAAATAAAAAATCATTGATTTAAATACATTTTTTAAAATAAAAAGGATAAAACTACACTTAATTATAATTAAGCTGTATGAGGTGTTGCGTTATCTATATACTAATAATTAAGAGGAAAGATTTGTTTGTTTGTTTGCATTGAATAGGCTCCGAAACTACTGAGCCGATTTGAAAAATTCTTTCACGGTTGGGAAGCTACACTATCCCCGGGTGACATAGGCTATATTTTATCCCCATATTCCCATGGGAACGGGAACTACACGGGTGAAACCGCGGGGCGCTGCTAGTGTTACATAAGTACAAATTATAAATTATTTTAAGAGCTATAAAAAAATATAAAGCATTTAAAATATTATGTAACCCTCGTTAATCTCCTCGTTGGTGTAGTGGTCGCAAGCGCTACTGCTGAGCATGAGGTACAGTCACGAGCAATAATATGTATACACTTACCAACTTTTAAAAGTAATTTTCTCCAGTCTTACTAATTGTAATCTTATTTTATTATGAAAATATTATTTTGGAACCCACACTGTAATGAAATATCTAAGTTATCTCAAGGCTGCAATCACTATTTAAAAGAAAATCGCTTTTGAATTTGGCGATGTGTTTACATGTTATTGCTCGTGATACTAGGTTCGATTCTCAGGTCGGGCAAAATTTTATTGGATTTTCCTATCTGGAATTTCTCAGTAGTAAGCCCGAGTGTAGATTTGTGCCCGGTTGATGGCAATAGGCTCACCCCTATTACATGGGACTTAAACATAACTGGCGAAATGTGGCTGTACTATAGCTACACCTCTGTCTGGCCAACTCTTCGGGGAAACAAGGCGTGATGATAAGTATGTCACGGTCAAGGTCAATTAATGTCATCCATGAATCCAAAGACAAACATCCCACGAGGTGTCACACAAGCAGGTGTTCCTTTTTTGATGTGAAACATCTATAACCGCACGTAAAACCGATTGCTGGCGTGGCGACGCATACCGTGACGACGCATCGCCACGCTTTATGATAGTATATAAATATAAAGTCTATATGTAGTAGTGTGTACGGTATGGCGACTGGTCGCCATGCGCAAGCGACTGTGCGATTCTCCCACTGGTTCAATCATAATTTTCTGGAAAAATTGGTAACATTAAATTTTTATATTATCCTTTAGCTGCCGACCTGGTCTAAACGTAGCACTTACGCCGACGTGACGACTGTGAGACGTCAAACTTTAAATACTGAAATAAAATGTGTATTTGCATGCTACATTTTTCTATTTTATACATTAAAAAAGATTGGTATTTGAGGTAACAAACTACAGAATTTAAAAAAAATACACGCTATTTTTCAGGTCAAATCAACATTTATTCGAGAGATCACAATTATTTGGCACTAAATTTTAAGGACTTACTTCAGTCTCGTTTTTCTCTAAAATTAAGTAATTAACAACAAATTAACTTATAATATGTCATCTTCTATATACTATTATCAAAATAAAACATAAATCTTACTTCTTAGTTGAAAAACAAAAATAATGACAGCCCTCGAATATTTGGTACATTCACTACGTCCGTTTGCAGTCAATGCATATTTGTAGGCAGCAAGTAGGCACATTGGTTTCTTGCATTTGCAGCAACAGTACTTCGTTCGCCTTTTCCACCGACTGGGACAGATTGCACACGTCTTTCTACCACCTGAATTTGGATTCTGATAAGTTTTTGGTGGTGGAGGCTCGGGCATATCGGCGGGTCCAATAACTCGCTCGATACTTAGCCGCAATTCTCGTGGGATCCTATCATTGTAGACGCGTAATTTCATTTCCGGGAGGACTAATTCACGTGCCAGCATGAGTAAAAATTCTGCCACGACTGATGTCGTCCTTGTTTGTGCACTTGTTGTACAATACATAAGTATTAACACCGCTCATATCTATCAACCTGTAAAACAAAGTTATAGGCCAACGTCGGGTTTTTCGAGAGCACGAGTAATTCGAGCATCTTTTGTCCACCTCATCCATTCCTCCTTTTGTCTTGTTATAGTCAATTATCATAATAGGCTTATTAGTTGCAGAATCAGTCTCTTTGATATGGTGCATAGACGACACCAGTAAAACAGTCTTTTCTAGGCTTAAACACGTAAGACAGCAGTTTCGGCTTCTCGGGAACTGAACCGTCATCATTTGCACGTTTTTTCCGCTCACTAGACGTGATGTTTCTCCTTTTAGGCCTTCTGCAATTAAAAGTATAATTTTAAAGCCGATGTGACGTCAATCAGACACTATAAGCTACCACACATGAATAGCGAGGTGACGACCAAGAGACGTATGAAATTTAGTACATAAACACCGTACTTACGTCTGTGAGACGTCGATCGCTTCAATACGGAGACGTGTGCACTCGCTGCAGGCGCAGCGTCGACTGATGGCTTGCGACGCGGAGGGAGGAAGGTAGCGGGAAGGGCGACGCTGAAGGTGGCGTGATTTTAGAAATATTTCAAAATTAAAAGTTATTACGTCTGTGAGACGTATAGGTCGGTAGTTAAAGGTTAAGCCATATTCGTTCCTGTCCTAATCTGTTCTTTTATGTTTAATACTTGTATAATTTCGGTGTTTCACATCTGCCAGGCGTCCCGTGATGGCTCACAATTTTTTTTTACCTAATACACATGGCTATAAATAGAGCTATACATTTCCTGTTTACGCTGATCTCGCACTGTACGGAAATTCTATATAATGCGAGATCAGTTGATACTGGAAATATATAGCTTGATGTGTAGCCGTGTGTACGTCTAATTATTGAGATATTTGCATATACCTCAAAAGAAGGAGATTTCCGAACACGGAAAAGGGAAATACGCGAAAGGAAGTCCAGAAAATGAAATAATCAATAACAAAATGTTTAATTATTATGAAAATCACAGGCATATTACATTATCCTAAATACATGCAACGGTACAACTGTACAAGGATCAATACAATGTTTGGGACAATCTTAAGCTAACCCCCGATTTTTTTTTAATTTACAAGTTAGGTTGTATGTTGATTATACCTACAATAAGATTCTCAATCGTAACAATTATGGATTTTCACAATTATAATCCCATTAATGAAATCACTTTTTCATTTTCTAATGTATGTAGGTATGTGGATTTCTTTGTAGCGCACTGTAGTCTAAACAGCTTGATGGATTTTAGCTTGAGACGTCGTTAGATCCGCCTCAATAGGGTATTTTCCAATTTGATAAAACCCATTTTAATTTGAAGATTGGGACGATAGATTTCACAGAAAAATAAAAATAAATTTATTTATATCCATTTTCTCCATTAAAAACGATTCAAATCAAATTTATTTTTCGTTGTTTTGAATTTACCGCCAAAACGCTCCTTACGGTGACTTTTTATCACGTGACATCGTGACGTCAGCTTTGTGTAAACAGCACCAGTACAAATACTTAGTTTGGCGCAGTTTTAGAAGTATTTGTGCACAGAGGCACCGCACACCAGTGATTTCACTTTCTATCCATAAAAAATCTTGTTAATTATAAACACGACACTCACTTGTTTACTTAATAACTACTTTAGTTTACACAAAGTTGACGTCACGCGATAACAAGTCAGTCGTGTGGAGGTCAGATAGGCAATCGCTCCATGTAAATTACTGATGATTGATGGTAGAGCTTTAGAAACCGTCTGACACATATATAAGTGAGGGAGACGACGCGAGAGTAACACATAGACAAATGTTTTCCTATTCTCGATGTGTGATATTATCGGCCGCTTATAATTCTATTACAAGCTAATATAATACAGGCAAGACTTAAAGGCACAATAGTATTATTATTTAGAACAAGAGACGACATAATTATACAACACGTAACATCATTATCGGAATTGAGTTAAAAACATAATACAATGACCAACACTTGCATATTTTTTAAATTTATATAGTTATTCACACCCTCTGGTATCTCCACAATGATTTTGTACTTTTTGTGTATAATGTTACTAAATTTTATAATTTTTCTCTAATTTATTGTTGTTTATGAAACCCGGAGGCGCTGCACTCGAAGTTGTGGCCGAGTACGTTTACCTAGGACAAACTGTCCAGTTAGGTAAGTCCAACTTCGAGAAAGAGGTCAATCGTCGAATCCGACTCGGCTGGGAAGCGTTCGGGAGGCTTCGCAATATCTTATCGTACCAAATACCACAGTGTCTCAAGACGAAAGTCTTTGACCAGTGTGTGTTGCCAGTGATGACCTCTGGTACAGAGACGTGGTCGCTCACAATGGGCCTTATCAGAAGGCTTAAAGTCACCCAAAGGGCAATGGAGACGGCTATGCTCGGAGTTTCCCTACGCGATCGAATCAGAAATGAAGAGATCCGCAGGAGAACAAAGGTAACCGACATAGCCAGAAGAATTGCCAAACTTAAGTGGCAGTGGGCAGGGCACATTGCTCACAGAACAGATGACCGATGGAGCCGAAAGGTTCTGGAGTGGCGACCGCGTACCGGAAGACGTAGAGTGGGAAGGCCTCCCACAAGGTGGACCGATGACCTTGTGTAGGCCGCGGGTATCCGCTGGATGTGGGAAGCACAAGACCGGTCGAAGTGGAGGAGCCTGGGGGAGGCCTATGTCCAGCAGTGGACGTCTTTCGGCTGAAACGATGATGATGATGAAACTTGTGTTGTTATTATGTCGTGTATCCAAGTAACAGGCATGTAGCCTATTGTAGATAAACCTACCCGAGGCACCAGTCTCTCACAAAGCTAGCTCCTTTTCCGTGCACTACTGTATAAGTTTCGCATTAAGTACATAACTTGTGTAAGAGAGAGAATAAACGTTTTATATTATTTATGTGTATATACTAGCTGACCCGGCAAACGTTGTTGTGCAGGTAATTTCTAGTGAACAACCCTTATCACTTAGGGGTATGAAAAATAGATAGTAGCCGATTCTCAGACCTACTGAATACGCATATAAAATTTGGTAAAAATCAGTAAAGCCGTTTCGGAGGAGTACGGCAGCTAACATTGTGACATGGAAATTTTATATACAAGATTATTAAGAAAATCGTGTTTACGCGATCAATCGATTTAGTAGTAATTTACGAACAAACTACATTCAGGACTTGCGTCTATTCTCTTCTATCTTCATTATTTTGACCGCATGTGTCACACTTTTCTATTAAAATCTGTATAAGATGGAAAGAGATGACAATAGTTTGATATCATCAACATCATCATCAGTTGTTTTTAACTTTTTTCGATTTGGTTTTAAGATTACCATTCCATTGTAAGTAGTATTGTTATTGGTATATTGATTGTATGTAATTTTAGCAAAACTGTAACGTATTTAAGATAGTAACATGTGGAAACGTAGTGGATTGTCTATTTACTTATAGCATGGTGTGTATCTAGATGTAATTTACAATGTACGATTGTTTGTTTTTCCAAATAAAAAAATAAAATAAAAATATATGGACAATTTCTGAATTTTACAGTACCTAATTACCAGTGATCGGAGTAGGTAGATTGATTTGGGGTCAATGAACTGGCACGTATATATTAGTATGGATATGCCTCCGGGATTTTGAAATGATCTAAACTGCTTTTTATACAATTTTCACCTGTTTTCATATTTTAACGACTGATCCTATGTCGCCTATAAAAATGTGCTATCAAGTAAAATTAAGAAAATTATGCATTTCTCTTGGTGTGTCCACACTATATAGACTTTGGTCGTGCAGATAAATATATCTGTACAGATTTTGAAATATGGTCTTGAAATGACGACGATAAATACGCAGACATACATACAGACTTTCGACTTTTCTCGCACTACGGATTCTTGTGTACTGCTTTCGTCAAACATTCTATAGAAGTTTATGAAAGTCTGTATCGTGTGGACCCAGCTTTATGCCCGGTTTTCGGATCGACAATGACAAAAAATGAAAATTAAACAACGCGAATGGTTTTTGATAATTGTATTAATTCCACCAATCAGTGAGAGTGGTTTTTTGCACTTGACTATTTGTACGTTGATTTTTGTGTTGATGTTCGTTCCAGCAACCGGGCGTGGGTAGAATAAACTTTTGAAGCATCATCTACCATAATAAAATAATGTCTTTTGAACAAAAACAATAATTTAATGACTTATTTTAAATCTAGAAAGAGCTTTTTTATATTATAAACAAAAATAAAAATTATAAAATATGAAAACACAAATTTTTTATTAATTTGTTACAGAATGAATTATAAATGAAGTTCATGCTTGAACCATCGAGCAAGTTACTAAATTTTTGACTTTATTCCAAGAACCATAAACTTCAATATGAAATTGAAAATTTAGACTCGGATCTACAGCCACTTTTTGTATTACAAAACTCAAAGTTAAAGCATTTATTACAATTAAACAATTTACAGACACTTTTGCATTGTCAACTTTATGTTTCTTGGAATAAAGTTCAGAATACTATAACTGGCTAAAAGCTTGCCTTTAACTTATAATTCGTTGTGTAATAAACCAGTTTTAATACCGAAACAAAGTCTCCTACGTATCTATACTCCATTTGGGACAAGATTAGATATTTAACAAACCATTTTTACGGTCCGTTCAACCAATTTTGACTTCTATTGTGTTGGTGGCAAGATAAATGGCATCTGCAGTAAACAGTTGGTATTGTAACTAGTTTTTTGCTTTTATTGCCATCCTTATTCATACGGAATAGAAGTCAAAATCCGTTGTACGGACGGTAAAAAAGGTTTGTTTAAATGTCTGATCTTATTTAAAATTGAGTATAAGTATGAGAGAACACAACATTTTGACTAAGCACATTGATCGTAGCTCGTGCCTTCTTTGTTTGAGAAGAGGTCTTTGTCCACAAGTGGGACAGTTACAAATGGGTTATTAATAATAATGAGTAGTAATCATTAATCTCATGTTATTCGACACCCTTCATTATTTTCTGCTGTCCCTAGTTTTTCTTTCTCTTGTATTGCTTCTGCAGTCTGGAAAAGGAAGGAAATAAATTAATATTTGTTTTAAATGAAATAGTTTCAATCTAGTTGGCCATTTTTTTTTTGTGGTTGGGAAATCATCAAATAACTTCTCCCGCTCTGGGTGGAGCAGGAGGGCGTGTCAGACTTTTACTGACTAAAACCCACCCGTGTTCCTTCAGTAGCCCGTATGCCAGGGGCTGTGGTATCTCTTCCGAACAAACCCGCACCCCTGGCAGGCATCGGCTCTTGCGGGCCCCATCGGTTGGTGCTGACATCTATGTGATGCGCGCGTGGAACACAACGCGTCGTCGACCCATGTTACTAAGTTAAGTTATACTCACGATGCTAGAGTCTTTGGTCTCCAAGTATGGTATGGTGGCCTGCCGACCGAAGAACCTCTTGAAGCCAAAGCGTGTCGACGTGCGAGGGGGCGTGGTGGGCTGCGGAGGGACTGCGGGCTGGAATGGAGAGGGTACTATATGAAAACAAAAAAGAGTGGCACTCCGGGAGTGCCGATAAAGTGAAAACTTATACGAACTTAATTGTAATTAAACTTACAATTTTCATTTAATGCGCTCTTGTACATGTATGTGTATTTATGTCCGTACATACACAATATATGTACATACTTATATACAGAGGTGTCGGTAACGGTAAAAGTTTCGCGAGTTCAATTGTTTTTGTGCCATCTCAACAAATGCCCAACGCGCCTAAAGAAGTTTTCATTAAAAAAATGAACTATATAAAATATATGTGTTTATATTTTATCCTACTAATTATATTAATGTGAAAGTTTGCGTGTTTGCTAATAAATAAAGAAAAAAAAATTGGCACACCGATAGTCTATAAAATAGTTGCTTTGACGACTAGTCAAAAAATCCAAATCGAAAGTCATTTATTCAAACTAGGCTGGTGTCAACACTTTTTGAACGTCAAAAATTACATAAGACAGTCCCAAAAACGCCCGCCCTTCACCACTTCCTAGTGCTTTAGCTGGGAAGAAGAAGTGGCGCAACAAACTCCCCAGCAGCACAGCTGTCTGATATGTTAGAAGAACTTGATTTAATACAATGGTAGGATACGAAATATAAAAATTTAAAATTGTTCTAGATATAATAGACCAATTATCGAGGTCGCTAGCTAGCTACATCTTGCAATTTAACTCATTATTAAAAATAAAAAACAATGAGTAGATTATGTCAACACTAAGTAAATTCAAATGAATTTATACAGTCAAATAAAAACAAACAATTAAGTTAATAAAGATATGACCTGTCAGTAGGCAAGGAAACTCTGGTGAAAGAACACAAACATTGCCTTGAGTTAATCACAGCGACCAACTATTCTTATCGTTTAAGTAGTCGTTGATTGAATAGTATGCCTTTGCGCAAAGGTTGGATTTTACTTTAGCTTTAAACGCATTAAAATTCAAATCTAGCACAGAAGAGGGAAGCTTGTTATAAAAGGTTATACCAAGACCAATAAATGAGTTATGAACCTTATGAAGCCGGTGAAAGGGAGCACGTAGTTTGTCCTTATTTCTAGTATTAATATTATGAAAATCACTGTTTTTAGTGTACAAGTGTATGTTTTGCCTTATATATAAGCCAAGATGAATTGCGATGCCACGGTGAGTATACCAATATCTTTAAAAAATTCTCTAAGAGAAACTCTAGCACCTAGTTGATAAATTGCTCGAACAGCTCGTTTTTGAAGAACAAAAATATTACACAGACATAATGCTATGAAAATAACTAAAATAGACTAACCGCGCTGTGTCAACGTCAGTGTATTGTCTTACTTTCCTGACGGCGTAGGCGGCCGAACTGAGCCTTCCCGCTAGGCTTGATACATGTGAACCCCACTGAAGTTTGGCATCTACTGTTATGCCTAGAAAAACTGCCGAGTCTACAGTCTCAAGTACCTCATTATCTACGACGATGTTCGGTCCTAGATTCTCAACATTCGGTAAGGCGAACTTTATACATTTAGTTTTCTTGGCATTGAGAACTAGGTTATTTGTGGTAAACCAATCCGTAACCATTGCGAGTGCACTGTTTACGTCGTCAAAATCTTGTCTATTCCTATCTACTTTAAATATAAGAGAAGTATCATCAGCAAACAGTACGATGTCACAGATACCCTTTAAATAGAACGGTAAGTCATTAATATATACTAAGAACAAGAATGGACCCAGTATTGAGCCATGAGGTACACCTAACGTTGTTTGTTAGTTGTTTTTTTTTAACTTACATGTTTAAAAAAAACAACTAGACGTCAAAGCAACTATTTTTAAGGCGTTCTGTCAATCGTTTTGCACGAGTGGCTTGTGGGTTACATACACGCGTCGAGCTTAC
This sequence comes from Polymixis flavicincta, assembly GCA_949987655.1. NCBI lineage: Eukaryota > Metazoa > Arthropoda > Insecta > Lepidoptera > Noctuidae > Polymixis > Polymixis flavicincta. The sequence goes on from OX465200.1 coordinate 13,206,318, forward strand.
AGCGTCCCGCGCGTGCAATAATACTTTCAGGATGCTGTTGGGACTGCCATGGCGTTGTAGAGCTTCGGGAATGTTTGTGGCGACGCACAGATTGTTTCCATGCCATCGTGCGGAAGAAAGTGGCTTCACTTCGTCATCATGTCATATTGACATCATCATTTCAGCCGAAAGACGTCCACTGCTGGACATAGGCCTCCCCCAGAAGGGGGGTCTTGCCATAATCGCCACGCTTGGCAGGCGGGTTGGCGATCACAGTATGGTGGTAAAATGCATAGAGAACGCTGCTGCCCATTCTCTAGTAAGTCCCTTAGTCGCCTTCTACGACACCCACGTGAAGTAATGGGATGGTGCTATTCTTTTACGCCCGGCAACACACGGGAACATAAGTATTGTTTTTAGTCTTACTATTTGTTTTCGTGCCGACTGGTGACGGACGTAAAAGAATGTCACCATTCCATTTCTTCCCGTGGGTGTCGTAGAAGTCGACTAAGGGACTTGCTAGAGAATGGGCAGCAGCGTTCTCTATGCATTTTACCACCATACTGCGATCCTCAACCCGCCTGTCAAGCGTGGTGATTATGGCGAAACTCTTTTTTTGGGGGAGGTTTATGTCTAGTAGTGGACGGCTTTCGACTGAAATGATGATGATGAAGTACTATATTAAAATACTAACAAAAATACGTAGTTTAAATTTTGTATGTTTAAGCAGTCTATAATATTTTCAGTGCTGCCTTCTCTTTGTGAGAGGTAGTGGGCCGTAATCCACCACGCGGGCCCACTGCGTGTTGGTAGATGTCACATGTCTTCGAATTTTTGGTTCTAGGACATGCCGGTTTCTTCAAAATGTTTTCTTTGGTCGTTTTGAGAGCAGTGGTGATGAAATTAGTTACATAAAGTAAAGCGCTTGCCTGGGATCGAACCCACGACCTTACAACTCGTAAGTTGGGGCAATGCCACTGGGCCATTATTGCCCTTAAAATTAATTTATACAATTCTTATATTTAGATAGAGACTTTGAAATATTTTCGTTAAAATTCTATGAGAGGTAGTTTTGATGAGACTTACTTGCCCACTGCCCTCCACCGCCCCCCCGCCCCCCGGCCGGCCAGGCGGGCCCTGGCGCCCTGGCGCTGCGCATATACAACATGCAACATACATTATTACCACAACACCTCATTCTTCCTAATTAGAATATTGAGTTAAAAGCCTATTACAATGACATTTTTTTTAAAGCTATCTGTAATTATTATAAAAATCGCTTTGACCCTAATATAGGGCACGTGGGTGTACACAGTGAAACACATGAAATTATCGAAAGGGTGAAGAGTGGGGAGACGTAATGACATATACGTCCATGCGCAATCATTCGCAGAGAACACTAAAAATAGTACATTATGGTACAAGTGTATAACGTTGGTGATTACCGCTAAGGCGCCCAGGCGAGGGTCTTAAGAGAGCCGAGGACGGTAATCATCAATGCACACGTGTATCATACGACGTTTTTCAACACACTTGTGAAGAAAATAATACTAAAAAATCATTTTGTCCTTGGAGTTTTTAGGTAGTAAACTTTCCATAACGTTAAGGGCTTCACATCTTATATTGGGCGGTGTTTCAACCTAAATCATTTTCTTCATAACTAGTACTTGTAGTAATTTTAATGAATAAATAACTATAATTTTAACAGTGAAAACGAGTTGAGATTTTTTAGAAAAATAAAAATTGCAAAATAACGCTGTGAGAGCTCACATCGATATTTTGCGTTCCGAGTTAGATATCACGATTCTGACAGCTAAGAATCGTCATTTTTGTCATCAATACGGAACGCTCGTGATCACGATAAAAGTGTTCACTCAACGTTAAAACATATATTCACCATATTAAACTTGTATACACCACACAATTTTCTTCTTAAATAGTAGCACTATTTCAAATAAATCTAAATTAACTAAAGATTCGATGCGACTTAAAACAAAAAAGCACAACTGTCATTTTTTGACAAAATGGCGCATGTCATGACGTCATCTATGACGATTCGCGGGACGTCGTGTGTGAGCGCGGTCAAATCGATATTATTGTAACTCGGAACGTGGCCTAAAAGAATGACGTTTCTTTTTTTTTTGCTTTTCGCGGATAGGGCTTTAGCCACGTACAAAATGGGGAATTCAAAGTTTTCTTTATTACAGAAAATACTTAAGTTATATTTGAGTGAAAGTTTTATTTATTAAAAACGTACAAGTTGAAATTATCTATTTAATTACGAAGTTAGCTAGTTAGTTTTAGTATTATTTTCTTCACAAGTGTGTTGAAAAACGTCGTATGATACACGTGTGTATTGATGATTATCGTCCTCGGCTCTCTTAAGACCCTCGCCTGACGGCTCGGGTCTCAATGGCGCCTCAGCGGTAATCACCAACGTTATACACTTGTACCATAATGTACTATTATGCAATTAAGTGTTATCGACTTGTGTCAAGAATATCCCGTTGCACCGCGTGCTTGATTCTGCGTCATCGCCCATGGACTAACAAAAATCCTTGTATATAAGGATAGCCACCCATCCACGGACTAACCGCGGCAAGCTCAACCTATCGATCAACCCCTGCGACTATAAACTAATTACTTAACCACACGCCCCACGAGTGTTTACTTAATAATAAGAACAAATTTGTGATCAAGTAATAACAACCGCACGAGTCGATCGACCAAGTTAAGCTACGCTTGCCGCGGTTGATCCGTAGATGGGTGACCATCTTTACATAACAAGACTCCTCCGTGCCTTGGAAAACACGTTAAGCCGTTGGTTCCAGCTATCATTCGTGGATCTTTGACAATCGTCATAGATCTTTAGAAAGTCCGAGAACCAGTCTTACCAAGAGGTATCATATTACTCAGTAACTGGGTTGTGCAGGTCAGGCAGGCAGTTGCTCCACGTAAAATACTACTATTCAGCTGCATCCGACCACGTCTGCTTACCTCCGTGAAATACAAATATCATCATCAGCCTATAATGTTCCCACTGCTGGGACACAGGCCTCCTCTCGGTGAGAGGGAGTGGGCCGTAATCCACCACGCGGGCCCAGTGCGGGTTGGTAGATGTCAGATGTCTTCAAATTTTTTGGTTCTAGGACATGCCGGTTTCCTCACGATGTTTTCCTTCACCGTTTTGATAGCAGTGGTGATGAAATAATTTACACAAAGTAAAGCGCCTGGCTGGGTTTGAACGCACGACCTACAACTCGTAAGTCGCGGCCGTTACTACTTGGCCACCACTGCTGTATATAATACAAGTATGAGTGTACACAATGCTTACAATTATTGTAGTTGCAACTGTTGGCTGTAGTGTCGACGTCGCACGAGGGCGCAGCCCCGGCCTGCTCCCGCGCCAGGCTGCCTGTCCTCAGGTACAGCTTGAGCTCCTCAGCACGCTCCATGTACCTGGAGGAAGGGTTTTTTGCTGTCACAAATAATAGAGTATTTTTCAATTGATTAACAACTATTTTAATTTGAAGATTGGGACGAAATATTTAAACGAGAAAATGAATTTAAATCAATTTATTTTTAATTTTCTGTTACATATTTCGTCCCAATATTCAAATTAAAATACTTTTAATAAATTGAAAAATACCCTATTGTTACATGATTTGTTAGTTTTTATTTTATTTTGTACTAGCTTTTGCCAGGGGCTTCGCCCGCGCGGAACTTTCATCCCCTATTTAACTCCCTTAGGGGTTGAATTTCGAAAAATCCTTCCTTAATCCTTGTCTACATTATAAAGGGAACCTCTGTGCAAAATTTCAGCTTTCTAGGTCCAAGGGTTTGGGCTGGGCGTTGATGAGTCAGTCAGTCAGGACTTCTCTTTTTATTTATATAGATGCTGCACCAGTTGATGTCATCACGTCAACGTCGGCTGTCGCTGAACACCAGCTCTGGGGCTCTATATTGTATAAGGTCGCAGCGGCTTAGGGGCAGAGCTGGGAGAGGGCAGCAAGGGACGAGGGGGGGCGAATTGAACCCCACGATTAATGTTAGGACGTTGTATAATACTACTTGCGGAATGCAAGAGTTCACGTTACGTCACTGTGTTTATTTGTAACGTTATACATGCCGCCACTCACTCACAGTACAGACAATGTGACGTCACGCTCACCCATCCATTTCTATGCCTCACCTGCCTAACTTGGCCGCCAGTGCCGCTCGCCGCAGTGAGTCAGTCTCACAGCCCACACACGGCACCAGGTACAGTAGACTGTCTCTATACGATGTGAATGCCTCTTCTAAATTCCCAGCTGAATCTAATTCTATGGCTTTCTTGATTAGCGTCACCGCCTGAAAGAAATGAGATTATATTACTTAAAATTAAATTATGTTATTTCATATAAACCTGCATGGGCACTTATGAAACGTCAGAAGCTAGGTGCACGGTTCCAAATTGTTGTTTCCTATGGAGAAGAGCCGGCAAGAAACTCCACGGTTACTCTTTTAAAAATAATTGGCTTTAACAATGTTTTCAAATTACAGAGATAATAGGTATGGGAGGACAGTGCAGGCCTGTCAATAAGTACCAGGTACTAAAAAAAATAGAAAATGGTCTAAAAATCTACAGTTTACAAGGCCTACAACGTTCTCATATTCACAAAATATAAAATACCAGCCAACTAAACATTCAAACACATTTGCAGGCACTTTTGAATTGTCAAGGTCGTCAGAATTAAGCTAGTTGCTCATTCCAAAGCCAGTGGCGTGCAGTCCATAAAGACAGAAACACACTGCGTACCCTACCTAAACTAGATAAATATTTAAAACTAATATTATTTTATAAATCATCATCACTGCTTACCACCACAGGGAATACCGGCGTGATGTTTACATACCTTCTCATAGTTCTCCTTGGAAGGCATGTGCTGCAGATCGAGATATTCGTTGTTGAAGAAGTCGTCGTAAGATATCCTGTTGTTGGGGTCGTGCTGTAGCAGGCGCAGGAGGAGCTCGCGGCACGCGGGGGATATGGACGAGTTGGCTGGGATCTGGGAATAGGGTATTTTCCAATTTATTAAAAACTATTCTAATTTGAAGATTGGGACGAAATATGTAACAGAAAAATGAAAGTAAATTGATTTATATCCATTTTCTCAATTGAAAACGATTTAAACCAAATTTATTTTTAGTTGTTTTGAATTTACCGCCAAAACGCTCTTTCCGATGACTTTTACCACGTGACGTCAACTTTGTGTAAACTAAAGTAGTTATTGAGCAAACAAGTGAGTGTCGTGTTTATAATTAACAAGATTTTTTATGGATAGAAAGTGAAATCACTGGTGTGCGGTAGGCACCGCACACCAGTGATTGTGCACAAATACTTCTAAAACTGCGCCAAAATAAGTATTTGTACTGTTGCTGTTTACACAAAGCTGACGTCACGATGTCACGTGATAAAAAGTCATCGTAAGGAGCGTTTTGGCGGTAAATTCAAAACAACGAAAAAGAAATTTGATTTTAATAGTTTTTAATGGCGAAAATGTATATAAATAAATTTATTTTTATTTTTCTGTTAAATATATCGTCCCAATCTTCAACGCATCGTATCGATCGGACGATCGTCCGATCAAACATACTGATCAGTACTGAATGTCCTAATGGCGCTCGAGAAACCAAGGGCAGAGGAGGCGAGAGAGGGGTAGGTACCAAGGTGTGCGCTCGGCTCGACGCCACGCGACGGCGCATTTTGTTTGAATCGTTCGGTTCGATTGTAAGACATTTGAAAAAACCTTCATTAATGAAATGCGTGCTCATCCCATTGTTTGGAATAAATATATTATGTGGTCTACGTTTTCTTTTTTTTAATACTTAGTATTTACAATTAAAGAAATATTGCTCGACAGCAGAAACTGTGCATCTCAAATGAGAGCTATTTCGAGAGTGATCGCATCGCTCACAAACGTTTTCTCATCGTGCGAGCGGTTTCATCGTACGAGCTATGGCAATAGGACAAAAGTTTTATCATCGTGCGAGCGGCTTCATCGTACGAGCTATGGCAATAGGACAAAAGTTTTATCATCGTGCGAGCGGCTTCATCGTACGAGCGATGGCAATAGGACAAAAGTTTTATCATCGTGCGAGCGGCTTCATCGTACGATGAAATCGCATCGCACCGTCGTACGAGCGATGGCAATAGGACAGCGCCTAAGAGCTACAGTGCCACACACAGACACACTTAGTGGTCAAACTTATAATACCCCCTTTTTGCGTCGGGGGCTAAAAAAAGGGTAGAAAGTGACTTTTACAGTGTGAAATTTCCGAGGCACGGAGGGGTCTTGGTATGTAAAGATGGTCACCCATCTACAGACCAACTGCGCCGAGCGTAGCTTAACCTGGTCGATCGACCCGTGCGGGTCTTATTAATTAACAACAAGACCCCCAATTTACAGAATAGTAATCATTAAAATATGAGGTGCAGGACGTAAAAGAATAGCACCATCCCATTTCTTACCGTGGGTGTAGAGAATGGGCAGCAGCGTTCTCTATGCATTTTACCACCATACTGCGATTGCCAACCCGCCTGCCAAGCGTGGCGATTATGGCAAACTCCCCCAAATTCGGGGAGGCCTATGTCCAACAGTGGACGTCTTTCGGCTGAAATGATGGTGATGAGTCATTAAAATCATCAAACAACCTTCTAACCTAGACCTAGGTGAGGACCGGGACCAAGAGGGTTGCAAAAGTCATATATTCAAACTAGGTTGAGAGTCCGCACTTTTTGAACGTCAACGTTACATAAGACAGTCCCCCGACACGACCACCCTTCACCACTTCCTAGTGCTTTATCTGGGAAGAAGAAGTGGCGCAAGGAAGTCCCCAGTAGGTATACAGGGTACATTTTTATCCAGTGCGCAAACTGTAACCATGAATTCAGCATATCATTCTAGCCCTAGTGTAGAAATTTTGTATGAAACGTCTGATTTTTTTTCTCTTTAATTGACGATTTTTTTTTTACGCTTGGTTCTAGAATGATATTCTGAATCTCAGAATACAGAAATAACCAGAAGTCGTGAGAGCGCCTAATACTGAAGCAACAAAAACTACTCATCAGTCACACTGTGACTGTCGTATCGCGCGACGTGTTTTACCGGTGTTCAATTTATTTAAATTATGCCGTCTTGTGTCGTTCCTACCTCTAAAACTTCAGCCAGGCTAAAAAAAAAAACAGGATGGGATCACATTTCATGTGCAGGTAGCGCATTCAGTTATTGTCTTTTTAATTATTTGTTAAATTTGTAATTGTCATCGTGAATAATGGGTCCATCTTGTAAGTGTTGCCAATTTAAGAGTTTTGATTTTCCTTCTTTTTATTACCTACTCAGGGCTTTTATACATTGTAGTATGTATAAAACTACTTTAAAAAATATTTTAAACGACTTAAAAAAATAGTGTCATCAAAGCAAACCATATGTATTAATGCATGTATAGAAAAGGACAATAAAATTTTGATTTCATTATTTTCGTACCCCCAATACTCTCAACATTTACCCTAAAAATGGGCAAATAATGTCTGAGCTAGCAATATTACGCGGGTGGGAAGTGAGGCGAGTGGGGGTCACTTGTTTTTTTTTGGACTTATGTCCAACGCGGCCTCTGGTTCTTTCTGTATTCTGAGTTCTGAATTCATAGTTACAGTTGGCGCACTGGTTAAAAATTGATCCTGTATCCCATTTGTAATTTGAATTTCCTGGGCTACCCTAGAAACAAGAGGTCATTGAATAGAGCTAACAGTGCCCTTACCTCAATAGGTGCTTGTCGCTGTATCTTGTCGACGAGCTCCTTGAACGTGCTGGACGAGTACGGCGCGCGCCCGAACAGACACTCGTACATTATTACACCTGAAAATATGTATTCTTTATAATATGTGGAACACTAATTTGCAGTCAAATTAAATTAAACAAAAATAGTAGTTTTTGAAATTGTTGCACACAAGTGTTTATTATCAAATTATGTGCAGTTTCATATACTACTTACACATTGACATTTTAATTTTATGGCATTTGACATTTCCTTCAGAATATTATTTTTTTCCTAATTAATAAAATTTGACAATGTATTAAAAAAATAGTTAAACATTGTGATTTCACACTAATTTACTTACAAGCTTTTTTGATGGGAATTTTATTTTAATTTTAATATTTCTACACCGGAAACGGATATGTGAAGCTTTTTAATAATATTAAGATCATAATGAAAGAAGACGTGATTATAGTAAGGATAACCTCATTAAATTTAACAACTGCATGAACAATTTGACCTTTGCTGACATTTATCTGACAAATGACCCTAACGAGGCATACAATCGGTTTCTAGAACTATTCTTATGTTTCTATAATTTGTGTTTTCCTTACAAAACAATAACAAAAACTTTAAATAAAAAATCTAAATGGATTTCAAAAGGTATCAAAACATGTAGCAAAAGAAAAAGAAAATTACTATGGCAGTATAGGGCCCTTCCAACGAAAACAAACAAACACATTTTTAAGCAATACGCTGATAAGTTTAAAAAAATCATAAACCTAACACAGAAGTCACAAAATAACCATCACATAAATACTACACAAAACAAATCAAAAGCCACATGGTCAATTATAAATAAATCTAAATATAACTTTCCCAAAGAACCTATTACGGAAATCTTAAGAGACAATATCAAAATTAGAGAGCCTACATTAATTGCAAATAGTTTTAATGACTATTTTATCGACCAAGTATCACAATCAATAAATACAACTAATTCAAAAAGTAATAAAGCACCCTCGAATCAGAACATTAACGCTAACGTAAATAAAATTTTTCTTACCCCTACGACTCCAATGGACATTGATAGAGAAGTAAAGCAATTAAAAAATACCCAAAGCGTGGGTTATGACGGTATCTCTACTAAAGTTATAAAGTGTCTCGTGCGCGCACGCATCTGAGTACGACGCGTAATGTGTGTGTCACATCGCTTACGAATTTACGAGAAGTTTGGAAAATGTCGGTTACGCTTAAGTGTAGTAATTGTAACATCGTTATTGACGAGTTGCTGGCGTATGTGCAGAACAAGATATCGCTTTGTGATGAAGAAAGCCTAGTTAGACTCTGTGCGGCGGCGTTTAGTGGAGATGAGATTGAAAAGTCGAAGTCGTTACTGTTTGAATCTTTACCGACTGACAAAAGAAAACCCGTCCGTAAAGGGCAAGGAAAGGTGAATCGTGCACTCAGTGATATTATAAGTGTTTTCAAATCCCTTCCTGACCTAATGCCGGTGTTCGTGGCTCGAAATTTGGAGAGGCTCCCGCCTATTACTTTTGATCACGTAGACGTGTCAGACGTACTCAAAAAGCTGGTTATACTTCAAGAGGAAGTAAAGAATATCAAAGACTCGTATGCCTCACTCGAACAGTTAGAAATTATAAGGAGGGAGATCCAGAATACGAATAATAATGTGAGTTCAGTCAGTACCCCGGAGGACGTGAATTTTCGTGTGAACACGAGAAGAGGTGCATATAAAAGTGCGAATGTATCGCCCTTGGAGGTATCTGGCCGGCTGGATGCTTCCGGTACAAGCTGTTCGATATCACCCAAGCGCATACCAAATAAACTTAGTCATGTTCACAATATGATTAAGGAGGGTACTCCAAATCCGCTGCAACCTACATTAGCTGCCGGTGGCGCATCGCTAGCATCGCAAGCGAGTGAGAGCGAGACGTCGATCAAGCAGTCGATTGTACCCGAGCAAGCGTTGACGGCGAGTGAACAGGTGATCAATGCGACCGCGCCACAAAAATGTAAACAAACTGATAAGTCCATTCGTTCAGACTTTTCGAATGAGCGGTCAAACGTTGAACGATGGACGACGGTCACTTATCGGAAATCGAGTAATAAACAACGTTTAATAGGTAAATTCGGCTTGGCAAATGATTCAATTGGCAATTTCAAAGCGGCTGAGAGGAAGGTGCCAATTTTTATATCTAACATAAGCGTTAATACTAGCGAGAAAGATATAACAGATTATATCTTGGCAAAAACCAGGATTTCCGTCAAGCTGGAAAGAATACAGTCGAAAAAGATGAATTTAAACCATAAGTCATTCAAGTTCTTTGTGCCAGAGTCTAAGGATGAAACATATTTGGACAGTAACTTGTGGCCAAAAGCTATAATCTTTAGGCGTTTCGTGCACTATAAAAAGAGTGATGCGGCCGGTAATTTAATTACTGGCGACGGCCCAATACCAATTAAAAGTGGATAAACAGATTATTAAATTAGTGAGTTTTAATTGTAAAAGTGTAAAGCGCTCCACTGATTATATACGGGAACTATGTTCCAATTACGATATAATAGCGCTTCAAGAAACATGGCTTTTACCAGAGGAACTGGCGTATCTACATAGTATCAGTGATGATTTCGCCTGTACGGGAACATCAGCTGTGGATACAACGGCAGGGATTCTACGAGGCCGTCCGTTCGGGGGCGTGGCCATACTTTGGAGGAAAAGTGCGTTTAACACGGTGGCAGTGGTTCAGTGTAACAACCCGCGAGTGTGCGCTATCGAAATAGTGTTTAACGAGACGTCAGTGTTAGTGTTCAACGCGTACATGCCCACGGATGAGGTATGTAACTCAGTGGAGTACACGGATTGCCTGAGTGCGGTGAGTGCCATTATAGAGAACTCTAATATAGAAAACTGTTATATTTTGGGAGACTTTAATGCACACCCAACAGGTCGATTTTATGCGGAATTAATACATTTCTGTCAGGAATTTGATTGGAATTGCATTGATATTGAATTATTAGGAATAAACTCCGACACATTTACTTTTGTAAGTGACGCACATGGTACACGCAGGTGGCTAGACCATTGTGTCGTCACAAAAGCAGCTCGTCACTCTGTAGTTGACGCCCGGGTCATTTATGACGTATTGTGGTCGGATCATTACCCACTCGTGATCGAATGTATTTTTGATAATATTTGTCCAAAGCAGTGTAAATTTAATAATAATATAGAAAATAGTGCTGTGTGGGGGGAGAGAAGTTCAGAACAAATACAATCTTATACCATGGCATGTCATGAGAGACTTAGGTCTATTGACTTCCCTGCAGAGTTCAGAAACTGTTGCGATAAAACTTGTAAACAACATTGTCATCGCAACATTATAGACAGTATGTATAATCGAATTCTTCGAGCTTTATCGGAATCGGCTGTGGTGGGTCGAGGGAGCGGCAGACATAGGGAAAGAAAGGTTGTGGCAGGCTGGAACAGGCATGTTGGTAGTGCATACAGGAACGCCAGGCTAAAGTTTAGTGTGTGGCAGGATTATGGTAAACCGTCTACAGGTCCAGTATTTGTGGATATGTGTGAGACCAGAAAGATATTTAAATCTCGTCTGAAGTGGTGTCAAACACACCAAGAGCAGATAAAAGCGGATATTTTGGCCTCGCATCATTCAAACAAAGATTATCGCTCCTTTTGGCGGCACACGAACGGGATGAGTAGTAGGCCTGGCCTCCCTGTATCAGTAAACGGGGTTAACGATCCTGTAGATATTGCCAACTTCTTTAAGGAACAGTTTAAAATAAAATCTCCACTGGGACCCAGCTTGTCTGTGTCTGATGCTCCGGACCGTGATGATCTTCAAACTAGATTTACAGCTAAGGAGATCAAGGGTGTCATTACCACCATGACTAGAGGAAAGTCTCCAGGTCATGACGGTCTGAGTATCGAGCACCTCAAGTACGCGGGTCCTCACTTGCCAAGAGTGTTGGCAATGTTCTTTAACTTTTGTGTGAGTCATGAGTATTTACCCAGTCAGATGACTAGAACTATTGTGGTGCCTATAGTTAAAAATAAAACAGGCGACATTGCGGATGTCAAAAACTATAGGCCTATTTCTTTGGCTACGGTGATATCGAAAGTGCTTGATAGCCTGCTTAATAGACAACTTAATAACCGCATTAAACTGCACGACAACCAGTTCGGATTCCGAGCTGGGCTGTCAACTGAGAGTGCCATCCTGTGTCTAAAGTGGGCTGTCAAGTACTACACAGACCGGAAAACACCTGTATACGCGTGCTTCCTCGATCTATCCAGAGCATTTGATCTGGTCTCCTACAGTATCCTTTGGAGTAAGCTTGAGAAAGCTGGAGTTCCATCTGAACTGATAAATACTTTAAAATGCTGGTATGGAGGCCAGATCAATCAAGTTCGATGGGCTGGGGCTTTGTCGGAGCCGTATGGATTGGAGTGCGGTGTGAGGCAGGGGGGGCTGACCTCGCCTACGCTCTTCAATCTATACATCAATGAGTTGATTGAGACGCTCAGCAAAGAGCGAGCCGGCTGTTACATTGATGGAGTGTGTGTAAACAATATTAGTTACGCCGATGATATGGCTCTGCTGAGCGCCTCGGTTTGTGGCCTTAGGAGGTTGGTGGCCATCTGTGAAGACTATGCCAAGCTTCATGGTTTGGTCTACAATACGTGTAAGAGTGAAGTCATGGTCTTTGGTGCCGGCGGCGGACGATGTCCGGAAACTATACCACCAGTCCATTTAAGTGGAACTCCGCTCACACGGGTAAACAAGTTTAAATACCTTGGACATGTCTTGACCGCGGGCATGAAAGACGATGAAGATATTGAGCGAGAGCGAAGGGCGCTGTCGGTTAGGGTAAATATGATAGCTCGCAGATTTGCACGTTGTACACGGGGTGTTAAAATAAACTTGTTTCGTGCATATTGCACTTCTTTTTACACGTGCAGTCTGTGGGCCGATTATACGCAGAAGTCGTACAGCGTCCTTCGCGTTCAATATAACAATGCGTTCAGGATATTGATGGGGTTGCCCCGCTTCTGTAGTGCTTCAGGGATGTTTGCTGAAGCTCGAGTCGACTGCTTCTATACAACGATGAGGAAACGATGCGCCTCCCTGGTGCACCGGGTGCGGGCCAGCCCCAACCTTATTCTGCGCTGTGTGGCGAGCAGACTCGATTGTTTATATGTGAGTCGCTGCTGCACGCTTTCCAACTCGGTGTTACGCGTGTGGCAGTGATTCACATGTATTCATGGTTTTAGATTAAGTGATTAGAATAGGAAAACTAACATAGGGGTAAGGAATATTGTTACTAACAAATTGAGTCATGTCACTTTGAAAATAAAGATATTATTATTATTATTAAAGCATGTGTCACAGTCTATTGCTACTCATTTAAGCTACATAATAAATCTATGCATTTCCTTTGGAATTTACCCAGAAAAACTAAAAATTTCTGTTGTTATTCCACTCCACAAAAAAGAGGACAAACAAAATATGGGAAATTATAGACCGATAGCTTTAATCCCCATCTTCTCAAAATTATTTGAAAAAGTTATCCATAGTCGACTAAACAACTTTCAGAAAAATATAATATTTTGGTTAAAGAACAAAAAGGATTTCGCAAGGGCAAATCTAGCCAAGAATACCGCCCCAGGACCCGACGGCTTGCCCGGAAAAGCCTGGGTCCTGGCCTTGCAGGCTCTCGGGCCTCGACTAAGAGGGCTCCTAAGCGCATGCTTGGAGGAGGGCCAGTTCCCACTTCGCTGGAAGACGGGGAAACTGGTCCTCATTAAGAAGCCGGGGCGCCCAGCGGACTCTCCGTCCGCTTACCGGCCCATTGTGCTGCTCGACGAGGTGGGCAAGCTCTTTGAGAGAGTAATTGCAGACCGCCTCGTCGGGCGGCTGGTGCGGGTGGGGCCGGATTTGGCGGAGAGCCAGTTTGGTTTCCGCAGGGGGCGCTCCACGGTGGATGCCATCATGCGCGTGCGAGCCCTCACGACGGGGGATGTTGTGGCCCGGGGTGGGGTCGTCTTGGCGGTGTCATTAGACATCGCCAATGCCTTCAACACCCTGCCCTGGAGTTGCATAAGGGAGGCACTCCGGTATCACCGGATGCCGACCTACCTCTGTCGTATGGTCGAGGCCTATTTGACGGACAGGGCCGTCATCTACCCCGGTCACCTCGGAGAGTGGAACCGGCGAGAGATGTCGTGCGGTGTCCCACAGGGATCGGTCCTGAGGCCGCATCTGTGGGACATCGGATACGACTGGGTGCTGCGCGCCGACCTCCCTGACGGCGTCAGTGTAGTTTGTTACGCTGACGACACGCTGGTCCTGGCGCAAGGGAGGTCGTACCAGGCGGCGGCCGACTTAGCGACACAAGGGGTTGCGACAATCGTGGATAGGATCCGGCAACTGGGACTCGAGGTGGCCTTGCACAAGTCCGAGGCCATGTGGTTTCATGGTCCTCGGAATGCGCCACCGACGGGTTCCCAGATAACGGTGGGAGGGGTTCACATCGGCGTCGAGTCGACGATGAAGTACTTGGGACTCGTCCTCGACAGCCGGTGGAACTTCGCGGAGCATTTCCGCCGTTTGGCTCCCAGACTGGAGCGGGCTGGGGCTGCGTTGAAGCGGCTCTTGCCCAATCTAGGGGGGCCAAACGCCTCCTGCCGGAGGCTCTACGCGGGGATCGTGCGGTCCATGGCCTTATACGGGGCGCCGGTCAGGGCGCCTACATTGAGGCGCCAACCAGCTCGCAAGCTGAGGGCGTCCCATAGGGTCATGGCCATACGGATGATGCGAGGATACCGCACGATCTCCGGCGAGGCGGCGGGCCTCCTTGCCGGATTACCGCCATGGGATCTGGAGGCAAAGGTCCTCGCGCAAATATGGGAGTGGCGCGAGGAGGCCAAACGCCGGGGCGTAAGTCCGCTGCCGCAGGAAATCGCGGCACAGCGGACAGAGCTCCGGCGGGATCTCATGGTGACATGGAGAGAGCGATTGTCGCAACCCAGTGCTGGGCACGCCACGATTGCGGCGGTAAGTCCCCTCTTTGAGGAGTGGTTTGAGAGGCGGCATGGCGTCCTCACTTTCCGCCTGACGCAGGTCCTCACCGGACACGGTTGTTTCGGGAGGTTCCTGTTTCGGATAGGGCGGGAAGAAACGCCCGGGTGTTTCCACTGCGAAGATCGCCCTGAGGACACGGTGGAGCACACGGTGGCGGTCTGCCCTGCTTGGGCGGAGCACCGCCGTGTCCTCGTGGAGGCGATCGGCGGCGGCGATCTCTCGCGTCCGGCCCTGGTCCAGGCCATGGTACGGAGCGAGAGGGCATGGGGAGCCGTCACCTCCTTCAGCGAAGCAGTGATGCTCGCGAAGAGGGAGGCGGCGCACGTGAGGGAGAGGCAGCATATGCGCCCTCGCGACCCCAGCCGCCGCAGGATACGGAGACGCCCTGGGCGTCGGGAATCCCAGGCCGATTTCCGGCCACCGTAGGCATGGGCTTGCCCAGCCAACACATAAGCCAGATAGTAGCGAAAATATACCACAATAAGCAGTGTCAAGCTTTATTACTTTTGTATTACAACTGATGTTATGCCTTTATTTTGAATAAGAGAGTTCTTAAATTAAAATAATGTTGTAAGCTTACTAAATTCTGTATAAAGTTCGCGGTATTTTTTTTAGCTGAATAGTAATCAAGAGTAGAATCTGCTAAACAAGCGATATTCAAATAAAAGTAATTCAAACAGCTATTATCTGCACAGTAGCTGAAGTTTTTGCATTGTCCTGTATAACATATTTAAGCAAAGCAGTTAAACAGCAAAACGCTGAATATTATACGAAATATTTTCTTTAAGCTGCATAGTGTACGAAATGGTGCTAATTTATTCAGATGCTGAATAATTTAGATTTTTTCTGCATTACACAGCTGACTTCTGCATAATTGAAAATAAACTCCTTGTTTTACCTAACTTATAGCGCTATAAGCGTACTATTGTCTTTATGTTCAGCTTAAAACAATATCAGTTACAACTTATTACGCAATGCGTCATTCATAGTAGTACTGTAGATAACTTTAAATACCTAATAGTGGGTCCTACCTACCTATATTAGCAGGTCCCATCAACCTCAAATATTCATGGATTTATTTTCTATAAAAAAGAACCCTAAAAAGCTGAATAAGGGTATACTGCATTATGTAATTTAAGACCTTTCTCTGAGAAATGTATAATTATTGTACTTTAAACCAAATAATTTCTGGATATGTAGTCGTATGTGAACTATTATGCAGAAATAAGCAAAATAATCACTGAAATATACACTTTTATTCAAATTGGCCGTCCGCCATTAACTACCTAACGTTCGACATTCTTTTTATAAAAATCGTCAACATTTGAGTATCTTATGAAACACTTTGTTTAGTGAGTAGGAAACATTAGCCGTTAAGTATACAAAATTTTATTCTCATTATTTGCTGGGACTGAAATTAGATAAAGAGTAAAGATAATTTAATTTCAATATTATTTCACATTTGTTTACCTTTTAAAATGTAGCTTTATCTTAAGGCGCTCAAAAAATGTACAATAATCATATTGATAATTCACAGTAAAGTGCCATGCGTTTATATAATTCACCTTAAACTTACTTAAAATGTATGAAACAATTTCCTTACCAAATTTTTGAAGACGTACAATTTTTTGTAGGTAAAGTAGGTAACACAAAATAATTTCGTCACAATGAAAAATACATTTATACTTTTTTTACTTGCATAATTTCTTTGTAAAACTACTCCTGAGATCGGAATTTTGAATATCATTTGAATATCTGAACTCACAAATTAACAACTGCATAAAATATGTATAATTTCTGGACTAAAGAAAAATCAGAATTTATGCAGAAGATATTCAGTATGTTGTACATTTATTCAGCTGCTATGTGGCTGTTAATCAAATGATATCCAAATTGAAGCAAGATATTTTGTGCCCAAATTGCTTAAATATCATCTGTATAAGCGCTTACACAGAAGTTATACAAATACTTTATCCCGCTTAAAGTCAAAAGAATTGCTTTTACGCAAAATTTATTCAGCTAATCTGTGTTGGCTGGGTGCGGACGGCGAGTAATGGGTAGCTCGCTGTCCGGTAAGGACCAAGCCCAAGTCGACGGCGCGTTGTGTTCCACGCGCGCCTCAAAGAGATGTCAGCACAAATAGTGATGGGACCCGCAAGGGTCGATGCCTGCCAGGGGTGCGGGTTTGTTCGAAAGAGACACCACAGCCCCTGGCTTAAGGGCTACTGAAGGAACACGGGTGGGTTTTAGTCAGTAAAAGTCTGACACGCCCTCCTGCTCCACCCAGAGCGGGAGAAGATATTTGATGATTACCCACCCAAAAAAAAAAAAAAAAAAAAAAGGGCAAATCTATTAACATTGCTATTTATGACCTAATCAAAACAGTTTTGACTGATATGGATCAAAATAATCCAATATGTGCTATCTTCATGGACATGAGCAAAGCATTTGACCGTGTTGACCACAAAGTTTTGCTCCAAAAATTAAACATGTACGGCATAAGAGGTAAAGCGCTCGACCTCATCTCTTCATATATTTCTGACAGAAAACAAGTAACAGAAATTACACGAATATGCCAGAGAACGCGAAATGAGATCAAATATAAATCCCATGTTAGGACTATAGAATTTGGAGTTCCACAAGGTAATGTTTTGGGTCCCTTATTCTTCCTAGCATACATTAATGATCTCCCTAGACACGTCAAGCAACCAATGGTACTGTTTGCTGACGATAGCACGGTAATAATAAAATGTGACAAAGCAAATGATTACGAAGATGAAATCAATCAAACATTAAGTACAATTATCCAATGGTTAATAAACAACAACCTTACAATAAATATGGAAAAAACAAAAATAATGCACTTTCGCCAAAGAACTCAACCTAAAAACATTAATGTTAATTACGACGGACAGACAGTACATTCTGTAACAAATACCAAATTTCTGGGAATTGATATAGATTACAATTTGTCATGGAAAACACATGTAGATAATCTCTGTAAAAGAATCAATAAATTCTCATTCGCTCTCTACAAACTGACCAAAATTGTCAACAAAGAAGCCGTCTTAACGGCTTATCACGGACTTGTTGCACCTATATTAAGATATGGTATAGTGTTCTGGGGCAACTCGGTAGATAAGGAATTTGTATTCAAAGCCCAAAAGAAATGCATCAGAGCAATGTGCTATCTAGATAGTACTACAAGCTGTCACGATTACTTTATAAATTTAAAAATTCTGACATTACCTTCCTTGTACAGTCACGAGCAATAATATGTGTACGCTTACCAACTTTTAAAAGTGATTTTCTCCACATTTACCAATTGTAATCTTATTTTATTATGAAAATAATATTTTTGAACCCACACTGTAATGAAATATCTAAGTTATCTCAAGGCTGCAATCGCTATTTAAAAGAAAATCGCTTTCGAACTTGGCGATGTGTTTACATATAATTGCTCGTGACTGTACATATACGAATTAAATCTTTTTGTAAAATCGAATCCTAGCTATTATAAGACTGCTTCTAAAAGTTATTACAGAAAATTACGTGGCAAAAAAAGATTAGACGTAGAAATACCGTATGGGAAAACGGCGCCACTCAATAAAAGTATTATTTGCATGGCATCACTGGTTTATAACAAATTGCCAGATGACAATAAGAAGTTACCTACACATCTGTTTAAGAAGAAACTATACACATTCCTAATTAAAAAGTGTTATTATAATGTTAAAGACTACTTCGAGGATAAAGATATTGTATTTTAACTATAACAATTTTTTGTACATTAACTCAATACAATAATAATTACAATTACTGTGACATTATTAATTGCTTGACATTACTGTTATAATTTATTTGTTCAGATTTAATTTAATTGACTATTTATGTATGTTTTCAGTGACAATGTAATTTAATAAGAAAACTGATTATGAATAATATTTGTCTTATATAAAATAAATGTGATAATGTTTCCTAATACCTATATTTGCACATCTCATATTATGGTTATAATACAGTGTACCCTATGAACATTTACAACATCCTCTGAACCTGTAATATGCAAATAAATGATTTGATTTGATTTGAATGTACCGTATACTCAGAAATAAATATACTATTACTATTACATCGTCATCTGTCATACATTGGAATTGAACTTCTCTACATAGTTTAAAACATAGTTGCTTTTCGTGTCTGTACGCTTAGATCTTTGAAACTATATCATCAACTGCCTAGCCTTTTCCCAACTATGTTGGGGTCGGCTTCCAGTCTAACCGGATGCAGCTGAATGCCAGTATTTTACATGGAGCGACTGCCTATCTGAACTCCACAACCCAGTTACTGGGTAATACGATACCCCTTGGTAAGACTGATTGTCAGACTTTCGAGCTTCTGAGGACCCGTAACGACTGTCAAAGATCCACAAATGATAGCCGGGACCAACGGCTTAGCGTGTTTTCCGAGGCACGGAGGGGTCTTGGTATGTAAAGATGGTCACCCATCCACGGACCAACCGCGGCAAGCGTAGCTTAACCTGATCGATCGACCCGCGCAGCTAATGTTACTTAGCCACAAACATCTTTTAAATACATAGATCTTTTTTTTTTGGTTGGGAAATCATCAAATAACTTCTCCCGCTCTGGGTGGAGCAGGAGGGCGTGTCAGACTTTTACTGACTAAAACCCACCCGTGTTCCCTCAGTAGCCTGAATGCCAGGGGCGGCGGTTTCTCTTTCGAACGAACCCGCACCCCTGGCAGACGGTACAGATCTCAAGTGCGCATGCGGCACGTCCCCAGACACTGGCCCACCTCCCATCCTGCACTGCATGCTCTATCACCCGAGCATTTGATGATCTTTTGAGTCACTGAGCGGTGTTAGCGCAACTGAATTTTAGGCCAAATATATTTGAAGTTTTTCTATCGATACGTTAAGAAGATGTATAGCAGTTTGTAGGAGAATAGCTAACATCACGCGGTTACAAGAACCGAATGCTCCTCAGTACAGATTGCGGCACGTAAGTTGAACCAAATCAGAAAAAAAAAAACAACCGAAGGCATGAGCGCGTGCATTTGTTGCCTCGTTCGAAAAAGAGTCACCTTCTATCATAGTCATTGATGTGTGTACTGAAGTTTGGAAAAATTACAGATCGCGACACGTAAGTTGAACCAAAATCCACCATTATCGTTCAACTTACGTGCCGCGATCTGTAGCAACATTGAGCACGCGGTAGACATTTTGTCATATATATGTAGGTCCTTACCGACGCTCCACAGGTCGACCCTAGCGTCATACTGCCCGCTGATCATCTCGGGCGCCATGTACAACGGAGAGCCGCGCACCGACCGGCCTGCCTCCGACGTCATGTGCTGGGCGAAACTGAAATATCATTACAGCACGTATTTATGCATGTATGCACACACACTAATATCGGTAATACGGGGTGACCATTGACATTAACTAAGAAATAAATCTACAGGGTGTAAAGGAAACGCTTCCGAAAACGAAGACAGGTGATAGAGCTTGGTGATTCTTGATACAGTACCATCAAAAAACCTTTTTTTTACCTATTTTTTTAGCGTATTTTGTACACTATGCTGTGAGAACAGTTAAATGAACCATATGATTTGAGATTAAACACATTTAAAGATGGTTGAGGCATGAAGGTTTAGGCATCCTTTGGAAAACGCCGCCAAAATAAAATACATAAATAGAAACATTACAGAACCGTCAAACGTTTTAAATTGATGCAAAATTACCAATTGAAGGCGAAATGTTATTGGTATCCGTTTGCATTTAAGTTGTATATAACCTACGTTCTGGCTTCGGAAGCGTTCCCCTTACACCCTAAATAGGTGCCAATGTTACAAAGAACTACATTTAACTAGCAGCTTCGCCCGCGTTAGCCTATTTACACGAAACCTCAACAAATTATACACGTAAACCTTGCTCATAAATCATTCTGTCTATTGGTGAAAACCGCATGAAAATCCGTTCAGTAGTTTTGAGTTTATCGCGAACAGACTTCCATACAAACGCGGCGGGGGACTTTTATTTTGTAATATGTGGTGACAGTGATTTGTGCGTTTGTATGTAGGGGTAATCTCTGGAACTACTTGCCGGTATTAAAAAAAAAAATTGCATTCGGTAGCCCAATGCTTAAGGGAGGTTATTTAAATTAAGGTGCCCAGTAAAAAGAAAATTAATAATACAACAGGTGAAAAGTGTTCTTTGAACGATTGGCGGAGGCCTTTGGCCAACAGTGGGACTATATGTATAGGTAAATTGAAAAATATATCCTGATGGATGACTCCTGATTAATATACAACATTTGGTCGGACCTGGGAATCGAACCGAGAAGGACTCAGCTATCGCGATTAGAATCTCTAGACCGACGTACCATAGCGCCCATTAGTTACAAATAGAATGTTTCAACTGGAGCAGTGCTGGCCCAGTGGTAACGGCTGCGACTTACGAATTGAAGTTCGTAAGTTCGAACCCAGACATACGCTTTACTTTGTGCAAATTATCTTATCACCACTGCTCTCAAAACGATAAAGGAAAATATCTTGAGGAAACCGGCATGTCCTAAAACCAAAACTTAGAAGACATGTGCTTGTGGCTAAGTAAGAACAGCCGCACGAATCGATCGATCAGGTTAAGCTACACTTGCCGCGGTTGGTCCGTGGATGGGTGACCATCTTTACATACAGAGGCCCCTCCATGCCTCAGAGAACAGGATAAGCTGTTTGTCCCGCCTGTCATACGTAGATCTTTGATAGTCGTCACGGATCGTCAGAAATCCGAAATGGGGTATTTTAAAATTTATTAAAAACTATTCTAATTTGAAGATTGGGACGAAATATGTAACAGAAAAATAAAAGTAAATTGATTTATTTCCATTTTCTCAATTAAAACGATTTATTTTTCGTTGTTTTGAATTTACCGCCAAAACGCTCCTTACGATGACTTTTTATCACGTGACGTCAACTTTGTGTAAACTAAAGTAGTTAGTAAGTAAACAAGTGAGTGTCGTGTTTATAATTAACAAGATTTTTTATGGATAGAAAGTAAAATCAGTGGTGTGCGGTGCCTCTGTGCACAAATACTTCTAAAACTGCGCCAAACTAAGTATTGGTACTGGTGCTGTTTACACAAAGCTGACGTCACGATGTCACGTGATAAAAAGTCATCGTAAGGAGCGTTTTGGCGGTAAATTCAAAACAACGAAAAATAAATTTGATTTTAATGGTTTTTAGCGCAGAAAATGGATATAAATAAATTTATTTTTATTTTTCTGTTAAATATATCGTCCCGATCTTCAAATTAAAACAGTTTTTATCAAATTGGAAAATACCCTATTCCAACAAACAGCTATCGTACTACCCAGTAACTGGGTTGTGGAGGTCAGATAGGCAGTCGCTCCATGATAACACTAATCAAAACGACTCACCCGAAATCAGCGACTTTCAACATATATTTGCCGTCTGATCCTTTATGCAACAATAGATTGTGAGGCTTCAGGTCCATGTGAACTACACCTGGGGAACGAAAATATAATTATGAAAATTAAATACGTTTTTAAACGGCATGACAATAGTTGAATGCTTTCTCAACTTACCCTTTTCTCTAAGAAACTTTAATGCTGAAGCCAACTGTTGGAGAAAATATCGAACCTGTAAAAATTATGACTAATGTTATATTTATTATAATAAGGTACATTTTAAAATTGAAAATAAGCGTACAATGAGTGTATAATGGGGGTGTGATTTGGGTCAGTTGTGTTGGAGTTTATCATGGAATCTATATTTTTTGTATAACCGTGGAAAAAAAATTGGGCTGGGGTCTAGAATGATATGTTTAATTCATGGTTACAGTTTGCGCATTGGTTAAAACATTATCCTGTATGTAATGATTATTTAATAAATATTAAAAACGTTAATATCCCCACGGAAATATCTACGTCTGTTGTATAAATTGTTTGAATTTTATAACACTAGCTGAGCATAATCAGTCTGTAATATCCCCACAGCTGGGACGCAGGCATTCTCTCTATGAGAGCGAGTGGGCTGTAATCAAACACGCGGGCCCACTGCGGGTTGGTAGATGTCATGTCTTCGAATTTTTGGTTCTGGGACATGCCGGTTTCCTCACGATATTTTCGTTCACCGTTTTAAGAACAGTGGTGATGTCAGACATCGGGGCTATTGCCACCACTGTTCGCAATGAATGTTAAAAAAAAGTAGCCCCACAAGTTGATATCAATTAGTTAGGGGCAACCTACAACAAATTTTCAAGTTACATAGCTGATAGTTACGTGACAAAATTTCTTTCAATTCTCATTTTTAAAACTTTAAAAATATGCTAGCCATAAAAATAAGTTAGTATATCTTTAAAACAGTAGGTATCTCAATAAATTTTATACGACAGTCACCTGTTTCTCTGGAACTCGTCCATATCTGTGTATATATTTGGACAAGTCGCCGCCGCAGCAGAACTCCATTATTATGTAGATATTCCTGAAAATAAACCATTACCATTTAAGTTAGCATAAGTAGAGCTCTGATTCCTGGGACGCGGTGGCCTTCTGCGGAACGGTTAACTCGCAGAATTTAGCTGTAGAAAGGGAAAGAGAGATCACGGGTGCTCTACCGTCCCGCAGCAGGTGCACCGGGCGTCGGCGGAGGGCGGACAATGGTCTCTTTCAGACCCCCTTATAACAGGTCCTAGGAAAACAGGGGTGATTTTAGTCAGTAATAGTCTGACAGATGCTTCTGGCCACCCCAGGGCGGAGGGTATCCATGAAGATTTCAATAGCAAAAAAATGATATGATATGGCTAGTGACTATTGAGATGACGACTGATAGAGAAATATAGAAGAGAAAGATATGTTGTGCCGACCACAATTTGGGATAAGGGTAGGAGATTGAATTGGGCTTTTGGTGAATGAGTTAATCAAGTGAAGTAACTATTGTATTTTTCAGATCTCAAGTCATTGAAAATTTGCTTGTTAATTAACTTAATCAATCATCTTATTTTTTATTTCTAGAAACAAGGAAGACTTAGCTAAATTGCTAATGTAATGATAAAATTGATTAGACAATTGATTAGTTAAAGTAAATCAATTCTATTTATCTCAAGTTTCAAGTTATATTATTAGGTAAATCTTAAAAGATAAACAAGTATGATAATAGTATATTTTCTGTAACATTAATGTGTTTTTACAATAACTAGTATTACGTCATCTTTATTACACATGCAGCAAAGTTCAAAATTTAATGTTTTTTAATTACAAGTTATTTTCCGCATTTGAGCTAGCAATTGATTAGTTGACTGCCTCGTTGGTGTAGTGGTTGCAAGCGCTACTGTTGAGCATGCGGTCCTCGTTTCGATTCCCAGGTCGGGCATAGTGTTTTGGGGTTTTTCTATCTGGAATTTCTTGGAGTCTTGGTTAGTGCCTGGTAGATGGCAATAGGCTCTCCCCCTATTACTTGGGACTTAAACATAACTGGCGAAATGTGAGTGTACTATAGGTATACCTCTGCCCAACTCTTTGGGGAAACAAGGCGTGAAGATGCGATGATATGTTATGTAGTTAACAATTTGACACAAAAAGTCTGGCTTTTTTATTTACTCTTTTTACATCGCGGCACGAAAGTTGAAATAAAATCCGCCATTTTGGTTCAACTTACGTGCCGCGATCTGTCATCATCATCATATCAGTCGAAAGATGTCCACTGCTGGACATGCCTCCCCCAAAAGGGGGATATGTCATAATCGCCACACTTGGCAGGCGGGTTGGCGATCGCAGTATGGTGGTCAAATGCATAGAGAATGCTGCTTCCCATTCTCTAGTAATTCTCATAGTCGCCTTCTACGACACCCATGGGAAGAAATGGGATGGAATGGGCCACAATCTATATATGCCTTTATTGTGTTACTCACTTGTCATCCCAGGTAAAATTCTTCATATGAACAATATGAGGGTGCGTCAAAGTCTTCAGCAGTCGTATCTCCGTGATCAGGTTGTCTACGGCCGAGCCGGAGTACTTCACTCGCGACTTGTCCACACATTTTATAGCTACAATAGAGCGTGCTCCTACCTGTGGGATAAAATAGCATAGTAATAATTCTTTAGAACATGAGGGAAATTGATTGGGATTGTGTGAGTAATGATATGAAAGAGAAGGGAGTGAATAATAGCGTGACGGTTGACAGGGGAGAATGGAAGAAGAAAACTTGTTGCGTCAACCCCAAGTCATGTGGAATGAGGGCAAGAAGACGATGGAGTCTGTAACTGAAGTTTCTGCTGGCGCCATGGAACAAAGGTTTATGTATTTAATTTAAGGTATACAATATATATGCACAATGTCACAGGATGTAAATATATCCTGGCACACAGGCAACTGACGGAACATGGGTGGGTTTTAGTCAATAAAAGTTGACACACCCTCCTACTCCATCCAGAGCGGTAGAAGTTATTTGATGATATCCCACCCTCAAAAAAAAAAAGGCATTGTCCAGTGAAATATTAACAATGAAATGGTAATTAATGTAAGCATGTATGTCTATAATGTTCCCACTGCTGGGACTGAGGCTTCTTCTGTGTGATAGGGAGAGATATGTTTTTGATCAAATAGGCCCAGTATGGGGTTGTGGGATTATAGTACCTACTTAATCATAAATCTTTATTTAGGTTTGTTTTATTACAGAGACTAGTATTTAACAATTTTAAATAGAGAAACCAGTAGGCATTAATTATGAATGCCTGGAAGATGACACAATAACAGTTAACATGATACAGGTAGTTATTTAACCAGTGAGTTCTTACTTTTTATGTCACTTAAAAATCATATAACCGTACTATTTGTTCGCTTTACATTAGTATTTGCCTTCTAAAGATAATATAAAACTTTATTGTTTACATAGAAACAAAGAAGATTAGAAATTTAGAGTTTTTTTACCTTTGTGTATGCTTTGTAGACTGTAGAATAGCTCCCGGAGCCTAGTTTTTCAGTCACCACATACCCGTCTATTTTAGGGAAAGCCATTTCTTAGAATAATTAATGTTATCGATGAATTTTCCTCATTTTTTCAAATAATTTCAGAGTTTTGATAACGAAAATGTCACAGACTCACAGATGTCATTGATTATTAGGCCGCTTTCCGAATTAGAAAATTAGAGCTGTGAGTGCTCACATCGATATTTGGCATTCCAAGTTAGAAATCACGATTCTGACATTTTGTCAACAATACGGAACGCTCGTGATCGCGATAAAAGTGTTCACTCAACGTTCCCTACGTTCTGAGATACAATAATATCGATTTGAGCGCGCTCACACACCCGTTGCGAATAGGGTATTTTCCGATTTCTTAAAAATACACATTATCTCAATTAAAAACTATTAAAATCTAATTTATTTTTCGTTGTTTTGAATTTACCGCCAAAACGCTCCTAACGATGACTTTTTATCACGTGACATGTGACGTCAACTTTGTATAAATGGCACCGGTACAAATAATTAGTTTGGCGCCGTTTTAGAAGTATTTGAGCACAGGGTGCCTCTGTGTGCACACCAGTAATATGACTTTATAACCATTTTATATCTTGTTAATTATAAACTCGACATTCACTTATTTACTTACTAACTACTTTAGTTTACACAAAGTTGACGTCACGTGATAAAAAGTCATCGTAAGAAGCCTTTTCGCGGTAAATTGAAAACATCGAAAAATAAATTTGGTTTAAATCGTTTTTAATTGAGAAAATGGATAGAAATCAATTTATTTTTATTTTTCTGTTAAATATCTCGTTCCAATCTTCAAATTAGAATAGTTTTTGAAAAATTGGAAAATACCCTATTGGCGTGAGCGCGATAACGATTTCCCGCGAAACGTCATAGATGACGTCATGACATGCGCCATCTTGCGATAACGCCGACCATGCAAATTTACTAATATCACCGTGAGCGCTGTCAGATATGACAATTGGGCTGTTTTGTATTGATTCGCATCGAATCTTTATCTAACTTTGATTTATTTGAGCACTTTTATCGCGATCATGAACGTTCCGTATTGATGACAAAAATGACGGTTCTTAACTGTCAGAATCGTGATATCTAACTCGGAACGCAAAATATCGATGTTAGCGCCCACAGCGCCATTTTTCTAATACGGAATGCGCCCGTTAACATACATTCACCGTATTAACTTGTATAGATCCCACATTTCTCTGAAGATGGCGTATGTTATGACGTCATCTATGACGATTCGCGGGACATCGTTATCGCGCTCACGCCGCGCCACTTCGGAACGGGGGTGAGCGCGCTCAAATCGATATTATCGCAACTCGGAACGATTAGGAGTGCATGATCTAAACGTCAGTGTCAGGGGTGCGGGTTCGTTTGAAAGAGATACCACAGCCCCTGGCATACGGGCTACTGAAGGAACACGGGTGGGTTTTAGTCAGTAAAAGTCTGACACGCCCTCCTGCTCCACCCAGAGCGGGAGAAGTTATTTGATGATTTCCCACCCAAAAAAAAAAAAAAAAAAAAAAAAAAAGAGTGACATACAATTTATTTCGTGCTACCAATTTTGTTTGTTCTACCTGATGTGGTAGATTTTTGGCTACATAACATTCTTTTTACATACAATATTTTGATGTATGTAGCAGGTGTTATTTGTAACTTTTAGTAGGTAGATAAATAAATAAGAGAATATTGGTGAAAATGGTTGCATATTTTTCAGAATTTGTTTATCTAGATTTTACTATAATCCAAATGAAGAAAAAAAGCAAAGGGTTAGGCCGTACGCATTACAAACCACTAGATAATAGTGTGACGTGCGTGATTCTCGCAATAGGGCGCGATGACCAGAAATGTTAATGAGCCGTAAAACAAATGATTACATACTAAATTCACGCGTTTACATCTTGGGGATAGGTAGAAACCATCGAACGTGAACAAAATAAATAAAATAGTACTGTTCTGGCAATTCAGGTTCAAGTTAATGTTATAAGTTTTATACAGATTTTATTTTTATTTATCCCTTTTTAAATCACTCAATCCAGCTTATTTATTCATTTGTGGACCTACTTATATCTTTATTCTTTTTTCTTTTTTTTTTTTTTTTTTTTTTTTTTTTTTTTTTCTTATATCATTATTTCAGAATCAGTGCTGGCCCAACTTAAAAGTCAGGAATTACTAATTCGAATCTGGGCAGACCTTCGACTTATGTTTGTAGCATACATCAACCCGCAAATGGGTAAGCAGCGTGGTGCATTACGCCCCTTCCCATTCAAAAGTTCAATTGCCAGCTGTGGGAACATTACCTATAGGTAGAGCAGAATTAAAAAAAAAAATCTACCTATAGGTAGATTTTTTTTTTAATTCTGCTCTAACACTTAATGTGAATTTTTGTATGTTTGAATGTTTGTTAAGTAGGTACTAAATCAGAAAACAGATTTGCACTCACATAGTCTCACCTCACATAAATAGTTTAAGATGACACTTGTCCACATTTTTTCCATATAAACTTCGGGAGGGTTTTATTCCACTGTTTGACTATGTACCTACATCAAAATTAAAAAAATACAATTATTGTCTGTACGGACACACAATACTAAAACAAAAAGCCATTAAAAAGTTATGAGCAACAAAGATTCGTTTTTCTTATTAATTTAACCTAACTTTGGGCGTGTTTAAGTAATAAAATGAGTGTAAAATCTCGAAAATCAAGTCGGTACCGATAAATAAAGCTCAACTATCGAAAAGTTCAATAAACTTAAGTGGTCATTGATTTATGCAGTGGTTTTTTCAGAAAACCTGATCTTCCGAAGGACTTTTCTTAATGTTTTACTTTAACTGATCCTGCAGCTCAATCAAATACAAATACAAATACAAATATTTATTGGAACAAAAAAACACATTACAATTTTTGTGTACGTTAAAACTGCGTTAGTTTAGTAACTGTGGCGCAGTTATTAGCGCCCACCCCAATAGCGAAGGACAACTGAGTTCCATAACAACAATTTTGTTTATGGTTATACTTAATAAGTAGAAAACTAGACAAACATTTAATGATAATGAAAAACTAGAACTAGACATTATCAATAATTGTAGCAGTATAAGTGGGTGAATGTGCGTGTGAGTGAAAGTGTGTGTGTGTGAGTGAGTGAGTGTGAGGAGGGTGTGGGGGTGCGTGCGTCTGAGTATGTGTGGGAAGGGTGCACGTAAATGTATGCGGAGAGTGTGATACTGTTGTAATTTAACTTTGTATGAGATTCTCTGTTTCCTCATAAGACAGGCTTAGGAGCCATTTTTCAATTTTCAGTTTACACTCTCGTAACGAGAGCGGATAGATATTTAATTTCTCATTAATTTTGTTGTAAATAACAGGACTCCAAAAGTTATGTGTCTTCTCACAATTACAAGATTAGCTCTCTCAGTCTGACATATTCTGTTCACTCTACGTTTTGCAGTATTGAGATTAATCAATAATGTTGTGCGTGTAGACTATCGTCTAACTACTCATCACGGGTACTACCTCTGTCGGACACGAAGCCTAGTGAGATAGCGTGACTTCGAGCCCGCGACTAGTGTACCCTTAAGGCCTGTATTTCCCCCCCGAGTGGGTTCCCGCATTGTCGTTGCGGGGGGGCTTAGTAACCGTGGTCTCCCATCCACGGTGAAGCCAAGAGGAACCCAACGGTGGGGCCGCTCGTCAGGGCTTTTGCCTTCAAGCCATTGACGTAGCGGCCAAAAAGTAGGTTGCGGTGAGGTGCACCGCAACTGAGGTGGGCCGCGATGTCGAATGGGAGGCATCGCGGCTGAGGGTTACGGGCTGCGGTAGAGGAGGAGTGCCGGTGCTTCTGAGCAGCGCTCTTCCCTTCCGTGGCCTGGACGGGGCCGCCACCGTTTGATGGCGGACGCGGTGGGGCCGCAGGGGAAGAGGAGTGTCGGTATAGCGTTGGCCGCTCTCCCTATCCTCTGCGGCCGAAAAGTGGTAGACGGGACGGCGCGTTGTGTTCCACACGCGCGCCGTCAAAGATGTCAGCAACCACAGGTGGGGTCCGCAAGGGCCGATGCCTGCCAGGGGTGCGGGTTTGTTCGAAAGAGATACCACGGCCCCTGGCATACGGGCTTTGATGATTTCCCACCCAAAAAAAAAAAAGAAAAAAGGCCTGTATTTAGACATAGCAGGAAACCTACTATTTATCTAGGCAGTACGTTCCTGTCGGAAAAATTCTGACCGTGCCGCGGGCGAAGCCGCTAGCAAAGACTAGCACCTAAGTACATACAATTCGCTTCGACATGAAACGTCTCTCATTCAGTTCTTTCCAGTTTGTAAAACACGCTACAAAAACAATATCTATTCCGGAGTCGGTTTGCAAAATGTTCAACTTGTTTGTCACATAAAAAAAGTTAACTTGTCAAAGGTCAATTACGAAGAGATCCTGAACAGAATTTTAAGTAGATGTGTACGTACGGTCCGAATCGATAGACGCAACACCACAGCTTCTCACAGGGATTTACCAAATTGTATGAATGTAAACTGTAAAGTAAACGTTAACGGGGCGACGTCCTCGGGGTCTCTAGTTAAGATGGGCGTGCCTCAAGGTTCAATTCTTGGCCCTTTTTTATTTCTAGTTTATATTAATGACCTTCCTTACCTGATGGCTAACTTCTCGGATATAATTTTATTCGCTGATGACACTTTTCTTATTTTTAGAATAGATAGAAAAGAAACAGATGTCTTACATGTCAATGATAGTCTAGCTGTTCTTTCGAAATAGTTTGCCGCTAATAACCTTTTACTCAATGCGAACAAAACTAAATGTCTTAAGTTCTCGTTACCAAATGTACCCCAAGTAGGTCTAAACTT
Source organism: Polymixis flavicincta (assembly GCA_949987655.1). Lineage (NCBI taxonomy): Eukaryota > Metazoa > Arthropoda > Insecta > Lepidoptera > Noctuidae > Polymixis > Polymixis flavicincta. Next base: position 13,237,104 of record OX465200.1, read on the forward strand.
AAAACTTGATGGCAAGAAACTAGATGCTATTTCGGAAACTGTATTTTTGGGAATTACTTTAGATTCAAAATTGCAATGGGGTGCTCACATTAGAGCTCTTTCAAGTAGATTAAGCTCAGCTGCATACGCAGTAAGAAAGATAAGGCAGTTGACGGATGTAGCCACAGCCAGGTTAGTTTACTTTGCTTATTTTCACAGTATTATGTCTTATGGCGTTCTGTTGTGGGGATCGGCAGCTGACGTAGATTCAATTTTCATTTTACAAAAGAGGGCAATCCGCGCAATCTATAAAATGGGGCCTCGCGAGTCTCTTAGAAACAAATTCAGCGAAATTGATATTCTAACTCTGCCGTCTCTTTATATCCTAGAAAATATCTTGTATGTTCGCAAAAACTTAGGCCTTTTCAAAAAACGATGCGATTTCCATAATCTGAATACACGTAGTAAAGATGAAATTGTGATTCCAAAATTTAGATTGACTAAAACTAGCAAATCATTTCTAATAAACAGTATCCGCTTCTATAACAAGTTGCCAAAGTCAGTTACAGAACTTAGCGATGGAAAGTTTAAAACGCACATCAAACGTGTCCTTATCAGAAAAGCATATTATAAGATAAAAGACTACGTTGAATACAGGGAAGTTTGGCATTAATTCCTTCTGCACATGTGGCTTCCCTGGTACCTCATTAATAGTCCAGTCATTATAGTAAGTTCACCTCGCAATTCGAAATACCCAGCTGTAAGTCTGTAAATACTTGTATATTGACACCCTAAAAGTTGTCTCAAAACGTACATATGGTAGGGTGTAAGCAACTATTAAATTTCAAGGTCAAAGGTCACAAAAATCAGTTTTTTGGGCTTTTTTTGGAAATATCTCATTTCCTATGGGTTTTTTGCTATTTGCATTTATGATCAATATTGTAGAATACAAAATTATCTACAAATTTTGTTGACATTTTTTTTATACGGTGAACCGTTTTCGAGATAGAGGGCGGAGAGCGCGCGGTCACAGCATCACTTCAGGTCAACCGGTGCCTCCGGTCGAAAACGCGCCATATGTAGTTGATGAACTATCGATAAATCAATGATTATAAATATTTGTCAATTTTTATTAACCATTATATTATATTTTTTAATTTTTTTCCTAACCTATCCACTTTTTATTCAGTATTAATTTATTTAACAACACTTACCTGCCCATGTAATTGCAAAATTGTTAATGAAAATATAGGAATTATATTTGAATTTTAACCTAATTAATATTAATAACTTCTTACATGAAAAAAAAAACAAATAAATTATGAATTAATCTTTTTACTAAAAAATATCATTCAATACCATCTTCTTCCTCTTCATCGTCGTCTTCTGGCTGCTGGTAAATTTCAAACTGGTCTTCATTATCGTCTTTAACGACATTTGTCTCAAGTTCTTCCATGATTTCGGGGTCAAAGGTTCCATCTTCGTTAATGTCGCTCTGATATGGTAGAGCATTGAGACAAGCTTGCCCATTACATTGGCCACAAGCTAAAGAGCATTACAAGTCCGCTTTCCTGCATCCGCATCGCGAACCACAACCACTCTTGCAGTTGCAGAAAATTCTATTTAGCAAATCTTCTGGAGCAGGTGGTAAAATTGTCATGATAGGCTCCAGAAAATCGTTTCGCATTGCCCAACTCCATACTTGGGGTTCCAAATCATGTCCTAACCAAGTTTGAACTTGATAATATACACGGTTGAAATGTTGATGAGCAGCTGCACTTGTTGGTGGAATATTTGAAAGCTGCACAGGTTTATTAAGTTTTGTAGACTTGACGTAATGCATATAACGAAGATGATCGAGACTTTTCACAGATTTTGGAGCATTATAGACTGCCAATAAGGTTTGAGTTCCACTCTCTAATAATCTCTGGGCCGAACAATTTTCTTCCTCAAATGCTGCAGCTAGTTCATCCAAATTTGTCAGAAATTTGTCCAAATCAGAAATAAAATATGTGTTTTGGAATGAGGATAATTATCAAAACTTTTGGTCGAGTATATCTCCACTCAATTTTAGCAAACGGTTAACAGTATTATTGAATAGATATAGATTTAATGCATGAAGAAAATGATAAAATATAAAATAATAGTTACTAAAAATTGACAAATATTTATAATCATTGATTTATCGATAGTTCATCAACTATATATGGCGCGTTTTCGACCGGAGGCACCTGTTGACCTGAAGTGATGCTGTGACCTCGCGCTCTCCGCCCTCTATCTCGAAAACGATTCACCGTATATAAAAAAATGTTAACAAAATTTGTAGAGAATTTTGTATTCTACAATATTGATCATAAGTGCAAATAGCAAAAAACCCATAGGAAATGAGATATTTCCAAAAAAAGCGCAAAAAACCGATTTTTGTGACCTTTGACCTTGAAATTTAATAGTTGCTTACACCCTACCATATGTAGGTTTTGAGACAACTTTTAGGGTGTCAATATACAAGTATTTACAGGCTTACAGCTGGGTATCTCGAATTCCGAGATTCTTACCTAACTTAAGCTTAAATGACTGGACTATAACAGCATAACTATGTGAAAGTCTATTAACTGCTCTCAATTTTCTTTTTTATTCTTTTTATTTTTACAATGCTGACATATTCTCGTCATTATTTGACAATATACATCAATTTTAATATCAACTATTTTTAGTGATTGTCATGTTAATCATGTCACTATGTTTAATTAGGTTCATTTTATTTATGTAGATTATTTTACATATTGTGAATGGGAGAACGTTGTAGGCCTTACAGACTGTAGATTTGTAGACGATTTTCTCTGTATTCGTATAAGTACCTGGTACTTATTGACAGGCCTGCACTGTCCTCCCATACATTTTATCTTTGTAATTTGAAAACATTGGTAAAGCCAATCATTTTTAAAAGAGTAACCGTGGAGTTTCTTGCCGGCTCTTCTCCATAGGAAACAACATTTTGGAACCGTGCACCTAGCTTCTGACGTTTCATAAGTGCCCATGCAGGTTTATATGAAATAAAAATATTTTGATTTGATTTGATTTGTCTTTCAGATTGTGTGGAGAGTAGTCAAACGTGATATATATTTTTTAAATCCTATTTGACCTCAATAGCCCACTTATACCCCTTGGTGAGACTGTACTAAATACTGTCTGGTTTCTGACGACCCATAGGTACGTAACAACTGTCAAAGTCAGGTTGCTCTCTCTGGAACCCTGACCGCTGCGCCGCCGCCGGTAGCTTGGACCCTGTTCCCGATATCGGTGGGCTACAATTTTTCTTTATTTTTAAATGTTTTTGTATGATTTCAATAAAAATATTAAGAAATCTATATAAATAAAAAGAAAAGTCCTGACTGACTGACTGACTCATCAACACCCAGCCCAAACCCTTGGACCTAGAAAGCTGAAATTTTACACAGAGTTTCCCTTTATAATGTAGACAAGGAATAAGGAAGGATTTTTCGAAATTCAACCCCTAAGGGAGTTAAATAGGGGATGAAAGTTCCGCGCGGGCGCAGCCGCTGGCAAAAGCTAGTACTTAATATTCAACAAAATGAATAAACGAGAAACAGGTATCTATACAATAACATACATTGCAGATAGACAGCAGGGAGAGACAAAACATTTCGAGAGCCTAAAGTCTGGCGAATTTTCTGTTAATAATTCCTTGAACATGGTCCAACTGAGTTGGATACTTAGCTATTCAACTATATAGTGTCATTCAGTGCTGTTTACTTTTTTAAACTTTGAAGCATTGGAGTGTGTGATGAAAACTTGTTTTTTTATTTTTATAGCTACGTGTTGGGTAGGTATCAACACATACATTTTAATAATAAGGCAATTAAAAATATATATAAACAATTTATAAAATATATATAATTTTTAGTGAATAGTTACTCATTGATGTCTTTTTTGAATAAAAAACAGGAATGTTTTCAAGAAATACTATTTTTTGTTTAAATTTTCAGTGAACAATTTTGTAATCGCGAAACACTATAACTGTAAATCCGTAACATTTTGCGGAACATATATTTGGTTTTTTTGGCAGTTATTGACCCAAGCTACCACCCCCTGCACTATGTCGTATTATTTGCTGGACATCTTGTATCATATGATTTTGTCATCATTTTAGCTGAATTACGTCCACTGCTGGACATAGGCCTCCTCCAGGAGGGGGGATTTGCCATAATTGCCACGCTTGGCAGGCAGGTTGGCGATCGCAGTATGGTGGGAAAATGCGAGAACGCTGCTGCCCATTCTCTAGTAAGTTCCTTAGTCGCCTTCTACGACACCCACGGGAAGAAATGGGATGGTGAAATTCTTTTACGTCCGGCACCACACGGAACATGTTTTTTTTTTTTTTTTTTTTTGGGTGGGAAATCATCAAATAACTTCTCCCGCTCTGGGTGGAGCAGGAGGGCGTGTCAGACTTTTACTGACTAAAACCCACCCGTGTTCCTTCAGTAACCCTTAAGCCAGGGGCTGTGGTGTCTCTTTCGAACAAACCCGCACCCCTGGCAGGCATCGGCCCTTGCGGGCCCCATCACTTTTTGTGCTGACATCTCTTTGAGGCGCGCGTGGAACACAATGCGCCGTCGACTTGGGCTTGGTCCTTACCGGACAGCGAGCTACCCATTACTCGCCGTCCGCAAGCCCATGCCTACGGTGGCCGGAAATCGGCCTGGGATTCCCGACGCCCAGGGCGTCTCCGTATCCTGCGGCGGCTAGGGTCGCGAGGGCGCATATGCTGCCTCTCCCTCACGTGCGCCGCCTCCCTCTTCGCGAGCATCACTGCTTCGCTGAAGGAGGTGACGGCTCCCCATGCCCTCTCGCTCCGTACCATGGCCTGGACCAGGGCCGGACGCGAGAGATCGCCGCCACCGATCGCCTCCACGAGGACACGGCGGTGCTCCGCCCAAGCAGGGCAGACCGCCACCGTGTGCTCCACCGTGTCCTCAGGGCGATCTTCGCAGTGGAAACACCCGGGCGTTTCCTCCCGCCCTATCCGAAACAGGAACCTCCCGAAACAACCGTGTCCGGTGAGGACCTGCGTCAGGCGGAAGGTGAGGACGCCATGCCGCCTCTCAAACCACTCCTCAAAGAGGGGACTTACCGCCGCAATCGTGGCGTGCCCAACACGGAACATGATTGATTACATTATGTGATTGTGTACATAAAGTTAAATGGTTAAATTAATAAATGGATTATGGATAGAATATCGCATCCTGCGTCTGTTTATGTCGCGGGAAACCAACTCATGTTGTGTGTAATTTATGATTTCATTTCGATTTGAGATGCAATAACGGTTGAATATATGAGGCCATAAATTGAAATTGATGCCTTTTTGATTGCCGTATCTTTGCTGCACTTTGTGCGTTGATTAAAGTTTTTAAAGCCAGTGAAAATAATGACTGAAATACAATCGTTATTCTTTGTATGAAATAACGATGACTGAAAAGTCATGATGGATGGACTGTGTGAATGATGATATGGTTAGACGGGAGGTGACTATAGAGATGACGACTAAGTACCTAATAGAGAATTATAGAAGAAAACGAAATGTTGGTCTCTAACCCACAGGGCAGGAGGTGATGATAATGTTGATTTCAATACAATGTAGCTGAGATGTTGTAATACTGAACATCTCAAAACAATACGGAAGCTTTTTCCTATACCTACTGCCCCACTGCTCGGCAAAGATCTCTTCCATCATTTTCAGTTCTTTTCAAGTTTTGATTTTTCCGACTATCTGGCAAGCACGGGAGCAGATCGTCACGCCAGCGTGTCGATGACGCCCGTCTTGAAGCACTCCCTGTGGAAGCTTTAGCATCACAAATCGACAGCGAACCGGTTACCATGGAACCCGCTGCGTTAAAATTGTTCGAAGGTTATTAAAAAGAAATAGCTGTTCCATACATATTATTATTGACTGAGGTAATGCCCTCTGTTACGGCTCCACCGCCGCCAGATGGCGCAAGGCAGACACTTACCATCGCCGTGCCTGCGTGTAGCCATACCGCAGCGCCGGCGTCGAATGGGAGGCATCGCGGCTGAGGGTTACGGGCTGCGGTAGAGGAGGAGTGCCGGTGCTTCTGAGCAGCGCTCTTCCCTTCCGTGGCCTGGACGGGGCCGCCACCGTTTGATGGCGGACGCGGTGGGGCCGCAGGGGAAGAGGAGTGTCGGTATAGCGTCAGCCGCTCTCCCTATCCCCTGCGGCCGAAAAGTGGTAGACGGGACGGCGCGTTGTGTTCCACACGCGCGCCGTCAAAGATGTCAGCAACCACTGGTGGGCTCCGCAAGGGCCGATGCCTGCCAGGGGTGCGGGTTTGTTCGAAAGAGATACCACGGCCCCTGGCATACGGGCTACTGAGGGAACACGGGTGGGTTTTAGTCAGTAAAAGTCTGACACGTCCTCCTGCTCTACTCAGCAGGAGAAGTCATTTGATGATTTCCCACCCAAAAAAAAAAAACTTTCAAGAATACATATTTTAAATACGGTCTATCATTTATTCGAAGAACCTTGAACCTTACCACAACAGCGGCAACCGGAACAGTGGTCCTTCGAGCCGGATCACCCTCTTTTATAAAACAGCAGATTTTTGTTATATTTGATAAATAACCGACGATAAATGGCTACACTAGGGTGTTACAGTTGTCAATGTCCATGCCACCCTTATGTTTGCATAGAAGTCCCTTCAAAATGATGCATTAAACTGCACTAAAAAACCTACTGTGTATGTACAATCAAGATTCACTAATGCAGTCGCATACTAAGGGCTATATTGCTATGAAGTGGCGGTCCAGGCCGTACCTACAGCTGTGTGTATAAGTGATGTATTAACACAAAACTCACCGCTCTACTCACACACTGGCGTTACTCTTTGTATTTTATACATACCGTCGGCGACGACAGACATGACCTTGGTCGGTTCATACCATTGCTAAAATTTACTTTTATAATTTGAGTTCCGGTAGCGTGCAGCGTATCGTCTTGGATGAAGAAACTCATAGGTCTGGTGGTTCAAATCTCGCGATGAAGCTTTAATTTTTCTTTTCAACAATCATCTTCATCTGTTCTTTTATTATTCGATTTATTTATACCAGAATAATAATGTAACAAATTTGTTTTATTACTCGTATTGTTATTTAAATAAAGGTTTAACAATAATAAATGATTACAAAATGTTTATTCGTTATAACTTCATGAAGAATGTATAAAAATAACTAATAATAACTTCTTGTTAAAACAGTTTATTTTCTCATAAAGAACAATTTATTGTAGTAAATAAGCTAGTTGGTGAACCATGATAATCAGGCTATTGTATCTTAGTAATATAATAATATTGTGCTGATTACTACTGTGTGTCGGTACTCTAAATAAATCACAATATTCTACAAAAATCTACCCACGTAAAAGTAACAAATGCAGACAAGTTGTCACAATACAATTAAATGACTCAGTAGTACTACTTTTATTCTACTGCGAGTGAGTTCGTTTTAACTCAAACCTCAAAGTTAACAAATCGTATTTAATAGGACTTAAAGAGGTTATAGCTTAAGTGTTCATTTTCATTCCGAAAAGAAGATTGAAACTAAACCTCAAAATAATCCAGATTACGGATAAGACAAAATATTATTTGAATATTACTAAAATAAATAAATATTTGTAATTTATAACTTAATGTTAATGTTTTTTCCGTTAACTATGTTTTTTAAGCTGATTCTCGAGCTGGTTTTCCATGATGCCTTGTTTGCCATGAACCTTCTGCGTGGAGTGCACGGCGCACGGTTCGTAAAGATGTGTCGAATAATTCGGCAAAATGTCTTGTCGTTTTGAAACCACTTGTTTCATATTCGCTGAACGTGTGCCTGTTATAGGAGCTGGGGTCTTCCACTTTGCTTTCCACGGGCAAGGCTACCGCCTTCCTCATATCTTTTCACCCACCGACTTTTATATTTATTGCTTATTATAAGAAGGTCGTAAGTTAAAGCGAAGTGTCAATCTATTGCTTTTTGAGATTGGGGCTCCATTAGTGAGGGCTACTGTACCTATCAACTTCACTATAGGTATGTAACGCTAAGGTTTTCTCGTATTCCCCGTAGCGTAAGTGAAAAAATACCGTTTTTCCGATTCTTTGCGTAATTTTTCCAGCATCGTGAGCACAGTTACCATACATTAATCTTGCACGCCCAAACAAGCACAGTCGGGGGCAACAGCAGGCTGTAATGCTACTCGAAGAAGTTATACCTACCTTCGTCGGAGTATCCCTGTATTCCTTAATGTTTTTGTTTAGTACTGTAATCAGAGCGAAAATTCTAGTAATTTTAAGAAGATTTACAATCTGTCTCAATCTGTTATAAATTCCTCGAGTTCCCAACATTTTTGACATTTGATTGTCACCAAGATGAAACTGTTGAAAAGATTTTGAACGTTTTTAATAACGAGAATTGGCTTTCTGGTTTCCAGTTTCAGTAGTTCAGGGTTCTATTCCCTGAGCACGAAATCCGTAGTTTCGGCCGATATTGTCTTTGGGTATTGAAGAGCGTTTATTCTGAAAGTTGGCAACGTCGCAAAGCTGTCAAATATTTACCTGTTTTGATTAATTTGGCAATATTACTGTATGGAAATTTGAAATATCGCTAACTAACTATCTAAAACTTTAAAAAAAAAATGACAACCGACTTCCAAAAAAACACTACAAAGTGCAAAATAACTTTAATTTCGGAAGTCGGTGACTTTGGATGTGTATTTTAATTATTTGTCACCGCCTTCCGAAATTAAAGTTATTTTGCACTTTGTAGTGTTTTTTTGGAAGTCGGTTGTTATTTTTTTTGAAAAAAGTTTTTATTTTTCACTTTTTAGTTATCTACCCCACCCACACCAATTCGAAATTTCATCATCCTTGAGGTCAAAACAATGCATACTTATGCGATAGCAACATTCGCGGTTGATTTGCTGTAATTTTTTGAAGAGTTCTGTTGTGTCTCCGAAACGCATCATCGGATCTATATGAAATTTTAATGGGACCATTTCGGAGTAAACCCCTTTCGAACAAAAAAATAATTTTGCAAATCCGTCAATATACGACGGAGTTATGCCCGAACATACATAAAAAAAAAAAAAAAAAATATAAACATGTCGAATTGATAACCTCCTTCTTTTTGAAGTCGGTTAAAAATACAGATTATGAAATGCAATAATTACTGTTTTAACATCGAATATTAGATGTAAAAAAAGAACTTGGAAATTTTCCAAATTCCTTTTTTACACCTAAAACGGTTACAACATCTAATTCAGTGTTTTTGCAAATCATTATTCAAATTTTAGGTACGAGGGCGGGTCAATAAGTCCGTGACTTTTGGAATAAAACACATATTTTTTGATAAATAAATCATTTTATTTTTCAACGTAGTCTCCCTTGAGCTCTATACACTTTGTCCAACGCTTCTCCAATTTTTTTATCCCTTCCAAAAAATATGATTTGTCGAGGTCCTCAAAATAGGCCTTTGTTTGCGAGATGACTTCATCATTGGAGTCAAATCTTTTTCCACCAAGCCATTTCTTCAGGTTTGGGAACAAGAAGTAGTCACAAGGAGCCAAATCTAGAGAATAGGGCGGATGAGGGAGCAATTCATAGCCCAATTCATGGATTTTTGCCATGGCAACTGCACCCTTGCATTGTCTTGGTGGAAAAGAACTTTTTTCTTGGCCAAAATGAGGTCGGTTTTTTTCAAATCGTCATTGAAGCGGTCCAATAAGTTGGCATAATATTCCCCATTGATTGTTCTTCCCTTTTGAAGGTAGTCAATGTGGATTATCCCACGTGCATCCCAAAAAACAGTCGCCATAACTTTATTGGCTGACAAACCCACCTTGGCCTTCTTTGGCGCCGATTCACCCTTAGAAACCCACTGTTTTGACTGTTGTTTGGTCTCTGGTGTGTTGTGATGGATCCATGTTTCGTCCACGGTTACAAAACGGCGCCAAAACTTCTCCATATTGCGATTAAACAACGCCAAACCTTCCTGTGAAGTTGTTACACGATTGCGTTTGTGGTCGACTGTGAGCAAACGCGGCACTCATCTTGCGGAAAGCTTTCTCATGCCCAAGTGATCATTCAAAATTGAAACCACTGAGCCACGCGAGATCCCTAAGGCTTCCACAATCTCTTGCACTTTCAATCTTCGGTCGGCCAACACCATATCGTGAATTTTTTCGATTGTTTCGGGTGTAGAGACCTCAACTGGGCGTCCAGGACGTTCGGCATCTTTAGTGCTTGTACGGCCACAACGAAATCAGTAAACCACTTTTTTACCATTGAAATCGATGGTGCAGAGTCCCCATAGTATTTATCAAGCTTAGCCTTGGTCTCGGTAATGGTTTTTTTTTCGCAAAAAATAATGCTTAATAAGCACACGAAATTCACTTTTTTCCATTTTTTCCTCAAGTTACTGGGTAGTCTGATAAAGATAGCTGTCAAACACAAACTAACTGACGCAGCAAGTTCAAATTTTGATAGGAGTCAACTGACAGATGCCTGTTGACAGGAGTAGTGTTGCTTTTTCAGTAAAGAGGTCAGAAATTCAAAAAGTCACGGACTTATTGACCCGCCCTCGTAGTTAGTTAGCGATATTTCATATTTTCATACAGTAATATTGCCAAATTAATCAAAACAGGTAAATATTTGACAGCTATTTGCGACGTTGCCAACTTTCAGAATAAACGCTCTTTAGTATTAAAAAAAAAGGTAAAATGAAACATTTTGAATACGAGTCTTTAGCATTTTTTAACCGACTTCAAAAAGAAGGAGGTTATCAATTCGACATGTTTATATTTTTTTTTTATGTATGTTCGGGCATAACTCCGTCGTATATAGACGGATTTGCAAAATTCTTTTTTTGTTCCAAAGGGGTTTACTCCAAAATGGTCCCATTGAAATTTCATATAGATCTGATGATGCGTTTCGGAGACAGACAACGGAACTCTTCAAAAAATTACAGCAAATCAACCGCGAATGTTGCTATCGCATAAATATGCATTGTTTTGACGCCAAGGATGATGAAATTTCGAATTGGTGTGGGGTAAGTAACTGAAAAGTGAAAAATAAAAACTTTTTTCTAAAAAATAACAACCGACTTCCAAAAAAACACTACAAAGTGCAAAATAACTTTAATTTCGGAAGGCGGTGACAAATAATTAAAATACACATCCAAAGTCACCAACTTCCGAAATTAAAGTTATTTTGCACTTTGTAGTGTTTTTTTGGAAGTCGGTTGTTATTTTTTTGAAAAAAGTTTTTATTTGTTAAATGTAGGTGTATCCGACCTTTTGTTCGCTGCAGGAATGCTTCGCGGAATAGTATGAAAAATTGTCTGTACCTACCCTTCGAAATAGACGTGAAAAGCGGTGCGAGTGCTGGAGCTATTTTTCTCTCGGACACCTGAAGACTTCCGCTTGATTTCTATTTTATTTTTGTGTTTCAGTGGATTTATGAATATATATAAGATATCTAAGTACCTACTATAGTAAATAGTATAAAGTAAATTCGCTGTTCTCGCCTGTCTGTTTCTCTGCTTTTACTTTTAAACCACACAACGGATTCTGACGCGGTTTTCACGATCATCTAGAGAATTCCTTCCGGAAGGTTTATATGTTGGTATAAAATATTAATATTAAACCTACATAAGAAATCTCGATGTTTTGTCAGCTCGAAAACACCGTGTGTAACAGTGGTGGGTCTACTATATTAGTATACTAGTTTTTACCGGCGGCTTCGTCCACGTGGGTGTCGGTTATCGCGTAAAAAAGTAGCCTATGTCCTTCTCCATATCCCAGGCTATATCTCTGCAAAAATTTATGACGATCGGTTCAGTGGTTTAGGCGTGAAAGCGTAACAGACAGACAGAGTTACTTTCGCATTTATAATATATGGTTCCTATGGTTCTTTTTGCTGATGACAGCACGATAATTGTAAAAAATAATAAAAATAGAAACTATGAGTTTGACATCAAAGACGCATTGCAACAATCAATTAACTGGCTTGAAGATAATAACTTAAAATTAAATTTAAACAAAACTAAAATTATGCAGTTTCGACAAAGATTGACCACCCCTGACATAAATATAACAATTGATGATAGCAAAATTGAAGAAGTAGAGCATATAAAATTTCTAGGCTTGACAATTGACTCTAAACTGACTTGGAAACAACATGCATCAATTCTTATAACAAAATTAAGTAGGTTCGCCTTTGCTCTATATAAACATAAGAAAATAGTTAATCAGGCAGCAGTTGTAGCTGCGTATTATGGCTATGTAGATTCTATATTACGTTACGGAGTAATTTTCTGGGCAAATTCCTGCGAGAAAATTAACATTTTTAAAGCACAGAAGAGGTGCATTAGATCGATATGTAGTATTAAACCAACGGAAAGTTGCAAACCGCATTTTAAATCTCTCAAAATACTAACGTTACCTTGTCTTTATATATTATATGAGACCGCATTGTTTGTCAAAAAAAATAGTGAGCTGTTCAAAAAAGCTTCAGAGCAACGCTATAGGTCGACAAGACAAGAATATCGTCATGAATTATGTTTAAGAGCCTCAAAGACCGCCCTTAAGCACAAAAGCGTCCTCTGCATGGCTCCAAAAATATTCAATAAAATACCAAATGACATTAAAGATTTAAACTTGACACAATTTAAACGGAGCTGCGGAGACTAAATATTTTTTTAATTGAAAAATGCTACTATACCACTGACGAATTCCTTCTTGACGAAGTGTAATAAACTAACTGATAATTATAAAATGCTTGGAAATTCAAAAACTTGACTTATTATTAATTTTATTCTGTTCTGAATATTTATTATTTTAAGTAACTTTATGATAAATGTTTTTTGTAAAAATTTGTTGTATTCGAATTAATTAACTATTTTTTAAACTTGTATGTTAGTATTGATCTTAAATTCTTATGTTGTTAAATAGTGTATGCCCTAATGGGTAGCTTTTTGAGTTACCATAACCTAACTATAAGACCTACTTTATGTATCACCAAAAATCACACAAATAAATACTTTGACTTTGACTTTGACTTTGAATATGTATAGTACCTAGGGAAGTAGGGATGTTATATGCATAATTATATTGAATATGTAAATTAATGGTACACCACATACTTCCTGCTGTATTCTTCTCTCTTTGATCCATCCAAAGGTTGTCTGTCAAAGATCGCTTTTAGTGACAAGACCCGCATTCCGTCATCCCTTGTGATATTTCTGTACGTTTTATGGTGTACGGTCACCAAAAGAAATAAGTAGGTAACCAAGGCCGTCAGATAAACAGGATAAGTTATTATTCAGTGCGCAAACAATAACCATGAATTCAGCATATCATCCCCGCGCAGACATTTTTCGTCGTTAAACAAAAATAATAATCAGCTGTTTCATACATTTTGGCCGCGTATGTATTGCAAGTTTCTATGAAATCGCTGTTTCTTTTTTGTATAACTAGCGAAATTTTCTGCGCTGGTGATCTAGAATGATATGCTGAATTCATGGTTACAGTTTGCGCACTGTTAAAACCTTATCCTGTAGTTAAGCTTTTCATGACACTGTTGGATGTTTTCTGAACTGTGTCCGCTTATAGGCGGGTATTGGAAAGTTAATCTAGATGAGCAAAATAAATCTATACAAAATTAATTTCAACATTCAAACATGATTCATTTTCTCACTAAAAAAATGTGAAAGAAAAGAAAGAAAGAAAAAATGTTTATTCTGCACAAACAAAACGCACATTACATAAAATAAAATCAACTATGAAATAAAATGCACACATGCAATGTGGCCAAAAGCCCCGTGTTCAAGTCGATTATTTTTTACAATATTGTCCATTGACTTGACTGACATAGGGCGCATTCCGTATTAGACAAATAGTGATAATATCGCGAAGCCAACCAAAATATTAGGTCTTTACCTATGAAATTGCCGTTCTGCAGTACTGGCCATTTCAAATCAAAATAATTTTTGTTTGGCTAAGAATTCTAATTTCAAATTAATTTTATTTTAAAAAAATGGATTTTTTTTTCTAAAAGTGGTCATTTCTTTATTGATTAGTGTTACATTTTCATCGCATTTCAATCTTTTTCGTCATCATGGATACGTTAAAAATTCGAGTAATTATGGAATATGAGTACCGTCGTGGCAGCAACGCGGCACAAGCGGCACGCAACATCAACGACGTTTACGGAGCTAACACTACAAACCAACGCACCACCTGTTATTGGTTTGCTCGCTTCCGTTCTGGAAATTTCGACCTGAAAAATGAACCTCGCGGTCGTCCGAAGACTTTGGTCGACAATGACGAATTAAAGGCGATTGTGGAAGCTGATGATACACAATCTACGGCTGAATTAGCAGCAGCTTTCGACGTTAGCGTCAAAACAATATTGGTCCATTTGCGTCAAATTGGCAAGGTAAAAAAGCTTGACAAATGGGTGCCCCACGAACTCAATGATCGCCAGCGCGAAGTACGCGTCGAGACGTGCCTTGCACTGCTCAACAGACACACAAATGAAGGAATTTTGAACCGCATTGTTACCTGCGATGAAAAATGGATTCTGTTTGATAACCGTAAGCGCTCAGCAAGTTGGTTGGATCCTGGTTCAGCACCTAAACAATGCCCTAAACGAAAACTTACCCCTAGAAAAGTGATGGTCACTGTTTGGTGGTCTAGCGCCGGTGTGATTCATCACAGCTTCTTACCAAACGGAGTGAGCATTACTGCAGATGTGTACTGTGAAGAACTGAACACAATGATGGAGAAGCTGGCGCATCTCCAACCAGCATTGGTCAATCGCTCGTCTCCGCTGCTCCTGCACGACAACGCGCGACCTCATACTGCACAGCAGACGGTCTCCAAGTTGCAAGAACTGGGGTTGGAAGCTCTCCGTCATCCGCCCTACTCACCAGACCTTGCGCCTACAGACTACTACTTTTTCCAGAATTTGGATAACTTCTTGGCGGGAAAAAAAATTAATACCCGAGAGGCAGTACAAAATGCCTTTGAAGAATTTGTTGCCTCCCGTCCAGCTGATTTCTTTAAGAAGGGCATCAATAAACTGCCACTGCGATGGCAAAGATGCATTGATTGCATGGGTGATTACTTCGATTAATACAAATAAAAAATTCATGAAAAAAATTCGTTTAAATTTTTTCATACAAAACGGCAATTTCATAGGTAAAGACCTATTAAAAATCAGTACTAATGATCTGATAGCTCTTAAAATTTTTGACTATTCAATTTGGTCGGGTTCGCGATATTATCACTTTTGTTGCATTTCGGAACACGGCATATGTTAGTTCACACGTTAACACATACAATTTTTAAAGAACGAACAGTCACACCTGTTCGCAATCACGTTCTGAATCTCTTACGCACTCTTTGCAGCAGAGACGCCGCTTTCTTGCGTAGAATTGCCGCGCAACAAAAAAAAATCAGCTGTTCCATACATTTTGACCGCGTAGGTATTGCACTTTTCTATGAAACTGCTGTTTTTTTTTTGTATAACCGGCGAAACATTTCTACGCTAGAGGCTCTAGAATGATATGCTGAATTCATGGTTAAAATTTGCGCACTGCATAAAAACTTATCCTGTATCCTGTCCACAGGTTGCTAGAGTAAAACGTCTGACAAAAAGATTTAAATAACATAATCTTTACCTCGTACTTGCACTGTAGTATCCAAATACAATCTGTAGTCGACACGAGACGCCATTTTGAAAACAAACGCAGTCTCAGCTAATTAATCTCTCAGACATCAAGTTTGAAAAAAGCTAGCTGTGTTGCGGAGGACGGAGAACTAACGAGCTTGTACAGGCTTCAGTTAACTTGTAGTTTTTGCGGAAAGAAAGAAAGAAGTTTATTTGGCACAGTACTGTGAGTAAGGAATACTTTGGCTACTGCTTTTTTCAGAAAAGCACCCTAACTGAGTAACGCACTTTCGATAACAATCGAAATTATTTTGAAGTAAATTGCTTCCAATCCATTGCTTCATATTTTGGGAAAATTTGTCTAGGTACTTAAGAATGTAGGTAACGCAATGAATATTATTTAACTGTCGAATTGAAAGACATTCCTATTGTTAGTGTGTCTGGTTCCCTTTTGAACGCAAATGGTTAGCCCCTATTATCGTACGACTAGCCTTTTCTCAACTATGTTGGGGTCGGCTTCCAGTCTAACCGGATGCAGCTGAATACCAGTATTTTACATGGAGCGACTGCCTATCTGACCTCCACAACCCAGTTATTCGGTAACACGAGATCCCTTGGTAAGACTGGTTGTCAGACTTTCGGGCTTCTGACGACCCGTAACGACTGTCAAAGATCCACGAAAGACAGTTGGGACCTACGATGCATGGAGGGGTCTCATCCACGGACCAAACGCGGTAAGCGTAGCTTAACCTGATCAATCGAAATGGGTGGTTGTTATTACTTAGCCACAAGCCCTTATTGTATGGGACTTAAAACTTAGACCTTAATAAAACTGCACGAAATGTGGGTATACTGTACTACAGGCGCACCTCTGCCTACCCATTCAGGATAGCAAGCATGATGGTATGTTATGTGTACGTGTCTTGTTTATTTTCAACCAAGCATCAGGTGTATCGTCGCCACTCTCGGGGTTCAACTTTCGTTGATAGAATACTAACTAGTTTGACGAAATTCTGGATTTACACGAGTGCAAGCGTTGAAAGTTTAAGTAGCTTAATTTCAACCAAGTTTTATCTGCAAAGCTTTGCATAACGGGTCTTATTAGAAGGCTAAAATTTCACCAAGGGGCAGTGGAGAGGGCTATGCTTGGAGTTTCCCTACGTGATTGAATCAGGAAGAAAGGATTGAATCAGAAGCGAATGACTGCTGCGCTGCGTGTCACGGGTTCGATTCCCGCACGGAACAAACATTTGTATGACCTGCAAGTAGTTGTTCCGGGTCGGGCTATATGTATATGTGAGTTTAAATGTTTGTAAACGCACCCACAATACAGAAGATTTTCCTACCATAGGACAAAGTTTTTTTTTAAACAAAAGAAGATTTGGCAATTTAAGGTGGCAGTGGGCAAGGCACATTGCTCGCAGAACAGATGGCCGATGGAGCTGGCGGGTCCTGGAGTGGCGATCGCGTACTGGAAGACGTAGTAAATTAATAAAAAGCCAGAGAAATTCATTCCCACAGCTCGACTTCACCTACTGATGACCATAGGCGTCTATTTCACGCTCCTGTGCCAGCCTGTTTTGCCCGCGATGGCAACAATGTCGTCCGCCCATCTCGTCACCCGGCGACCGACATCTCGTCTTCCATTCCATGTACGCCACTTTGTCACAGCCTTACTCCACCTGTCATCACTGCGCCTGGTGTCCTGCCCAACTCCACTTGAGCTCCAAAATACAATTTCCGATAGCGAAGACCTTCATACGTCTTCGTATCTCGACGTTCCTACATAGACGCAAATTGTAATAAACGAGACAATTTTGAGTTCAGCAGATACAACTGGACCCGAGGGTGTAGTTTTCTTAGCTCTTCGTGGCAATAGAGCTCATAACACACTTGCAGACTGGTACGCTAAAGGTCGTGAGTTTGATCCCCATCTGTGGCAATATTGGTGCAAAAGCGACTTTTATTACCCGACTGCGGTAATGCATAAAAGGAGGCTCGTGCTTTTATTAAGTTATTTAGCGATAGTTAATAGGAATGGTTTGAATAGACCTACTTAAATACGACTTAAGCGGTGGAGACCGCTCACTTACTTTCAGGACACTCACTTCCTTATGCCTAGCTTAGCCACTAGTCTCCCACAATGTAATTTATATTAATATGTATTGGTTCTTGAATATGTATTTGTACTTATACAGGAAAAGTTTTTATTCAGTGCGCAAACTTTAACCATGAATTTAGCATATCATTGTAGAGCGCAGAAATTTTTCGTCGGTTATACAAAAAAAAATCTGCTGTTCCATCCATTTTTACAGTTCCGTGTAGGTATTGCACTTTTCTGTGAAACAGCTGATTTTTTTTTATAAAACCGACGTAAAATTTCTGCGCTGTGGCGTCTAGGATGATATGCTGAATTCATGGTTAAAGTTTGCGCACCGGATAAAAACTTTTCCTGTATCAGCGCAGAAATTTTTCGCCGGATATACAAAAAAAAAATCAGCTGTTTCATAGAAAAGTGCAATACCTACGCGGTCAAAATGTATGGAATAGCTGTTTTTTTTTTGTATAACCGGCGAAAATTTTCTGCGCTAGGGGGGTCTAGAATGATATGCTGAGTTCATGGTTACAATTTGCGCACTGGATAAAAACTTACTCTGTATAGCGACCTTTCAAAATAAAGCAATTTCTGTTATATATGTAGATATAGTATACACTATATAATCTATACTAATTTTATAAAGAGGAAACATTTGATTGTTTGTTTGTTTGCATTGAATAGGCTCCGAAACTACTGAACGGATTTGAAAAATTCTTTCATTGTTGGGAAGCTACACTATCCCCGGGTGACATAGGCTATATTTTATCCCCGTATTCCCACGGGAATGGGAAGTACGCGGGTGAAACCGCGGAGCGCTTCTAGTATTATATGTATAAATCTTGATACCTACACATACAACTGAATGATAGTGAAAATCAAAATCAAATGTATTTTAATAAGAACTAAGTGGTCCCAGGTAACCTAGACAGGCGGTTTACTTTGTGTAATTATTTCATCACCACTGCTCTCAAAACGGTGAAGGAAAACATCGTGAGGAAACCGGCATGTCCTAGAACCAAAAATTCGAAGACATGTGACATCTACCAACCCGCACTGGGCCCGCGTGGTGGATTACGGCCCAATCCCTCTCACCGAGAGAGGCCGTGTCCCAACAGTCGGAACATTATAGGCAGATGATGATGAAGTGGTCAGTGAGCGGTCGGAGTGCAGTGTCAGACATCGGCCCCAACCTACGACATATATAGTTCGTGGGTTTGAACCCAGACACGAACTATGTGTATTTAATTTCTTCACCACTGCTCTCAAAAAAGCTGAGGGAAAACATCGTGAGGAAACAGGTGGGTACGCCCTTTCACACAGAGAAGGCTCGTGTCCCAGCAGTGGGGATATTATAAGCTAATTATGATGTTGTGTAAGCGGTCACACAGACAGTGTACAAACAGTGACTTTATTATAAACTAGCAGCGCTTCGCGGTTCCACCCGCGTAGTTCCCGAACCCGTGGGAATACGCTGCTAAAATATAGCCTTTATCACCCGGGGATAGTGTAGCTTCCCAACAGTGAAAGAATTTTTCAAATCGGTGCAGCAGTTTCGGAGCCTATTCAATGTAAACGAACAATCAAATATTTCCTCTTTATAAAATTAGTATACACTATGCAATAATAACGTTCGATAGTAACGTTCGATAGTAACGTTCCAAAACACAGAGGACAGAAATAGATACAGAAGCTATCTTCGTAGTTAAATAGTTTAGTAAACTTTGATTAGTAGGTACCTCTATTATAATTCGCGCAGTAAAGTTCCCGACAGAAATCCACAATACCTTTTGTAGTAAGGACAGACAATCTACGACCTGCAGAATATCCAGCCCCTTTGCCAAGAAAATATCACGAAAATTTAATTTGTAAATTATAATTCTTGAAAACTTTAATCCTCGAAGTCTTTTTAGCCAATTAACAGCATAAACTAAATTAAAATTAATTCAGTTTTATCTGCACCGTGTCCAGCCCGCCAAAATATATTGTCCTTTATCATTAAGAAACCATTAAAAGCTAAAACCTACTCTATTTCTTTGAAATACATTACAAAATTGCACGAAGAAAATTGTACAGAATTTGCAAACTATCCTTTTTATTTTGCAGGCACGAACATTTAAAATCGACTTTACTGCACAGAGATAAGAGGGCGATTGGTTAAATAGGTGATAAAATAAGTTGGTACAGTATTCAGGATGCTGCATTGTTCAACATACGATATTCAGTATGTATAGTGTCGGCTTCGCGAACAGTCGTGAGCGCGATCAAAACAACGCGTTTTGTTTTTAATCTGTGCACTGATTAGTTGTAATTAACATATTTTAATCTGTGCCGTTTTTTTATCTGTGATTGATTTCCCGCATATTTTATGGTAGTTTTTTCGTGGTAGTTTTATAATTTAATTTGTGGCAATTATAATTTCGCATGTGAAAATCATGCGGAAATGTCCAATATAAATTCTAATATTCATAATTAGGTAATTAAAATATCACGGTAAAATTATTTAAATGAGTAAAAGTTAGGAGAGTTTCGTACTTCGAACAAATTAATGCAGAGATATAAAAATAAGTTACACAGAAAAGATAAGAGATGAACTGAGTTCACTTTTTAAGTTCGACTCCATTTAAAAATACTAATTACCTAAATAGGTTTCTACTTTTGTCCTAACCAAAGGATATGTAGTATGCTTGTTATGTGGCGGTCATAAAGGCTCCTGCAGATTGGCGCGTCGCGACTCTAATAGAACAAATTCTTTAAAAACTTTTTAGAAATTGATCTACTAGAGTCGCGTCTCGTCGCGCCGGTTTGCGGGGGCGTTAATGGTCGCTCTATGTAAATAAAAACAAATAAGTACCTATAGTCTGTTCCAAAAGAATTCAATGAAAATGTAAACGAGGATTAGAAGACGTACCTGTGTATGCCAATTTGTTGTGCCATTAACAAATTAAGTGCTTTGATTTTCATTTGTATGCATACACCCGGGCGGTAAATTTTACAATCTAAATTTTCGTTGATAGTTTGTTTAATTACTTTTAAATAATGTTTCGATTTGACTGCCCCTTATTACGTCAATGCCGTAATAGACATTTATAGCCAGGGAACTTAATCTAATGACATAAACTAATATTTTAATGGAATGAATTGTATAAAATTTATTGATTTTTTTATCTGTCTTCAAAAAGAAGGATGTTGATAACCTTTCGACACGTTTTTTTTTTTTATGTATGTTCGGGCATAACTCCGTCGCATATTGACGGATTTGCAAAATTCTTTTTTTGTTCGAAAGGGGTTTATTCCGAAATGGTCCCATTCAAATTTCATATAGATCTGATAATGCGTTTCGGAGACAGACACAGACAACGGAACTCTTCAAAAAATTACAGCAAATCAACCGCAAATGTTGCTATCGCATAAATATGCATTGTTTTGACCCCAAGGATGATTAAATTTCGAATTGGTGTGGGGTAGGTAACTAAAAAGTAAAAAATTTAAAACTTTTTTCAAAAAAATAACAACCGACTCCCAAAAAACACTAAAAAGTGCAAAATAACTTTAATTTCGGAAGGCGGTGACAAAGAATGAAAATACACATCCAAAGTCACCGACTTCCGGAATTAAAGTTATTTTGCACTTTGTTGTGTTTTTTGGAAGTCGGTTGTTTTTTTTTAAGTTTTTTAACCAACTTTTATTTCATTTCGATTTGGTGACTATTATTTTTCTTCTGTGACTGACATTTTATTCTAATCTCTTGCAGAATTGTGAAATTGTTTTTATTTTATGTTAGATAGGAACTAAGTTCACAGTTTTACCAGAGACACTTGGACCCAAGCGAACATATTTAGCATTTAGCTACACCCATCTAAGTACTTAGAATGGAAACAGAGCACCACATTGCTAGCAAAAGCTACGGTTTCTGCGTTTCACTGTTTTTAATTTGTAAATTCCTGTTTTGCTAATGGTAGGTACATCTTCCATCCTAAATGTAATTGAACAAAACAGAATTAAGCAATGGAAATGAGCGTTCTGCCAACATTTGAAATTATGATGTTTGAAAAGGGTTCTTGTAAACAATGTAACGTTTTTTTTGTGCAAACAGATTATTATTTACAATATTACCCCTGGGCGAGCAACGGGGCCAGGAAAAGCCTTATTGCCATTAACATTTACCCGACCTAGGTATTGAAACCAGGACCGTAAGCTTACTTTGCCAATGCGCCAATAGATAGAAATCTTTCCATAGAGACCGCGTAGGTATTGCACTTTTCTATGAAACAGCAGATTTTTTTTTGTATAACCGGCGAAAAATTTCTGCACTAGGGGGTCTAGAATGATATGCTGAATTCATGGTTACAATTTGCGCCACCACCACCATTTCAGCCGAAAGACCATTGCTGGACATAGGCCTCCCCCAGTTTTGGGGGTTTGCCATAATCGCCACGCTTGGCAAGCGGGTTGGCGATCGCAGTATGGTGGTAAAAAAGCGCGAGTTTATGTATGCATAATTATGTGCATATTGAATCTCACTCCATATTCTGAGCAACTACGTTATCAAGAAATTCATCAATTACCTTAAGAAATAAGCCAATAATAGCCAATTTCAAAAGTCAAAATAATAGTTAAGAATATATATGAATACAACTGCAAAGTTATTTTTAGTAAGTGCAACTCAATCTTGGTGAATACAATGAAAAAGTTTTAATCTCCGTGGTTATAATACAATATGCAAGAGAACAGTGTCATAAGGGGTAGGAATCTTTTAAAGAAAGCACAAATTAGCTTTATATTTTTACTTCCATACTTGTTAGTTCTCTGAAAATTGGGTTGAAAAAAGAAAGGATTTTTAAGTGTGACGCAATAGTCTTGATACTTGCACTAAACTTTACTTTGAATTTGTTTAAATCGCTGGCTTCGTCTTTTTGACGAGAATATCTAGAGCCACAGTAACAGAAAATGTTCGAATAGACACCAATCTACATTAATGGTCTTCACATGATCTGACCAAGATTATGGCTGGACTTAAAAATAAAATTTGGACCTTGAGTTATTTCGCCATTTCTTCTCCGGGGCTATCAGATAGGAAATTTCGACTCCATCTAGTTTATTATTTTAGTTTAAATATTTACATAATATTATAATTTTTAAAATAATGTTATTCCAATTACAGAATTAAAAAAAAAAAAAATTATTTCATAAATTTTTGCGTGTCTTTTTTGTCATCGAAACCAGATCTAAAAGATTCGCCTTTCCTGTCTTAATGTATTACTGTTTTGCCTTCCATGTTACATGTAGTGTTCGAAAATTGAGACCATATACAGTGACACAGTAACATGCTCTGAAAATAGCCCCAAACTAAATCCTTCAATTCGTCTTTGAATTTTGTTTGTTTAGTCGTAAACTTGTGATAGTCCGGATGGCAGAGAATTGGGATATTGTGGCTGAATTTGGAGGGGAAACTCGTGAATAGGATAGTTGAAATATCTTATCTTATAACTGTAAGTTTGTATCTACTGTTGAATTATGGGTCTCCAAATTATCCCTACAATTAACGGTTAAGGGGGAAGCGCTAAGGTAGCTCATTCATTCATAATTCAATTTTTATCTCTTAGTGCGTGACTTAACACGCAAAAGTAGAACAACTGCGAATTTAAATTATTTCCGAATTCGATGTTAATATACATTTTTACTTTTGCTATTTACCTACGTTGTAGATCATGTAAGACTTGATTTTTCCAGCGGCCGCGTATTGGTCGAAAATTATCCCACAGAAACGTAACACCGCAATAAAAAGTATTATAAGTATCATAGTTCTGGATTGACCAGGTTATAAATTATCTGTGTGCCAAATTTCATCCAAATCCTTTCAGTAGTTTTTGCGTGAAAGTGGAACAAACATCCATCCATCCTTACAAACTTTCACATTAACAATATGAAGTATAATTAGTAGGATTTTATTTTATACGATGTTAAAATTACCTGTCATATAAAGTTAGTTTAATGCATGTATATGTATTTTCGACATTGACCCGTATAATTTTACCACGCGTGTATAAAATAAATAAACAGTTAATTACTAACCACTAATGACAATGTACAGTAAAATCTGGTGACAGTGACATTACAAGTGTGTAACATGTACGGTGTGGTAGCTGGGCAGAAAGAGAGCGGCAAGGACAGAGCACAACGACGGGATAGAGAACAGGTGAGTCACTGTATGATTACTGAGTATAAAGTGATACTCATACCTACTAGCTGTTGCACGTGACTTGTCTGCGTGTACTTTTTATTTCAACATTTTTAACCGACTTCAAAAAAGAGGAGGTTCTCAATTCGAATGTTTTTTTTAATGTTTCTTTTAAACTGATTTAAAAAAAATATCCTTTGGTTTGATTGGGCTTACCGAGTGGTTCTATATAATTTTCATCAAGTTCTGGTTAGTGGTTATTGAGTGAGCTAGAAAAAAAAAATACATACGTGCCGTGTGGTGCTGGACGTAAAAGACTCAAACTCAAACATTTATTTAAATTAAACCTTTTACAGGCACTTTTGAATTGTCAAACACAACAAGAATAGCACCATCCCATTTCTTCCCGTGGGTGTCGTAGAAGGCGACTAAGGGACTTACTAGAGAATGGGCAGCGTCGTCTCTATGCATTTTACCACCATACTGCGATCGCCAACCCGCCTGCCAAGCGTGGCGATTATGGCAAAACCTCCCTTTCAGAGGAGGCCTATGTCTAGCAGTGGACGTCTGTCGGCTGAAATGATGATGATGATGACATACGCCTTTTCCCTGCTATCTTAGAGTCTGCTTCCAGTCTAACCGGATGCAGCTGAATTCCATTATTTTAAATGCTGTGACTGCCTATCTTACCTTCATTCTACAACCCAGTTATTGCTACTATTTCTTGCCCGTTCTTCTCCATAGGTACCTACGCTTTGGAATGGGCAACTAGCTTCATCTTTCTAACTCACCGACCTTGACAATTCAAAAGTGCCTGTAATTGGTTTATTTGAAATAAATGCTTTGAGTTTGAGTTTGACTATATTCTTTGTTTATCGTAAAGTAAATATTTTAAACATTGCAAAAATATTGCATAAAATCTCGGACCTTCTAATTGGGTGAATACACTGGCTGCTGTAACACAGATGTTTTTACCTAGCGCAAGAGTCAGGCCTCTCAGCACAAAATGATGGGGCCCGTAAGGGCCGATGCCTGGTAGGTGTGCGGGTTTGTTCCCGAAGAGATACCACAGCCCCTGGCATACGGGCTACTGTGGGAACACGGGTGGGTTTTAGTCAGTAAAAGTCTGACACGCCCTCCTGCTGCACCCAGAGCGGCAGAAGTTATTTGATGATTTCCAATCCAAAAAAAGGCCTCCACTAATTTTGGATGACAATTAAGAATGTATTTATTTTTATTTTTACCGGGAAATTCAATACGGTACAATGAGATAAAGTATCAACTATATCAATCGCGCTATACCCACGCGCGTAGAACGGCTTAAATAGGGCGCATCATAATATGCGAACACTGATACTGCGACAAATGGGCGACTAAACGCAACGACTGGCTGCGGCCGACAATTTTCATATATGCAGGATGGCAGGGACTTCGACGCGCATGCAGAAACCAGTAATTCAGCAAATTAATCTAGACCCCGTACCCGCAGCGACATTTTTGTCGGTTATAAAAAAAAATCTGCTGTTGTATAAGATAATGCAGTACCTACGCGGTCAAAATGTGTAGAACAGCTAATAATAAATTTTAAACCGACGAAATTTTTCAACGAAGGTTCAGAAATATGTGCTATTCATGGTTTCAGATTGTGCGTCCCTGACACCTTCTTTTTTGTTGAAAGCTTCGCTCACTTGACGTCGTGCTGCACAGTCGCAATGACAGGCTAGGGGAACGCACGCTCTCGCAACTTGTCACATGAAGTAGAGCATAGATATAAGAAAGTATATTTCTATGAAGTAGAGGCAGCGTGCGTGCGACAGGTGAACACGATCGTCTCCTTCTAATACTCAAAGATAATGATTGCATCCTGCACGTCTGTCGTCACGACTAGTCGCAGACGCAAACGACTGCACTGTGTCTAGTTGCAGCGACAAGAGGCAGATGCTAACGTGAACTCTGAGCATTGTTGTAGCGACTAGATGCAGCGAAAAGACGCACAGTTTGTGCTGGCACTTAGCACTACTGTCAGCAGCGCAATAAATTTAGTAAAACACACAATGCTCTTTTAAACCAATTTAAACAATTTATTTAAAAATGGAGTGGATAATTTTAAGAGCAGTGCTGGCCCAGTGATAACGGCCGCGACTGACAAGTTGTAGGTTGCAGGTTCGAAACCTGACAGGCGCTTGACTTTGTGTAAATTATTTCATCACCACTGCTCTTAAAATGGTGAAGGAAAACATCGTGAGGAAACCGGCATGTCCTAGAAACAAAAATTCCAAGCTATGTGACATCTACCAACATAGCCCGCACAGCCACTTCCTCTCATATTTATAAATGTGGCCTGTGTCCCAGCAGTGGGAACATCACAGACTGCTTAATGCTATGCGGAAACGGCTGCCATTCTTTAATGAATAGTCTCCTGCAGCGAAAGAGAGTGTAGCGGCACTACAAAAATAAATACTTCGCAACAATATAAAGAAACGCAAAAAGAAAAGTGGCTCCATCTACAATTCCACAGGCGAACTATCATAGCAATTTTACATCGCGCAATCATAGTTTACCACGCCACTCAGATAGATACAAAATCCCGACATCAACTGTCGGGCAGTTGCTCGGACCAGACACAATACCCGTCTGGTCGGAGGATTCTCCTTTACCATCATAGGTATGAGTAAACTTTACACCCTGTTCCTCATACCTCTAAATTGGTGACCCCGTGAAAGAACGTCAGCGCAGCCTTCGTGCAACACTTCAGCGTGACGTCATTGTCATCACATCAAGACCACTTTCTCAAGCTTTCGAGCGGCGAGTCACACAGCCAGCCAGCACCCACGGCTTCAACGGGTATCCTGACCACCTGCATGCAGCGAACCGCATGCCTGGTCATCACGCACAGCCTCATCAGCAACTATGGCCCAGCACACTGCACTTTCGGCCGGTCGAGAGCTCAATCTCCCGGTCGACGCCAGCAGCCAGCCTCAACCTCTCAACCCAGCGCTGTACCAGATCCGACTCACTGGAGCATAACGCAGCGCAACCCCGACTCACTGGGGAATCGTCGCAGACAGTTCCGACTCACCGCGAACTATGCAACACCCGGTTCCGACCCACTGGAACCACAACTGGCCCTGGCAAGCATCATAATATGCACTGACTCAGCCCACTATCGACCTCCGGTCTCCGAGGGGGAGTGATGTAGCGGCACTACAAAAATAGATACTTCGCAACAAATATCGAAAAAACCCAAAAAGAAAAGTGGCGCCATCTACAATGCCACAGGCGAACAATCATAGCAATTCTACATCACGCAATCAGAGTTTACCACGCCACTCAGATAGATACAAAATCCCGACATCAACTGTCAGGCAGTTGCCCGGACCAGACACAATACCCGTCTGGTCGGAGGATCCTCCTTTACCATCATAGGTATGAGTGAACTTTACACCCTGTTCCTCATACCTCTAAAAGAGACTCAATTCTACCGGTTTAACCATCCCTACTAATATTATAAATGCGAAAGTAACTCTGTCTGTCTGTCTGTTACGCTTTCACGCCTTAACCGCTGAACCGATCGTCATGAAATTTGGCCGAGATATAGCCTGGGATATGGGTAAGGACATAGGCTACTTTTTTACGCGATAACCGACATCCACGCGGGCGGAGCCGCGGGCAAAAGCTAGTATGATCATAAAACAGCCTATAAATTTACAAGCTATTGTACCTTATTTATAGCGTGAACACGTGCTGTGTACCCAGGCACGCTGCAAGCTGTAAACGTGAAATATATAGCTTGATATTTTATCCACACTCTGCGGCGGATATTTGAGGCAATAGCTCCCCGGACAAGCGGCTATAGATGTAGGTATGTTAGTGGGAGAGCCGTTTGTGAAGCAGCTCGTCAATGGTTGCCGGTGTTGTTACAGACATATTCATATTCATTTATTGCATTCCATATTGTATTATATATGGTACAAAGGGCTTAAAGCTAGGTACAGAAATATGGACCCTGTAAGGGCACAGCAATACACTAAAATTAAGATTAGGTACTTATTTAGAATAAAATTAAAGCTACTACATAAATAAAAATAAAAATTTTGGTATTTCAATTAATTTAGAAATGATAACATAAATTGCAAACTTTTACTTTAAGACATCTACAGAGACATGGTCATTATGGCACATTATCGGGCACAGCTGTTGAGAAGAGTAAACGCCGCCGCTAATTCTTATAGCAATACATACGTCATTGTATTGCATATCACCGGAAGGCTTCTCCCCCCTTCTTCCGCTCCCTTGTGCACTGTCATGGTCGTTCTGTAAATTACTATATAAAATAAATAGTTCTACTGTTTACATTGCTCTTTACTTTATTTCATCAACAGCGTTGTTAACTACATAATTAGTTTGTATAGCATAGTTTATTTGTAAATAAAATTAATTAAATTCTATAAATGTAATTTAATGAAATAATTATAATTAAAAATTAATAAAGTACCCACTAGATGAAATAATAAGAAACAAATAATTTAAAATTGGTCATTAAGATATTCATTGATATTGTAATAGCATTTACATAAAATAAATTGTTTCAATTTAATTACAAATGGATTAAATTTTCTTTCGTTTTTAATGATTCGACACGAGATGAGATTCAGCTTTATCTATCTGGTGGCAACCCATTTGGAACTCAATAAAATCGTGGCGGGTTTTTTTCGCGCACTGTATCTTCAACGCACCGCTAAGGGCTCAGAGTTGTAAATCGAACACTGTGTTTTTTCAACGCACTGAGACTCACTAACCAACTTCAAAAAGAAGGAGGTTATCAATTTTACATGTTTGGGCATGACTTCGTCATATATAGACGGATTTGCAAAATTCTTGATGAAATCCCAGGGAAATCGAGGGCAACCCTCAAATGTTACAGGTATTAACAAGGTTTTTCATATATTTTCCAAAGCTATTGAGACGTTTGCGTATGGTCATCATCATCTCATGACGCTGAGCTGATGAAGGAAGGTACAACTCTTGAACGGTTAGGAGTTAGGTGGAGGTTCGGGCATAACTCCGTCATATATTGGATTTGCAATATTCTTTTTTTGTTCGAAAGGGGTTTATTCCAAAATGGTCCCATTTCAATTTCATATAGATCTGAAGATGCGTTTCGGAGAAAGACAACGGAACTCTTCAAAAAATGACAGCAAATTAACCGAGATTGCTGCTATCGCATAAATATGCACTGTTTTGACCCCAAGGATGATGAAATTTCGAATTGGTGTGGGGTAGGTACTATAACTAAAAAAAAATAAACGATTAAAAAAAAAAATACGTGCTTGTTCCTCTGGTATTGCAGGTGTTTATAAGCGGCGATGACTGCTCACCATCTGGCGGGCTGGTGATATGTTTGGCATCCAATAACATTAAAAATGTCTAGTATCTAAATTCGACTACCGATAGCGGGAATTCCATAGATTAATAGCTAGATAAAAAAAAGAGAGTGTGACCAAAAGATACGTATACAACTCCTAGTATGAGCTGAATATACCCGATTCTGCGTGACCGACCGACTGAAGCCGAGAATTCCCGATTTAGTGAGCGTGACGGTTCAGTTTCGTTCACTGTTCATAAAGACCGTAAAATGCGCAAAAAAGTTTCAATAAAAAAAAAACGCAATTTGTATTCATGAACTATGGTAAGGTCACCTTTTGTGCAGATACCTAATAAGCGCCTAGTAACTAATCCAAAGACGGTGAAACTGGCAATAAAGTGTCCTCAAACGTTAAGTAGGAACATGACAGAATTTGTACATTTTTAATCAACGCGCTACACCCCTGCTTACAACTTAGGTCCCTGGGGTGAAGTTCAGCAAAGTTCGCAAGCTCAGCGACATCGACAGACACGGTATTAATAATATTATGTTTTATTTTCAAAGCACGTCGGAATGGAGGTTGGTTGTGCTTCAATTGGGTCAGAGGGTACTTGTCAGATTTTTTAGGGTTACGTATTATCAAGACCTTTTTACTAAGCCTGTCCCGTCTCTAGTTAACCAGTGGAGTAATTACACACTAAGAGTAGGAATCGGCTTTTATTTGGACAGTCCAACAAAATTCATTGCGTTATTCACTTTGCTAAGCGGACACATTTTTCAAACACAATGAACCAATGGATAGCAATATCTTTCAAAATTATTAGATTCTAATTGACAGTGTGTCACGCATTTACGGTGCAGTTGCCACAAAAATCTAGAGCCGCTGTCACGGCAAATAATAATATATTTAATAAAA
Organism: Polymixis flavicincta; assembly: GCA_949987655.1. Taxonomy (NCBI): domain Eukaryota; kingdom Metazoa; phylum Arthropoda; class Insecta; order Lepidoptera; family Noctuidae; genus Polymixis; species Polymixis flavicincta. The sequence continues at coordinate 13,267,386 of OX465200.1, forward strand.
TCTTAATCCATGAAATTAAATACACAAAAGGCTTGGGTTCGAACTTACGACCAACAACTCGCAAGTCGGGTCGATACCACTACTCCACCACTGCTGCAATGAGGGTGTTCTGAAATGACGTTGACTAGGTGGCAGCACTGAGACGTCAGGTCCGGGCACCTGTCAAAAGTATCAAAGCGCCTACGGACTGAATGGTGAACGAAAGATTGAAACGAATGACATCAAATATTTTAAGTTCATTTTCAACTGGAAGACCTCTTGTCAAAGTGGCGCCAACTGGTGGCTTGAATATTCATGAACACCCTCAATGGTATCCATACCACAGGTACGTTTTCTGATCCCTTTGCTTACATTTTCAACGCACAACTTTTGTAACAGACCGTAACTCTAATAAACGAAGCATAGACATAAACACCAATAGCAATATATATTAACGTCAACCATAGATTATGCAACGTAATCCGTCTATAAGTTATGGTATTGGCCATACAGATATTATCTTTGGACACACGTTTAATCTGTGGTCACTAGATTAGAAACTAAATTTATAGTTGTACAATCATCTTTTGGCGCGTGATCAAAATCGTAATGAAGGCAATAAACAGGTTTAAACGTGGAATTACTCTATGAAAATGCATGGTTATTTTTGTGGGTTGGAAATCATCAAATAAATTCTCCCCCTCTGGGAGGAGCAGGAGGGCGTGCCACACTTTTACTGACTAAAACCCACCCGTGTTCCCTCAGTAGCCTGAGTGCCAGGGGCCACGGTATCTCTTAGGTAATAGGTAATACGGGCTGTTGTCCGCAACTCCACGTCAAAGCGCGTATTTTGCGTACGGGTGGGAGAATCTGTCATTCGATCCACCCCAGCTCCTCGAGAAAGGCCAGCAACGCCTTGGTGTTGCTGACAATCTCACGTAGGGTACCTGGGTTACCGAAGTATTTAGCCCTGGAATTGGCGACAACCGGGCAGTTTAGGAGCACGTGCGCTGCTGTCTCGTCGTCCTCCATGCAGGCCCTGCACAGCGGACTGTCTGTTACTCCTAAGACAAAGAGATGTTTGTTAAATGACCCATGGCCAGTTACAGCTGCTGTAACTGCACGCAGCTGTGATTTAGTTAGACGGAGAACCTGTTTTGTGAGGCGGGCATCGATCGCAGGAAGTGCTTCCTTAGCCTGCCTGCACTCACCTAGATCCAGCCATATCTTGTGATGTTGGTTCCTGGTTCGTTTCCTTACCAGAGTGCGTAGATACCCGAAGGGGAGAGGCGCGATGGGTTCTGGTCCCACTGGTGCCATACTCGACCCCCTTCTGGCAAGTTCATCGGCTGCATCGTTACCTAGCAAACCGCTGTGTCCTTTGATCCATTGAATGGTAATGTTATTGAGGCTACCTACGGTATCTCTTTCGAACAACCCGCACCCCTGGCAGGCATCGTCCCTTGCGGACCCCCTTACCACAAAGTCCTCTTCTCATTCCGAGAAGGTAACAGCAGTGATCACCACGCTAGCTCAATACGAGTTGGCGATGTCAGACTTATACGGGTATTTACTATAACCAGACCGAGGGCCGGTGGAGCAGACGAGTCCTGGAGTGGAGCCCGCGTATCGGCAAGCGTAGTGTGGGACGACCCCCAGCTAGATGGACCGACGTCCTTAAAAAGGTGGCTGGGACAGACTGGATGCGGAAGGCGGAGGATAGAGTGTTGTGGCGCAGCTTGGGAGAGGCCCATGTCCAGCAGTGGACTGCGATAGGCTGAGTTGATTGATTGATTAACTATAAGTCCTGAAGGCCAATTCTCGTAATAAAAAACGTTCACAATCTAGTCGCTGTTTCATCTCAGCGACAATTAAACTTCAAAAAGTTGTCGAAAATGTATGGAAACTCGCGGTTTTTTTGACATATTGAGACTGACTTACTGACTGTGAACGTTTTTTAAATTACGAGAATTGCCTCTCAAGTTTCCTTACGATGTTCACACAACATCACGCGTTGTTTACCCGAAGGATTGTGCAGAGGTATATCTATTGTAAAGTATAGCAAAATTCTTTTTTATTCGTAAGGGGCTTATTTCGAAATGATCCCATTTAAATTTCATATAGATCTGAAGATGCGTTTCAGAGACAGACAACAAAAGTTTTTATCCCAATAGTATAGTCCCGTGGGACAATTTTCAACCTCCACGCGGGCGAAAGCGTCGGCAAAAGCTAGTAGCATTTATAGTCAAGTCCAGATCTACCCTCAAAAGACGACTCATGAGAACATTACCATAATGAGGACCACCTAGCGCCAACGTTGGCTGTGCGCCAGAAAGTTGGGCCAACACGTATGCCAAACAAATGGCGCGTTAAATCGACACACGTTCTCACACTTTCAAACGTTTGGAAGACGTGGCGGAGGGGATATTAAAATACGTTTCTGGTTTGTAGATCTCTGAAGTATTGAAAGTCAGGGAAGTCATTTTTTAAGCAAATTGATAACGAATGAATTACATTGATAAGGCGTTGTTAGTAAACATTTGTGGAATTGACAAATTAACAAAAATTGTTACGAATTTATAAATTATTTATATTTTATCTATTTCCTAAGGTACATTAAATACAGTAGACGCCGCCGTAGCAGAATTACGTAAGAGTGTAGAAAACAGCTACAGCATATGCTACGTCGCAGTAGTTAAGTCACGCCGTAGCAGACTGTGCTACAGGCGCGTAGAGTAAGCTACGCCGTAGTAGTTTGAGTTACGCCGTAGCAGACAGTGCTACAGGCGTAGAGTAAGCTACGCCGTAGTCTTTTCAGTTATGCCGCAGCAAACTGTGCTACAGGCGTAGAGTAAGCTATGGCGTAGTAAAACTTGATACGCCTACAGAGTAAACTACGCGACCGTAGCAGAATTAAGCTACGTGGAAGGTGGCGAGTACACCGACGCAAAATAGCTACAGCATAAGCTACGTCGTAGTAGTTTAAGTTACGCCGTACCAGACTGTGCTACAGGCGTAGAGTAAGCTACGCCGTAGCAGACTGCTACAGGCTTAGAGTAAGCTACGCCGTAGTAGTTTAAGTTACGCCGTACCAGACTGTGCTACAGGCGTAGAGTAAGCTACGCCGTAGCAGACTGCTACAGGCTTAGAGTAAGCTACGCCGTAGTAGTATGAGTTACGCCGTAGCAGACTGTGCTACAACGTAGAGTAAGCTACGCCGTAGTAGTTTGAGTTACGCCGTAGCAGACTGCTACAGGCGTAGAGTAAGCGACGCCGTAGTAAAACTTGATACGCCTACAGAGTAAACTACGCGACCGTAGCAGAGTTAAGCTACGTGGAAGGTGGCGAGGACATCGACGCAGAAACTGTAATTATCAATTAAGCACATCATTTTAGACCCCCAAGCGTAAGTTCAAGTTCTTTATTTCATAACAAAAATGGTTTTGTGTCGAAATATTTGCACAGTAGATACACAAAAAGAGGCAACATAAACAATGATAAGTTAACCAAACTCTTTCCTCTCCCACCATCGAAGTAGAACATCTATCCAAATTAAAAACACTAACTTTACAAACATTAATAATAATATTGATACAGACTTCCTGAAGCAGAAAGTGTATGCATGGGCAAACCGTATTCGTCGGTATAAGCGGCGAGTAGACCGATACACTCAGAACCGCACCTTCCAGAGTGATGAAAGGTGGGTCTATAGGGCTTGGGAGCGACCGGACCAAGGTGTGGCTGATACGCGCCTACCGGATGATGACGCCATGTGCTCTTTTTGGCGCAATATCTGGTCGGTGCCTGTCAGTCACACCGAAGGTGATTGGACTCGAGAAGTCGAGCGAGCCTGCAATCCCATACCAGAAATGGGGGCTATTACCATCTGCCCCCAAGATGTAGCTCGTGCAATCCGTCCGCTGCCCAACTGGAAGTCTCCAGGGCCGGACGGACTGCACAACTTCTGGATCAAATGGTTCATGGGATCGCACGCTCGCTTGGCGGCTCAGTATCAGGCTGCTTTGGAGTCTGGTTCGCTACCCCAGTTCCTGACAACAGGAGTTACCCACCTGCTCCATAAATCAGGTAGTACCGCGGAACCCAAAAATTATAGGCCGATCACTTGTTTACCGACGGTCTATAAAGTTCTTACATCTATTTTGAGAGCTAAAATTTACAATCATATAGACACTAACTCTATCATGTCTGTCTCTCAAAATGGATGTCGGAACGGGTCCCGCGGTACTAAGGAGCTGCTCCTCATTGATATGGCCATTAGCCAACAGGTTCGCCGTTCCCGAAAGGATCTTTCGACATGTTGGATAGATTACAAGAAGGCCTATGACTCAGTGCCACATACATGGCTCATGAGGGTGCTAGAGTTGTATAAAGTAGATACAACTCTGCGCACCTTCCTGATGTCATGTATGGGGCAATGGAGGACGGTCCTTCGATATCCAGGATGTCGAAACATCCAGAGGAATAGCGAGCCGATAAGGATCGAGCGAGGTATATTTCAGGGCGACAGTTTGAGTCCACTTTGGTTCTGCCTAGCTCTGAATCCTCTAAGCACATTGCTGGAGGATTCAGGTTTAGGCTATCGGCTGAGGAGAGGTGGTCAGGTTATATCTCACCTCCTCTACATGGATGACCTAAAACTCTTTGCCCCCAACAATTTGCAACTGATGGAGCTACTGAAAGTAACTGAAACCTTCAGTAGCGCCATCAGGATGGAATTTGGTGTGGACAAATGTGCGGTCATGCATGTAAAGCGAGGGGAGATTGTGGAATCTGTGGGAACCCAACTCTCGGATTCCATAAACCTTCGAGCCCTCTCCGAAACCGAAACCTATAAGTATTTGGGTATGTCGGAAGCGTTGGGCATCAATGTTACTGACATGAAGCAATCGTTGAAGGAGCGCTTCTTTGGCCGCCTGAAGAAAGTATTTAATAGTCTTTTATCAGGCGGAAACAAGGTGCGCGCCTTCAACGGTTGGGTCATGCCGGTCTTGATGTACTCTTTCGGCATACTCAAATGGACTCAGACCGAACTCGACGCCCTGGATAGGAGGGTCCGTACACTGCTGACTGCATATCGAATGCACCACCCACGGTCATCGGTAATGAGACTGTATATCCCGCGAAAATGTGGAGGTCGAGGTTTTTTAAATGCTAAGACTCTCCACAATCGTGAGATATGCAGTCTCAGGGAGTATTTCCAAGAAACCGATGTGGGGATGCATCGAGATGTAGTTGCAGTGGATAAGGGCCTCACCCCGCTCTCCTTGGCTAAAGAGAACTGGCGCAAGCCTCTAGTGCTTGACACTAATGATCGCATGGAAGTATGGCAGAGTAAGGAGCTTCACGGACGCTTTTTCCGGGCCCTACATGAACCCGATGTAGACTTTCTAGCGTCCGTAGCCTGGCTGCGTTTCGGTGACCTCTTTGGGGAAACCGAAGGTTTTGTCTGTGCAATTATGGACGAAGTTATCATGACGAACAACTACCGGAGATTTATTGTGAAAGACGGCATGGTTGACATTTGTCGGGCATGTCACCGTCCGGGTGAATCAATCAGACACATAATCTCCGGGTGTTCTCGTCTAGCTAACGAGGATTACTTGCATAGACACAACCTTGTAGCCAGGATTATCCACCAGCAACTTGCTCTGAAATACAGCCTTGTGGAATCAGAAGTGCCGTACTACAGGTATGTGCCCGACCCAGTTCTTGAAAATGGACATGTCACACTGTACTGGGATCGATCCATCATCACTGACAGGACTATTGTTGCCAATAAGCCTGATATAGTGGTGGTGGATCGACTAGAGCGGCGCACAATGATCGTTGACATAACGGTCCCGCATGACGGGAACCTCGTGAAAGCCGAGAAAGATAAACAAATCAAGTATCTTGACTTGGCTCACGAGGTTGTCGACATGTGGGATGTGGACTCAGCGATCATTGTGCCGATAGTCGTTACAGCCAATGGCTTGATAGCCAAGAGCCTCGACCAACACCTGAGGAGGCTCTCGTTGGGCAGCTGGGTCAAGGGCCTGATTCAGAAAGCGGTACTTCTTGACACGGCTCGCATTGTTAGGAGGTTCCTCTCTCTGGAGCCCTGACCGCCGGTAGCTTGGACCCTGTTCCCGATACCGGTGGGATACTATTTTTTATATTTTTAAATGTTTTTATATTTTTATACAAATATTTAAAAATGTAAGTTATATGTATATAAGTGAAATAAAGGTCATAATAATATTGATACAGAACAAAGTCCCTAGCAAAAATGCTACAAAAATACATTTAATGTCAAAAATCTTAACTATAAAAAAGGAACATTTGCAACGTCAAAGAGCAACCAATACAATTTAATTTATAATACCTCTAAGATTTTTTGTCGTTACAAAATTCGTCAATGCTGTAATAGGCTTTATTGATTAACAAAGCCCTGAGTTTATTTTTAAACATGTTCACATTCTGAATATTCTTAAATTCTGCTGGTAATTTGTTAAACAGATTGACAGACTGCACGCGTGACGAGTGTTTGACAACATTAAGCTTTGCCTGCAGAATAGTCGGAAGATCTTTTCTACGAGTATCTACTCTATTTTTTCTTTCTTCGTCTGTTACAAACTCGTATAAGTTTTTGTTTAAATGAGTAAGGAGAACTAAAATATAAAGACATGGTACCGTTAAAATTCTAAGTTTAACAAAATACTCTCTACATGATTCCATCTGGTTTAAACGAAGCATGGTTCTTAATGCTCGCTTTAGTATCGTAAAGGCTGCCATAATATTATATTTATAGCTGTTTCCCCAAAATTTAATGCTATATCTAAGTTTAGATTCAACTAGAGCGAAATAGACGGTACGAAGTTGGGCAATAGACAAAATATCCCTCAGAGATCTAATAGCATAACACGCACTACTTACTGTATTAGTAATTGAATCTAATTCTGGCTTCCAATTATGTAAAGAATCAATTTGTACCCCTAAAAACTTCAAACTTTCCACCATATCAATTTTTCTGCCTAATGATTCCACGTTTACCAAAGCTTTGTTCCTAATCGTCGATTTAAATAACATACATTTAGTCTTATTTACATTTAATTTAAGATTATTCGTAGAAAACCAGCTTTCACAAGCAGCTATCAATACATTTAATTTACACTTTAAAGTCTCCATATTATCAGCAGCTACAACAGCACTCGTATCGTCAGCAAATATTATCAAGTCAGCATCTGGTAAAATGCTTTTAATATATTCAGCTAGATCGTTAAGAAATAATATACAGAAAATGGAGCCCAACACCGAACCCTGCGGAATACCTCTCGTAACAGTAAATGATTTTGATTTATGGTTTTTTTCCACACCTTCATGAAGTGATTTAATTTCGACGTACTGTTTTCTATTGGTCAAATAAGAAATAAAAAGTTTTAAAACATTTTCTCTTATACCGTAATGCTCTAACTTATCAATCAAAATGCAGTGTTCTACAGTATCAAACGCAGAACTTAAGTCTAGGAATAAGCCAGCAACTTTAAGTCTATTGTTCAACTTATTTACTACGTTATTAAGTAACGAGTCTATTGCATCGAGTGTCCCTTTATTTTTTTGGTAGCCAAACTGATAAGGGTTTATTATATTTAGACTACTCAAGTGTCTTACAAGCCTAAATTTTATTACTTTTTCAAAAAGTTTGGATATAACCGGTAATAATGATATGGGCCTGTAATTACCTGGATCTGTTTTAGCACCTTTCTTAAATAGTGGTAGAACTCTGGCTAACTTAAATTGGTCAGGAAAGACGCCTTCATTGACGCAGTTGTTTATCATTTCAGATATTGGGTATGCCAGTATATCTATATTGTCTTTGATTACGCGCAGCGGTATTTCATCTTGTCCAAATGACTTTTTATTATCCATACCCTTTACCATTTTGTAAATTTCGATCGGCATTACGGGATTAAAAGCCATAGACTTATCAACTCTGTCAGTATTTTCAATTAAATGCTTCTTAGCCAGTTCTGGATTACCAGTGTTTACATCTTTACTGTTGTCAAACCTTTCCGCAAAAATGTTAGCAATTTCTATAGGGTTACAAATTATTTTATTATTATGTTTAAGTATTATATTATCATTTTCTAAATTATTGTCGATTTTTTTCCGAGTTTTATTGACTATTTTCCAAATTTCTTTACTAGAGTTAGCTGCTTTATTTATTTGATTAGTGACATCCTTTTTTTTTGCAATCCTAATCACCTTTTTATAAGTTCTAAGATATTGTTCACGATATTTTTATAACGATTTGTCACACTTAACTTTATTTATAGAATTTAGTAATCTCTTCATTTTGCTGGATATCCTTATTCCTTAGCAATTTGTCTTCGTTTAGGTATCAAAAAAAGAAATCAAAAGACCAATTCTTATAATTAAACACGTTCAAAATGTAGTCGCAGACGTATCTCAGCGACAATCAAACGTCAATAACTTGTCAAAAATTTATGGAATATCGAGTATTATTGACAGATTGAGACAGAGTGAATTAGCCCTCAGCTGTTTCATAGAAAAGTGCACCTTCGCGGTGAAATTGTATGGAACAGCATTTTTTATGAATCCATATTAATAAGTTGCGCGTCGATATCCTTGCCACAATGTTAAGTATCTTCGCGGTAGTGGGAACTTTTATCGAAAGGCTGTGAAACTGAACTGAAATCCAAACTGCTCATGAAAACTCTCCTCAGATTGACCCCAGGACACTATTCTTGATAGTCTTGCTTGCGACCACAACGACACCCTTGTTGCACGATGTCCGTCAAAGTACATCATCATCATCTGCCTGCCTTATTGGGGTCAGCTTCCAGTCTAACCGAATGCAGCTGAATAACCGTATTTCAGATGGAGTGACTGCCTATCTGATCTCCACAATCCAGTTTCTGTAAAGTACCTGGGCGATAAATTAATGACACACCGAGCTCTATACAGGATAAAAATTTAACCAGTGCGCAAACTTAAACCATGAATTCAGCATATCGTTCTAGACCCGTAGCACATACATTTTTCGTTGGTTATACAAAAAATATCTTTTGTTTCATAGAAAAGTGCAGTACCTACGCGGTCAAAATGTACGGAACAGCTGATTTTTTTTTTGTATAACTGGCGAAAATTTTCTACATTGTGGGGTCTATAATGATGTTGAATTCATGGTTACAGTTTGTGCACCGGTAAAAAATTTACTCTGTATAGAGATTATCACACAGTTATGAGTGATAGAGACGAAGAGAGACAAGGACGAACTGTTTTTAAACTCAACGTGCCGTATTTACGGTTAGTTACTTTTGAGTAAGGTGAAAACTCACCAATCTTAACTGTAGCCACGATCCTATAATACGTATACAGGGTGAGTAAAAAATCGTAGATCATACGAAACAGGGCGATATGGGTTAAAGCCCATTCGTCCCCTAAAATTCGTCCCCCAGCATAAAAGTTGTAGATTCGGCCCCTATATAGGTGCCCATTGGTCTCCTGGTAGGGGACCAATTAATATTTTAATAAAAAATATTATTTTTAAGGTACCCATTCGTCCCCTCTAATATATATACAATATAAGTTAAAGATTCGGCACCTATTCAGGTGCCTATTGGTCCCCTGAGATAAAATTAGCTATATTTTACATAAGAAACGGTTAACATAGTACACATGTGAACAGTTTATTAACGGAATTAAATCATAACAGATCATTGAAAAAAGAGCTATGATGAATGATAATCCGTCATGATAATAATATAACCTGTCGATAGGCTTACGATGTAAAATTGTCTCACTACGAATGGCTTGTTAAAAATTGTATTTTGTTAGTTTATAGGACATTGTGATTTTGTATGTGTTAATCTTATTTGAAATAAACTTATTTGAAGAAGATACCTACCGAGTTACTATATTTTTTATTTTAGCCTTTTCTGCGCGACTGTACCAGGACTACCAAGCTGCAGTATACACATATACATGTACTTATATTAGAAGAATGAATAAAAATACATGTGCGGTACACAATCTATAATTCTTTGGTCAAGCCTCATCTAGATTACCAAATTGAAGTATGGGGATCAGCAGCTAAGAGCAACTTAAATAAACTACAGAGATCACAAAATAAACTAATTAAAACGTTATTTCGATATGATTATTTAACACCGACCATAAAAATTTATAAGGAAACTGGACTAATGAATCTATCACAAAGCTACAAATTCAACACCTGTATCCTGATTAGAAAAATTATAACAAAGAACATTCACTCACAAATAACTTTTACCAAAAATATAGACCACCACAAATGTAATACGAGACAGGCCAATAATATCCGTTTGAAACCACCTCGAACTAACTACGGAAAAAAGAGCATTCTGTACGAAGGAGCCCAGAATTATAATAAGTTACCAAAAGACACAAAAGAGGCTAAAAGCTTTTCAACCTTTAAGAAACTATTGAAACGCCACATTTTGAAGGATCTTTCATTAATGGAACGTTATGGATAGATTTGTAAATTTTACTGACACTACGAAAACTAACCCTAAACTAAATAACCCACAACCCTACACCCACTTACTTACCATACGAAAAGTATCATTTTATGTATGAAATCCAAAAACAATGCATCTGTTTATATCGCTTATTCAAACGCACTGTGCCACGGGCCTTATCAAACAAACTTTGTTCGCGCCGCAGCGTATGCGCGCACTCACAATCTCCACTAACATTTTTAACATCTACCCTACTAAAAACGCTAATCGGTTATTTTGTTCATTCATTATCGTATTTTCTCTGTAAGTGATTATTGTAATCTTTTGAGAAAATAAATGTCTTAAACCATAAAATAAATATTCTTCAGGGGACGAATGGGCCCCTCAAAAGTTCCAGGGGACGAGTGGGCACAGGGTGCGAATCTTAGGGGACGAATGGGCTCGGACCCGGCGATAGTTGAGGTTATTTCCAGTAAAAAATATTTTTGTGGCAGAGCTCTCACTTGAGCTCCTTAAAAGTTATGACTATTTGAGTGTTTTTTGTAGAAAATATTTTTTTTTTAAATAAATAGGGAATAGAGTAAAACGGTTACCTAAATGATGTTTATAGTTGATTCTAGGCAATGTATCATCATTACAAAAGTGTTTTTTTATGATAGTAGGTACCATGATTTATGAGTATTGGCACTTTTTTTTCTTTTTCTTTTCTAAGTCTCACGAAAAATACATTAAGAACCTTATTTTTGTTAAAAAAAAACTACAATTGTTTTTTTTTTAATTGCTATTTTGTACTGCAAATAACTTCAACTATCGCTCTGTTTCGTTTGATCCACGATTTTTTACCCATCCTGTATAGACCAGTAAGTGTGTCTACAAATCACCGTGGCCTGCGTTTTATAGCCTCGATCACTGGCTCGAAGTAAATGGCGGATTTAAATGGTATAGTAATAGTTGGACCTTATTGGTGATGTTCTTCAAAAAGGTCAGGTGCGTGGTTGCCACGACGCACCTGACCGGCGTGCGTGTATGACCTGACGGGTAATTCTGGTAATTTTAAGAACGTTCACAGTCAGTCGAAATCTGTCAAAAATACCTCGAGTTTCCATACATTTTTGACATTTAATTGTCGCCGAGATGAGACTGCGACTAGATTTTGAACGTTTCTAATTACGAGAATTGGCCTTCTGATGTATGAACGAAAGCGAAGAAGTAGGAGTATGTAGCGTTCTGTACTTCCTGTCTCCTTCTTGGAAAGTAGGCATGAGTTCATGTACGCACGGGGACTTACAGGTTAGTGCGGCTGTTATTCCAATAACGTACAGTGTGGCTAAGTTTGAAACAATTGAGCCTAGTATCTAAGACCCAACTGATTCTCAACCTAGCCCTATAGACTTTACCTAGCACCCGAGTTATCCCTATGCCCTAACCTACCATACAAACCATACCAAACGTACTCGTAAGTTACGTCGGTTGACGAGAGGGAAGCCTGTTACACGGAGACCTACGGTAACAGACGGAATTTGGGGAGGAAAACGGGTTTTGTACGTCGTGCAATGTACACAGGAAATGGTTTTCTCACTTCCGATCCCACAGACTCATAGGATCGATGATGGCTAAAGGTGTCTTGGACACAGTAAGAGGTTATAGGAGATGAATCACACTCGACTCCAGCTTGATGACTAATTTATTACAATAATTAACTTAATTAGATACAGGTTTTTTGGTCAATACACATTGACATCTATTTGTATGTGTGTTGTGTGTGTATTGAGCCGATGAAGCGAAGATCTCAGTAGGTCACTTCTTAGCGCTGACGGTGTGCCGGTATTGCCGGCGCTTGGAAAAGATGTATGTCGCTCTTAACGCTGACGCTGTGATGATATTGATTGTTCACGGTTTGAACAGTTTATATAAGTATATAGTAATAATAAAAAGAAAATAAACCGTTATACCGATATTTTGTAATTACAAATTTATCATGAAATATATTTTACACTTACACATGCTGTCTATATCTCTTTATCTTCTCTCCTATCGCAGGTATGCTTTTTTGTTTTTGGGTGGGATATCATCAAATAACTTCTCCCGCTCTGGGTGGAGCAGGAGGGCGTGTCAGACTTTTACTGACTAAAACCCACCCGTGTTACCTCAGTAGCCCGTATGCCAGGGGCTGTGGTATCTCTTTCGAACAAACCCGCACCCCTGGAAGGCATCGGCCCTTGCGGACTCCATCATTTTATGCTGACATCTCTTTGAGGCGCGCGTGGAACTCAACGCGCCGTCGACTTGGGCTTGGTCCTTACCGGACAGCGAGCTACCCATTACTCGCCGTCCGCAAGCTCATACCTACGGTGGCTGGAAATCGGCCTGGGATTCCCGACGCCCAGGGCGTCTCCGTATTCTGCGGCGGCTAGGGTCGCGAGGGCGCATAGACTGCCTCTCCCTCACGTGCGCCGCCTCCTTCTTCGCGAGCATCACTGCTTCGCTGAAGGAGGTGACGGCTACCCATGCACTCTCGCTCCGTACCATGGCCTGGACCAGAGCCGGACGCGAGAGATCGCCGCCGCCGATCGCCTCCACGAGGACACGGCGGTGCTCCAACCAAGCTGGGCAGAACGCCACCGTATGCTCCACCATGTCCTCAGGGCGATCTTCGCAGTGGAAACACCCGGGCGTGTCCTCTCGCCCTATCCGAAACAGGAACCTCCCGAAACAGCCGTGTCCGGTGAGGACCTGCGTCAGGCGGAAGGTGAGGACGCCATGCCGCCTCTCAAACCACTCCTCAAAGAGGGGACTAACTGCCTCAATCGTGGCGTGCCCAATCGCAGGTATGCTGGAAGTGATTTCTTTAGAAATAAGCATTACCTCTGACCACACGGCTACATATCAAGCTATAACATTTCCAGTTTACGCTGATTTCGCTCTATACGGAAATGCGAGATCAGCTTATACTGGAAATGTTATAGCTTGATATGTAGTCGTGTGTACCTATTTTTCTGTTCTTTTCTTCTTGTCTGTTTATATATGTGTGTACATATTGGTTAAAAACACAATTGGACAAGTTTATTGTTATGGTGTCAACCCGCCTATGCTTCGCACGAATGCAATTTTTTTTTGTTGATATATCTGACAGCCGTGTGCAGATTATCAGCTCTTTTCTAGTTCATGATAAGATGTGACGATCATCCACATGTTGGATCGAGTCGAAATGTGTTCGTCCTCTGACGATCGTCACGTCGGAGGTCGACCACATTTCGCTTTGATAAAGAATATTACCAAAACATTTTCATTTTTTACATTTTAGAGACAGAGCAGTGGTGGCCCAGTGGTAGCGGCCGCGAATTACGATTTGTAGGTCGTGCGTTCGAACCCAGACAGACACTTAACTTTATGTAAATAATTTCATCACCACTGCTCTCAAACGGTGAAGGAAAACATCGAGAGGAAACCGGCATGTCTTAGAACCAAAAATTCGAAGACATGTGGCATCTACCAACCCGCACTGCGCCCGCGTGGTAGATTACGGCCCACTCCCTCTCACGGAGAGGAGGCCTGTGTCGCAGCAGTGGGAACATTATAGGCCGAGTATGTATGTAAGAATACAACAATCCGTTCCATTACTAAAATAACTGATGTCACTCGGAAATCAGTGGGTCCCAACATCGTGGCAGGCCCGGGTGGAGATGGCGGGATGAGGTGGACTCCTATAATAAAGATTGGTTCTTGACAGCTGTGGACAGGGAGTTGGAAAGAAAGTAGGGAGGTCTTTGCCCAGCAGTGGGACTTTAATGGCTAATAATAAAATAAAATAAACTTTTTTCAAAAAAATAACAACCGACTTCCAAAAACAACACTACAAAGCTCAAAATAACTTTAATTTCGGAAGTCGGTGACTTTGGATGTGTATTTTAATTATTTGTCACCGCCTTCCGAAATTAAAGTTATTTTGAGCTTTGTAGTGTTGTTTTTGGAAGTCGGTTGTTATTTATTTTAAAAAAGTTTTTATTTTTCACTTTTTAGTTACCTACCCCACACTAATTCGAAATTTCATAATTCTTGGGGTCAAAACAATGCATATTTATGCGATAGCAACATTCGCGGTTGATTTGCTGTAATTTTTTGAAGAGTTCCGTTGTCTGCTCCGAAATGCATCATATGAAATTTTAATGGGACCATTTCGGAGTAAAGCCCTTTCGAACAAAAAAACAATTTTGCAAATCCGTCTATATACGACGGAGTTATGCCCGAACATACATAAAAAAAAATATATATATATAAACATGTCGAATTGATAACCTCCTTCTTTTTGAAGTCGGTTAAAAAAGAGGTTATTGTTTAAGGAAGGAGTTTTTAACTATAAATTAATCTGTTTTACCTCGGTTTAAACATACTAAATAATGTAACAGGGTGCGACATAGTGCCTTTAGTGCCATTGTTACATACACCTATCTTCTAAATTAACATATAAACTCTTCATCCGACCTGGGAATCGAACGTAGGACGAGGCAATCAATATTTTACTGCTAAACCTTGCGCAGTTTTGGATTTTCAACTCTCACAGCCGAACCGAGTGTTGAAAATCCAACTGTGATTTTTTACTAGACAATAGGTACTTGTAGGTGTCATGTAGTTTGAATAAAACGGACAAAAGTGTTTTTTTTTATAGCATTGGTTATTTTAACGGAAGCTATGCAGCTTTATAGAGGCATACAATTCAGCTTTAACACCCCGTATACCGTAAATAAACGCTAAAAAACCGCCGCACAGCACAATTGGAGCAATTCCAATGAAAAACGACCACTAAAATGTATTAAGAGGATGTGAAATGCAAGTAACGGTGTTTTTATACGCCATGGCGCTTATAGACGTCAAAGGACGTTGAAGTTCGTGACGTATGTGTGCGTGAGTGTATTTTACTGCTGCCTAGCTGACCCGACAGACGTTAACCTTTGAATAATTCATACAAAATTGCCGTAGGAAATGCACTGTCAGTTATCCCGAATTTTCCAGTTCATCAAATTTTCAAGGTCTAAGTTAACTGCTAAGTGTAACCTCTGCTTACCGCTTCGGAGAACACGCCATCTTATTATGTTCTAGCATCTGCCCACGACTTTTCTCGAGTGACTTCTTTTGTTCTTCCCACCCGGGGTGGGTCGCATCGCATTTACCTACCCGCACTATGACTTCGTTTACGCTAAGCGTGCTCTCTGACTTTTTTATTTTTGATCGACTCCTAAGCTATAGCTTGATGCTAAATATCCTATCAACATCATCATATCAGCCGAAAGACGCCCACTGCTGGACGTAAGCATCTCCCAAAAGGGGGGGATTTGTCATAATCGCCACGCTTGACAGGCGGGTTTGCGATCGCAGTATGGTGGTCAAATGCATAGAGAACGCTGCTGCCCATTCTGTAGTAAGTCCCTTAGTCGCCTTCTACGACACTAATGGGAAGAAATGGGATGGTGCTATTCTTTTACGTCCGGCACCACACGGATAGTAAATATTCTTTCTATCAAGTGCAAAAAGACCTATTCGATTTCAATCGGTAGATCGAGAGATTGGCGCGTTCAAACAAAAAAAACACTTTAGCTTGTGTAAATAAAGGTATGTATTATGTATTGCCACGTCACAAGACACCTCTTGCTCTTAATACGGCATCACTATTGCACATAAGTGGCACTTAGCGTGCAGATTGAGACGTAAATATTAGAGCAGCCGTGAGTTGTGCGGTCAGAGACATCTAGCGGCGGTCGGGGGAACTATTCTATTAATAATGTTTGTTTCGCTAACTTGTTGGTGTATTGGTGATTGCAGGCCATGGGTCCTTCAGGCTTCGATGGCCCGATCGGGCCAAGCAGGCTATAATCTTGTTGATGTAGTTTTCGAATTATTTATTATTTGTAGAACATGCTACTTTCGAAAAAAAAAAAAAAAACTGTGGCACTCCGGGAGTGCCGATAGAAGTGAAAACTTGAACAATTACGTGTGTATTTTTTAAAATCGTCAATACTGGATTTCACATAGGGTCCTTGGGACCTACTTGCTCTCTGTAAAAAATTATAAACGAGCGATCGACTTCAGCCATTAAAGTCGTGGACAAGCTGCTGATCTGGTACTTTCCTATTTATCAAACAGGCAGCAAAAAGTAAACGTTAATGGGGCAACGTCCTCGGGGTCTCTAGTTAAGATGGGCGTGCCTCAAGGTTCAATTCTTGGCCCTTTTTTATTTCTAGTTTATATAAATGACCTTCCTTACCTGATGGCTAAATTCTCGGATATCATTTTATTCGCTGATGACACTTCTCTTATTTTTAGAATAGATAGAAAAGATACGGATGTCTTACATGTCAATGATAGTCTAGCTGTTCTTTCGAAATGGTTTGCTGCTAATAATCTTTTACTCAATGCGAACAAAACTAAATGTCTTAAGTTCTCGTTACCAAATGTACCCCAAGTAGGTCTAAACTTAAAACTTGATGGCAAGAAACTGGATGCTATTTCGGAAACTGTATTTTTGGGAATTACTTTAGATTCAAAATTGCAATGGGGTGCTCACATTAGAGCTCTTTCAAGTAGATTAAGCTCAGCTGCTTACGCAGTAAGAAAAATAAGGCAGTTGACTGATGTAGCCACAGCTAGGTTAGTTTACTTTGCTTATTTTCACAGTATTATGTCTTATGGCGTTCTGCTGTGGGGATCGGCAGCTGACGTAGATTCAATTTTCATTTTACAAAAGAGGGCAATCCGCGCAATCTATAAAATGGGGCCTCGCGAGTCTCTTAGAAACAAATTCAGCGAAATTGATATATTAACTCTGCCTTCTCTTTATATCCTAGAAAATATCTTATATGTTCGCAAAAACTTAGGCCTTTTCAAAAAACGATGCGATTTCCATAATTTGAATACACGTAGTAAAGATGAAATTGTGATTCCAAAATTTAGACTGACTAAAACTAGCAAGTCATTTCTAATAAACAGTATCCGCTTCTATAACAAGTTGCCAAAGTCGGTTACAGAACTTAGCGATGGAAAGTTTAAAACGCACATCAAACGTGTCCTTATCAAAAAAGCATATTATAAGATAAAAGACTACGTTGAAGACAGGGAAGTTTGGCATTAATTCCTTCTGCACATGTGGCTTCCCTGGTACCTCATTAACAGCATAACTATGTGAAAGTCTATTAACTGCTCTCAAATACCTACAATGTTCTTTTTTATTCTTTTTATTTTTACAATGCTGACATAATCTCGTCATTAATTGACACTATACAACAATTTTATTTAGGTTAATTTTATTTATGTAGATTATTTTACATATTGTGAATGAGAGAACGTTGTAGGCCTTACTGACTGTAGATTTGTAGACGATTTTCTATTTTGTATTCGTCTAAGTACCTGGTACTTATTGACAGGCCTGCGCTGTCCTCCCATACATTTAATCTCTGTAATTTGAAAATATTGTTAAAGCCAATTATTTTTAAAAGAGTAACCGTGGAGTTTCTTGCCGGCTCTTCTCCATAGGAAACAACAATTTGGAACCGTGCACCTAGCTTCTGACGTTTCATAAGTGCCCATGCAGGTTTATATGAAATAAAAATATTTTGATTTGATTTGATTTGAAAGGTAACAGCACAGATTTTTACGATAAAAATACAAAGGGAAAGAAAGGGATAAAAGAATTAGAAATTCCTAATGAAAGAAAGGGACTTTTCCAAAAGACATCAACGCGCGACTATCCGCGTTATCGTTCACCCAAATATATTTATACACCAGTATACATATAGCTCATGGAAAGCGTTCGGAGACGATGACATGAGTTCCATGATTTGTGTTTACCCAAAAAGTGCTCAAAGCGCCTAAAGAAGTTTTTACTTGAAAAATGAGCTGTTTCATAGAAAAGTTAAATACCTGCGCGGTCAACATGACAACATTTAAGTAGCAGCAAATTTTGTTTTAGTAACCGATAGTTCAGAATAATGTGCTGAATCCAAACCCGTAGTAACAGGTTACGGGTCGTCGTCCCTGCCACCCTGTGTTACACATCTACAGGGAGTCAATTATTTATGTCAATTTATTCTTGTTACAGAATGACAGAGAAGAGAAGGAATCAAAGAAGAGAGGCATCGGGGAGAAGTTTATGGAATATGTCAAGAGAAGACTAAATCCACAAACAGGTCAGTTTAGAATTAAAAACAGACTATTTTCTCTAGAGATAGAGATAGTAGAGATAGAGATTGGCTGATGGAAAGGTGAATCTGAAATTCTGTTGGTTGAATTTTGGTGTGCGCCAAATTAAATCTTTTTTTTAGAGCTCTCATGCGAAACAGAAATCTACCATTAAAAAGTTTTTTTTTCTCTATGTAGGTAAGACACGGATATTTCTGGTAATTCAACTCAAAAGATATTTTAACGTCATTTTTTGTAGCGACGTCTAACAGAGATAACGGAAATTAAAGCAATATAAGATTCATTAAGCGTTGACTCCATTTAACAGGATTCTACAAAAGAAAATAAGTGGATATAGTATTCCCGCGTTTTGTAATACACACACCGTATTTAATATAGACCAAAGCAGAACACAATGTTGAATACAGAAAGTTCCGCCCTCTATAAGCTTTGCACCCAAACAAATGTTTTACCAACAGAGCCATCTAAGCAAAGTTAAAATAACTATGACAAACCTCGCCCGTTACGCCATCTGTGTTGAATTAAGAGAACTAATTACTGGGAAGACTTTTTGGAACTTTTGAACGCATATAGTTATTTACACAATCGTGGATAGAGGGCGTTGCCTTACCATACATTACATATTTGGGAAAAATAAACTATTCGAATTTGCTTACATAATAATATTCCAATTGGGAATATAGTGTATTACAGCAATGCTAGTATTCAATCTGACTTGACTTTTTGCTTGGATTTTTGTTGTTAGTGAATCATTTAAATACTTTACGTTTAATTGCGTACCAACTATCAATCACAATCTTTAGTATCAATGAATGTTGTTGAATTGTCATAATGAAAGCCATTACTCCTGTTAGTGTTTTATGCAAACACCCCGCTGTTCTAATTCAAAGAAGGCACGTGAATTTATCTCCACGCTGGTTTATTTAATGTTGGCTAGTTCTAACCAATTCCAGAGGGCTAAGACAAGTGGTAATTTTCAAATCGTTTCACATTTCTACAATGATTCAATTCAATTTATTTCAGTAATAATTCACATTGCGTTCGAATATAATCCAGCATGAAAGACAACCGTATTAAAAATATAAAAGAATACATGCAAATAAATAAAAAAATAGAAAACAATGTTTAGACAAAATAAAATAAAATAAAATAAAAAACCATATGTCAATAAAGTAATTTCAAACAAGACGAACAACATTAATCAAAAACTAAAGTCAGATGAACACGGAACACAATACAACAACATAGACATGTCAATTTTAAGAGCAGTCTATATTATGATACAGAGGGTTAAGATTAATAAAAATCATCTACTGAGTAGAGACATTTTTTAACAACTATGCATTGAGCCTTGCCTTGATGAGCCTGTGTACAGTGTGCTTTTTAACTCAAGCGGTAATTTATTAAACAATTTAAGTGCTTGATACGATTTTGTTCCCAAAGTCCTAACTACGCGTATTTTCAGTAACCAGCCTGCCCTCGTCTGTTTCGTTTCTTTCTAGTGTTAGTCAAAGGTACTCAGCGAACCCTGTATCGTCTGAGAACTTTATGCCCCGCTATGACGAAAACTATGCTTGTGTAGACTTTAATTTTCCCTATCATCGACTATGATGACATGTGATACTCCGACTCGAATACGGCATTGCTGGGAAAGTTCGAGAGACTGCTCAACAATGGTTCATATTCAATCTAAGGATATAGGATCATGTGTCGAGCTATACAACGAAAGGGTATAGGTATACATACCAAAGGCACGGCTTCTTTGGATTATATCAAACAATATTGGAAGGGTTTTTTAATCCTATCTCTACATGTTCGGAAGTTATGAGAATTTTTAATACAGTGATACCAGAAACCGAACTTTTCAAATTGAAATAAACACGCATCACTCGGAAGAGATTTATAGTGATATTGACAAGTAACGTGGAAAGTTATTGACCTACGAGTACGTATAGCGGTGACACGTTTGTTATGATTTGAATTTAAGAAACGTATGAAACCGATTTGGTGTCAATTCTTTGAGTATTTTATTTTGAGCTGAAATTATGTACAGTGATTCTATACTAGCTGTTATCTTTAGTGCAATAGGGTTTCTGTTACACCTCTATATAGGTCTGAGCTCAAATGGATGTCCATTTGCCAAAGAAGTAGTTTAAGCGCTTTGACCACGCTTTTCTCCCTTCTCAACTCTCCCACCCCTCATTTTTATCTTAAGTCTCACTTCCATTATCTTCCAGTTCTTCACACGCTAAGAATCTGCATTCTTCCAACAATCTTCTCCTTCTCATACTTCTGTTTTTTTTTTTTTGGGTGGGTAATCATCAAATAACTTCTCCCGCTCTGGGTGGAGCAGGAGGTGTCAGACTTTAACTGACTAAAACCCACCCGTTTTCCGTCAGTTGTCTGTGTGCCAATGGCGACGGAATCTCTTTCGAGCAACCCGCACCCCTGGTAGGCATCGGCCCTTGCGGACCCCACCAGTTGGTGCTGACATTTCTGACGGCGCGCGTGGAATACAACGCGCCATCCCGCCTACAACTTTTCGGCCGCAGGGGTTAGGGAGAGCGGCCAACGCTATACCGACACTCCTCCTCCCCTGCGGCCCCACCGCGTCCGCCATCAAACGGTGGCGGCCCCGTCCAGATGTCGGAAGGGAAGAGCGCTACTCAGAAGTACCGGCACTCCTCCTCAGCCGCAGCCTGTAACCCTCAGCAGCGATGCCTCCCATTCGACATCGAGGCCCGCCTCAGTTGCGGTGCACTACTTTGTGGCCGCTACGTCGTCAGCTTGAAGGCAAAACCCCTGGCGGGCGACCCCACCTTGGGGTTCCTCTTCGGTTCACCGTGGCTGGGAGACCACGGCTACTGAGCCCCCCGCAACGACAATGCGGGAACCTACTGGGGGGCTCATACTTCTGATTTTGTTTATTCTTCCTTTCGTATTCAGTCCATTCTTCACTGGCATGCGCTTCTTCTTGATATCAGGCCGACCACCAGTCGGCCAACAGGCTTGCCTTCTAGCCCCCATTAACACCACTAGCAGGATTCTTGGTTTCTTAAAACACCAAGCCATTACGTCAAACAAAACATCAACAAAAACAAAAGCCGTACAATTTATTTATGCATTAAACAAAATGCGTGCGGCTATTTTGTCAGCCGCCATTTGCAATAAATTGTGAGTAATGTTGACAGCTTACAAAGCGTTTTTATTATCAGAATGTTAACATTCAAAGCAACGTGTAACATTTTACACGCATGTATTTTTTATTATTAATAAAAATGTAGGTACTCGTACCTAGTAGCTAAAAATAATTTGCATGATTTGATTGGAATTTCTACCTTGTTTATGCCGTCAGTTTCCTCGTAAACCGTGGATGGATGAAATCACCTGACACACAAAATCCAATAGGTATCACAGTTCCATAGTAAAATTACTTTTATTTCATGTGTGGGTACTATACGGTCGGAGGGCTAAGGAAGCTGTTAAGGATCTGTGGGGTCTATGCTGGGGAGCACGGCTCAAGGTACAACGTTGGCAAGAGTGAGTATATGCTCAAAAGAGGTAATAATAAACAGTCAGTTCACGAGCGTGTGAAAAAATATTTTATTTAAACCTACATGGGCACTTTATGAAAAGTCAGAAGCCAGGTGCATGTTTCCAACTAGTTGTTTCCTATGGAGAAGAGCCGGCACGAAACTCCACGGTTACTTAAAGAAATAATTAGGTAGATTTTACAATGTTTTCAAATTACACTGTTATTTACTATACATATATGTACATGTCCCGTATGTGTCGCCGGGCGTAAAAGAATAGCACCATCCCATTTCTTCCCGTGGGTGTCGTAGAAGGCGACTAAGGGACTTACTAGAGAATGGGCAGCAGCGTTCTCTATGCAATTTACCACCATACTGCGATCGCCAACCCGCCTGCCAAGCGTGGCGATTATGGCAAACCCCCCACATTTGGGGAGGCTTATGTCCAACAGTAGACGGCTTTCGGCTGAAATGATGATGAATGATGTACATGTACTATAGTTAGACGTTAATTATATTAGTCAACATGAAACTTGTGCTTATATAAGTAAGGTTACCACCTAAACCGTAAAACAATAGAATGTATCAACAAGTACACAACAGTACCATTACTTAAGTGTAACTTACTGAACTATTATTAATGGTATAGGGACGTGATGTAACTACGGCATTGTACGTGTAACTTTGTTTATAACATTACATCACGCCTATTCCTCGAAGGGGTAGGCAGAGCTTTTTAAGGCCCTGGTAATTTTGAATGTACTCATCGCATTGTCGTTATGAGCGATAATAGTTCTTACTGCAATCCGATACGGGTTAAAATCTATTGTAATAAATTCGAATATTAAATGAGCAAGCATTGTCGTAAAAATGCAAATAAAATCGTATAAAATTAGATATAAACTATTTGATAAAAATGATCGATCACTGGATGCAATTTGGCATTTGAAATTTTATGGTATATTTTTAATTACAATAATAATTGTTATTGAAGGGATAAACTGGTTTTAAAGATTATTTTGAGGTGACTTTGATGATTTTTTTGATGCATTAAAGTATATTTAATTATGTTTTGAGTTCCTCCACTATATGCAAAAAAGACTTGAAAATACCACATTTTTTTTTGCTTTCAAAATTATTTACGGTTAAAGAGATACACTGGTTTAAAAAACCACCTTTTTGAGTGTTTTCAAGAAATCACCGCTTTAAGCATACGGACTTTTCTTTAGTTATGTAATTACAAGCTTCTGCCCGCGGGTGAAATTTTTAAAATTTATCCTATAGCATCCGCATTGCCCGCCCGTGAAATAACTTCGTTGTCTCTAAAGGTGCTCTTACACGGGCAATTTATTGAGCAATTATTGCCCGGCAACACTAATGTTGATCAATCTGGATCAATTTGGTGGTGCAATCTAGAACAACAACAATAAAATACGGAAATTGTGTCGGGAATATTGCTTCTGATTGCTCCATATTATTAATTCACATTTCTCAATGTCGCCAAAATGAGTTCCCGAATATCCAATCGGGTTGGATTTTTTTGTCAATTTTCTTTCTATCTCGTTTGTACGTATAACTACGTCTCGTTTTTGCGAGAGAACTGGCCGGCGGCGGAGGCGGAGGTGGGGGGCGTATTGCCTAGTTTTTTATGAGGCTCTGGAGGCTGGTCGTATCTATGGCAACAGGTTGCTACATGTTGCCATTGCTCTAAATTGCTGGGTGTAGTCGTGACGTCATAGTTGACGAGAATTGACCAGGATGGAGCAATTTTAGTTGCTCGTGTCAGCGCACCATGGTTTCAGTGACAAAGGTGTTTAATGTTCCTTGTAATAGAGGCCGAGATAGCGGGGCTAGCACATACACATTTACAAACATAAACTTAAGCCTATTTGCCATGCTAGGCAGAAACTACAGAACGCCGGTTGCGTGGTTTACATTCATACATCTGCCGCCGCGTAACGCACGATCAATAATAATTTGAATAATTTTGAAACAGATTGCTAAACCGTTGCTTCATATGATCGAAAAATGTGTCTGCCCAACAACGTAAATAACGCAATGAATGTTGTTGAACTGTCAAAATGAAACAGACTATGATTAATCGTTTGTTACGCAATTACGGTGCTGGTCATAGACGCACGGCGGTAGCTAGTACTACGGACCTGACCTTGCGAAGAACATCACCAATAAGGTCACTATATGACCTCCTAAGACGTCCCCCGGCGTTTTCACTCACATCTGCTTCGTAAATACCTTTCGTTAGTAACCGGGCACAAATTCCGCCTTCTGAGAAACCTTGGGATAGCTCAAATAACCCAAGGCTACCTTGGTGATCAAACCTAGGAAACTTTGGGAGTGAACAAACCGAGAAAGTTAGGTACTCGAAATGGCGAATTTCGAGGCAGTTTCCCCATGTGATTTTTTGCGTGAATTATTAATGATATATGATTTTATTTCTGTAAGTTAGGTTTGTACACGTCAATGATATTTCAAAAGTCGGCGATTCCTATATAACTACTCTGAGAAGAAAGGCCGAAACAAACTCAGAGATCACATTTATTACCAATTTTGCAAAATCAACAGATAACAAAATATTTTATTTGAATGTTCCAGGGTTTCCATAGCAACGTAGTATATTGTGTATGGAATTAGAATGTACGGTTGCCACAGAGAACTAAATAGACGATTTTTTGTAACAAATTAAAATAAATACGTCACTCCGCAACTGTGCCGCCTGGGACAAGGTATGTCCCGTGGTTACTCAAGGGATATAATCCAGATATAATCTTGGGCAGATCATTTGAGGACTATGTAGATTGGTGTGGAAACGGTCTTTTGAGGAAATAACCACACAGATTGGAGTGGACATGTCCAGTCAGTGCACGCATTTGTCACTTATCGTGCAGCTCAACTCAAACCACGTTTCTTCTTTGTATAAGAAGAGGCTTATTTCCCGCAGTACAACAGTAATAGGCGGTCTTATATAATAATAGGTCAGTCTATTATAACGTAGCAAAGTTAATAAGTGGAGTTATCAAGTAAATGAGGCGTTAAGTTAAGTAGCGAGTGCGCCGGACAGACGGACGAATTACTTTTGTGGAGAGGAAGTGGACGACAACGCTATTTTGTTTTTGTGGACCTTTATACGGCGATTTTTGTTATTCTTTTATATTTTGTAACAAGAATCTCTTAGATACAATAAGGACTTAAAGGACGTATACTTTGTTTCAGTACAATTATTCAAGACGAAAATTTGGTCCATGGATGGGTGTCCATCTTTACATACCAAGACTCCTCCGTGCCTCGGAAAGCACGTTAAGCCGTTGGTCCCGGCTGTCATTTGGGGATCTTTGACAGTCGTGACGGGTCGTCAGAAGTCCGAAAGTCTGACAACCAGTCTTACCAAGGGGTATCGTGTTGCCTCGTAACTGAGTTGTGAAGGTCATCAGGCAGTCGCTCCGTGTGAATTGTATTCAGCTGCCTCCGGTTAGACTGGAAGCCGACCCCAACATAGTTGGGAAAAAGGCAGGCAGATGATGATGAACTAAGACGAAAAGTAAAGTCTGTGGTAGTAAGTATAGTAAGGTCTTTCTCCAAGTCTAAGGCTACTTATAAGTATATATGTCAAATTTAATATTTTATACCGATGAATTGAAGTTGCCCGTTACCTTTTTACAACAAAGCAGTGGTTTTGTCGTAAAAAAGGTAACACACAATTTTCGCAATTATTATTTTGTATAGGATTAACTAATAAAATTAAGAGTTATTAGAATTGAATAGAATAGAATAATTTATTTGTCAAACATAGGTAATTACTTATGAAGATCTTAAAAATAAGGTAGTGCGCTATGTTTTGCCAATCATTCTAATCATTTGTATGCCAATACAAATGATTAGAATTAAATAAAATGATAAATTAAATAAGAGCTTTGATAAAATTACAATATAATAATAATTATAGTGGAGTAGCTAATTGTGCATGCAAGCTTTAATTAATTACAATTCAAAGTCAATTTAATTTCATGTCAAATCAAAATCAAATCAAATCATTTATTGGTTTGCAAACATGGGTAATAAAGTACATGAATGTTGTATTTATTTTATGAGTTCTCCTTATTCTACCGTCACACGGGCATGCAAATAATTAAATATTCATATTCATATTCATTTATTCATCAAATAACAGTTTATACCAAATCGCTTATATCTATGCTAATTCTACAAAATTACATTAAAATTTAATTAAAACTTCCTAAACTAAACATAAAAAAAAACCTTATACATAACACCATAACTAAACAATTATTTCTTCATATTTAAATAAATATACACATTTTTAACTATTGTCCATTGAGAGAAATTGAAATGTGAAGTACTTATTGGATTTTTATATAAAAACTAACTGCTGCCTGCGGCTCCGCCCACGTCAATGTTGAATAATCTTCATACAAACTTTCACCCCTATTTCACCCCTTTATGGGGGGAGTTTCCTAAAATATTTTATTAACTGACTCATAATCTACCTCTTTGCCAAATTTCATTTTCGTTTTTGAGATTTCGTGTATAATCAGTGAGTGAATGAAAGAGTGACCTTTCGCGTTTATACAAATAGATAGGATATAGAAAATAGATCAGTAGCAGCCACCGAAACCTCTGCCTACCAGTTTCGAGGAAAACAGGCGTGATATTATGTTCAAATTTAGTTAGGTAAGCCCACACCAGAATGTAGCCCTCAGGCCTGTGCTGCGCTATACGTCAATCCGGCGTCACCACAGATTTATGTAACGCGTGCCCGCAACGAATGTGTTGTGTGTGTTGCAGTGACGTGTTACTGTAACGTTAGAGGTTTATGTTGGAGGCTTTAGGTCTGAAGATGGAAAACATAATAACATCACGCCTGTTTCTCTGAGAAGGGGTAGGCGGTGGTATGTCCAGAGTAATTTAATCAATTTAGTGCAATGCCAACATGGAGCGATTACGGTAGAAACATACCACCGCAACATATTCATCGGTAGGGAGCTACTTATTGAACTACAAGCAATTTTTTTTTTTTTTTGTTGCCGTGTTGATGTAAGGGCTTAATTTGCACATTTCAAACTTCAAAATAATTTAAATAAAAAAGTAAGTCCAAAAATTAAAATCTGATTACTGAAAAACACGCTCTAAAACATACGAATCAAGAAAATATTTCGAGATTTACTCTAATACTTATTACTGGTCATCAGAAGCCCGAAAGTCTGACAACCAGTCTTACCAAGGGTATCGTATTACCCAGTAACTATAAGCAGTCGCTACATCTAAAATACTCTGGTTAGACTAGAAGCCGACCGATAGTTGGGAATAGGCGAGGCAGATGATGATGAAGACCTACATACATTATGTAACAAAACATCTTTCTACATAATCCACCACAGAATCACTCGCCCGCATCGCTCGCTCGCCATTATTCTCGATGGTTCGCTCTATAAATCTGTGGTTTAGCGCGTCACATCCCCGACGTGTCACGACCATGACGCGTACGTCACGTTACAGCGACTGAGTTGACCCTGGCAGCTCGATTAAAATGGTGCTGTATAAAATTCATGATAGTCATCATCGTCTGCTTGCGTATTCCCAACTATGCTGGAGTCGGTGTCCAGTCTAATCGGATGCACTTGAATACCAGTATTTTATATGGAACAACTGCATATCTGACCTCCACAACCCAGTTACTGGGTAATACGATACCCCTTTGTAAGACTGTTGTCAGAATTTCGGGATTTTAACGGTTTAACGTGCTTTCCGAGACACGGAGGGGTCTTAGTATGTACAAATGGTCAACCATCTTCGGATTAACTGCGAAAAGCGTAGCTCATTGCAATCTCAGAGGCTTTAACTTTTATGATTAATCATTGTGGATGCAAAAATGTTGTCATTTGTACAGATAGCAAAAGTTCATTACGACATATAGCTCGATGTTTCGGATAAGGCGGGAGGAAACGCCCGGGTGTTTTCACTGCGAAGATCGCCCTGAGGATATGGTGGAGCACACGGTGGCGGTCTGCTCGGCTTGGGCGGAGCACCGCCGTGTCCTTGTGAAGGCGATCGGCGGCGGCGATCTCTCGCGTCCGGCCCTGGTCCAGGCCATGGTACAGAGCGAGAGTGCATGGGTAGCCGTCACCTCCTTCAGCCAAGCAGCAGTGCTCGCGAAGAGGGAGACGGCGCACGTGAGGGAGAGGCAGCATATGCGCCCTCACGGCCCTAACCGCCGCAGGAGACGAATCCCCGAATCATCGGGAATCCCAGGCTGATTTCCGGCCACCGTAGGCGTGGGCTTGCGGACGGCGAGTAATGGGTAGCTCGCTGTCCGGTAAGGACCAAGCCCAAGTCGACGGCGCGTTGTGTTCCACGCGCGCCTCAAAGAGATGTCAGCACAAAAAATGATGGGGCCCGCAAGGGCCGATCTCCTGGCAGGCGCCAGGGGTGCGGGTTCGTTCGAAAGAGATACCGCAGCCCCTGGCATACGGGCTACTGAGGGAACACGGGTGGGTTTTAGTCAGTAAAAGTCTGACACGCCCTCCTGCTCCACCCAGAGCGGGAGAAGTTATTTGATGATTTCCCAACCAAAAAAAAATACCTGATCGATCGACCCAAGCTGCTGTAATTACTTAGCCACAAGCCCCACTAATGAATTACATACAGTGGCCTTATTGATGAAGTTCATCAGAAACGTCAGTTTGGCTTGTATTTAATCGCATCATTGCAGTAGGTTCTCAATTTTGCTTTCCTTTAAACATTATTGAACAATGTAATGAAAGCGCTCCCTTTAGTGGAACTCTAAAAAATCCTAATTTGGTTTCATAAAAATACGAAATAGCTAAATAACTACGACTTTGGGTGTTGAGCTCTCTTGATTAACAGGCTGTTAGTCACAGTTCTAACCTAACCTATCCTATTTGGTCGGGGTACCCTATAACTGTGACCACCCTCCTCGCGTGAGGTTGGTTACAGCTCTAACCAGTTTAAATTGGAATTCTTGGCTTAGTTACTGCTATCAACTGAGAGATTAAGGGTACACTAGTCGCGGACTCGAACTCACGGGTGGGCCTGGCGAAAAAGTACGCTGTCTCACCAGGTTTCGTGTCCGACAGAGGTGGTATCAGTGATGAGCAGTTAGACGCTAGTCTACATGCACAACATTATTGAGTGAGCTGCAGGATCAGTTATAGTAAAACAGGCGCGTAAAAAATTAAGAAAAGTCCTTCGGAAGATCGGGTTTTCTGAAAAAAAAAAAAAAAAACACTGTTTAAATCAATGACCATTTAAGTTTATCGGACTTTAGGATAATTGAACTTTGTCAGTACCGACTTGGTTTTCGAGATTTTACACTGCTTTTATTACATAAACACGCCCAAAGTTAGGTTAAATTTGCAAGAAAAACTAATCTTTGTTGGCTCATAACTATTTAATGGCTTTTTATTTTAATTTTCTGTTTCCATACAGACAATATTGATAATGAGACAAAACCACACCATGTTAAATTTTTGATGTACTTAGACAAACAGTGGAATAAAACCCTCCCGAAGATTGTATGGAAAAAGTGTGGACAAGTGTCACCTTAAAGGGGCTCCATTGAAAGAGTGCGTCATTAGAAGCTCAAAAAGTTTTTAGAGGTCCAGTTAAATATTTCTCCTTAATTCTTACCCGACTGTAGCGGAACTAAGAGGCAAATGTTTTTAACAGCAAAGTTAAACCAAGGTTGTGGTTTCCTGCGTTGTTTAAGTTTTAGAGTTAATAATTAAAGTTTGCGCTGCTAACGGAGGTGAGAACAGAGCTTTGATGTTTAAAGCTATAAATATACCAAGTTGGATTAGTAAGGTAATCCTTACACTCAAGGAAAATGCGGTAAGTAAGTCAGTGAAATTCTAAACCTTCTTAATATTAAACAATGTGTATTTCAGCATTTCATACCATCAGCAGTCCACTACTGGATAAATGCTTTCACACGCCATTCAGCTCGATTCTCTGCAACTCTCATCCAACTGTTACTAGCCATCCTGCGAAGATCGTCGATCCAATTAGCTTGAGGGCGTCCTACCTTACGTTTGCCAATTCGCGGTCTCTCCTCCAGGACGATGCGGTATACGTCTACCCCAACGTTCATTGGTTGTTCGGCTAATGTGGTTGGTCCATTGCCACTCAGCTTGCTTCTGAGGGTATGTAGACAACTTTGGTTCCGTGCCGGTTCACCTCATTCCGGATTATATATCCCTCAGAGAGACTCCAAGCATATCTCGTTCCATAGCTCGCTGAGCGACCTTGAATCTATGGAACGGCCGTATCGTGAGTAGGGTTGCCAGATCGAAACTTACCAAATCCGGGACAATTCTAGGACAACGGTGTCGGGTCGTGGCCATAGTAAAAAGTATCTTGTTTTTTTTTTTTTCAAAGGATTTATATTTTTATTTGAAAAGGAAAATGCAATTTATTTGCAAATACATACTTTTATTAGATAGGTATCTATGTACTTAGTAGGTAAGTTATAATTTAAAGTTGCAGCTTAGGCTTAACTTT
The DNA here is from genome assembly GCA_949987655.1 of Polymixis flavicincta. Lineage (NCBI taxonomy): Eukaryota > Metazoa > Arthropoda > Insecta > Lepidoptera > Noctuidae > Polymixis > Polymixis flavicincta. Next base: position 13,298,164 of record OX465200.1, read on the forward strand.
GGTTACTACCAAAGTTTTAAGCCACTCACACAGCCATCAACACGTAAAATATGAATAAAATTGAGCATTTAACTTTTCAATAAATTTAAACTTTGGTAGAAAATGAAAACTATATTATAAATTAAATTGTAGTAAACTGAAAAAAATAACAATATCTTTTTTTTTTAATCTCTTACCGGCTGTACGAGTGAAGGAGCCAGACAGCGGACGGTGGTAAGAGAGGGGACGCCCGCTCTCACAGGCAGGCCAGCCGTGTCATTCGTTGTTAGTTTATTTTGTTACAAAACTAGTAGGTTTTCAGAATCCGGGACAATAAGGTCTAATTACTGGACACGGGACAAGACGCAAAATTCCGGGACAATCCCGGATTTCCCGGCCATCTGGCAAGCCTAATCGTGAGTGTCCACGTATCGGCTCTGTAAGTCATAACAGGCAGGACGCACTGATTGAACACTTTATACTCTCTGCCGAACGCGACGAGAAGACTCGATGAAGCTTCCTAAACGCTCTGCCCAGCCCCGCTGAATTCTTTTGTTTAGAACATTTCATACAGGGTGTTTGGTAGAACGTTGAACATACGAAAATGGTGGATAGGTGGGGTCGTCTGCTACTTACTCAGCCTTAATATATTTGGCCCTGGGCCCCTAGATATCTTTTTTTGCTTTCTTCTGGTTTCATCACTTTCTTAACTTTAAAGTGTAATTTTTATTAAAAAATCGGTTGTCTGTAAAGTCGGTTTACTGACGATAGTTGAACGTGACAACGTCATAAGATAATACTATTGTTTATTATTGTATAGCAGCTGTCCACGCAGACGCATCGCTTACTCAAGTGGGAGAGATACTGATGTCGAACGCTGCTGAACGCGGAGGCCGATTGTGCCTCTTTGTCGCTCGTTCCGCGCTCTCGCTTGCACTTCAAGCCTTAAATGGAACGCCTCAGAGCGAGGTAACGCCGCATGAGACATGTTTTTTCGTGCGTGCAGCCGGCTCCATCGAATTATAAGACGTTGTCACGTCAAAATGGGTAAAACGGGCATTTTTTTATCTTTAATGTTGGCAGATTCTTATATTTTTTTTGCCTTATTTAGATGTTAGCTAGACAAAAAGTTATGAGTCCTCAAACTTATAGAAATATGTAAAAAAATACTTAAATCTTAATTTCAACAAAAATATCCAGGGGCCCAGGGCCAAATAAATTAGGGCTGAGTAAGTAGCAGATGACCCCACCTATCCACCATTTTCGTATGTTCAACGTTCTGCCAAACGGAGAAAGAGTTAATGAAATCTTTTAGTTTTACTTCTGTTCCGGTTTTAATGAAATACATATTTCGCTCAATAACTAAGATTTAAAACTAAAGTGTTCATCGACTTATCGCTGACTGCACGAACACTGTCGGTACGTTTTGTCAACAAAGTATTAGCAATGCAATCTCACAAATGAAAGAATTGGCAATGCAACCTGTTATTCTCATAAACTTGTTCCTGTCGCAATTGCCAAATGTTGTGAAATTGTATTTATATCTATACTAGCTACTTGCGCCTGATTCGTACGGCTTTGTAATTTTAATATTAATAAATTTTCACAGACAACCCCCTTTACTTACATTCTCTGAATAATGATGGACACCGTATTCGAATTCGTTGCGTAGTTAGAAGACCAACGCAGTCACACAGGCTTACACGTAAAGCGACGAAGCTTAGTTTTCGGTAAATTTTCGTCTTCGGCCATAAAGCAGCCGAAGCTTCGGCGAGCCTAAATTCATAAGTTCTTAGAATTTCGCCTTCGTAAGGTCGGCAATATCAGGTGATGTTCGGCTAACTTCGGGATGAATCGAGTCCGTTCGTGGTTTCATTCAACTGACGTAAACAGACGGGATTTTGTTTTGAAGTTGTGAAGCGAGATCATGTAGTAATTTTTCTTTACGTGAATACACGCATACGGCGGATTTTTTTAAAATGTCTAAACATTTTTCGCTGAAATCCATCTACATAAATAAAAAGAGAAGTCCTGACTGACTGACTCATCAACGCCCAGCCCAAACCCTTGGACTTAGAAAGCTGAAATTTTGCAGAGATGTTGCCTTTATAATGTAGACAAGGAATAAGGAAGGATTTTTTGAAATTCAACCCCTGAGGGAGTTAAATAGGGGATGAAAGTTCCGCGCGGGCGAAACCGCTAGCAAAAGCTAGTTAAATCTATGGGTAACTATGTCGCCGGTCGAAAATGACTAAAGCCGAAGATTATTTTTGTCGTTTTTTATTTTGGTCGGACACTATTTATTTTAATAACGTATGGACTTGGCCGGTTGTAAACACGGCATATTAGAGTTGAGAAATGTTCGTCTTTGACTCTCGTCGTCTGTTTCACTTTTCGCTTGGCGTGGGAGTGATAAATTCAACTTAAATACGGAATCAGTAGGATTCTACAATTTTATCTATGTTATCAAGTTTTTTAGTTTTCTGTGAAGAGGCTCAGTGCCGTAGCTTGAAAAAGGATTATAAGTCCTGCGGGTATCTATTTCTGTTACACGCTGACAGTAGGAACGGGTTTCATTTTGACAGCACAACAAATTTAATTGCCTTATTTACGTTGTTGAAGTGACAAATGTTTCGAACGTATGACGCAATGTAAATGTGCAAAGTTATTCGGATCCTGATTGATTCATAAAATATAGAATGTATTTATTTATTTATTATGAACAGCAAAATACAGAGAAATTCTTAAAACTAAGATTTATATAACATGTAACCCACACTATTTATTGTCCACGATTCAACTAAAGGTTAAAATAAGTGCTGGAGACAAGTGATTAAAAAAATAAAATAGTCGCTGCTACAATATTGCTTTGTTACTTAGCTTAATTTTACTTCAATTACTCGCTGAATTATACTCGCTAAACTGAATTTTAGGCTGCCTTCTCAAAAAAACAGCATGCAGATGAAACCACTTTTCGTCGGCATTTACAAAGAAATTACATTAGAAAATATAATATATTATTAATCTACATAATATGATACGTCATTTGGTTTAGGTTCAATGGGTATCAAATAATAAGAAAAAAAAAAAACACCAATTCACCTCCAAATCGTTGAGATGAAACCATTTTACTCCTTCATTTTTTACCAAAAGAGTAAAGAAAAATGTCTACTGCTTTGCAATACAAAGGAATATGAATTGATTTGACAAGCCTTAATACTGACGAAGATACATACGACTGGACTGTACTCAGCATAGCTTACAAGTTGTTGTATTAAACTACTTCATATCTCGCCTGGCTCTTACATAAAATATGATATTATCATGTCTTGGATGCATCTGTCTTAAATCTTTTATAGCAATTGTTGCAAAATCCTGTATCTTCAGAAATATAACAGTTATAGAATAACGTTACATAGTATTAAACTGTACTCGTTGTTACTCGGGGTTTCGCCTGCGCGGTGGTCGGAAATTATCAAGTTCTTGTAACTGAACAGACAGCTGTGCTGCTGGGGAGTTTGTTGCGCCACTTCTTCACAGCTAAAGCACTAGGAAGTGTTGAAGGGTGGTCATGCCGGCAGAGTTTCTTATGATATTTTGACGTTTATAAGGTTTTGAATATTTTTTTTGTAGTTCGAACATATGGCTTTTGATTTTGATTATTTCACGGGAACATACTGGTCGCGTGGTCGCTCACAATGGGCCTCATAATGAATGCCAGTGATGACCTATGGTACAGAGACGTGGTCGCTCACAATGGGCTTTATCAGAAGGCTTAAAGTCACACAAAGGGCGATGGAGAGGGCTTTGCTTGGAGTTTCCCTGCGTGATCGAATCAGGAATTAAGAGATCCGCAGGAGAACCAAGGTAACCGACATAGCCCGAAGAATTGCCAAACTTTAGTGGCAGTGGGCAGGGCACATTGCTCGCAGAACAGATGGCCGATGGAGCCGAAAAGTTCTGGAGTGGCGACCGCGTACTGGAAGACGTAAAATTGGAAGGCCTCCCACAAGGTGGACAGATAACCTTGTGAGGGCTGCAGGAGTCCGCTGGATGTTGGAAGCACAGAACCGGTCGAAGTGGCGGAGCTTGGGGGAGGCCTATGTCCAGCAGTGGACGTCTTTCGGCTGAAATGATGATGTTGAACATACTACCGGAATAAAAAGTATCATATGTCGTAAATTAGGTCAAAACCAGGTCGTGGTGTATCTCAGGGCCAAACTCCCTTGAGACCTGTTCAGCCATAAAGGCGTGAAAAGGTAGCATACAGAAATTCAGAGTTACAAAGATCATGGATTTCATGACAGCGTTACTCGGAGTTAGTTTGTTTTACTGTAAATTTTTCATGGGTAAGTAAATTTTCCATCAATGTTGGGTCAGCTTCCAGTCTTACCGCATGCAGCTGAACAGCAGTATTTCACATGGAGGGACTGTCTATCATCAAACGACCTGTTTATAAATTAGCCATGAGCCCCTCCAGGAGTGAATGAGCAGTGGTGGCCCAGTGATAATAGCCACGACATACGAGTTGTTGCCGTGGGTTCGAACCCAAACAGACACCCTGCCAGGAGTGCGGGTTGTTCGAAAGAGATACCGCAGCTCCTGGCACACAGGCTACTGAGGGAACACGGGTGGGTTTTAGTTAGTAAAAGTATGACACGCTCTCTTGCTCCACCCAGAGCGAGAGAACATATTTGATGATTTTTCAACCTAAAAAAAAATATATATACCCAAACAGACACATTACTTACTGTGTGTAAATTATTTCATCATTACTGCTCTCAAAACGGTGAAGGAAATTGAAACAACGTGAGAAAATCGGCATGTCTTAGAACCCAAAATTCGAAGACATGGAACATCCGGCAACCCGCACTGGGCCCGCGTGGTGGATTAAGGCCCACTCCCTTTCACAGAGATGTGGCCTGTGACCCAGTAGTGGGAACATTAAAGGCTGATTATGTGAGCCCCTCCAGCTCTACTACTAACATAAAGTTATATTATGTAGCCACAAGCCCCTCACAAAAGCCACGTAATTATATTATCTTGAAACAATGGCGCCAATACTTCACAATAAAGTTATGTTACAATATGGCGGCTATTGTTGCGAAGATTAATAGTCCGCTGAGCGAGAGGGAAAAATAATTGAAGGGATAATATACTAGGAGGTTGCTGTGGGTCTGCTTGAGAAATGAATAGTAAAAGAAATTGTTTTATGCATCGAACGGTGAAGGAAAATATTGTGAATTAATCGAATGTTCTAGAATTGAAAAATTCGAAGGTGTGTGACTTCCACCAAGCCACACAGGGCTCGCGGGTTGGATTACTACTTCTCCTCACAGAAAGGCAAGACATTCTCCCTCTACTTAAGTCAAACTATTTGGACGGTTAAGAAATAAGTAAATAAAATAAAAAAAATATTTTAATTCAAATATTCATCCATAGGTATACATTTATACTTTATGTATACCTATGGATGAATACAAGAGTACAAAAATAATTACATACATTAATTACATAATGAAAAATGGAAATGATTTATTTATCTGATTTAACAAGTGACCTCCAAAGCGAGTTTGAGACCCTATCAGCTTTAAGACTTCGTTGCGGCTTTACGCATTCTGAAGATCAGGGATACCATCCTTTTGCGAATTATGGCATGAAAATATTAATAATTAAATTAAATATTTGTTTACCAAGTAAAGATAGAGTGACATGTTAATAATAAGACCTACAGAATAAGACGATACGTTGCATATAACCTGACTCCTAGCAGACTCCGGCCTCCGGACCTGCTACAGGGAAATTCCTAGTTTGAAACCCCGAAGGCTAAAAGTTTGCCCGACACGGGAACCCAACCCCGGCCCCGGCTCAACTATCACGCTTGTCACCAATAGATCGACCAACGAGGCAGCATGTTCCCAATTTTTTTTTTTTATGAAAGAAAGAAAAATGAATTTATTTGTCACAGAAACACGTGCATATAAAAAGATGAAATAACACATTTAAAAAAAACATGATAACAACACAAATATTTTTAAACATAGGCATACAGAACATACTCGTAAATAGTCGGCAGCTGCACCCCGTGACTGTGACAAGAAGGCTTCCACTCAGCATGATGCTGTGCTATGGCACAGCGCTGATTTTCAGTGGTCACCCGAAAACAACGTACGAAAATCAAGCCAGAATTTTTACAAATTAGACAAAACAAGTAACAAAGTAAAATAATTATAATATACAGTACACACAATTTGATATTACCCTACAACAAATGGTACAAAGTAGCTACCCAAAAATATTATAAGTACCTACAGAAAAAAAATAGTCACAGATCGACAAATTATCATTATTATTCATTTATTTGTCAGATAACATGATCCATTATGGTTATTAACAATAGGAGCTTATAAACTATGTTAGTAGGCAACGAATTTAAATATAAACAATAATCAAAACATTCTACAATAATCATAATAAAAATAATAATCAAAATAATCAATAATAATCTAAACATTCATTTTACCGTCCCAACCACAATGCTTACCCAGAACGAGTGTATTGGACACTGATATTTAGTGGAAACTGTCTTCAGAATGTTGTTGCTGCTGCCACGTACCCTGCCCAACAGTGACGACACACGCTTGCGTCTTATTGCATAAAAGTCATCCGTACGCGCTTCGGCAAACATAGCGGACGCACTGCAGAACCGCGGCAATCGCAACAACATCCTGAAGACGTTATTGTATTGTACCCGCAGAGCGCTGTAAGCCTTTTGAGTATAATTAACCCACAGGCTGCTCGTGTAGAAGGATTGGCAATATGCTTTGAATAACGCTAACTTGACTTCAGGTGAGCAACGAGCAAACCTGCAAGCCAACATATTACCCCGGACCGCCAGCGCTCTGCGTTCACGTTCAATATCCTCGTTATCCTTTAGATCATCGGGGATAATGTGCCCTATATATTTAAACTTTTTCACTCTAGTGAGAGGAGAACCGTTCAGAAAAATAGGAGGAGGTTCATGAAGGGTTTTATCACCAAGACCAAAAAGCATACTCGTACACTCGCTCTTGGCAAAATTATAATTATTTGAGACCATGATTCTCGACATACCGCTCACAAACTCTAAGTAGATGACGAAGGGCCCTAATTGAAATGTAAATGATAACTGATTTTATTTCTATAAGTAGGTTTGTACAAACACTTTTACACGTCAATCATATTTTTTTAAACTAGATGAGGTCGGCGTTTCCTATCTGACTACTCTGAGAAGAAAGGCCGAAACAAACTCAGAGGTCGCAGTCTCTTTTAAAGTCCAGACATAATCTTGGTCAGATCATGTGAAGACCATGTGGATTGGTGACTGAAATGGTCTTTTGAGGAAAGAAACCACACATTGAGTGGACCTGTCCATTCAGTGCACGCATGTATCAGTAATCATACGGCTCAACTCAGAACTTGAGGAGCTCAACGATTTGACGAACAATACCAAAGAAAGGACATTAGGGTAGGCCACATAAAGTACTCAAACTGCCAGATTAACTTTAAAAATGAACTGAGAAAGAAATGAAACACAAAAACAAAAATACCACATAGTCCTCACATTCACAATAATTAAAGCAAAAATAATATTATACTTCTCAAAGTAAATGTAACACTATATTTACTAAAATGAAGTTGGAATAGGTATAGTTTGTAACAATTACATTTAGTAAGCTTGTTCTGCTCGTATTGTTTTAACATAATAGGCCCTTGTTAACTAATATTTATTACAAACCGATATAAAGGGAATTATTCGTGACATTGGGTTTAATAATAATGGAGCGTGAATTAGAAATTATTCGGACTGCTAAGTCTTTTTTAAGACTGCAAATCAAATCATTTATTTTTTTGCCAACATGGGTAGGGGTATAGATGTTAATGTTCTCCATGCTCTGCCTTCACATGGGCATGCAAAATTTACAAATAAATTAAAATATTACTTTCAAAATACTTAAAAATGATTATGACAAAATTATTAAATTGGAAAATCATTTTAATCGTATTTTCAATGTCAAGGAGTATTTAGTAGTCAATAAGTAATTAAATAAATGTCAGAGTAAATAATGGATAAATAAATAAAAGTCTATTCATTATTGGCCATAAGGATTCCCTTTTAGATATTCCTTCAAACTGTAATACACTAAAATACACTTTATCAGTTAGAAATTCCTTTAGCTTCCGCTTAAATATGTGCGAGTTGTCAATATCTGTAATACAACATGGCAATTTATTATAAATCTTAGATGTCATGCAATATACAGTGGAGTCCATTAAATGAGTTTTGCAGGGTACAGTTAGAACTTTATTTCTATATCTAGCTGTTCGGAATTTTTCATACATATGCATATTACTTTTGAGAAAGACTGACATCTCATAAATTAACAGGCTAGGTAAAGTAAAAATCTTACGTTTTTTGAAATATGGCTTTTTTTAAACGCACCCTTTACTTCCATTTCATATCTTAAACTAGGTCTTTTTTGTATGTGGCTATATTATTCATGTCTGCCTACCCATCTTTTAATATTATGAATGCGTGAAGTTATGAAACGGTTTCTTACTCCCAGCCGCGTCCCCTTTCAGCGCCAGTTGGCAAAACATTTTAATTATAACTCATTATATTTTACAATTTTAAGCGACTTGACGCGAACACGTTTTTAAAGGGTTGAGTTTAGAGTGCTTTTACGTTGAGGAGCGGAGCGAATAACGACAAATGATAAATTATTTTATGTCTGTAATTATGTTTGTACAAAAACTTTTACACGTTGCTTGCCTATCTGACTATTCTGAGTAGTAAGACCAAAACGAACTCAGAGGTCACAGTCACTTTTAAAGTCTAGACTTAATCTTGGTCAGATCATGTGAAGACCATGTGGATTGGTGTCTAAAATGGTATTTTAAATAAAGAACCACATAGAGTGGACCAGTGCAAACGAAAGACGTCCATTGCTGGAGATAGGCCTCCTCCAATCATCGCTGCAACACCCTGTCCATTGCTTTCCACAATGCAGCGAAATGTCGCGATTTTTATAGGGCAATACACGTTTTGTGTTTGAGTTCAAGGAAAGCGAAAAGGAATACTGAAGCAAAGTGGAGAAGAGTTAAGAAAACCAGAAGAAAACGGCGATTGGATTAGTGAAAAGTAACCACTGCTTGACAAAGACAAAATACGATGGATGGACCACGGGGATGGACTGTGTGAAGAGTAGATAAGATGACTGCTAGAAATGTGTCGAAGAAGAAGAGATGTTGCGCCGACCACTGACAGGGCCCCAAAAAGGATCAATTGCAATGAATATTGCTATTGTTGTAATATTATTGAACTTCAATTGCATGTGATAGACGATCAATTTGCGCATCAGTGTGTGTCAATCACGCAGATATTAACAATTTCAACTGGTCGTTTCAGGAACCGTTAATACGTTGGGATAAGAGCACGAGAGCAGGGACAGACATGTGACCCGGGCCTGCGTGGTGGGTCCCTGTCATCGGAAGCCTGTGTCCCAGCAGTGGGAACATTTTATAGGGTGATCATGCTAAGGCCACGACAATTACGCCAGTATTTCAAAAAGGAAGGCGTAGTAAAATCTGTTACGTAGTCGGCCTTAAAACTAGGTTTATAACGAGAATATTTAACTGAAAGAAAACTTAATGTGGGCTTTCAAAACTAGTAGTGTAAAAAGTTTTAATTAAGTTAAGAAGTAACAAGCTCATGTCTGTGACTTGGCTCGGAAAAAAAAGTATTTTAGAATAGTTTTTTTTTTACCGATTTTCTAAAAGTGATTGTCTCGTTGGTCAGGAGACAAGCGCGACTGTTGAATGTAGTGTTCGATTCCCAGGTCGGGAACAGCGACATTGGGTTTTGTCAAATGGATTTTTTTAGTAGCACCATAATAGCATTATACACTATCAATAATAATCTGAATCATTCTGAAAGAAATTGTTAGGAACAATAAAATAGTTTAAGTATAATAAGTTGGCAACCCTGTCGAAAAACCCCTACCAAGATTGTTCTAGCATGGCGGCCTTTTGCTAGTGTAACCGTTTTGTGAAACTCCCATCGTCATTATAATAAAGGTACACAAACATTCTTCGCCTACGTTTATTTTAAAGTCCTAATAACAGGTTATGGGCCCAGTCGTTCCATAATTCTGTTTTTAGGTGAAGAACCTGAGATCGGTGTCTGTAAAAACGACGCCGGCTGGCGAGCACGTGGGGAAGCGCGTGTGTATCTTTTATTTCGCTCAAAGTCGAAGTTGGGCTGAGGTCAACGGCGTCTGGTGTAATTGCGGTGCAAGGGAGCACACGCAGTAGACGACAATTGCAACCTATTCGACGGCAGAGCAGATTTTGAGCAGATCGAGGTTATGGATCAGTTCGGGGCGATGACGACGGGAGGCGGAGCTAAGTTGGAGGGTCCAACAAATTGGAATACGTGGAAATTCCAAACCACTGTACTATTGAGAGCTCAAGAGCTGCTTTCTGTGGTAAATGGTCAAGATGTAAAATCTGTAGCGGATGTAAAGACTGCAGATGCTGCGTGGGTCAAGAAAGATGGCAAGGCTCAAGGAATAATTGTGTCAAGGTTGAGTGACAGTGTCATGACACATATTTTAACATGCGAGACTGCTGCACAGATGTGGGAGAAACTATTAAACGTCTATGAGCAGAAATCGAGCACTGCGATTCACTTGTTACAGCAAAAGTTTTTTAATTTTAAATTTGAGGAGAACATGGAAGTTTCAATGTTTCTATCCAAACTAGAGGAGCTGCAACTTCAGCTAAAGCAGGCAGGCGAAGAGGTGTCAGAAAGATTTTTGATAACTAAAGTCCTGTTGACATTGCCAGAAAAATATTCTCACTTCATATCAGCATGGGAGTCGGTGGACGCAGCTAAGCAGAGCTATGATAATCTAGTTGCAAGACTTCTTGTGGAAGAGGACAGAATGAAGGCAAAGTCAAGCGAAGGTGAAAATGTAGCCTTAGTTGCAAAAACTTCTGAGAAGGTGAAAAAGTGTTATAAGTGTGGCCGGGTTGGACACTTTATCCAGGACTGTAAGAGCAAGAAAGAAGTCGGAAAATGCTTCAATTGCCATAAGGTTGGACATTTAAAGAAACAGTGTAAAAACATAAGCAATGATAAGAAAACTGAAGAGCAAAGTAACGCCTTTTCAGCAATAACAAAACAAAGTGAGAGGTTATCTTGTGCATCCAACAGCAAGTGGATTATTGACAGCGGGGCTAGCGAGCACATGACTTCTGAACGCAACTTGTTTACATCGATGTGTCAAGTGGGGAACCGGTTTGTTGTTGTTGGCGATGGGCGACGTTTGTTACGCAAGCGTAGTATATCCAAAGCGCTGACTAAGGACGGCCTCAATTAATTATAACAAACAAGTAAAGTGCGCAATTAGCGACACGAGGCAAATGCGCTGAATGCACAAAATACCGCGGCACCATCGCGCCACCGCTACATGAGGTCGGCCACTTCTATTCCGGCTTCGAAGGAAGGCATAACTTTAGATTTAGCTAGATATAGTTTTCATTTATTGTAAGTTCTTTTGCTTTTATTAAATCAGTTTTAGAATCTAAATTGGTTTTTTTTAAGTATCCCGGCCGCAGCCTTCGTAATTGGCGCAGTCGGTAGGATACTCGAGGTTAGCTAGGTCTATCTTATATCGATATTATCGCTACCGCGCGTGAGCGATCGCGGCTAACCTGCTGTCAAGCTTCATCGAGTATCCGAACTCAAGGATTGCTGCCGGGAGAGAACGGGATCCAGACATCGACCCCAGAGACCGATATGAGGGTTATGTGAGTACACTTGAATTATTCCCTGTGTTGCTTCCTGTGTATCCAAGTCACTTAATCCTTCAAAATTTTCCACCCACGTAGTTTAGGACCTCGCGAGTCTACATCAGGTAGACCGAATAGTAGGCAATTAGTGCTAGATTCGAGTAGAGACATAGATTTAGGTTTTAATAGCCTATTAGAGGACCGCGAAATGCCGAGTGATCCGGACACAATTTTTAAGGCTCTGCGCCCAGTTCCCGAGTTCGATGGGAACCCTAACGTACTCACGCGATTTATTAAATTATGCGACCAGATGGTTAGTACTTATTTAAGTGATGTACCGGGTAGTGAGTTAGGTAATCTATGCCTTTTGAACGGGATATTAAATAAAATAACAGGCGTTGCGGCAACTAGAATTAATTCGAATGGCATCCCAGATAGTTGGGCAGGAATACGAAATACCCTAATTAATAGCTTTGCCGACCAGAGGGACGAAACAGCCCTCTATAATGACCTCCTAGTATCAGCTCAGGGTAATAGTACTCCACAAGAGTACTACGACCAATGTCAATCGTTATTCAGTACCATTATGACTTATATATCGTTGCATGAAACAGTGACTACCACCATAGAAGCGAAACGTACACTATACAAGAAATTAACAATGCAAGCGTTTGTACGTGGCCTTAAGGAACCTCTAGGTTCCCGAATACGTTGTATGCGTCCTGAAAGCATAGAGAGGGCGCTGGAGTTCGTCCAAGAGGAACTAAATGTGATGTACTTGCAAAATCGCAATGATAGTGCGAGTGTAAAAAGGCCACTTCCAACCGCTCCCATGCCCAAATTACTAACACAGCCCACAGGTTTTCTACCCATGTCGATGCCGAAACCCTTTGGTCACCAACCGTTTCCAAACTGGCAACGGCCACCGGCTCCGCAAAGCAGTTGGAGACAACCTATGTTCCAACCACATGGGGCGCCACGTGCGCCCAACGCACCTAATAACCAAACACGTACACAGCAAATGTTCCGCGCGGCACCGCCTAACTATAACGCTCAGAGCAACGTATTTAGAGTTCAGCCACGTGCCCTAGCCCCGGGACCTCAGCCAATGAGCGGGGTCAGCCATTTTGTTGCTAAGCCCATGCCAAGTAGACCTCATGACTGGGGCAAGTTTGGCAATCCGGCTCCGACAAATTATTTTAAAACCCGCGAGATGAATTTCAACGATTGCAGCGAAAATAACTACGATTATTACCTCGTGGAGGAACCCTACTCTTATGACTACGACCATGCTGACTATAACGTCTACTATGACGACGGTAACCACTATTACGTACAGGACTTCGGACCAGCCATGGTGCCCGAGCAAAGACCGATTCAACCCTCTACAGCATGTGAGGACCCCCAACCCTCGACTAGCAACGCAAACCAGGATTTTCAGATAAAATCCCCATTAAAACCCTCAAAATAGAAGTTAACTTGCAAACGCAACGACAGTTGCCCTACATAAAGATATCTGACCCCCCACTAAACCTACTCATTGATACCGGAGCAAACCAGTCATTTATTAGTCCTACAGCTGTACAACGGTATTACTCGGAATACCCTCTTAACTATGATCCCTTCGAGGTAACTAACGTCCACGCTACAACTAGAAACGATTATTCAATAACTATACCAGCCTTCCGTGAACTCAATGACCCTAACGAGATTAAATTATTCATATATGACTTTCACCAATTTTTTGATGGACTTATCGGACTAGATTTATTGACCAGATGGAAGACGAAGATTGACTTAAAGGACAACCTACTGATTACGGCTACCGCTAGGAACCCTATCGTAATGTTTAATTCCCGAAATGTAAACCTTTATGAGGCTGTTATACCAGCCAACACAACTAAGCTTATCAGATTACCTATAAACGCTAAAGACGGTGACGTACATATCACACAACAATACCTGTGCAATTGCATTGTAAGCGAATGCATTACAACCGTTTGTAATAACCGCGGCATTATAGAAATTTTAAACCCATCAAACAACGATACTATTCTATCCCTAGACCACCCGGTAGAAGCTGTAACTATAAGTAGCATCGAATGCATGAACCTGGAACAAATACCTGACACATCTCGCATTAATAAAGTAATATCTAAATTGCGAACAGATCATCTTAATGAGGAGGAGAAAATTAACTTAGTTAATATTTGCTCGAAGTATGCAGATGTATTTTACGTAGAAGGCGAACCCTTATCTTTCACCAATAAGGTGAAACACCGTATACGGACTGTAGACGACGCACCTATCTATACCAAGACTTACAGATATCCTTTCGTTCATCGTCAAGAAGTTAGGGAGCAAATTTCAAAAATGCTGGAACAAAATATCATTAGACCCTCTGACTCAGCCTGGAGCTCTCCCATTTGGGTAGTCCCTAAAAAAGCAGACGCTTCCGGGAAACAAAAATGGAGGCTCGTAGTAGACTTCAGAAAACTAAATGAAAAAACCATAGACGATAAATACCCCATACCGAACATAACAGACGTCCTAGACAAGTTAGGGAAGTGCCAGTATTTTAGTACCCTTGACCTTGCCAGTGGTTTTTACCAAGTTGAGACAGACCCCGACGACATCCACAAGACAGCATTCAATGTAGAACATGGGCATTTTGAGTTCCTAAGAATGCCCATGGGTTTGAAGAACTCCCCGTCAACATTCCAACGGGTAATGGACAATGTGCTGAGAGGCCTACAAAACGTGATCTGCCTCGTCTACATGGATGACATCATAGTCTATAGTACCTCGCTTCAGGAGCATCTAAATAACCTAGAGAAAGTATTCCAACGACTCCGAGAATCTAACTTTAAGATTCAGATGGACAAGTCCGAATTCTTGAAGTTAGAAACCGCTTTCCTAGGTCATATAATAAGCAATGAAGGAATCAAACCAAACCCGGACAAAATTACAGCTATACAAAAATACCCCATACCCAAAACCTCAAAACAGATAAAACAGTTTCTCGGACTCATAGGATACTACAGAAAATTCATACCCGATTTCGCTAGAATCACGAAACCATTTACTCAGTGCTTAAAGAAAGGTAGGATCGTCACACTTAATAAAGATTACGTTGACTGCTACGAACGATGTAAAAACCTCTTAACAAACGACCCGATCTTACAGTACCCCGACTTCAATAAGGAATTCATATTGACAACAGACGCCTCTAACTTTGCGATAGGAGCCATATTATCACAAGGGCCAATAGGATCAGACAGACCGATTTCATACGCATCACGAACACTAAACGAAAGCGAGATAAACTACAGTACCATTGAGAAAGAGCTTCTCGCCATCGTGTGGGCCACTAAGTACTTTCGACCCTACCTCTTTGGACGTAAGTTTAGGATAGTCACGGATCATAAGCCACTACAATGGATTATGAGCTTGAAAGAACCTAACTCGCGTTTAACTAGATGGAGATTGAAACTCAGTGAGTACGACTTCACTGTAGTGTATAAAAAGGGCAAAAACAACACCAACGCTGACGCCCTCTCGCGAGTTGAAATACATAATGACGAGATAAGCTCGATTACAGTGAATCCTTCCGAAAAACCCCCGTCAATAGCAGACTCCAGTACGGAAACAGCCCACACAAGTAACGAGAACCCCATACTCGAAGTACCAATCACCGACGAACCTATAAACAAATTTCACCGACAAATAATCATGACAGTAGTAGGAGACATAAAAAAAAAACCGACCGCGACTAAACCGTTTGACACACATACTCGCACCTCTATACAAGTTTCACAAACTAACCTAATAGATGACGTCATAGCCGCTATAAAAGAGTACGTAAACCCGAAGGTGAAGACGGGTATAATTATTAACCCCCCTTTGAGCATGTATGACATCATTCCTATAATACAAGATAACTTTAAAAGCTCTGCAATGAACCTCGTGTTATGTAAATCCGAACTCGAAAATGTAAAAGAGTACCTTAGGCAGCAAGACATAATTAGGCATTATCATGACGGAAAAACTAACCATCGCGGCATAAACGAATGTCACCTAGCCCTCTCGCACAAGTATTACTGGCCGAAAATGAGAGACCACATTACCAAGTATATTAATGAATGCACTACTTGCGGTTAGGCCAAATATGACCGAAGTCCCATCAAACAAAAGTTTAACATAGTGCCACCAGCCACTAAACCGTTTGAAATAATTCATATGGACCTCTTCACGGTCGAAAATGAGAAATACCTAACATTCATTGATGTATTTTCAAAATACGGACAAGCATACCTTATGAGAGATGGTACCGCAATTAGTATCTTACAGGGCCTATTACAGTTTTGCACTCACCATGGTTTTCCTGTAACTATAATAACGGACAACGGTACCGAGTATGCTAATCAGCTGTTCGCTGAATTCACTAGACTCCACAAAATTAATCACCATAAAACACTAGCTCACAGTCCTAACGATAACGGCAACATAGAAAGGTTCCACTCCACGTTACTTGAACACATAAGAATCCTACGTATTCAACATAAAAAAGAACCCGCAAACAATCTAATACCATATGCCTTACTCGGATATAACAGCTCAATCCATAGTTTCACTAAATGCAGACCATTTGACATAATAACCGGGCACTTTGACAGCCGAGACCCGTGGGACATTGATCTAAGTAGCCACCTATTGCAACAATACATACTAAACCATAGAGATCAAATGAAAACAGTATACCAAATCATAAATGAAACCTCTCTTAGTAATCGCACCTCTTTAATCGAAAACCGAAATAAGACCCGCGAGCAGGAGGAGGAGTATCAACCTAAACAACAGGTCTTCATAAAAAACCCATCAGCCCCGCGGCAAAAATTAGCCCCCAGATACACACAGGATGTAGTCTTAGCAGATTTACCTATCCACATTTATACATCAAAGAAACGCGGCCCCGTAGCAAAATCACGACTTAAACGCGTACCTAAGACTGCTAAATTGTTGCAGGATGACGCTGCTACTGACGGTATATGCAGTACGGAGCCAGGAGATAAAACTTGAAAGTTTAGACTCTGGAATTGGATTACTACCCTTTAAACTTGGACCGCTCAGACTAATAACCCATTATCATACTTTCCTCCAATATGTCAACCTGGACGACATTGAAAATACTCTCTCCACCCTTCAAACTCAATTCCGTTACATTAAATTACACATGATGAATAACACATATTCTCTCTACGAGTATCAAATAGACTACCTTTCGGATAAATTAAGTAAAGTCACTGATCAGCTACGTACCCTAGAGCCTAGACGTTCAAAAAGAGGTCTTATAGACGGCCTAGGATCTGTCATAAAAAGCGTTACAGGTAACCTCGATTACTCGGATGCTGTTCGATATAATAATGCCATAGAGACGTTGAGAAATAACCAAAAGAAGACTATAGATGAATTTAACGAGCATATCAGCATCAGTAAAGAGTGGATGCTAACTCACACTAATATCATAAATAAAATTGTCGAAAACCAGAGTAAAATCAACACCACACTAAGTCTATTAATAAAACAGGCAGAAAGTAGCATAAATATGATCCAAGTCGCTAAGTTCAATCAGCTGTTGACTATCGTCAGCGAAAACATAGAGGACGTGTTATCGGAATTATATAGGATAGAGAATATTTTATCGTTCACCCGCGCGATGACTATTCATCATAGCATGTTAGGAATAGACATCTTGGGTAACGTAGTAGACAGGCTTAAGGAAATTTATGGTAATCACCACGTAATAGAGTTAGAATTACGTCAGTACTATGACATCATTAAAGCTGGGTATTATTACGACGACAAGAAAATAGTAATAGCATTTAGGTTTCCCATAGTCTCAGAAGATACCTATACACTTTATAAACTCTCCATAGTCCCGAACAAGAACAACCAAGTCCTCATACCTCCTTATCCTTTCATAGCAACCAATGGGAATACGTTCATGTACATGGAGGCAGAATGCCCGAAGCTAAATAATAATCGGTACCTCTGCGAACAAAAAACAAATCACTATATCCAAACTCAAGCTGACTGCGTGCAAACCTTCATTTCAAGCAAGACATTACAAAAATCCTGTAAACTAACGACCGTACATCTATCAAAACCGGCTGTAGAAGAATTAGATAGTAGACATTACGTTATATCATTCCCTCAATCTACCAGAGTTCAGATGAAATGTGGAAGCGACGATTACGACACACTGAGGGGAAGCTACCTTGCCACTATTCCATTGCACTGCTCGATACACACTGTTGGAATTATATGAATCATTCCTTGTAAACTTAAAAGTTATTTTATATATATCTGTCCTTGTGAACAAATAGATTAGGTGTCAGAGATGACTTGTGTCAACTCTTCCCCTTTTGCCTTCTACGACGATGTGTAACGCCTGTGTGTTTTCATAATACAATTTAATCTATTTAAATCGTGCAGTTACTTTGATTTATTCCCCTCTTTCTAACAGGTCATGGGCCCAGATAATAGTAATTGCGAAAATAGTTTATTATTTCGGGAGTTTAGCGATTAATAAATACGTCGTGACCGAAAAAAAAAAAATTCATTGTAAAAATGGCGAACATGGGCGCATCTTTTCCAATAGAAAAATTAAAAGGAATACAAGATTACCACAATTGGAAATTCTCAATGCGTATGATACTAGTGCACGAGGATTTATGGGAGTTTGTGGAATCGAAGGAGGTAAGGGATGAAAAGAAAAATTTGAAAGCTTTGGCGAAAATATGTCTTTCAGTACATAGCACTGCATATCCGCATGTTAGGAATGCAAAGACTGCATTCGAAGCTTGGAATAATTTACAACAAGCATTTGAAGACAAGGGTTTATGCAGACGGCTAAGTCTTTTAAGAAGTCTTTTCGGTATGAAACTGTGTGAGTGTGAAAATATGGATGCGTATATATTAAAAATCACAGAGTTTGTACAGCAATTAAATGATATTGGATCACCCCTCGAAGAGGATTTTGTTGCTGTTATTATGCTGAGTGGATTGCCACCGGAATATGACCCTTTGATAATGACTCTTGAAAATAATAATATGAAACTCTCCAGTGAAACGGTGAAGTCAAAGTTGTTGCAGGAATATCAACGACGAACTGACAGTGGTGACCCAGCAACAGCTTTAATGGCCAAGAAAACTTATAAATGCTTCAAATGTAAGAAATCTGGACATATTATGAAGAATTGCCCTCAAAAATTTAATAAGAGCAAAGATAAAAGAGTATCAGATGAGGCGTTGTTGACAGCACTCTCCTCGGTCATAGTTAAAGAAGATATGTGGTGTATCGACTCAGGTGCTACAAATCACATGTGCAATAGAAGGAGTGCATTTAGTGGTGATTACGTAAGCATGAAGCCCACTGTAGTGAACGTAGCCAATGGTGAAAAACTATCAGCCGTCGGTTTAGGAAGCGTTCAAGTTAAGTTGCGGGACTGTTTAAAGACAATAAGCGGTGTGTATTTTGTGCCTAACCTGGCTGCAAACCTATTGTCAGTAAGCGCTATGACAAAGAAAGGTTTTACAGTATCCTTTGATTCAAAGGTTTGTAGAATAAAAAAAAGGTAATAAGATTATAGCTACTGCTAGTCATATAAACAGTATATATCAACTAGACGTGTCTGAAAGTGCCATACAATGCTCTGCAGCTGTGGAAACTGTATCAACTTCTCAGGTGAAGAAAGCTAATGGTACTGGTTTAACAGCGAGCTCAACTGGTGAAAGATCGATGATCTCTTCAAGTCCGGGAACACATACATCAGTCGGTAAGGTATCCCAGGAAATATGGCATCGAAGACTGGCTCATCTTAATTCAAGAAGCATGTATGTCTTGAAAAAAGGTATGGTAACTGGCATTGATTATGATAGTAGTAATTTTCAGTCTTGCATAGCATGCGTTCAGGGTAAACAAACTAGAAAACCCTTTCCGCAGATGTCCCAAAGTAGGTCAAATGAGATACTTGGGTTTATTCATTCTGACCTGTGTGGCCCTATGCCACAGACTTCTTTTGGAGGTTCGAAATATTTTTTAACCTTTACAGATGATTTTTCGAGGAAGACTTTTGTTTATTTTTTGAAAGCTAAAAATGAAGTATTTCATTATTTTAAAATATTCAAGGTGTTCGTAGAAAATCAAACAGGTAGAAAAATAAAAATACTTCGAACTGATAATGGTTGTGAGTATATTAACAATCAATTTCAGGAATATCTGAAAGAATATGGAATACAAAGTCAAACAACAATTCCATACTCCCCAGCGCAGAATGGAGTTAGTGAACGCGCTAACCGGACAATAGTTGAAAAGGCCCGGTGTATGCTGCAGGATGCGGGATTAGATAACCGCTTCTGGGCAGAAGCAGTGCAGACTGCAGTTTATATTAAGAACAGAAGCCCGACAAAAGCAGTGATGGGTTCGACGCCTCAAGAGAGATGGACAAAAAGAAAGGTAGATATTAGTCATTTCAGAGTTTTTGGATGTTTAGCCTATGCTTTAACACAAAATAGGAAGAAATTTGATCCTAAATGTAAAAAGTATATATTTGTGGGTTACTGTGAAGAAAGTAAAGGTTACAGGCTAATAAATCCGGAATGTCCTACTACTTGTGTAAAGGCCAGAGACGTTACATTTTTTGAAGATCAATTTATTTCAATAACTGAACATAAGAATAATATGTCAAGTGATGACTTCATCATCACTGATAGTCTAGTACATCAGCTACACAACTCAGAAACTGAATCAGCTGATGGAAATGAGTCGGCTCCTGGATTTAGTGGTGACATACATAACAAGCCAAATAAGCGAAGGCAAGAAATAATTATTTCAGGTTCTGATAGGCAAGAATCTTCGACATCTAGTTCAGACGAATGTTCGGATGTTACTTACATTCCAGGATCATCAACACTAGAACATGAGGACACTGATTCTTCAAACTTTGAGAGCATGGATGATTCTGAAGAAAATGCTAATGTGGCATTTCAGTGTAATAATGATGAACCAATGACAGTCCAAGAGGCGTTGAGCGGTACAGATTCAGCTAAATGGCAAGCTGCAATGCAAGATGAGTACAACTCTTTTGAGAAAAATAATTGTTGGACGTTAGTTGATTTAAAACAGGGGCAGAAACCTGTGAAATCTAAATGGGTGTTTAAAATCAAACGAGGATTAAATGGAAGAATTCTTAAATACAAAGCTCGTTTAGTTGCCAAAGGATTCACGCAAAAATATGGGATTGATTACCAGGAAACTTTTGCTCCGGTGGTTCGTTATTCTACTATCAGAATTTTATTTGCTATAGCTGCAGTTAAAGAATTAGATATTGATCAGATGGATGTCACTACAGCTTTTTTAAATGGAGATCTTTGTGAAGATGTTGTAATGGAACAGCCGGAAGGCTTTCTACAAAAAGGAAGAGAAGAGATGGTTTATAAACTAAATAAATCCATCTATGGCTTAAAACAGGCTGCAAAATGCTGGTATGACAAAATAAGTTATGTCCTTACAAAGAAAATGCAGTTTAAGAAGTCATCTGTTGAGCCATGTGTATACTTCAGATACCAACTGAGGCGTTTAACAATAATAGCCTTGTATGTCGATGACATACTGTTATTTACATCCTCCAATGAAGATAAGGAAGAAGTAAAAAAACATTTAAAGAAAGAATTTGAAATGAAGGACTTAGGTTCAGTTCATGAATTCTTGGGAATGAGAGTAAAGAGAGAAAAAGGAAGAATTACGCTTGATCAATCTAACTATATATCTAATGTTCTGAATAGATTCAAGATGGAAGATTGCAAGCCGACTACGACACCAATGGAAGTTGGACTCAAACTTACTAAAGGTGATTCAGAAAGCTGTGGATATCGTAACCTGATTGGGTGCCTAATGTATATTGCTGTTTGCACTCGTCCAGACATCGCACATGCGGTAAGTTTTTTGAGTCAATTTAACAATGGTAGTTCTGATGTCCATTGGAAGGCTGCAAAGCGAATATTAAGGTATTTAAAAGGTACGATTCATTATAGTTTAGTTTATGAGAAAACTTCTGCTGTGGAAGTATGCGGATATGCTGACGCCGATTGGGGTTCGTGTCCAATGGACCGTAAGTCATATACCGGATTTTTATTTCAAATAGGTAATTCTGTTGTCAGCTGGGAAAGTCGTAAGCAAAAAACCGTTGCACTGTCCAGCACAGAAGCAGAATATATGGCACTTTCTGATGCATGCAAAGAAGGTCTGTTCATAAGGAGCTTATTAAAAGAATGTCTGAATTCAGATTGTGAAATAAACCTATTTAATGATAATCAATCCGCACAGCGGTTAAGTGAAAATTCAATGTTCCATTCAAGGACTAAACATATTGATGTCAGACATCACTTTATAAGAGATATAGTGGTAAAGAATTTAATAAAGATTAAATATCTTCCTACAGATAAAATGATTGCTGACATGCTTACAAAACCTTTGACGCGAGAAAAGTTTAAAAAGTTTTTGTGTCAATTAAATTTGGGTACTTAATAATGTTTAATTACTTAAATGTAACGTTTTAGTTTAAGGGAGTGTGTTGGAATTATATGAATCATTCCTTGTAAACTTAAAAGTTATTTTATATATATCTGTCCTTGTGAACAAATAGATTAGGTGTCAGAGATGACACACACAAACGAAATAACCTTAATAAACACTAAGGACGAGATAAAAGGCCAACCTGTAAAAGTATTGAACATTCCCTACACTACTGAAACACAGGAGATAAGCTTACTACATGCAAATTTAACATCTATTAACTTGGATAGACTACACACTATTCAGGACAGAATAACTCTTCAGTCGCCGATTTCATCGTTTGAAACAACTGAAACGCTATATCATACTACTATACCGTTTTATGTTATACTGTGTATCGCAGCCATACTTACCATCGCGATGTTAACCAGAAGATATTTTCCTGGAAGAAACCTTTCCAGAAAACCGAACCAAAACGACGCTGTACCCACAGGCCCAGGAAATCATGAAAACGCAGTTCCTGTAACATCTGAAACGCATACGCAACGAGAAAACCTACCAGCAACATTTTCACTGAGCGTTTTAAAATAGTTGCTGAACTACAGGCGGAGGTGTTACGCAAGCGTAGTATATCCAAAGCGCTGACTAAGGACGGCCTCAATTAATTATAACAAACAAGTAAAGTGCGCAATTAGCGACACGAGGCAAATGCGCTGAATGCACAAAATACCGCGGCACCATCGCGCCACCGCTACATGAGGTCGGCCACTTCTATTCCGGCTTCGAAGGAAGGCATAACTTTAGATTTAGCTAGATATAGTTTTCATTTATTGTAAGTTCTTTTGCTTTTATTAAATCAGTTTTAGAATCTAAATTGGTTTTTTTTAAGTATCCCGGCCGCAGCCTTCGTAATTCGTTTGCCAGTTTTGGGTGTTGGTGAAATTGACTTTGTAAACAATAAACTGACTGAGGTGTTATTTGTGCCAGAACTGAAGCTGAATCTGTTTTCTGTGACAAGGGCTACTGTCAAAGGATATAGTGTGGACTTAACATTCGACAAATGTGTTATAAAGAAAAACAATCAAGTGCGTGTTTCAGGGTTTAAAGAAAACAATGTTTATGTTGTATATTTTGAGAAACATGATGTTCAGTGTGCAGTAACTCTCAGTGAATGGCATGAGCGACTTTGTCATCAGAGTGTGGACTATGTGAAGCAGGTGCTTAACAAAAACAATATTGATTACACAGGAGACCACGTCAAATGTATTTCATGTCTGGAAGGGAAAATACATAAACTTCCATTCAAAAGAGTTGAACAGCATACCAAACAGTGTCTGGAGCTGGTGCATGCCGACGTGTGCGGACCCATGGAGGTGGAAAGTATTGGAGGTTCGAGGTATTTCCTGCTTATCAAGGATGACTATAGCAATTATCGTGTAGTTTATTTTTTAAAGAATAAAAGTGAAACAGCTACTAAGATGAAGCAGTTTGTCAACTGGGCTGAGAGACAAACAGGAAACATGGTAAAAGTCATTCGTACTGATAATGGTGGAGAGTTTATAAACAAAGAATTAGAAGAATTAGTTAATGAAAAGGGAATACACCACCAAACAACAGTCCCATGTACTCCCCAACAAAATGGGAAAGCGGAGAGGGACATGCGCACATTAGTGGAGGCAACAAGGTCCATGCTTAAAGGTAAAGACCTATCGAAAGACCTGTGGGCAGAGGCAGTCAACACCAGTGTATATGTTTTGAATAGGACATCAAAGAGCCGAGTAGAAAATCAGACACCTTATGAAACATTTAATAAACGTAGTTATGATATACACAGCTTGTGTGGAGTTTTTGGTGAATACGTATATGTCCATATTCCTAAAGTAAAGAGACTAAAATGGGATGCGAAAGGAGAGAGAGGAAGGTTTGTTGGATATGAGGACACTAAAGGATTCCGAGTATACTTTGAAGGCAAAAGAGAAGTTCATACGAAGAGAGATATAGTGTTTATAGATAGAAAGAAACAAGAAAATGAACAAGTAATCTCACTAGACGTACCTGTGGAGAACAATCTACAAAAGGAACATGTACAGGTTGAGGAGGTACAGGAAGAGGTGGAGCAGGTACAGGGACAGACTGAGCAGGACCAAGGACAGGTTGAGCAGCAACAAGGACAGGATGAGAGTGAAGGTAAAGGTGTGTTAGAGCAGGAGGAGCTAAGTGACGTCAGTCAACATGAAAGCTCTGATTATTCTGATGCTACTGAAAACATAAGACATACCCAGAGTGGAAGAAAAGTGAAGAAGCCTTCAAGGTTCCTGGACTACTTGGGACTAATTGCAACAGAGGGAGAACCTGCTAGCTACAGAGAGGCTATGGAAAGAGAAGATGCTAATAGCTGGAGAAAAGCTGTGGAAAAGGAATTGAGCCAGCTACAGGAAAATAATACATGGACAGTAATAGAAAAGATACCCGAAGGAGCAGAAATAATAAGTACCAAATGGGTGTTGAAGAAAAAGGAAGGCCAGAATGGAGAAATTATTTATAAGGCTAGGTTGGTAGCTAGAGGCTTCCAGCAAAACTGTAATGATAGTGATCTTTATTCTCCTGTTGCTAAATTAAATACTTTTAGAATATTTATAGCTATAGCTACTAAGTTAGGGTTAGAGATAAGTCAAATGGATGTATGTGGAGCCTTTTTAAATACAAAACTTAATGAGGAGTTGTATTTAATCTTACTAGAGGGAACCGATTCTAAATATGTAAAACTTAACAAATGTATTTATGGTTTGAAGGGGTCTCCAAAGTGTTGGAATAATACTTTTAATAATGTTATGTTGTCTTTAGGTTACAAACAATCTGATAAGGATTATTGCTTATACTCTAAATGTGAAGGAGAAATGAAAACATTTCTGTTATTGTATGTTGATGACATATTGTATTTTGGGAATAACAAAGAAGAGATGTGTAAACTTAGAGACGTATTGTGTAAAACGTTTAAAATAAAAGAAATGGGATTAATTAGTAAATTTCTGGGGATTGATGTTAAACAAGATTTAAATAAGGGAAAAACTGTTATATCACAAAAAGATTACTTGAGAAAATTGTTGTTACAGTACAATATGTTGAATTGTAAAACATTGAAGTTACCTATTGATAAAAATTACAATTTTCATATCTTAAAGAGAGATGGTTCAGAGAGTGCTGAAATAGAGAGTAAATGTAGAACACTAGTAGGAAGCTTAATGTATGCAGCTATGGGTACTAGGCCAGATATATGCGCTGTGGTTAATATCTTGAGTCGCTATCAGAGTTGTGCATCTGAACTTTTGTATAAACTTTTGTTAAATGTTTTGAGATATGTAAATAGAACTATTGATTTGTGTCTAGTATACTATAAAGAGTGTAATGAGGATGTTGTATGCTATGTTGATAGTGACTGGGGTGGCTCTGATGACCGAAAATCAACATCAGGGTGTATTTTTAAAGTTTTTGGTTGTTCAGTAATTTGGTATTCAAGGAAACAGCCAACAGTTGCACTATCTTCAACCGAAGCTGAATATATTGCCTTGTGTTTGGCCACTAGTGAAGCTTGTTGGTTAAAAGATATTATGTTAACATTTGGGTTTGAAGTAAACATAATTGTGTATGAAGACAACCAGTCTACTATTAAGATGGCGCAAATGGCCACTGGTAACTCTAGAGTCAAACATTTGGAGATAAAACAGTCATTTATTAAAGAAAAGTTGGAAAATAAAGTTATAGTTTTGAAATATGTGAACTCCAGTGACCAAGTTGCAGACATACTTACCAAAGCATTGGGTGGGGTAATTTTTAAAAGATTAAGGGATAGATTGTTTAATACTTAATTAAGGGGAGGCATGTTGTTAAGGGGAAGTCATTGTGTTAAGGGTTAGTTCGTTGGGTTACCTTTGGAAGTAAAACAATTGTGAGACTTGTTTAAATATTTTATTGAGGGGAGGTGTTAGGAACAATAAAATAGTTTAAGTATAATAAGTTGGCAACCCTGTCGAAAACCCCTACCAAGATTGTTCTAGCATGGCGGCCTTTTGCTAGTGTAACCGTTTTGTGAAACTCCCATCGTCATTATAATAAAGGTACACAAACATTCTTCGCCTAAGTTTATTTTAAAGTCCTAATAACAGAAATTGCCAATCCATCTGCCAGAGACGCGGGTTGTCCGAAAGAGATACCGCTGCCCCTGGCACACAGACTACTGAGGGAACACGGGTGGGTTTTAGTCAGTAAAAGTCTGACTCTCCAGCTCCACCCAGAGCGGGAGAAGTTATTTGATGAATTCAACCCAAAAAAAACCATAGCTTCAAATTCAAAAAAAAAAAATCCGACCACGGATCCATATACTGTTAGTATAAACTTAGCTTAAGTTAGTAAACTCAATACCTAAGTTAAAAATAAAATAATAATATATTAATTTTCCACATGTACTTGTGCATCATGTGCAAGCACATGTCTGCCAGACCAGAGCCTGATAAAAGGTCCATAAACCTTGTCCGCCAGTGTAGCTAAAATATTGTTGAAAAAATTAGTCTGCTCAATAACGTAAATAATGCAATGAATGTTTTAGAACGGATATGGTAGGTACAAAGCAGGACAAGTATAAATACGTTCAGGACATATACATAATTACACATGGGTGTAAAAACTAACTTTTCAACTATTTGTACTTTAATACACAATACAAAATACTTAAGGCTGTGTAGGTATACAAGAACACATTTATACAATATAAAATAAAATAAAACATAACAATAACAACCTTCGTATAAAAAATGAGATATTTAAATATAATACCTACTGTTACGAGCTTGGGGTTCGTGACAACTAAAAACTGCCGATATGAATTACCAAAAATAACACTTTTATTAAACACACTAATTACACAACACAATTGCACTACTGATCACTCATAAGTCGCACTTGAAGATCGCTTTAGATGTTCTCGCATAACAACAACTATCCGGAGCGTTTTTTTTTTTTTTTTGTGTATGGCATCTCGCAGTTGACCTTGAGAGGCCGTGGCTGCTCAACCGGACTTTCCTGTGAAGGTTTTTAGGAATCTAAAAGCCTCCAGCCAGGTCGTAAAACCTACTTCAACCTAAAACGACTGCGCACTGAGGGCACCCCCTGTGGGGTACGAACCTCGGCTCAGGGAGTCGCTGGCGGGGGGGGGGGGGGGGCAGCTAGTACTAACAGGGACAGGCTGGATCAAGATATTTTCATTATTACTAAACGGGGAATTTAAAGCTACTGGCTCAGCTTCGGCGCGGGCTGGCGCATCAACGAGCAAGGGACGGTCGGGGTCTGATCGTTACTCGGAGGGGGTCTTCGCGGGGCGCGAGGACCTCGGCGGCGAGGTCGGAAGGACGGTCGTTTGTGTTTGTGTGCTGTACTGGTGGCCCTATTCTTTTCTTGCAGAACAGTCATGGGGTCGTCTGGGTCGGAAAGGACATGTCTCGGCCGGCAGATTCTACTGATTCTACTGGGGACATAGCTAGCGGCCTTCACAATCAAGGGATTGCGATGTAACTCGGCTTTATCGAAGAAACGCTTCGAGTTGCGTTTCAGAAATTGAGCAATAGTGGGCATTTTCAGATCGAGATGGAGGATCTCGTTCCGAACGAACCAAGGGGAGCCTGTGGCTTGGCGAAGGAAACGGTTTTGGAGGGTCTGCATCCTATGGATGTGTCGGGGGTGCGTGTGTGCAAAGACTGCACATGCATACGTCATGATGGGCCTTATGCACGCCGTGTAAATCCGCAATTTGCACTTGAGTGACAATTTGCTACGTGCGTTCAGAACAGAGTGCAGCCTTCCGAGAGCGAAGGCGGCGCGCGAGCGCGCCTTTTTGATATGCTCAGAGAAGGAGAGGTGCTGATCTAGAATCACTCCGAGATATTTGGCTCGCTTTTCCCAAGGGATCGGCTTGCCGAATATGGAGATGGGCCGGGGGGGAGGGGGGTTGATTCGCGGTTTCGAAAAGAGAACCGCCTGACTTTTGTCCGGATTTAATTCGATTCGCCACTTCCTAAACCACGCGCCAAGCACGTTGACTGCGGTTTGGAGGGAGGAGGCTATCGCTTTATCGCTACGCCCAGAGTGGTAGATGGCTGTGTCGTCTGCGAACAGTGCCAACTGTGCCCTTCTACTCTTCTCTCTCTTTTATACTGTATTGTACCAATTTTAATTTTTGAATAAAATTTATTATTATAAATTTATTTACTCTTGGGGATATCGCTCGTGAACAGCGTGAATATGAGAGGGGACAGCACGGCGCCCTGGGGGACGCCGGCGCGAATCGGGTGGGGGGAAGAGAGAGTCCCTTCGACGCGGTAGCGAAAGGTGCGGTTCGACAGAAAGTCTCGCAAGATGAGTACGAGACGGTCCGGCACACCGAGTTTGTACAGCTTGAATATCAAGCCGTTGTGCCAGACCTTGTCGAAGGCTTTCGCTATGTCGAAAAATACTGCACCGGTCGCATTGCCGCGTTGGAAGCCAACGCTTATGTGCTCTACGATCCGGTGTACCTGTTGTACGCAACTGTGCTGGGTTCGGAAACCGAACTGCTCGTTGGGTATCAGGCCTTTAGTCTCGGCGAAGTCTCTGAGGCGCTTGTAAATAAGTCGCTCATAGATTTTTCCGAGGCTGTCCAGTAAACTGATGGGCCGGTAGCTCGTGGGCTCCATTTTGGGTTTGCTGGGTTTTGGAAAGCCAATGACCGTGGCTTGCTTCCAAGCTTGGGGGAAGATGTTATTGCTCAAGGCTCCATTGAAGATGGTGGTCAAGAGCTTGATCAGGTGGGCGGGCAGCATCTGGATCACCCTATTGGTGATGCCGTCAGCGCCGGGGGCCTTTCGGGGTTTCAGACTTTTGATGATCTCGTGAACTTCTTCCGGGGTGACGAGAGGTAATGGATCATCTGGGTCTTCGACGGGCGGGAGAGAGGTTCTACGTTCGACTTCAGCGTCCACCTCGGCGAGGTGTGCTTGGTCTACAGGTTGAGAACTGGGCGCGCATTGGGCCTCTAGACTATCGGCGAGGCATTCGGCCTTTTCGATGTCGTCGAAAGCAACGGTGCCATCGGGCCGGGTCAGGGGGGCATGGTGACTACTTCTCGGGACTTGAGTTTCCTCTGAAGTTCCCAGAAAGCTAAGTGCGTGGGTTCCAACTCGCTCAGCATCTTGTCCCAGCCCGCGTCACGTAGCTCCGACATGCGTCTCTTTACAGATCGCTGTAAATAGCGCATGTGAGCTTTGTTCGCGTCGCAGGGAAAGTTGCTGTAGGCACGAACGGCCGCGTTCTTCTCATTCAGCAGTTCGCGTACATCGTCCGGCAGCTTCCAGCGGGGGTCTTCCCCTACCGGAACCCGCCTCGAACAGTCGTTCAGGACAGATTGTACGTGACCCGTGAATGAGCCGATCGCGGCCGTTGTTTCCGCGAGAGAGTTGAATTGATCGGGGATGGCGTCCAAGTGGGCGGATGTGTTGGATTTCAGCGAATCGCTTACTTTCCTCCAATCTGTTACCACTTTGGTGAGCGGGGGTTGGTAGGTATCTGGGAGACCCGTGCGAGGGACCAGATGCACGACTACCAGAGGGTGGTCAGAAGTGAGCTCGTTCATTGCCTCTATGGAATTCAACCGTAGGTTGATCCTTTTCAGAATTGCAATATCGAGTACGTCAGGTCTGTGAGCCACATTGTGGGGGAAATGAGTCGGCGACATCGGGGCGATGACGTCGAAGGTCAGGGTCGAGCAGAGGTCGAACAGGTGTCTCCCTCTGGGCGAAGCCCCGGAACTATTCCACGCGGGGTGTTTCGCATTGAGATCGCCCGCTATAATAACGGAGTCACTCATGCTTAACAGGGCGGAGAGGTCATTGGCGATCGGTTGGTAGTCCTCCGGGTCGGGGTTCCGAGGGAGGTAGGCTGAGACTAGTGTGATGGGTTGATGACCCGTCATGCCTAGTCGGCAGACTGACACTTCTAATCGGGAGAGGGGGGGGGGGGGGCATCCATAGGAATGCAGTGCAGGGACTTTTTGTAGTAAATGAGAGTTCCACCCCTATGGCAATGTGCTCTGTCGTTGCGAACTAATCTATAGTTGGCAATTCTCGGGTCACGAATGCTGGGTTTAAGGAACGTCTCTTGAACTAACAGGATATCCAAGTGATGGTCGCGGAGGAACGTGGCGATCTCATCCCTTTGGGTACGGATACCGTATCCGGAACGCGCTCCGTTCCCGCTTATATAGGGCCCTCGGATAGTTCCAGAACCTTCTACCGTAGAAGCATCTAGAAGGTTCGAGTACATATCGGCCCTGACCGAACACATGTCGATAGTTCCAGAAAGTTCTAGTATCGAACTTTCTAGAAAGATCTTGACCATTAATTCCGCTATTTGATACGAGATGGCGTTAGTGGCAACCAAACATTAATCGTGCCGCGCAACACTACTTATGAAAAATATTTTTATGTAAAAAATATATTTTGAATGTAAATTTAAATGTAAGCCATTTTAACTGATAATGTGATACAAATTACCCTACTTGCACTAGTTGATAACTGGCGAAAAGTGAGGTACATACACTGCTGCCTACTCTTTCGTGGAATACAAACGTGAGGTTATTCTAATACATAATACCCGTTTTTTTTTTGTTTTTTTTTTGGGTGGGATATCATCAAATAACTTCTCCCGCTCTGGGTGGAGCAGGAGGGCGTGTCAGACTTTTACTGACTAAAACCCACCCGTGTTCCTTCAGTAGCCCTTAAGCCAGGGGCTGTGGTGTCTCTTTCGAACAAACCCGCACCCCTGGCAACATAATACCCGTAAACGTACTACATAAACTATGTTTCCTATTTCTAAAAAATTGCAGTTAAAAGGTAGTAATTATATGAAACAAAGCTAAACCTAAGTGTTTTGAAGCAGTTTTGTGAAACGTTTTTCAATTGCAAAGAGAAATAAAAGTAGGGCAGTGTTATAGAAAGTGGTTTCTCTTTCACGGCTTCTAAAAAGGTGTTTATGTAGCATTAATTACATAACATATATAACATCACGCCTATCTTTCCCAAAGGGCTAGGCAGCACAGCCTATCAATCTGCCTAGCCTACACCAACTAAATTGGGGTCGGCTTCCAGTCCAACCGGATACAGCTAAATACCAGTATTTTACATGGAGTGACTGCCTATCTGACCTCCACAACCCAGTTACTGGGTGATACGATACGACTTGGACTGGTTGTCAGACTTTCTAGCTTCTGAGGACCCGTAACGACTGTCAAAGATCCACAAATGACAGCCGGGACCAACGACTTAGGTAACATGCTTTCCGAGGCACGAAGGAATTTTGATATGTGATGATCACCCATCCCTGAACCGACCGAAGCGTAGCTTATCATTTAGCCAAAAGCCCTTCTATGTACGTCTTACCTATTGCTATTGAAATCTATTTTGAACTTCAATACCTTTCAAATTGTGAATGGTAAAGAAATCCACTTACATAAATGTCGAGATATTTCGCTTTTAGCCAGAAAGCATAGAGGCGAGGTTGCTCGATCCCTCGTTAGGTTGGAATACCTCTATGCATACACAATGCAGGGAAGAAGCAGAAAACTTAAATAGGTACCTTAATTTTAATTAAAAACCATCCTACTTGTCATCATATCAGCCGAACGACGTCCACTGCTGGACATAAGCCTCCCCCAAAAGGGAGGTATTTGCCATAATCGCCACGCTTCGTAGGTTTTTTTTTTGACGTCAAATGACTTCTCCCGCTCTGGGTGGAGCAGGAGGGCGTGTCAGACTTTTACTGACTAAAACCCATCCGTGTTCCCTCAGTTGCCCGTGTGCCAGGGGCGACGGTATCTCTTTCGAACAACCCGCACCCCTGGCAAGCATCGGCCCTTGCGGACCCCACCCGATGTTGGTGACATCTCTGACGGCGCGCGTGGAACACAATGCGCCGTCGACTCGGGCATTTTTTTGTTAACGTGGCGAAATGCCTACTGCGCTACCACGGGGAGATAGCGCAGTTATGTGGGACTGTAACCCACTAAAACTCCACGGTGTCCTCCAGTGCCGCTTGTGGCGGGAAAACGGAAACGCGCAAGCCATCCGCGAAACCACCGCGGCTGTCCGTCACCGGACCCTCCTCTGAGGGGAATAACCCCTATCACCGGCACACCAGGACACATGGCACGCCGTGACCAGCCCAGCAACCAAATAGCATAAGGGCCCCAGACGACCCCGTGTCTGGCACCCTTGGCCCCCTGCGACAGGTCAGCACAGTGGCCCCGCCACCTTCCACTTTTCGGCCGCAGGGGATAGGGAGAGCGGCCAACGCTATACTGACACTCCTTCTCCCCTGCGGCCCCACCGCGTCCACGTCCACCATCAAATAGTGGCGGCCCCATCCAGGCTGATGCAGGGAAGAGCGCTACTCAGGAGTAAAATTTGGATATCAGAAAGGCGTTGGTACCTCGGATGCCATAAACACTTTTATAAATGACATAGAGACTAAATGACATGACACAATGAAAAGACTAAATGAAAAAACGAAAGTAGCTGGACTATTTGTTGACCTCAGTTCCGCTTTTGACACCATAGCTTATTAACGACTACTAGCTAAACTCGAACATTATGGTATAAGAGGAAAGACATTACAACTTATGACATCGTACTTACAAAACAGACGAATGTAAAGAAATTAAAAGTACAGACGAGAACAATCACGAAGTGATATACAAGTCAAAAATGACATATGTAAAACGTGGTGTCCCTCAAGGCTCAATTTTAGGCCCAATACTATTTATTGTTTTTACAAATGACTTACTCAACTTCATTAATAAAACCCAGCCGAACTTGTTGTTTTCGCTGATGACACTAACATAATAATTGGGGCAAAAGACATAGAAAAATTGACATTAAATACAAATATAATTATTGAAAAAATTTGCGAATGGTTTAAAGCCAATAACTTATTGCTAAATACAGGTAAAACCAACCTGTTATTATTTAAGACTACTACTCGTCAAAATGACAACTTAGATGTAGCAATAAATGGAGATAGGATTGAATCAGTGGATAGGGTTAAATTCTTAGGGATTAATATAGATTCGCTTTTAAATCGGAAACCGGAGCTTACTGTTATAGAATCATCCATATCGTCAGCATGTTACGCATTCAGGAGCCTTAGGTACATTTTGAACATAGAACAGTTAAAGGCTGTATATTATGCGCTGGTCGAGTCTAGAATAAGGTATAGCATCGTGCTCTGGGGAAACAGTTACAGTTACAACTGGCAGAGAGCGTTCATCTTAAGGAAAGGAGCCATAAGGACAATAGTAAAAATTTCACAATTTATCTCATGCAAACATTACTTTAAAGATTTGGGAATATTAACAGCCTAGCCTTTAAATATTGGTGCTCTTAAATCATTTTGCTAAGTATCTACATGAGTTTGAATCACAAGAAGAACGTGAGACTAGAGAGAGCACGCGAAGAAAATTTTTTAAACAACAAATAGCACCAAAATTTAATATAGTAAAGCATTGCTCGAAGTACCAAGCTGTAGAGATTTTTAATAAGTTGCCTTCTGATCTAAAGATCCTAATTTATAACACCCACCTGTTTAAAACAAAATTAAAAGCCTTTTATTAGAAAAATGTCTGTATAATGTATCGGAACTTATGTCATCCAATAATAAATGATCTAGTTTTTATTTTGACATTATATAATTTAGATTCTTTGACATTATTATTGAAACTGTTTAATATTATATTGAAAATTTGTTGACATTATATTTTAATCCGTTTCGACATTATATTTAAAACTTCCTCGACATTATATTTAAAACAGTTTCATATTATATTCAAAAGTTTTTAGCACTGTAGGTACTTGAACTTCATTTGGAGGTTAATTAAGATTTCATAGCTGTTCTCTGTATTTATAAGTAAATTGCATGTGTAGTTTATATATGTTCAACATAATGTAAATTGTTTTATGAATAAAATTAATGAAATGAAAAAAATGAAATGAGTACCGGCACTCCTCCTCGACAGCAGTCTGTAACCCTCAGCCGCGATGCCTTCCATTCGACAGTTGCTGTGCACCTCACCGCAACCTACTTTGTGGCCGCTACGTCGTCGGCTTGAAGGCAAAAGCCCTGACGAGCGGCCCCACCTTGGGGTTCCTCTTCGCTTCACCGTGGCTGGGAGACCACGGCTACTGAGCCGGTCGGGTACCTCATCGTTAACTCGGAGACTTCGCGGGGCGCGAGGACCTCGGCGGCGAGGTCGGAATGACGGTTGTCTGTTTGTGAACTGTATTGGTGGCCCAACTGCTTTCTTGAAGGAGAGTAATGGGGTCATCTGGATCGGAGAGAATATGTCTCGGCCAGCGAATTCTACTAATCCTACTGGGGACATAACTAGCGGCCTTCACAATTAGAGGATTCCGATGTTTCTCGGCTTTATCAAAGAAATACATAAAACGCAACTCGAAGTTGTGTTTTATAAACTGAAGGACAGTGGGGATTTTTTGATTGAGATGACGACGGTTGATGTCGGGATGTTGTAGGTATATATACCAGTTGAGCTGTAAACTCTGACTGTGCGATACAGGATTTGTGTGACGTCAGGTCATCGATGCGTAGTTCGCATGTTGAGTTGTAGATGCCGCCACAATGGCAATCATAATATATTACAATGTTTTATTAATGAAACGGGACTTCTGTATTTCTCTACGATACGTTTGGAGTTCAAACGTTAAGGTGCACAGAACTGTATGATTTGCTGCTGAAAAAACATCAAGAGGAAAACGTAGATTTTTTATATTTTTAGTGTGGTTTGAAACATAGGTACCTATTTGGTCACTTTGGTACTTATAGTACGAGCAGATAGGACTGCCATTCAGTACAGCACCCTTATTGCATAATACACTAGCAATCAGATTCTGGATCACTAAGAAGAAAATTGCTAATCTATTGCTTCATATCTTCGAAAAATTTGTGGCAACTTAAGTGGCAGCGGGCATGGCACATTGCTCGCAGAACAGATGGCCGATGGGGCCGAAAGGTTCTGGAGTGGCGACCGTGTACTGGAAGACGTAGAGTTGGAAGGCCTCCCACAAGGTGGACCGGTGACCTCTTGAGGGCCGCAGGATTCTGCTGGATGGTGGGGGTTGAGGGAGGCCTATGTCCAGCAGTGGACGTCTTTTGGATAATGATAATGATGATATGTTCGAAAAATTTGGCTGCTCAATATCGCAAGGAATGTTCTTAGACTATGAAAATGTAAGCGATTCCCTCTGCTCTATCTGACTGATGAAGTATTATCATCCTCCAGCCAATATACTAATTTTTCAGTGGTCGGCGCATCATGCCTTCTTCCATTCCATTCGTATCAGCCATCATAGCAGTAGTCACCTCCTTTCTAGCCGTAGTATCATTCACACAATCTATCTGAAGCTATATGTATAAACTTGCTTTTGCCAACGACTTCGTCCGCATAGAAGTCGAAATTGGTTCTAATAGGATAACAACAACAACAACAATAACAATCTTTATTATATTGTAGGGATTTAAAGGTTAAATAAACATGAAAATAAAACAAAATTTTACAATAAATCTTTTTACAACGAAATCGAAATACTACACCTAGCGCAGTCAAAATAAAATGTAATTTCAAAATCACTAAGGAGTATTGATATTAACTTCGATCCAAATCACCCCCAAAATAACTTTCTACCTCTTTTCAACCCCGTTAGGCTATGAGTTTCAATAAAATACGAAACACGACTTCAATAAAGAAGATTAATGCAAAATTTTAAGTAGATTGGACCTAGGAATCACATTGTCCCATACAAATCTTGCCTCCGTTTTTCACCCCCTTAGGGGTAGAATTTCGGAAAATCGTTTCTTATCGGATGCCTACGTCACACAAATAATACACCCTCCAAGATTCAGTTCTCTACGATCAGCAGTTTAGGGGCTGTGCGTTGATCAGTCAGTCATTCAGGACAAAGCATTTTATAGATATCTCCTATATTTACACATATACAGGGTGTAAGGGTAATCAACGTTATCCTTGAAACCAGTGGTTTTGTTTCGTTTATAGAACGTAATTTCAATGAAAAATAAAACAACCTTTTTTTTAAAGAAAATCTGCTTCTTACGATAAGAACATTTCACCCTACGCGCGAGGGCAACATACTTGCGTGTCAATACGGGAGGAGGCGCAGAGCGCGGCGACCACGCCGCGTGGCCCGACTCCGACGCACGAGTCGCGACCTCGGCCACTCAGCTGTCAGTCTCGCTAGCGAGCGCACGTAACGTCGCGTCGCCGTCGCAGCGTCACTATTTTTTTTATTTTTAACTCGCTCGTTTATTTTGTATTTAAGTCAACTACCCATGGTTTCAGTGACAACGGTATTGACCCGTATGTCCTGTATACACAGACATGAAATCACGCCTTTTTCTATTGGTCTAGGCAGAGCCTACAGAACGCCAGCTGCTACGATCCTCACATACTCCTTTTGCCTCGTTTACGTTCATTCATCTGGTCATCCAAGCACGCTGATAGCGAGAACTACTTCGCCTACTAGCGACCTTTCTGAGGACATCACCTATACGGTCACTATACAGAGTGACTTGTAACTTGACGAATTGACGTATTCCTTCTAGGACATGAAAGTGTGACATTGGTCACACTTTCATGTCCTAGAAGGCTATTCATGTGTATTTTTTTAGATTTTCCAATATGATCTACCTGCCTCTTCCTAACTATGTTGGGGTCAGCTGCCAGTCTAACCGGATGCAGCTGAAATACCAGTATTTTACATGGAGCGACTGCCTATCTGACCTCCACAACCCAGTAACTAGGTATTACGATACCCCTCGGTAAGACTGGTTGTTAGACGCTTCTGACGACTGTCTAAGATCCACGAACGACGAACGGCTTAACGTGCTTTCCGAGACACGGAGGGGTCTTAGTATGGTCACTTACATGGTCACCCATCCACTAACCAACCGCGGCAAGCATAGCTTAACCTGATCGATCGACTTGCGGTTGTTATAATTTAGCCAGAAGCCCTCTAAAATTTGGGCACGCCACGATTGCGGCGGTGAGTCCCCTCTTTGAGGAGTGGTTTGAGAGGCGGCATGGCGTCCTCACCTTCCGCCTGACGCAGGTCCTCACCGGACACGGTTGTTTCGGGAGGTTCCTGTTTCGGATAGGGCGGGAGGAAACGCCCGGGTGTTTCCACTGCGAAGATCGCCCTGAGGACACGGTGGAGCACACGGTGGCGGTCTGCCCTGCTTGGGCGGAGCACCGCCGTGTCCTCGTGGAGGCGATCGGCGGCGGCGATCTCTCGCGTCCGGCCCTGGTGCAGGCCATGGTACGGAGCGAGAGGGCATGGGGAGCCGTCACCTCCTTCAGCGAAGCAGTGATGCTCGCGAAGAGGGAGGCGGCGCACGTGAGGGAGAGGCAGCATATGCGCCCTCGCGACCCCAGCCGCCGCAGGATACGGAGACGCCCTGGGCGTCGGGAATCCCAGGCCGATTTCCGGCCACCGTAGGCATGGGCTTGCGGACGGCGAGTAATGGGTAGCTCGCTGTCCGGTAAGGACCAAGCCCAAGTCGACGGCGCGTTGTGTTCCACGCGCGCCTCAAAGAGATGTCAGCACAAAAAGTGATGGGACCCGCAAGGGATGATGCCTGCCAGGGGTGCGGGTTTGTTCGAAATAGACACCACAGCCCCTGGCTTAAGGGCTACTGAAGGAACACGGGTGGGTTTTAGTCAGTAAAAGTCTGACACGCCCTCCTGCTCCACCCAGAGCGGGAGAAGTTATTTGATGATTTGCCACCCAAAAAAAAAATAAAGCCCTCTAAAATTTCCCACTGGCAAAAAATTGACTTTTTAATATCACTAAATTTCTTCTCTGAATAGCCTTGATTGCTTTTTTTTTTTTTTTTTTTTTTTTTTGGGTGGGAAATCATCAAATGACTTCTCCTGCTGAGTAGAGCAGGAGGGCGTGTCAGACTTTTACTGACTAAAACCAACCCGTGTTCCCTCAGTAGCCCGTATGCCAGGGGCCGTGGTATCTCTTTCGAACAAACCCGCACCCCTGGCAGGCATCGGCCCTTGCGGACCCCACCAGTGGTTGCTGACATCTTTGACGGCGCGCGTGAGGAACACAACGCGCCGTCCCGTCTACCACTTTTCGGCCGCAGAGGATAGGGAGAGCGGCTGACGCTATACCGACACTCCTCTTCCCCTGCGGCCCCACCGCGTCCGCCATCAAACGGTGGCGGCCCCGTCCAGGCCACGGAAGGGAAGAGCGCTGCTCAGAAGCACCGGCACTCCTCCTCTACCGCAGCCCGTAACCCTCAGCCGCGATGCCTCCCATTCGACATCGCGGCCCACCTCAGTTGCGGTGCACCTCACCGCAACCTACTTTTTGGCCGCTACCTCAATGGCTTGAAGGCAAAAACCCTGACGAGCGGCCCCACCGTTGGGTTCCTCTTGGCTTCACCGTGGGTGGGCCTAAGCCCCCCCGCAACGACAATGCGGGAACCCACTCGGGGGGGTTGATTGCTAGTCTTGGGTACCTATTTTCGATGTTACTAAATATTCTAAAACATCAAAAACTTAAAGGATTTCATTATCCATTTTCCTACATTCCTCCTCTCAGACTTATTTGGTTACATAATTATCTTGTGCCATAAATAAACGCCGACATCGTCAATTAAAAATAACTGGTTGCTTGTAAGTAACGCTCCTTGTTTTTTGTAACAATAGCTATTTCTCAAACCTGCTCCCAATAAAATGGAAGTCTTTTTATCCACATTGAATTTCGTTGACTTTTATAAATTTGAATTGGGTAACATAACGTCACGTTTGGTATTACCCAAATGGAAACGTAAAGTTGTACCTATATATAAATAATAATAATAAAATTCGTTATTGATACAAAATACAGGTTTAACATACCTACTTAATTGAAGCCCTGGCTCCGGAGCTAGGTAAAAACCTGTGTTACAGGAACCAGTTTCTTTACCTGTTTGTGGTACAATTCATAACAAAGTCTGTGCAACGAATTAATTAGGTAATTAAAATAAAATAAAAAACATGGTAAAATAAAAGAAATTAAAGAGGCACGCAAACTCTTTTGATATGAACTGTGCATATATGTGTGTGTACGCGTGCGTGTGTGATGATGTGTGAGTGACAGTGTGTGTGTGTAGGTGAGTGATGGTGTGCGGGTATGTGTTTTATGAGTACTGCTCGTGTACTAGGTCTTCCGTCCGGTGATAATGCAGTGTTTGAAGCCATGTGGAGATTTTCTTTTTACTTTCTCTAGTTGCTATCGGGTTTATGTTAAGGGTATTGTTTATTTTACTGTAAATGTATGTGGCCATGTAAAAGTGTTGTCGTCTGGCGGCAGCTGTATAGGTATATTATATATGTGTGTATACATAATCAGCCTATAATTTTCCCACTGCTGGGACACAGGCCTCCTCTCTGTCGGAGGGTGTGGGCCATAACCACCACTCAGGCACAGTGCGGGTTGGTGCAAGTCACATGTCGTTGATCGTTCTAGGACATGCCGGTTTCCTCACGACGTTTTCCTTCACCGTTTTGAGAGCAGTGGTGATTAAATAATTTAAACAAAGTAAAGTGTCTGTCTGAGTTCATACCTACGACCTCGCGACCTACACTCACATTTCGCACAGTAATGTTTAAGTCCCATGTTACAAGGGGCGAGCCTATTGCCATCGAACGAGCACAAATCCTGGGCTGTTACTGAGAAATCCTTTTCTCTCCAAAACTCAATAAAACGTTACCAGACCTGGGAAACGAAGCCAGCACTTCCTGCTCAGCGGTAGTCCTTGCGACCACTACACCAACGCGGCTGAAAATCCAGACCTCGTCATTTTTCTCTAAAATACCAAATTGAATGGCATCCATTGTATTTAATTTGTATAAACGAACGAATTTCCCTTTAAAGCCCTTTTCAAAACATAAGCGTTTTAGAAATAAATTAAAACGTAAATGAGTTTAATGAAGTGCGCCCATCTGGCTCCCTTCTTAAAGCTTTATACTCTTAATGCGTTTGTACACCGCTTCCATCAACGGGACCTCTTTGAGAGTGAGATGACAGCGCCGATGTAGTGATACCGTTTACCTGACTTTTGTTTTCTCTATCATAACATATTGAAGCGTCGAGTTCGGTCGTACTGGACAAACGATCGCCGTCACCGTTTAAATAATTTCGCTTCTCGGTGACGTGGTGAGCAGTGGTATCGGCCCCGAAGAAAAACTACAAGTCGTGAGTTCGAACTCAGGCAGGTACTTTACTTCGGGTATTTAATTTCATCACCATTGCTCTCAAAGCGGGGAACAAAAACCTCGTAAAGAAACCGGTATCTCCTAGAACCAAAAAATCGAAGACATGTGACACCCGCACTGAGCCCGCGTGGTGGATTGTGGCCCTCTCTCTCTCATAAAGAGGAGGCCTGTTTCCCAACAATGCGAATATTATAGACTGATTAAGTCTCGGTGACGGCTGAGGTGGACAAATGCACTTAAGTTTGAAATACTCGTAACAACAAATACTTACGTAATTGAATTTTATTGGTTCACTCGCTTTGCAAATGACTTTTCGTTGATGTTTTGTTGTCGTTTCTGATTTCATAACACAGCCCATTTTTTGAAGGGGCTCGTGGCTAAGTAAAAGGGTCAATCTATCAAGGATAAGCACTTGTCGAGGTCGGTACGTAGACTATCAATTTTATATTTTGTATACTGGATGTTGTTTTTTTTTAATTTTGCTTTGCTCTTTGACATTTGATTATTATTATATGTATACACTTTGACGTTTGATTATTATTATATACACTTTGACATGAATATTTACTTTGAGAAGTATAATATTATTTTTAATTATTGTGAATGTGAGTACCATGTGATATTTTTGTTTTTGTGCTTCATCTCTTTCTCAGTTCGTTTTTAATGTTAATCTGGCAGTTTGAGTACTTTATGCGGCCTACCCAAATGTCCTTTCTTTGGTATTGTTCGTCAAATCGTTGAGCTCCTCAAGTTCAGAGTTGAGCCGTATGATTACTGATACATGCGTGCACTGAATGGACAGGTCCACTCAATCTGAGTGGTTCTTTTCTCAAAAGACCATTTCAGACACCAATCCACGTGGTCTTCACATGATCTGACCAAGATTATGTCTGGACTTTAAAATAAAAGAGACTGTGACCTCTGAGGTTGTTTCGGCCTTTCTTCTCAGAGTAGTCAGATAGGAAACGCCGACCTCATCTAGTTTAAAAAATATCATTGACGTGTAAAAGTGTTTGTACAAACCTACTTACAGAAATAAAATAATTTCTTATTTATACCGCTCCGTGCGTCGAAAAGCATGGTCCCAGATATCATTCGTAGGTTTTTGGCAGTCGTTACGTTCCGTAGTCAGAAGCCTGAAAGTCTTACAAGTCCTAC
The DNA here is from genome assembly GCA_949987655.1 of Polymixis flavicincta. Classification (NCBI taxonomy): domain Eukaryota; kingdom Metazoa; phylum Arthropoda; class Insecta; order Lepidoptera; family Noctuidae; genus Polymixis; species Polymixis flavicincta. The sequence goes on from OX465200.1 coordinate 13,340,091, forward strand.
GGTTAGATAGGCAGTCGCTCTATGTCAAAAACTGATATTCAGCGGCATCTAGTTAGACTGGAAGTTAACCCCAACATGATTGCAAAAAGGCAGGCAGGCAATGATGAGACAGATCACAGATTAAGATTGTCAATTTCAAAATCCCAATCATTTCTCAGCTCGAGCTGTCGCCTGTACAAGTACAATCGACCCATTTGAATTATGACCCACCATAAGCTTATTTTCTTACAAACATTCAAATACAATTAGGTCGACATTCGCGTACACATACATTTCCATGGTAACGACCTTGTTTTCTGCCATATAAATATACCGAAATACACAGAGAATTATCTGTTGCAGTCTCCATCTTTATTAAGAGCTTTTACACACGAGTACGATATAAAGCTGAATGCACACCCAAAATAAATACGACGCGTACGCATTATCGTACTAAAAACAATGTGTTTTTAATCTAATATATCTGATTTATTATTTATTTTAATATGCGTTCAACTTGTGTGCTAGAAAACGAGATTCCGCCATCTTTGCATAAATCTTCACTGAATTTTGCTTGCAATGTGCGTTAAGGCAACAATAAGAAGTGGGGAAATAAAACTCTTGAAAATCTATAAAAATTATAATGGTGAACTCATAATTTTTTAACAATAGTTAATATCGGGTGTAACTACCTAACTACCATTGCTTGCAATAACAGCCAATAGTCTCAAACGCATTGATCCAATAAGGCGACTGCAAACGTCGTAACGTGCCGCAAAATATCGAGTTCCAGTAAACGGATCTTCTTCGTAATGATGACGCATGTCGGTTTTCTGTTGATTCGTGATTTGACGAACGCCATGATTATATCTTCCAGAGTATCCTCTTCTTCATATCGCTTGATCCAGGTGTTTCGAGATATCCACTGTTTCGAGATTATACCTCCCCCTTAACTCTCGAGATATTTCTCGTATACCGTAGCGTTGCTTACTGAGAACTATAATCCGAGGTCTTTGTCTTGCCACTATACGATATAAATAAAAACGAACTATTTTTTATTCTCATAGGAATTATTATTTGACACCAATTTCTGAGTGACTTTTTGATGTTTTGTCATTTCATACTCGAAAGAGTTCGGAACATGGTTTAAAAAAAAAGAAACATTTGTTCTGAACTTCTGAGTAATACCAGTTAATTCCAAAGAGTTTGGATTAAAAACGATTATGAATGCTTTACCTAAAATATTATCTATTGCAGTGATGACAAAGGTTAAAATTGCATTGATCTTGGACCCGTATTGACATAGCTTGCTTAATATTTAAAACGTCCTAAGTGCGGCATGCACTGTAAAGGAGGGAAATCTTTGTTATTTTGACGGTTTCAAACGATTAATCGGCAAAGTGGGTCATGATTCAAATTTGTCGACTGTACATAGAAAGTACATCGCCTACCTACCCGTGACGTCACTGCACAGATAATATTGAAATAGTTCGACAGCTGGAATTACTGGCGATGGCGGTTTGTGGGGCCATGGAGGAGGCGATAAAGTTGCTATAGTTATAAAGAAGAAGAAAATAAATCTGTGGATTTTTTACTGACTTTTAAAAGGAGGACGTTCTCAAATCGCCGCTCGTTTTTTTTTATGCATGTTACGCGAAATCTCCGGCAATCGTGGATCCATTTCGATAATTCTTCTCAGGGGTGGTCTACCATTGGAGCCATCTAGTTTATGTTTTTGGAAACTCTTATAAAGTTTTGCCATCTTGGATTTTCATTTTGACCTCACTATTGGCCATAAAATAATAGAAAGAGAGGGAAACTCGCATAGAGAGAGTTATGTTCCGGACGTCGGGATTTTAGTTTAAAAAAATATTTATTTATTATAATACTTAATTATAAAATACAGGATATTAAGCCGGTGGCTGATTCAAGACTGAATACAATGCAAAGTAAAACAATTCTATTGACTTTCCGGTAAATGCATAGTTGCAATACGTCGCATGCTGACGGCGGCTGCAGGCTCAGTGTAAACGCGTGTTACGATGAGTTAACTAGAGGGCTAACACATTTTCGTTACGTGATGATTTCTACCAGTTTACTTCTACCGCAAGCTATATTATAGCACGTTCGCACGGACGTAAAAATATCGCAGCGAAATTGTATCAAACAATTAATTTTCAACCTTCAGTGTTGAACCGAGCATTGATCATACAAACGGAGTGCATCCCAGAGTGACGAAAGAACACAAAATAAAAACAAAAATGAAAAGTAATTTATTCAAACTAGGCTGAGAATCAGCACTTATTGATTTTCAATTCTCGATGCTAAGCCATGCGTAATCTACCTTACGAACAGCGCCTCAAAGACCTTGGCCTTATCACACTGGAACAGCGTAGACAAAGGGGTAGGCTCATTGAAACGTATAAAATACTTTCAGAACACTGCGAAGTGCCCAGCCTTCAAAACATTTACACTCTGAATACTAACAAACATTTGCGTGGGCATTCCCTCAAGTTATGGGAAAATTCATCCAAGCTAAAGCCTTTGAAGCACTTCCTGTCTAACAGAGTTGTAACAACAAGGAATATACTCCCAGAAAATGTTGTGATGGCTCCCACACTTAACTGTTTCAAGAATAGATTAGACAGATTAAATATCTCCAAGCTTTTGATACATACGCATCAGCTAATTAGCTGCTAGTATGTCTAACCTAAGTTGAGCTCCTCAAGTTCTGAGTTGAGCCGTATGATAACTGATACATGCGTGCACTGTATGGACAGGTCCACTCAACCTGTGTGGTTCTTTCCTCAAAAGACCATTTCAGACACCAATCCACATGGTCTTCACATGATCTGACCAAGATTATGTCTGGACTTTAAAAGAGACTGTGACCTCTGAGTTTGTTTCGGCCTTTCTTCTCAGAGTAGTCAGATAGGAAACGCCGACCTAATCTAGTTTAAAAAAATATGATTGACGTGTAAAAGTGTTTGTAGAAACCTACTTACAGAAATAAAATCATTTATCATTTAAGAGATGGACTTCTAAAGTAACTACATGGGACGGTCCTCAGGGCAAACGGCATGTCGGTAGACCGTTAACGCGCTGGGAGGACGACATTAGAAAAGTCGCTGGACCGCACTGGATTTATGTCGCCAGAGACAGTGATAAATGGAAAACTTTGGAGGAGCCCTTCACCTGAGAGCGGTCCATGCATACAAAAATAAAAAAAATATTACTTGATAATACTAAAAATAATAATAATTTATGTTATAATGAAAAAGAAACATAAACCCAAAAACGCTAATAATGACGGCTGTCAAAGCCAACGACAGGGAAATGAAATATTGAAAAATTAAGCATGATTTAATATGTTGACGAGATCAGCAACACGCCATACACGCCTACCACCCCGGATTCGTCGCTCAGCTCCGCCTCGCCGCCGCCGGAACCCAGCGCCATCGAGAGTGCTGTGACACCGGCCGTGGCAGTTGCGTCGAGCTCGAGCGACGAATATTTTTCCCCGCCGACGTCGCCAACACCTGTACGTCGGCAGGGGAGAGGCCAGCCACCGAAGAGCTTGGGACTTAGGGGCCATCCGGCCCCGAGCCGGGTCCCCGCTGCCGGTGGTCGTGTGCACCGCATGAGATGGACTCAGTCTATAAACGAGAACGTCATGCGCGCATATTACGGGTCTACAGAGGGGGGAACTAACCTCACTGCGTACCGCGAAAGGATGCTGTCTCTGTTTCAGGTACTGGAACCAACCGTCAACGTCTCGGCCCAACGACTGTCGGATCAGGTGCGGGTCATCCAACGCAATCACAGGTTGGACGATACCGCACTTGATAGGCTGCGCTCAGAAGTACTGAGCAACCTTATGGTCTCGATTCCGACACAAACCGCGGCACATGCGTCAAGGATTGATGCGATATCGCCGCGGTCTAATCATGTTGAAGAAGATGATAGGGTTGTCACAGTAAGTAGCCAGTGCAACGATCGACTGAGGAACGCACTGGAAGATGCGATTCGCGAGTTTCGGTCCACCCCGACCGAACTTAGACCCCGACTACCACGGTTGCCTATGCACAAGAAAAATAGGGCGCTGGTGTGTGTCTTGGACTCGCAGCTCAAGAATTTCTTCGAGAGCAGCGAGGATCTCGTTGATACACACTCGATCCTGTATTGCGCGGCTGTTGCGGCATGTCGTTTAGCTAACGTCAAGTTCCCAAACAGTGACGGAGCTACTCGACCGAAACCAGCCGCACCAGTCTGGCAGTGCAGGATTGAGCGTCGTATCGATGGGGCCAGGGTACTCATCGGCAAACTATACTGCTTCAGGGAGGGCAATACACGTCCACGAGTGATGCGTTTTGTGAAACGGGCTTTCTCGGGGACTGGAATCAGCCCTTCAGAATACATGTCCCGTGTCACAGAGCGCATCGACTTCCTGAAGCAGAAAGTCTGTGCATGGGCAAACCGTATTCGGCGGTATAAGCGGCGGGTTGACCGATACACGCAGAATCGCATGTTCCAGAGCGATGAGAGGTGGGTATATAGAGCTTGGGAGCGACCCGAACGAAATGTGACGGACGTGTGCCGCCCAGATGATACCGCCACGAGTGCATTTTGGCGGAGCATTTGGTCGGTGCCCGTCTGTCACGTTGAGGCAGACTGGATGCAGGATGTCGAGCGATTGTGTGAATCAATACCAGAAATGGAACCGGTGTCTATTACACCATTAGACGTAGCAAAAGCAGTCCGTCCGTTACCGAATTGGAAATCACCGGGACCGGACGGACTGCATAACTTTTGGCTAAAATGGGTTACTAGTTCACACAATCGCTTGGCATCTCAATTCCAGTCATCTGTAGAGTCTGGGTCACTACCACTGTTCCTAACAACAGGCATTACCCACCTGCTCCATAAATCAGGTAGTCCCGCGGAACCCAAGAATTATAGACCGATTACATGTTTGTCAACGGTTTATAAACTTCTTACATCCATTTTGAGAGCGAAAATTAATACGCACATTGAGAAAAACTCGATTATGTCTTCCTCTCAAAATGGATGTAGGAAAGGGTCCCGCGGTACTAAGGAGCTACTCCTCATCGACATGGTCATTAGCCAACAGGTTCGTCGATTCCGCAAGGATCTGTCGACATGCTGGATAGATTATAAGAAGGCCTACGACTCGGTGCCACATGCATGGCTCATGAGAGTGCTGGAGTTGTACAAGATTGATACAACTCTACGCACCTTCCTTAAGTCGTGCATGGGGCAATGGAGAACAGTCCTTCGCTATCCGGGATGTCCACAGATCCAGAGGAATGATGAACCTGTATGGATCAAACGGGGAATATTCCAGGGCGACAGCTTGAGTCCACTTTGGTTTTGCTTAGCCCTGAATCCTCTAAGCACACTGCTGGAGGATTCAGGTCTAGGCTATCGGCTGAGGAGAGGTGGTCAGGTTATATCTCACCTCCTATACATGGATGACCTTAAACTCTTTGCCCCCAACAAATTGCAACTGATAGAGCTACTGAAGGTAACTGAAACTTTTAGTAACTCCATCAGGATGGAATTTGGTGTGGACAAATGTGCAGTCATGCATGTAAAGCGAGGTGAGATTATGGAATCCGAGGGAATTCAACTTTCGGATTCCATACACCTCAGATCCCTCTCCTCATCCGAGAGCTATAAGTATTTGGGTATGTCGGAAGCGTTGGGCATCAACGCTGCCGACATGAAGCAATCGTTGACGGAGCGCTTCTTTGGTCGCCTGTAGAAGGTATTAGTTAGTCTTCTTTCAGGCGGAAACAAGGTGCGCGCCTTCAACGGTTGGGTCATGCCGGTTTTGATGTACTCTTTCGGCATACTCAAATGGACTCAGACTGAACTTGACGCCCTGGATCGACGAGTCCGTACACTGCTGACTGCAAACCGGATGCATCACCCACGATCATCGGCGATGAGACTGTACATCCCGCGGAAGTGCGGGGGTCGAGGCTTTTTGAATGCCAAGACCCTCCACAACCGCGAGGTGTGCAGTCTCAGGGAATATTTTATAAAACCCGAAGTGGGTATGCACCGTGATGTGGTCGCAGTGGATAAGGGACTCACCCCACTGTCCATGGCTAAAGAGAACTGGCGCAAACCTGTAATACTAACTACCGATGACCGCAAGGAAGTATGGCGAAACAAGGAGCTTCACGGGCGCTTCTATCGGGCTCTTCACGAGCCCGGTGTTGATTTCTTAGCGTCCGTATCCTGGCTACGTTTTGGTGACCTTTTCGGGGAAACTGAAGGTTTCGTCTGTGCAATTATGGATGAAGTTATCTTGACGAATAACTACCGGTAGACGTGTGTCGGGCATGTCACCGTCCGGGTGAGTCCATCAGACATATTATCTCTGGTTGTTCTCGTTTGACTAACGGCGAATACTTGCACAGGCATAACCAAGTAGCCAGGATTATTCACCAGCAGCTTGCTTTGCAATATAAACTTGTGGATTCGGAGGTACCGTATTACAAGTATGTGCCCGACCCAGTTCTTGAAAATGACCATGTCACGTTGTACTGGGACCGATCTATCATTACTGACAGGACTATTGTAGCCAATAAGCCTGATATAGTGGTGATAGATCGGTTAGCGCGCCGCACAATGATAGTCGATGTTACCACTCCGCATGACGGGAACCTCGTGAAAGCTGAGAAAGAGAAGCAAATGAAGTATCTCGACTTAGCACACGAGGTTGTTGACATGTGGAATGTGGACTCGGCTGTCATTGTGCCGATTGTCGTATCAGCCAATGGACTGATGGCCGAAAGCCTCGAACAACATCTCTCGAGGCTCTCGTTAGGCGGTTGGATCAAAGGCCTGATTCAGAAGGCAGTACTCCTCGATACGGCTCGCATCGTGAGGAGGTTCCTGTCTCTGGAGCCCTAACCACCGGTAGCTTGGACCCTGCTCCCAATATCGGCGGATCCCCATTTTATATATTTTTTAAACATTTTGTTTTATGAAATATTTAAAAATGTATTTAATAAGAACTTAAATGAATAAAAGAATAATAATTTACCTATTTTAAGATATATTTTGATTATTCCAATTTTTATACCAGAAACATAATTAATATCCGAATTGTATTTTTTTTTATTTTAAGCTATTTTCTTTAAATCTTCTAAAGAATAATCAAGCATGTGATTTAAATTCATTATTGTAAAATTATTTTGTAAATGCATGGAATAAAAGGCTTTTTTTATTTTTATTCAATTATTATGTCTAACCAAATAATAATACCCCCCCGAGTGGGTTCCCGCATTGTCGTTGCGGGGGGGCTTAGTAACCGTGGTCTCCCATCCACGGTGAAGCCAAGAGGAACCCAACGGTGGGGCCGCTCGTCAGGGCTTTTGCCTCAAAGCCGACGACGTAGCGGCCAAAAAGTAGGTTGCGGTGAGGTGCACCGCAACTGAGGTGGGCCGCGATGTCGAATGGGAGGCATCGCGGCTGAGGGTTACAGGCTGCGGTAGAGGAGGAGTGCCGGTGCTTTTGAGCAGCGCTCTTCCCTTCCGTGGCCTGGACGGGGCCGCCACCGTTTGATGGCGGACGCGGTGGGGCCGCATGGGAAGAGGAGTGTCGGTATAGCGTCAGCCGCTCTCCCTATCCTCTGCGGCCGAAAAGTGGTAGACGGGACGGCGCGTTGTGTTCCTCACGCGCGCCGTCAAAGATGTCAGCAACCACTGGTGGGGTCCGCAAGGGCCGATGCCTGCCAGGGGTGCGGGTTTGTTCGAAAGAGATACCACGGCCCCTGGCATACGGGCTACTGAGGGAACACGGGTGGGTTTTAGTCAGTAAAAGTCTGACACGCCCTCCTGCTCTACTCAGCAGGAGAAGTCATTTGATGATTTCCCACCCAAAAAAAAAAAAAAAAAACCAAATAATAATAAGCAGTGCGTTGATGATCAAATCCTGCTGCGGTTTTTTTGCGTCTGTGAGAACGTAGACTTAAAATACTTCGTCCAATAATTATACTAGGTCTCGCTTATTTCGTGGCCACACTCATAGGCAGCGTGCAATCGATCACATAATCCCGTGGAAGCCACGTTTGAAGTCTTTGAGTTAGTTCGACGTATTTGAATGTTATGCGACTTTGGAAGCCGCGACTTTAAAACTTTCTGCTTTGTTTGAGTTTGTAGTTTCTTGTGAGGGTTTAAGATTAAGGTGCGATTGTTTGGTTGGTCTAGTGGGTAAGCGAAATTGAAAAATAATTTCGGAAGTCGGTTTCATTTTGTTTTGCGTTTTCGTTTTTTTGCAACCTACTTCCAAATTGTTTTGGAAGGCGGTTTTTTATCTATACTAATAATAAAAAGAGGAGAGATTTAATTGTTTGTTTGCACTGAATAGGCTCCGAAACTACTGAACCGATTTGAAAAATTCTTTCACTGTTTTGAATCTACACTATCTCCGGTTGACACAGCTATATTTTATCCCCGCATTCCTACGGGAACGGGAAGAACGCGGGTGAAACCAAACCGCGGAGTGCTGCTAGTTTATAGATAAACTTTTATATTTTTCACTTTTTATTGTGGTACCCACCCCACACAAATTTGAATGCCTTGTTAAGTAAACACAGTGACAGGAAGCTGTGGCGAACCAAACTAAATATTAATGGTTCCCACTCTTAGGCCTGTATTACAGAACCTCACTCAAGACTCAAGCATTACTTAAAAGTACTGGTACTTATTGACAGGCCTGCACAGTCCTCCCATTCATTTTATCTCTGTAATTTGAAAACATTGAGCCTATTATTTTTAAAACAGTAACCGTGGAGTTTCTTGCCGGCTCTGCTCCATAGGAAACAACAATTTGGAACCGTGCACCTAGCTTCTGACGTTTCATAAGTGCCCTTGCAGGTTTATATGAAATAAAAATATTTTGATTTTGACTAGTTTAGAGCGATTTGATTGGTTTGAAACTAGTTTTAAGTAGGTAATGCTTGAGTCTTGAGTGAGGTTCTATAATACGGTACTTAGTGTAGTGGCAACACTATTTAGTTTCTAGACGAGTGGTCTGTGGATCACAGGATAGAACTAGTGGGACTAGGATTTTGAATGTAAAATAAAGAACTATGTAAAGCTAAGCAACTTAATTACGTTATACCATGTTTTATGTAATTTATGCAAACCGGGCGCATAACGCGCCTAAAATGCTATTAGAACATCGTCAACATACACTATGTAGAAGAAATACTTATTATTGAAGCTAACTTAAAACCACTATCCAGAATTTGACCAAATTTACATGGGACCACTCGATAACAGTATGTACAGGGTGTACATACTGTTATCGAGTGGTCCCAAAAAAAGAAAAAAAAATACAAATCGGTTACCGAATTGAAAAATTCCTCCCTTTTTTAACACGCTTTTGTTACCTTGGTATCCATGTATGTATATATGGAATCTTTGAACGTGATTTTGACCCACTTTTAAACGTCGCATTAAATTGAAATTTTGCACAATTGTCAAGGGCCAATGACGATTCAATCTATATAAATAAAAAGAAAAGTCCTGACTGACTGACTGAATCATCAACGCCCAGCCCAAACCCTTGGACCTAGAAAGTTGAAATTTTGCACAGAGGTTCCACTTATAATGTAGACAAGGAATAAGGAAAGATTTTTAGAAATTCAACCCCTAAGGGAGTTAAATACGGGATGCATGTTCCGCACGGACGAAGCCGCTGGCAAAAGCTAGTAATTTTATAAATTAGTGCCATTTTCTTGGGCAAACATTGAAAAAGATAACAACAAAAAGAAAAACACGTTGTTGTAGTTAGCCGACCTAAAAATAGAAAATAAATAATAGTATCGCAAATTTAAAAAAAAACACGCGTTAATAGAAAACCAACTAAAAAAGTAGAAAATAATAACTATTAAAAAAGGTGATTAAAATGACGTCATCCACATACGAAATTTTAATTTCAAGTTCCACCATAACTCTTCCCATAACTTACACAATCCCCGTGCTAATCACCAGCGATGTTCATCACCACATTATGTTCATTTCCGCTATTACATCACACTTCGTCCGCTGAGAAGATTATGTAGGGTTGGCACGAAACTGCACAAATATTCGACATAATTTTGACCAATTTTAATACGGAGGAGGATGCGTAGCGATCGCCCAACTATGTTGTGTTCGGCTTCCAGTCTAATCGGATGCAGCTGAATATTGGTATTTTACATGGAGCGACTGCCTATCTGACTTCCACAACCCAGTTACTGGGTAATTCGATACCCTTTACTGGTTTATCAGACTTTGGTCTTCTGACGACCCGTAACGTTTGTCAAAGATCCACGAATGACAAACAGTACCAAGAGCTTAACGTGTTTTCCAAGGCACGGTGGGGTCTCAATATATAACGGGTGGTCACCCATCAACGAACCGACTGCGGCAAGTGTAAACACTAGAAAAGGAGAAGCTGGGTTGGGAGTCCGACGGGTTTTGGAACGACGTTTTTCTTACCATACGTTATATTCAACGACGCATTTTGTTTCGTTGTCGTGACCGTAAAATGCTAAACTGTTTTAGGTTCTTTTTGCGGAAAGCAAAATGCGTTTATTTACGGTAGAGAAACACAACAAACACAAAAATAGCAAGTTGGGGAAAACATCCGTCATATCCACGCAAAACGGCCTCCGCTCAGCATTATGCTAAAATCCTAAAACACAGTTCCAGCGCTGGTTTTCAGCAACGCCGTTGATGTAAGTACGTCAACCGGTACAGCATACGATGTAATAAAACATAACAAAATAGGAAACCATTTAAAAACACAATTAGTTTAAAGACAAAACAAAACTCAAGAACCATTATTCACTTTGTACCGAAAGTTCCTTGATTTTTTAAACCAATTAAATGAAGTTTTAGTTTTGTAAAAACGTTTTCTATTTGTGAACAGTCTCCCTCAGAGTTTTGGTTGTCACACAACCCTAGGGACCCCGGGCCCGCCGCTCCGCGGTCGCCGGCGCGTTCAATTTCCGCTAACATTTTAATAATTCGCTAAACCGTACCATAACCGCACCGCGCCGGCCGTCCGGATATTACGCCACTAATGTTTACCGGACCGCCGGTTTAGCCCATTAGCTAAATTGTTTAGAGGCTAAAATTAATTAGAAGGATTTTAAATCACTAAATTATGCCCGTGAGTGTTGAAAATGGCTTTTACTTTAAACGCATTGTATCACTCCTCTATTTGAGGGGCTTGTGGCTAAGTAAAAATAGTCGCACGGGTCGATCGATCAGGTAAAGCTACGCTTGCCGTGGTTGGTCCGTGGATGAGTGACCATCTTTACATATCAAGACCCCTCCGTGCCTCGGAAAGCACGTTAAGCCGTTGGTCCCGGCTGTCATTCGTGGATCATTGACGGTCGTTGCAGGTCGTCACAAGACGGGAGTCTGAACTCCGGTAGCCCGTACAAACCTATTAAAGTTTGCAGCCGTGTGCACAGCGGTTGGACATTTTTTCCTGCTCATTGGCGGAATTCCGGAGAGTGACAGTTATTGTGTTGTCCTATAGGTAACTTGGGCCGGCACACGGAGCCGTTACTTGGGACTGGTCAGTCATGGACCCGAGTAGGTGTGTGATTGGTTTTTGAGTGGCATCTCTGGGTGCCGCAGTGTATGTCTACTTTTATTACCTTTGGGTCTGCCTGTAAAAATAATAAAATTGTATGTGTTTATGAATAAATATATAAAAAAAATAACAAAAAAAGACCGAAAATCGTATTACCCAATAACGGGGTTGTGGACTACAGATGGGCAGTCGCTCCATGTAAAATACTGGTATTCAGCTGCTTCCGGTTAGACTGGAAGCTGACCCCAACGCAGTTAGGAAAAAGTAGGCCGATGATGTTGGATCTAGCCTTTATTTCACGGTGGAGTAGGTAGAGGTGTATTAATAAAATAAAGAAAATAAAATTCATTTATTTTAGATAATATAACTATACAGTCCAATTAAAAATTAAAATAATATCAAACTTAAATCAAATTAAAATCAAATTTAAGAATTGGAATCAAAATTAAAATTAACATCAGGTTAAAAATTACAATTACAATAAAAATTAAAATTATAATTAGAATCAAAATTATAATATATTTAAATTACCCGCTTCATAAAGGATCTCCATATCGGTGAAGATCAGTCCGGCGGTATTGACCAGTCACGAAAATTAATGGTTCATAAAACCGACACCTTCGTCAATTAGTCGTGTTAGTACACGTTCGCATGGATGTAAAGTATCGCGGCAGAATATGTTCGCACACTGAATCTTCATCGCTCTGCTAAGCGCCGAGAGTTGGAAATCGAATACTGTGTTTTTCCGACGCGCTGAGATTTTCTCTGTTGGATTCTGAATTTGAGGAAACCGTCCTAGAACCAAAAAAATCGAAGACATGTGACATCTACTCCTCCTCTCACCGAGAGGAGGCCTGTGTCCCAGCATTGGGAACATTATAGGCTGATGATGATGAGACATAGGCCTCTTCCAGGCTTCACCACATTGAACAGTCCTGTGTGTCTCGCATCTAGCGGACTGCCTTACCTTTCCTACATCAAATTCAATTGGAACTTACAACCTAAATCATACAAACGACAGTCATCTTTAGTTTTACACTCATACTTAAGAAGTACCCTAAATAGGGTTGTTACTAGAATTTGACGGCACGGTTGACGCAGTGACTGATGACCTACAAGAAGTTGTTCCGGGTCTGGCTGTTTGTGTATGTGACTTTAAATGTTTGTGTAGCGTTTACAAAAAAAAAAGTTTAATTTATTAACTTAAGTTCGTCTCGGTACATCATCGTCATTATTTTCAAACAATTTTTTTTTTCACAAACGTAATAAAAGCGGTTTCACCCATATAAGTCTCGTTCCCGTAGAAATATCGGGATAAAAGTACCTATCCCATGTCTTAATCCATGTCATGTTCTACCTATGTGCGAAATTCATATCCGTTAGCCCTTTTAACGTGAAAACGTAACAAATAAACATACAAAAAATCTAATCTTTTTCCTACTAACATCATAAAGAAAGTTTGTATGTTTAAATGTTTGGATGTTTGCTACTCAATCACGCAAAAAAGGCAAACAGATACATTATAACTTGGTTACTAAGATACTTTTTATCCCAATAGTAGGTACCTATGTTCCTGTAGGATAATTTACGTACTTCACGCTGGTGAAGCCTCTATGGCAATAGCTAGTCATGTCATAAGTATACGATGTGGGTGAACATTTCATAAGAAAAAGGAAAGAAGTTAAACACTAAGATGACTGATAATAAAACTTTTTCACAGAAAATGTTTTAATGTTTCACTTTTTAGCTAAAGTACCTACCCCACACCAATTCGAAATTTCACCATCTTCGGGGTCAAAACAATGCAAATTTATGCGATTGCAGCAATCGCGCTTGATTTGCTGGCATTTTTTGAAGAGTTCTGTTGTATGTCTCCGAAACGCATCATCAGATCTATATAGAATTTAAATGGGACCATTTCGGAATAAACTTCTTTCGAACTTTCGACTTTTGCAAATCGGTCTATATATGACGGAGTTATGCCCTAACCTCCACCTAACTCCTAACCGTTAAAGAGTTGTACCTTCCTTCATCAGCTCAGCGTCAGGAGATGATGATGACCATACGCAAATGTCTCAATAGCTTTAGAAAATGTATGAAAAACATTGTAAATACCTACAAAATTTGAGGGTTGCCCTCGATTTCCCTGGGATTTCATTATTAGTTCGTGACTTGGTGCCAATGGGACCACTTCAGGAGTATACTCTTTCAAACAAAAATAAAAAATTGAGAATCGGTCCGCAAATGGGGGAGAAATCGAGGAACATACATTAAAAAAAACTTACAGTGGAACATATGACCTCATCCTTTTTTGGAAGTCGGTTAAAAAAGGAAAGAAGTTAAACACTGAGATGGCTGATAAAAATGTATTTTTCAAGAATCAAGATTTAGAATAATAAAATCCGGTCAAAAATACGACCTTGACCACCAAACAATATTTAAAAGTAAACATGATAAGCGTGCTAAGATAATAATATCAATGTTAAAGTGCATCGTCCTGGGACATCTGTAGTATTGTCAGTATAAGAAACAAATATTTCGTACGCTAGCCACCCCTACCCTATAGACGCACAGTATTCGCTCGATCCCAGGAGGGTCAAACAAAAAGAGAATTTATAGTTTTTAATATAACACCTCTTTTTAGGGAAACAGTTCACACGGGTATTCCTTCGAGAACTATTGATAGTTTATATAATACATAAGTTTTTTACTACTTTCTTGGAGGCAATGATCTTTTTCATTCCTCTAGTACCTCTGCTGTGGAGTTTGTTGCGCCACTTCTTCTTCCCAGATAAAGCACTAGGAAGTGGTGAAGGGCGGGCGTGTCGGGGGACTGTCTTATGTAATTTTGACTTTCAAAAAAAAAAAATGCTATCTTTAAGCGTCATTTGAATATATTACTTTTGATTTTGTTGACGATGTTAATCATGTAGGTGTTCATCCATTTATATGATACATCAGGTTTTATAAAGTGACTGCCACACAGGTATAAGTGACAGGGACGACGCAAGACAAACAGAAACATAATTTAAAACCCGAAGTGTGGTCTGTTCGCGCGGCGAATGTTTGCGTGGAGCGCTGTCGTATGTGAAAGCTTGTGTCCTACAGATTCATTTCTGCAAGGTGGTATCGTTGCAATTGCCTTGTGCCTTCGGACGGTGATAATTACGATTCACGACACGGGACGTTGGTAACATAGCTAAAAAAATTAACTACGAACTAGACCAGGCAGTGGTGGCTCAGTGGAAACAACGCTACAAACGGGTTCGGGGTCATAGGTTCGAACCCAGAGAGGCACTTTTTTGTGTAAATGATTTCATCACCACTGCTCTCAAAACGGTGAAGGAAAACATCGTGAGAAAACCGGCATGTCCTAGAACCAAAAATTCCAAGACATGTTACATCTACCAACCCGCACTGGGCCCGCGTGGTAGATTACGGCCCACTCTCTCCCACGGAGAGGAGGCCTGTGTGTCCCAGTAGTGGGAACGTTATAGGCCGAGTGTGTATGTTAATTATTTCATTACCACTGCTCTCAAAACGGTGAATGAAATCTTGGTGAGAAAACTGGCAGGTTCAAGAACCAAAAACTTGAAGACGTGTGACATCTGCCAAACAGCACTGGGCCCGCGTGGTGGATAACAGCTCCCTGAGTTCGGAAGCTCGTGTGGGAACAATACAGGCTTTCTATTAACCATAAGCTTCAGTCCTAAAAAAAGACCAGAGAGGCTTTTTCCAAACTGAAAACCTCATTTCAAAAGCACTAAATTCGTTCCGTAAACGTGTTAGACCCCTATTTGCACAAAATCTCTGCTATTGAAAATATTTGGACCCTCCATCAATACAGACATGTCTATATATTATACGTATAAATAACGCTGTCTGTCTGTAGTCGAGTACATTATTTACTAAGCATGGAGGCGGCAGAAGTATTAGTTTTCGGAGAGACGAGGTGCTATGTCCTATAAATTAACTGCATTTGTTTCAATAAAACCTTCAGAGATAATTATAAGGATCAGGGTGTAGAGTTCACTCATACTTTATGGCAAAGGGAGGATCCTTCGATCAGACGGCTGTTGTTTCTAGTGGGCAACTACCTGATTGTTGCGGAGAACTCTGATACGACACTTGCAGTTTTTATAAATTATGTTAATCTGCCTAGCCGCTTACAAATACATATGTTGGGGTCGGCTTCCAGTCTAACCGGATGCAGCTGAATACCAGTATTCTACATGGAGCGACTGTGTATCTCGGCTCCAGAACCCAGTTACTGGGTTATACGATACCTCTTGGTAAGACTGGCTGCCAGGCTTCTGACGACCCGTAAGATTGTCAAAGATCCATGAATGATAGCCGGGACCAATGTTAACGTAAAAACGTATTAAGGTATCGGGATACAAATTGTTTCGATCTTTCTTCTCAGAGTAGTCAGATAAAACGCCGACGTCAGCTTGTTTTATAATATGACTGACGTGTTAAAGTGTTTGTACAAACCTTCTTGTTAAATTATTTGTCAGGAGATATACGACATTGGCTATAATCAAATCAAAATCAAATCAAAACGTTTATTTCGGACAATAACAATCCATATTTTGTTAATAGGTACAGTAGGTTTACACTTTGATACACATACCATTGAAAAACAGAATAAAGTAAATTAAATCAAAATTAAATTAAATTACAACTAAATTAAACTGAAATCAGAATTAAGTCAAAATTAAATCAAAATCAAACCAAATTAAATCTAAAACAAATAAAAATCAAATCAGAATTAAATCTTAATCAAATAAAAATTAATTAAACCATCAGAATCATAATAAAATCAATTAAAATTATAAAATCCCCTACCAATCGTCAGCCCCCGAGTACGCAGGTGCGTGTGCATCCAGTGCCCAACGATTGGACAGTCAAATTTGTCCCTTAATGTCACCAGGATGACGTTGGTACTCTCCCTCACTCTACTCATTACTGATGCGGTTCTCTTGCGCATAATAGCAAAGAAATCGTCAGTTTGCGTATAAGCAAACATTTCTGTCGCACTACAGTATCTAGGGACAACAGCCTGAAGGCATTATGTATAATGCATGCATTTTTTTTTTAATTCATTTACTCCTAATCTATACTAATATTTTAAAGAGGAAATATTTGATTGTTTGTTTGCATTGAATAGGCTCCGAAACTACTGAACTGATTTGAAAAATTATTTCACTGTTGGGAAGCTACACTATCCCCGGGTGTCATACGCTATACTTTATCCCCGTATTCCCACGGGAGCGGGAACTACGCGGGTGAAACCGCGGAGCGCTGCTAGTCCTACTAATAAAATTGTAAATGGGAAAGTTTATATGTTTAGATGTTTGGGTGTGTTATTCAATGACACAAAAACGGATTTGAATGAAATTTGGCACGAATATAGTTTGTAAACTGCATACTTTTTATCCCTATAATTCGGTCCCGTGGAATAAATTTCGACCACCACGTGGGCAAAGCCGCTGATAAAAGCTAGTCTTACATTTAATTTCGTAAAGCCACTCACTTGATTTTCTGCAGCCATGTCTGTTGTACGACACATTACCCTACCATTACTCAGTTTATTTTGTAAACATGGAGGTAGGAAAATGTGGAGAAGGATTTCAAATAAAGGCATCTTAATAAACCTGACTGCCTCGTTGGTCAAGTGGTCGTTTGCTCGACTGTTGTTTGTTTCTGTTTTTACCCGACTGTGCGACGCAAAGGATGGTAATGTGTGTTTGTTCCTGTGTCGCACACTAGAGACCAAACACGTCGGCCGATTTTGTTGATTCTTACGTCAATTGATTTGTCTTAATCTTCCGAGAGTCAGTAAAAAAATAAAAGTCAATCATCTGCATCTACCTGCCTTTTCCCAACTATGTTGGGGTCGGCTTCCAGTCTAACCGGATGCAGCTGAATACCAGTATTTTACATGGAGCGACTGCCTATCTGACCTCCACAACCCAGTTACTAGGTATTACGATACCCCTCGCCTATTCCTAACTATCGGTCGGCTTCTAGTCTAACCAGAGTATTTTAGATGTAGCGACTGCTTATAGTTACTGGGTAATACGATATCCCTTGGTAAGACTGGTTGTCAGACTTTCGGGCTTTTGACTACCCGTAACGACTGTCAAAGATACCAACGGCTAAACGTGCTTTCCGAGGCACGGAGGGGTCTTGGTATGTTAAGATGGTCACCCACCCGGACCAACCGCGGCAAGCGTAGCTTAACCTGATCGATCGAACCGTGCGGCTATTGTAACTTAGCCACAAGCCCCTCTAAAAAAATAAGGTACAGTAATCAAATTCTCCACCAGTTGTTGCTGACATCTCTGACGGCGCGCGTGGAACTTAAGGCGCCGTCCCGCCTACCACTTTTCGGCCGCAGGGGATAGGGAGAGCGGCCAACGCTATACCGACACTCCTCTCCCCCTGCGGCCCCACCGCTTCCGCCATCAAACGGTGGCGGTCCCATCCAGGCCACGGAAGGGAAGAGCGCTGCTCAGAAGCACCGGCACTTCTCCTCTCCCGCAGCCCGTAACCCCCAGCCGCGATGCCTCCCATTCGACATCGCGGCCCATCTCAGTTGCGGTGCACCTCACCGCAACCTAATTTTTGACCGCTACGTCATCGACTTGAAGGTAAAAGCCCTGACGAGCGGCCCCAACTTCGGGTTCCTCTTCGCTTCACCGTGGCTGGGAGACCACGGCTACTGAGCCCCCCCGCAACGACAATGCGGGAACCCACTCGGGGGGGGGGGGGGGGCTGACCAGAGGGTTGGCTCGTTCTTTGGCCACAAAATAAGCATTGCCATTCAACATGGCAAAGCTGCCAGTCTTCATGTCTCATACTTATAAGTATATATTCGTAGCTCGGCGTCACTCACAAATTCGAGGCTCCATTGGGAAGGGTTCCATTCAATTCCCTTCTAATGTGATGGAGAGAACATTCATAGTATATTATACACAGACACACTATTATTGTATACGTCTATATATTAAAAAAGATTACCAAATAGTATGTTGAAAGGTGAAGGTAAATATGCTGAGGATTTCTCTAATGATCTGAGATTGTGAGCATACAGTGAGTCAGCGTGAGGGTCAATGATTTTATCTTCGTATACAAGTCGTGTGCTAGATGGGATTTACCTTAGCCAACTTCTAAGGAGTAATGGTGGCCTAGTGGTAACGGATGCGACTTACTCGTACGAGCTGTAAGTCACAGGTTCGAACCTAGAAAAGTGCTCTACTTTGTGTAAATTATTTCATCACCACTGTTCTCAAAACGGTGAAGGAAATCCTCGTCAGGAAAGGAATACCTACTAACACCAAAATACTAACAAAAATTTGGAACTTAGGTAGTCTGAAATGACGTTAATTTTATTTTATTTTAAACGCTCAAAAACATTGCGCAATTCGTGATATTGGACAATGTAATTGCTTCTTATGGGGTGTCTACTCCCGAAGCACGAAATCTGTAGTATCCGTCGAAGTAGGAGAGTAACCCGGGAGTATTGCAGCGCTTGAGCCTGTGTGTGCCAGATCGCTACGTGTGGAGGCGGCGCAGCCCGCCACTGCTACTGGTACCTACAGCCAGAACTAACCTGCTTGCCAAGGCACCCCTTACCAGAGCTATTCGTACCATCAATGATCTTCAAACTCGGATTGATGTGTTTACATGTTGTTTGAGTGAATTTGCAAGGGTATTACTATTTATATTATGCTTTAAGCAAAAATAACACTTAGTTTTTTCTTAATATAAGTAAAGTATGTTTGTGTTTATGTTTGTTATTTGTTAAACCATGTTTTGTAGCAAGTAATTAGGTTAAACTGTGTTTTGTATTTTAGTGATGTTATAATTTAATACTGTTGTTAGTTTTAATTTCTTCTAATTTGGTTATGGTTAGCTTAGGTTATTAGTTTAAGTTCTTAACTGTCGCATTAGGGTAAACTCTGTAATGATAGTTTAAGCTGTTATAAAAAATAAAATAAAATAAGTTACGGGCGTTCCCTACTCCGTATCACCTACGAACATATTGTTGAGCCGCACGATTGATGTTTGGTTACCACTAGCGCCATCTCTTATCGAATAGCGGAATTAATGGTCAATATCTTTCCAGAAAGTTCGATGCTAGAACTTTCTGGAACTATCGACATGTGTTCGGTCAGGGCCGATATGTACTCGAACATTCTAGATGCTTCTAGGGTAGAAGGTTCTGGAACTATCCGAGGGCCCTATATAAGCGGGAACGGAGCGCGTCTCGGGGTAGTTCATTGGAAGCGATACATGCGAGAACATCTAAAGCGATCTTCAAGTGCGACTTAAGAGTGATCCGTAGTGCTATTGTGTTGTGTTATAGTGTGTTTTATTACAGTGTTATTTTTGGTAATTCATATCGGCAGTTTTTAATTGTCACGAACCCCAAGCTCGTAACAATTGGTGTCAGAAGCAAGGATTAAAATCATGCCGATTTTACCTAAAGACGACACGGAGGGTATCCGTACCCGGAGTCAACGCCAGCAGGAGACGGACCAGAGGCGATTTGGTGGAGCAATGCCACAGGCGTCGGAGGGCCAGCTACCAACCACAGAGGCCGGCCCGTCCACAGCTGCTCCAGCATCACCAGCACCAGATTTTGCTGCTCTGATGATGATGTTGCAGGAGCAGGCCCGCCGACAGGAGGAACAGGCCCGCCGACAGGAGGAACAGGCCCGCCGACAGGAGAAACAGGCCCGCCGACAGGAGGAACAGGCTCGCCGACAGGAGGAACAGGCCCGCCGTTTGGAAGAACAGCTCAAACGGGATAAGGAAGAGCAGGTGCACCGCCAGGAAGAGCAGATGCTCCTCATAAAGGACCTTCACGCAACCTTCGGGAAAGACATGAAGGAGGTGAAGGAGAAGGTTGCCCAGCATGACAACCGCTTGTCAGAAGCTGAAATTCAGATCAGCAAGTTTAGTGACGTCATTGCTGATGTGAAGCAAGAGTTGGGTAACCTCAAACTTGGGGATGGAATCGCAGCTCCCGTAGCTACAACACCTTCGCTACGTGGATTCAAAGTGCCGCCGTACGATGGGACTTCTTCCTGGTCGGCCTACAAAATTCAGTTTGCGGCTGTCATGAAGGCGAACGGGTGGAATAAAAGTCAGGCCATGACTGCCCTCACCCTAGGCCTGCGCGACCAGGCTTTAAATGTGCTGGAAGCTCTCGGTAAGGAAGTGACTTACGAGCAGCTCCTCGAGGCATTGGAGGCTAGATATGGCGACGCTCACCTGGAACACGTGTTTCGTGCGCAGCTCAAGGATCGTGTGCAACGCAGTAACGAAAACCTGCAGCAGTGGGCCCTTGAAGTAGAGAAGCTGGTTCGAAAAGCGTACCAGTCCGTACCTGCGCTTATTGATGGGAACCTGGTGCAGGCATTCATCGACGGCATCCGGGACCTTGAAGTTAGAGCTGCTGTGAGACTCGGTCACCACGGGACGCTTAAGGACGCCTTGGCCCATGCACTGGAGGTGGAAGCTGTGCGGCAGGATCATCGTTCCCATCGCGTCAGGGAGGTTGTAGCAGCTACAGTTCGCGATCGGAAAGGATACAGCCCTAGGTGCTACGGCTGTGGGGAAAGGGGCCACCTTCGATCCAGTTGCCCTAAGCGAACTGCAGAAAGGGAAGATGGCCGGTCTCCAGAGGGTAGCGCGGCTAACAGCACTACCCAGCAGCAGCAGGGAAACGAGTAATAGCCAGGACTGCGGGGCGGGTGCTGGCTGATGTTCAAAGAGCCCCAAGGATTTCGATCACACAAACCCATGACGGGAACGCCTTAATCATCAAGGGTGAGATCAACGGAATGCCTTGTAAGCTGACCATAGACACGGGAGCCTCTCGTACGGTCGTCAGTTCCAAAGTTATGAGTCGGCTCCTTGGGGACTCCGCATACAACCGGCAACGCATTAATTTGGTGACAGCCACCGGTCAGCGCATACCCGTCCGTGGAGAGAAGGAGATGGAGTTGAAGCTAGGCAACAGGACCTACCTGCATAATGTCATCGTGGCTGATATAATGGACGATTGCATCCTGGGTCTTGACTTTATGAGGAAGAATTTTTGCGAGATTGACGTCAAGCAGGGAGTTATGAAATGTGGACGAGAGGAACTTTTTATGGAAGGGGCGTTACCAGGGAATGTGTACAGCCTTAAGGAAATTGTTCTTCCTCCGAGATCAGAAACGATTGTGCCGGTTAGTCTTCCTCGGAATCCTGGGCAAACTCATCGTTGTGTACTCGTGGAAAGGGTAGACAATGACCTTCCATGGAAAGTGGCACGAACTTTGGTCAGAGCCACCGACATCTCAGGGGTACGTGTGCTGAACCTTTGTGATCAGGAACAGACTATTGAAAAAGGCACACTGATTGGTACTTGCGAGGAAGTGGATTGGCTGCGTCAATGCAAATATCTATCGACTAGGACCCCCAGCAAGGATGCACAAACGAGAGTGACCACACTTTTAGAAGAGTGTCGCAGCGCTCTGTCTCATAATGAAATGGCCAAGGCGAAAAAGATGTTACTGAAGTACGCCGAAGTTTTCTCCCTAAACGATAGTGACATTGGAAAGACTGGCTTAGTTCAACACAAAATAAATACAGGAGAAGAGTTGCCTATCCGTCAGCGGCCAAGGAGATTGCCGGTAGCGCGTGAAAAGGAAGTAGAAACCATGATTGAGGGAATGGTGAAGGATGTTGTTATTGAACCTTCATCTAGTCCATGGTGTTCACCGGTAGTGCTGGTAAGGAAGAAGGACGGCAGCATGCGGTTTTGTGTTGACTATCGTCGTCTGAATGACGTTACGAAGAAGGACAGCTACCCTTTGCCAAGAATTGATGACACTTTGGACATGCTTACTGGAGTAAAGTGGTTTAGCAAGCTGGACCTGAAAAGTGGCTACTGGCAAGTTGAAATTGACCCCAAGGACAAGGAGAAAACAGCATTCTCGACAGGAAAGGGTCTGTGGCAATTTAAAGTTATGCCGTTTGGATTGTGCAACGCTCCGGCAACGTTTGAAAGGTTGATGGAACTTGTACTAACTAAGTTGATTGGCGATGCCTGTCTGGTCTACTTGGATGACATCATCATCGTAGGCCGTACGTTTGAAGAACATCTTCAAAACCTGGAACGCGTGCTCATGAAGATCCAGAGTGCCAACCTCAAGTTGAGTCCGAAGAAATGTTCACTATTCAAACGGCAAGTTAGCTTTTTGGGATATGTAGTGTCGGAAGAAGGAATCCGCACGGATCCAGAAAAAATCGCCGCTGTCAAGGATTGGCCAGTTCCAAAAGACAAGACGCAGGTCAGAGCGTTTTTGGGATTGTGCTCTTACTATCGGCGATTTGTTAAGAACTTTGCAGATATAGCCAAACCCCTGCATAAGCTAACCGAGGAGAAGCGACATTTCTGCTGGGATGAAAGTTGTGATATCGCATTCCAGGAGTTAAAGGACCGACTATGCAAAACACCTATTTTGGGGTACCCTGATGCAGGCAAGGAATTTATAGTTGACACAGACGCAAGTGACATAGGACTTGGTGGTGTGTTGTCTCAACGGAATGGTGATCAAGAGGTTGTGATAGCGTACTTCAGCAAGTCGTTGTCAAAGCCGGAGAGGAACTATTGTGTCACGAGACGGGAATTGCTTGCTGTGGTAAAGTCATTGCAGCATTTTAGTAAATATCTTCTGGGGCGGAAATTCCATTTACGTACCGACCATGCTGCACTGAAATGGCTATTGCAGTTCAAAAATCCAGAAGGACAAGTTGCGAGATGGATTGAGCTACTACAGGAATACGACTTTGTGGTGGAACATCGCAGCGGGAAATCTCATGGCAACGCAGATGCATTGTCAAGAAGACCTTGTCCTGAAGACTGCAAGCATTGTACTAGGCAAGAGAGTAAGGAAATGGTACCTGTGAGGATGCTCAGGACAGACCTCAGCAACGAGTGGAGGGAAAGCCTACAACGTGCACAGCAGGAAGATTCGGACATCAAGCCGATTCTGGAGTGGATGAAGGCCAGAGCTCCTAAGCCCAGGTGGAGCGACGTCTCAGCAATGAGTTCCATCACAAAGAGCTATTGGGCCCAATGGGACAGCTTGGTGATTCAGGATGGAGTCCTGTGCCGTAAATGGGAAAATGCTCGGGGAAACAGCTGTCATTTGCAAATGGTAGTCCCTAAATCTCAAGTACCGGATGTTCTGCAGCTGTACCATAATGGTTGTTCAGGAGGTCACCTGGGAGTAAAACGGACTCTACTGAAGATACGAGAACGGTTTTACTGGGTCCACTGTCGGGACGATGTCGAGGACTGGTGTCGCAAATGTACAAGTTGTGCAGCTGTAAAGGGACCTCAGACGCGTAGCAGAGGTGCATTAAAATTGTACAATGTTGGTGCACCATGGGAGAGGATAACGTTGCGGGGCCATTTCCGGAAAGTGAAAGTGGTAACAAGTATTTCATGGTTGTGATGGATTACTTCACTAAGTGGCCGGAAGTCTTCGCCATTCCAAATCAAGAAGCTTCGACAGTTGCAGATAAATTAGTTCATGAAGTCTTCTGTCGTTTTGGAGTACCTTTAGAGATTCACAGCGATCAAGGAAGGAATTTTGAGTCCCAAATATTCCAGGAAACTTGTCGAGTTATGGGTACTCATAAAACAAGAACAACTTCTTACCACCCACAATCGGATGGAATGGTGGAACGATTCAATCAGACATTAGAGAGGTACCTAGCAAAAGTTGTGGAAAATCGGCAACGAGATTGGGACAAGCACATACAACCGTTTTTGTTGTCATATCGAAGCGCTGTTCACGAAAGCACATCGGTGACACCAGCTTTCGCAAACTTTGGAAGGGAATTACGGCTACCTGCAGACCTGATCACCGGAATACCACCTGATGCTCCACGCAGTATAACCGATTATGCGAATGACTTGCGGAACAAGATGAATGACATTTATGAGCACGTCAGACAATCAGGCCAGCAAATGTCTGAAAAGATGAAAACCCGTTATGACCGCAAAATGAACAATAAGGGTTTTGACGAAGGTTCACTAGTGTGGTTGCACAATCCAGTCCGCAGCAAAGGGAAATCTCCTAAGCTTCAAGCTAACTGGGACGGACCGTACCGGATTGTGACAAAGATCAATGACGTTACCTACCGGATACAGAAAGGTGCAAGGGGTACTCCTAAGATAGTCCACGTGGATCGACTGGCGCGTTATTATGGGGCCGATAATGCTCGGGACGAGCATTTCTTAGGTGGGGGCAGTGTTGAGCCGCACGATTGATGTTTGGTTACCACTAGCGCCATCTCTTATCGAATAGCGGAATTAATGGTCAATATCTTTCCAGAAAGTTCGATGCTAGAACTTTCTGGAACTATCGACATGTGTTCGGTCAGGGCCGATATGTACTCGAACATTCTAGATGCTTCTACGGTAGAAGGTTCTGGAACTATCCGAGGGCCCTATATAAGCGGGAACGGAGCGCGTCTCGGGGTAGTTCATTGGAAGCGATACATGCGAGAACATCTAAAGCGATCTTCAAGTGCGACTTAAGAGTGATCCGTAGTGCTATTGTGTTGTGTTATAGTGTGTTTTATTAAAGTGTTATTTTTGGTAATTCATATCGGCAGTTTTTAATTGTCACGAACCCCAAGCTCGTAACAATATGATTATTTCGGAGCCCGAACTAACAATTTATGACAATACAATATGACAGCTGTCCCTAATATGCTGAGGTATTCTCCGTCCGAAACTCTTAATTTGACAGTTGTTTTGTCGGATCAACTTCTTTCGGACGGGCCCTTATCCTCGTTGACGGGCTTAGAGAGTCGACCCCAGGACCCGCTTTAGAAAACTGTCACACAGACATAGCTATGTCACTTAACAAAGCAGAACTTTTCAAACTCAATGTGTTTTAATTAACAGCAGAGTAAAATACTCATTTGAGGTCAAAAGCTTACGTAGATGATCCCATAATCCCGGCTGCCAAACAGTAATAAACTAAAAACTAATTTAGCGCGAAATATAAACTAACACGGAGAGTTTTAATAACGAACACAAACTTTTATGGCATCGTTAATTTTAAGGGAATATTATTGAAGTTTTAGTTAAACAAAATTTTATAATGGTATAAAATTTAAATAATACGTTTGAATGTACTTAGTTACTTTAATTATCTAAGTTTATGTGGATGGCACATCACAAGTTAACTTCTCAAGTATGCTCATGTATAGTTCAGAAGTTAGACGGGGATGCCACTAATTACGTATTCTATCTTGGAATTGAGAAGACGATCTATTCCATCACTAAAAAAACTTAAAGGCAATTCTCATAATTTTAAGAACGTTCACAGTCTGATCTTAGTCTGAATTTGTGAAAAATACCTCGAGTTTCCAAACATTTTGACAAGTTTTTGACATTTGATTGTCGCCGAGATGAGACTGCGACTATATTTTGAAAGTTTATAATTACGAGAATTGGCCTTCTAATGTCACTCGGAAAGCTGCCCCACAAAAGGAATTGGATTGGACTCATCTGCTGCATGTCAGACGATCAATGGGCCAAACTTACGACCCAGTGGGTCCCACTTAGTGGGAAACGACTTCGCGCCCAGACGGAGATGTTGGAAAGATTGGCTCTTGGCAGCTCTGGACTGGAAAGCGAGGTGGAAAGACAGTAGGGAGGTCTTTGTCCATCAGTGGTACATCACTGGATGCATTCAAACATTCATTAATTTCGCCAGATATGTTTAAGTTTTGATGTAATAGGGGGCGAGCCTATTGCCATCAACCGGTCTTAACTCTGGACTGCTACTGAGATAGTCCTAATAGAAAACCCAATAACACTATGGCAGACCTGGGAATCGAACCTATGACCCCCAGCTCAGCAGTAGCGCTTGTGACCACTACACCAACGAGGCAGTGTGTGTAACGCAATTAGGGTGACGGACTAGATATTGTTTAGGCAGAGTGTATGTACACGTCTGCCTAGCCCTTCAGCAAATACAGGCGTGATCTTACGACACATTACAAAATATAAAATAATTTGTTGTGTCACAATCAGCATAAACATTACATTTGGGCGTGTTTGGAGCCTCCTTTCAAGCAAACAATGCGTGTATTATGCGATCCCGCTCTTCCATATATTTGCCGTAAAACTATATACTAACTGTGAGTAAATAAAATATAATAGACGGTGTACCTTGCTTTAGGGCTGAAACATACATTATGAGTAGTAACACAGTTCAATGTCACAATTAAACAAGCATCCCCCATATATGTTGTGTAATCAAACTAACACTCGGCAGCTTCACCCGCGATCATTAGCGTGATTGCCGACACAAACATTAGCAGTAGTCGTGTTTGTACAACGACGCCATTATAACACACACGATAGCTCTATGATATTCAGTCATATTATAACACAATTTAGTATTTTTGGCGTTTTTTAAAAATGAAACCTCGATTTATCGCCCCCGAAACCCCCTGCATATTTCATTTTATGAAAATCGTTGAAGCCGTTTCCGAGATTCAGATTATTCAAATTGATTCAAATTGAATCTAAATCATTTGGAAAGCTAATAATTAGGATATAAATTATTTAAAATATTTATGTTATTAAAAAAGAACAACCTTAAAATAATAATATGTACGTAGTAGTGTATCAACAAGAAAAGAATCACAGGGCATCGAAAAATTCGTCCGCATCGTTGTCAACAGGAAAAGTGCCCAGAAGGTTGGCATTGCCACGTTGTATGGCAATGCTAAATATTTGGCCGAAAAATAGGACACCCCTCTGGTCACGTGAAGAGTCGATGAACCGCTTGGAGATGTCTCGGAAAACTGAGAAGTGGGCCTCGGATCCTATCGGCCCAGAGTTATAACTCTGGGCCGATAGGATCCGAGGCCATTTGTGGTTATACCCCCAAATGGCTCGAACATACAAGTTCCAACAAGATTGGAATATATGCGCCGTTTGAGGTTTTGTCATTTCGTCTACTCTCTTCCTATCAAGCCATTGGGTTTTTGAACATTTCGCTAATTCATTACTTCATATGTTCGAAAAGTTGATCAGCTCAACCCCATAAAAACGCAATGAATGTTGTTGATCTGTCAAAATTACGTACCACACTAACAGTAGATATAGCTTCATATCTACTGTTAGTTTGTACGCAAGATCTCGGAAGATTCTGAAGATTTAAGAAAAAAAAGTTGGTAAACTTTAGCAAAAGTTATGAAAAAGATTAGAAGAGGTTCTCAAAAAATTGGTTTCATATTTTTTTTTTCAGTCAACGACCTTGAAAAATCTATTAAAAGAAAAAAGGTTCTTTTGTGCAAACTTCACAGATACCGATACCCATCACGACTGCAGTTTCGCTAGCTAATTTAATTTGACTCTGTATACTCTCCGAAAATACAGACGTGATATTATTTAAATATGTGTTCGAGTTGGACTACAAGCTGACTAACAACACACTTCTTAAAATTCTCTACATTCCCAGTTTAAACCAGACCGATAAAAATGATATTTATTATCTTTCTCATAAATACAAAGAGACATAATGTATCTCGTAGAACGTGCTACGGCGTAGGCACGTCGTAGCGCCGCCTACGAGAGTGCTACGGCGTAACTGTTTTATTTCGTTGTGTTCTAGTTTAGTTTCTAGAATTATTTAGAAGGTTGAAATTGTATTGGAAATTGGAGTTTATTTAGAGTTTTAGTTTAATTTTAAAAGTAAATGTTTTGAAATCGCCCCAGAGCTAATCGTACTCGCGTATTCAGTATACTTTACTACCAACATTTTATACTTTAATTTAACTCTGATTTTCAATTTGATAGACTCACAAATATACACTATTTTTTTGCCGTAATGTCGGCGCCTCCGTCTCATTACTTGCCACAGCGAATACAGCGATGCCATAGTGTCACAGACACTAAATGCATAGACAAGTAATCGATGTTACGAAGGGTGCAGATACGCGGATTACTATAATTTTACTATACATAATTTTTTTAGTTAGTTTACACATATTATCTTATTTTTATTTATTTTTAATTACTGTCTCTGTCCGTGACATTCACAGCGGGCCCTATCAGAATACCAGCACTGCGACACTTTTTTAAATGTCGCAGCATTATGCTGACCTTTTGGCCTTTTGGCTTCGTACGGGACTTTGTTTTTAATTTTGCTTTGTTTTTTAATTTTAATTATATTTTAAAATGCATATTGTGTAGTTACGTTTGTGATATTCCTGTGCGAGACTAATAAATACTTTTTCTTTTTTTTTTTTTGAAAGAAGAAAGAAAGAAAAAGTATTTATTGTGACTCGCACAGAAAGATCACATAGTAAAATAAACTAGTACAAAAATTACAAACAAAAACAAACAAATTTCTTGAGAGTAAAAACTATTAAAAATAAAACAGAAAGTCCTGCACGAGGCCAAAAGGCTCCTACCTCAGCATAATGCTGCGACATTTAAAACGTGTCGCAGCGCTGGTATTCTGGTAGGGCTCTGGTTTTGTTCTCTCTTTTAAATAAGGCTCGACTCCACTCACAAAGAAATCACAGCTACGATCGACCTTTTTTTGACCATCTTTACACTACTCTCCGTGCCTCAGAAAGCACGTTAAGCCGTTGGAACCAGTCTTACCAAGGGGTGTTGGATTACCCAGTAACTGGGTTGTGGAGGTCAGATATGCAGTCACTCCATATAAAATACTGGTATTCCGCTGTATCCGGTTAGACTGGAAGCCGACCCCAACATAGTTGGGAAAAGGCTAGGCAGATAGTTTTGATATTCTAATAACGTCATTAAATCTCGGTATATTGCGCGCCAAAATCCGATTACTGCTAATAAAACAACTGTTTAATTAGTACCTACATACAAACAGCTATCTTAAATCCACATGAACCATTCACTTTGTCAACACAAACAACAATAACAACCAAAATGCCGCATTAAAACGAAACTAAAACAACAACATTGCGAAACTATTTCGTTAAAAGTTACGAAATTCGCTCCAACGAAACTCGTAGCAGGTTTCAAACGAAAATTACGTAGCAATGCTACGCCGTAGTACACTCGTAGCGGTGCTACGCCGTAGTGCAGTGAGTACTTATGTGCGTTGCTTAGTGGGTTAAGAGTGAAAACGGAATTTGTAATTAATGTATTATATTAATTACGTGCATTAAGGTGGATGCGCTACGGTAGCTCGCGAAGTTCCAATTTCTTACGTTTGTTACAATTTGCAAGGTCAAGTCAAGCTGCATGTTGAAAAAAATATGATACGCGACTGCAACAAATATCTGCATGTGTCTATCTGCCTTTTCTGAAGTATGTTGGGGTCGGCTTCCAGTCTAACCGAATGCTGTCTGACTTCCACAACCTAAGTCTACTGAGGGAACACGGGTGGGTTTTAGTCAGTAAAAGTCTGACACCCTCCTGCTCCACCCAGAGCGGGAGAAGTTATTTGATGATATCCCACCCAAAAAAAAAACGTGATCCAGTTTCGACTAGTACGGAGGACAGTGTGAATCGAATGCTACAACCTACATAACAATATCAGTGTAGTAACTATTAGTGCGTGTTTAGTGCTTGAACACGTACTAAATAATTATGAAGTGACGTAAGTACTTAGCAAACAACAATCCTAAGTCGTTAGAAAGACAAGAAATATAATAGCACATTATTGTTTGGTATTTAAGTGCAGGAACATTTTTATTTACGTACTAGCTGTGCCCGCGACTTCGTTCGCGTGCATGTCGGAAAACAATAATGTGTCGCTTTGACGGTGTAGGTACCACTCCTCCGATCTTCCGATCTATCCTGGTAGGAATATACCACAGCTTTCGAATGCAGTCCAGAGCCTAGAGACAAAACACACTCTTGGCGTTCACGCTAAACGGTACGCCAAAATGTATGGGAATGACATTACCTGCGGAAAGGACACGGTAATGTCATTCCCATATATTCTGGCGTAGAGTTTAGCGTGAACGTTAACAGAAAGGTGTTTTGTCTAGGCCTGCAGGCGCCTTTAGGGGTTATAATGATATTGCGACGAAGTCTCACTCAGATTTTTAAGAATAAATATAGATCAAAGCGCCTGGTCGAGGCTCATTTTATAATAAATGTGCACCTGCCGTAGGTACAGTAAAAGCTCTTTATTCGCGAGGTATACGTTCCGTAAAATACCTACCGCGAATACAGAAACCGTGACTATGGAATGGTAATTTATATGGGATTATAGGGCATACGTTCCTAAGTGACAAAAAAAAACAATTTAATTGAAGTTTTTGACCATATTGATTAATTGTATGAGCGTGATATGGATGCAAGCGACTCTCCAAGGCGTAAACGATCAAGCATTTCTATGCGTTAAACAGATTTTTTCGCGTCGAAAATCGTTTTTAAGTAAAAAAAAAAATTCAACATTTTGCAATAAATGGAAAGATGAAACAATAGGTAAAACACCCAAAGCGGCTCATACCAAAGGATGGAATGTCTATTAAGTCACAGCATTTATAAATGTGGGGGAGGTCCAGCAGTGGACGTCTTTCAGCTGAAATGATGATGATGATGATATATAAATATACTTTATGGTGATGAGGTTGGTTTCATTATGTTTGTTTACATTCTCAAAAAACTTTTTTCAAAAAAATACCAACCGACTTCCAAAAAACACTACAAAGTGCAAAATAACTTTAATTTCTGAAGTCGGTGACGTTGGATGTGTATTTTAATTATTTGTCACCGCCTTCCGAAACTAAAGTTATTTTGCACTTTGTAGTGTTTTTTGGAAGTCGGTTGTTATTTTTTTGAAAAAAGTTTTTAATTTTCACTTTTTTGTTACCTACCATACACCAATTCGAAATTTCATCATCCTTTGGGTCAAAACAATGCATACTTATTTATGTGATAGCAACATTCGCGGTTGATTTGCTGTAATTTTTTGAAGAGTTCCGTTGTCTGTTTCCGAAACGCATCATCAGATCTATATGCAGGGCCCAATCTAAGCCGGGCAAATGCTCAGAGCGGCAAAAATGAGCGGCGGCAAAATGTATACTTACAAACATACCTACTCTCATGAATTTTTGTATACTTGTTCAGAAGCCGTAGTAGACTAACGTATGTGAATATTATATAGTTAAAAGAATATCACATAATTATGGTCATACCATCTTTGATGGTGTTAGTGCAAAGGGCGGCGAATGTTATTTTTGCCCGGAGCGGCTAAATAGCTAGATCGGGCCCTGTCTATATGAAATTTCAATGGGACCATTTCGGAGTAAACCCCTTTCGAAAAAAAAAAGAATTTTGCAAATCCGTCTATATACGACGGAGTTATGCCTGAACATACATTAAAAATATAAACATGTCGAATTGATAACCTCCTTCTTTTTGAAGTCGGTTAAAAACACCGACCGCGGCGAAGGCGGCTATTGTAGATGTCAAAGGCCGAACCAATACAGCGGCGATATCATTTGACAATGTACTTTAGGCGAAGTTGTAATAAGGTCTATTTCACTTTTTTATAGTCCATCTGACGACGCGTTTACTAAGGATACTGGGTTGGATACCTATTGGAATCCTTTTTGTTATTTGTTAATATGTATGTACCGATGTACCGATTGGACCCGCAAATAAATAAATCTTTAGCCGCGGATATAGGAATTGGGTCGCATTTTTTTAATCCGCGAATAGTGAAAACGCGAATGAAGGAAGCACGAATAAGGAGCTTTTACTGTACTTACTCAATAAATCGACTGCGCGTCTGGTTGAGTGTGCTGAAGCATTATTCCACGCGGGGGCGGGCGCCTATCTCGGCCCGTACAGGCGCGTGTCTTTTAGCTTTGTTTATCAAACGTTGACCACTGAATAAAACCACAGCAGTGGGAATGCTCTGCACGGACTGCGATAGGCCTCGACAGGTAGCAGTGCAGTAACACCTGACGCCACCTGTCAGTTAACGGCCCGTGGGACCATGGCGTTATCACGATGAAGAAAGATCACGCTGTAAAGGTGGATACTGACCGGCGTCACGGGTCAAAATGCACCTAATATGTTACCAAGCAAGTATTCGTGCAGTCAGTAGTACCTACCTACGGCAAAACATGCGAGCGAGCAACACTGATTTTAGCACACGGCGTAAAGACATGCTCGCTGCGAATGTTACCATTACCTACGCCCCGTAACGTCGGTCATTATCCACATTAAAAGCGCTGTTGAAAAAAAAACCAAACCAGGCAAAAAAAACTATTTAATTGTATAGCACGGGTTTTCTATGAACATAGTAAGTACGATGTTGTTGCTACGTAGTGCCATACCGCGCGCGCCCCCACCTCTCTCCCCGCTGCTGACGCAGGCAGCAGGAAGAGAGAGAGCCCGATCCCGAGGATAATGGACGTAACAGAGCGATCCTCCGCGACTCTCAGTTGCGATGCCTTTTTATTGTAAATTGTAATCAAAAATGTTTCAGTGTTTCTTTTGTTCAGCCATACATTTATTTGTAGACCAATAAATAATTATATTTAAAGAAGCGACTTTAAAATTGTCAATATTTTACTATTGTGATTTCTATTGTTCCTGTGTAGGTAATGTATCCTTTGTTGGAGATGCCAAATGGATAAATAAATACATTTTTAAACTTGTTTTAACTAAGAAAATGCTTCTCTGTAAGCGATGTTGCTCGGAAGAGCATCGACATAACTACAGTTGCCCGTGTGAAAACCTATCTATTTACTCAAATCCACCAGTAGTTATGGTCGCAATTTTGGATTTTTTTTCCTGACTTTCACCATCCGACCTCGCTTGAACCCCTCCCCACCTCGAAAACTAACATCACGAAAATTTGCACATAAGTATTTACAACTCTTTACTCCCAAAACTCCCATTATTTGAATCGAGTAATGCTGTAAACACGCATTTAAATTTAACATTATCAAATTTCGCGCGAAATCAAGTTGTTGTCTTTGCATGTTTGCTATTCAAACCTAGATGGCATTACTGACGCTAGAGATTAAGAATTTCTATGGAGATGTTCCTCTAGCCGCTCTAATTTTGCTACATTATGCTAGATGGCGCTACTAAGACTTTTATCACAAGTAAAAATGAGATTTCTTCCCCTCTATTTGTATTAATTTGATTGATAAAACTAATAAATATTTATCTAACATTGCATTCTAGGTATATGACTCAGAACACCACGTCAGTTAATATTATCACAACTTTTTATTTGAAATTCTTTTAGCTTTTTTGATTCGTGGGAATCAACCACCAACGGAAAGCGATTTTAGTAATCAGTATCATTACTTTTTGAAATAACACAGACACAGTAAGTAACTTAAATGAGAATGACGTGTTAATATTAAGTATTCGTTAGTACCGTTTCACGCCAATAGATGTCGCTAAGTGTTTCAACATTACGTAAATAAATTCTTCTTGAACACTTTAAATTATTTAGATAGGTTGACCGAAGCGATTGCGATGAAACAAAGACTAATATATACTCTGAGTTATAAACAATATTTGAGTATGAAAGATAACCATATTAGTTTCGTTCTTTTGACGTGATACTTGATCTATTCAACATAGAAACTGAAAAACCGAGCTACAGACAAAAATTTTGATAAGGGTTAAAATGTCATCTGTTGATTATCCCTTACCACCCCAAGCAATTATTTTCGAAATATTTTAAATGTACAGAAAAAGTTCCTTTACAGATTTATTATATGTATAGATATAGATGTGATGACTACCTACCAAATGTTAAAAATACCTAATTAAATGGTTTGTACTATAATGATGGAAATAAATAAATTTATAATTATTGGGTAATTTTTTAAAGATACAGGCTAAAACAGCTTTCCGAGACACTTAGGTTCTTGTTATGTAAAAAAAAAAAACCGGTGACATATAATTAAATACATATCCAAAGTCACCGCCTTCCGAACTTAGTTATTGGGGTTGGACAAAGCAGGTTTATTATTTTTAACTTTTCGGTTTTTCGGCGGTTTAATTTTTTTATTAAAAAGGGTTTATTTTATAATTTTTTGTGGCTATAATCTACTAATTACTACATGCTTAATTTTTGATTACTTTTTTGTAATACACAACTCAGTATTAAAACATGTGAGTAAACAATCTATCATCACCTATTTCTTACCCTTAGGGTTGGAATTTTTCTTCAAAATTTATATGGGACCAACTTCGGGGTATACCCTTTCCAATAAAAAAAGAATTATTAAAATCGGACTACTCTGGAAAAAGTTATGCGCGTCGAATTGAGTAACCTCCTCCGTTTTTTCGTCGGTTCAAAAATGGTCACCCATCTACGGACCAACCGTGGCAAGCATTGCTTAACCTGATCTATTGACCGCTGTTATTACCTAGCTCACCCCATATTACATGAGTCTTAAACATAGCTGGTAAAATGTGGGTGAACAATACACCTCTGACGTCCCCTTCGGGGGAATACTGGCGTGATGTTATGTAAAGTTAATACTAGCGGATTATCTTGATAATGTTAATGTCAGCGAGGATGTACAGATAACAGTAATTTATTGTGAGATAATCCGATAAAGCCGCGAGCCATAATTCATGATATTATGGCACTGTAAAGTGATCATTTTGTTAATATAACTTTGAAAATTTTTAAGTTTGATAAAATCAGTAAAACACAAAACAGTGATAGGAAAATAATCTGTTTAATCCGGGTATGAAGAGTGATTTAAGCCCTCTCTCTGTGAGAGGGAGTCGGCCATAATCTACAACACGGGCCTAGTGCGGGTTGGTGAATGTCACGGGTTTCGAAGGCACTTACTGTGTAAACTATTCCATTACCACTGTTCTTAAAACAAGGAAAACATCGTGAGAGAACTGGCATATCCAAGAACCAAAAAACTTTAAAAAAAAACAACCGACTTGAAAAACCACTAGAAACTGAAAAATAAGTTTAATTTTGGACGTCGGCGACTTTGGATATGTGTTTTATTAATTTCTTGTCACCGCCTTCCGGAATTAAAGTTATTTTTCACTTTCTAGTGTTTCTTGGAAGCCGCTTGTTTTTTTTTTTTTAAGTTTTTTTTTTCACTTTTTAGTTAAAGTACCCACCCCACCAATTAATATTTCATCATCCTTGGGGTCAAAACAATGCTATAGCAGAAATCTCGGTTAATTTGCTGTCATATTTCGAAGAGTTCCGTTGTCTGTCTCCGAAACGCATCATCCGATCTATATGAAATTTAAATGGGACCATTTAGAAATAAACCCCTTTCGAACAAAAAAAGAATTTTGCAAATCGGTCTTATGACGGAGTTATGCCCAAACCTCCAACTAACTCCTAACCGTTTAAGAGTTGTACCTTCCTTCATCAGCTCAGCGTCATGAGATGATGATGGCCATACGCAAATGTCTCAATAGCTTTAGAAAATATATGAAAAACATTGTTAATACCTATACAATTTGAGGGTTCCCTCGATTTCCCTGGGGTTCCATCATCAGATCCTAACTTGGTGCCAATGAGACCACCTCAGGAAGATACTCTTTCAAATAAAAAAATAATTTTGAGAATCGGTCCATAAATGGGGGAGAAATCGATAAAAATACATTAAAAAAAAAATACATTCAGTGGAACATATAACCTCCTCCTTTTTTGGAAGTCGGTTAATAATTCGAAGACATGTTACATCTACCAACCCGCACTGGGCCCGCGTGGTGATCTAAGGCCACTCCCTCTCACAGAGAGGAGGCCTGTGTCCCAGCAGTGGGAACATTATAGACTGATTTTTCTGAACCTTAAGATCCATAAAACATTCATTCCTTGCCTCTACATGTACGTTAGGTAGGCTTGTTCATATCAATCTTATTTATATTATGAAGTAATATGAACTCTGCGTGGGGACACAGCGGATATGAACGTGAGTGATGGATGGGGGACGAGGGGGACGAATATGTGGGTGACGGATAAATAATATGGGGGCTTCGGACTGAGGAATGAAAATAAAGGTCGGGACACATTATTTGTCTTGGAGCTCATGGTGGATTTAGCTCGTGGCTATTTAGGTACGCAAATGCGCGTAAATGGCGTAATTTAGAGTATATTTTATAACATCATGCTTGTATTTACCGAAAGGGTAAGCAGAGGTGTTTTACTAGCCGATTTTTATATTTTTAACATAGCTGGGAAGTTCTTGGCTTCCATCTTAACTGGTAGAAAATAGCGATTAGGCCGAAGCTAGAAGCGACCTTCAGCAGGAATCCTCAACCACAGAGGAGCTGGCTAACTTACCTCGTACTGTTTTATTCCTCTTTTATTAATGTTCTGTGTTTATTGTTTATTACTTTGCCTATGTATGTATAGAATCAAGTTCATCCGACTAAACAGACAGCTGTGCTGCTGGGGAGTTTGTTGCGCCGCTTCTTCTTCCCAGCTAAAGCACTAGGAAGTGGTGAAGGGTGGACGTTTTTGGAGGACTGTCTTATGTATTTTGGCGTTCGAAAAATGCTGATTGTCAGCCTAATTTGAATTATTGACTTTTGATTTTGTCGAAACACAACAATGCTGTTAACAAACCGACCAATTTAGTGCCAACCAAACCGAGCTGAAATTGTTTTTTGGTCCTAAGTACCGTTTATAATTACTTACGCACTTAGTAAAACGCTGTTAGTTTGACAATACTAACAGACACTTCAATTGTATTTTTTTATATGCAACTCTCGATGCTAAGCACTGCGTTGAAGATCCATAGCCCGAAAAAAATCCGCCGCGATATTTTGACGTCCGTGCTACTTGACGCGGATGGATTTTGATGAAATTTGGCACTGAGGTAGCCCATGACCTAGGTTAGGATTTCTAAGGATACTTTTATTCCGGTATGTTCTCGTGGAATAATGTTCAAACTCCTCGCGTACGAAGTTGAAATCAAAATATTTT
Organism: Polymixis flavicincta; assembly: GCA_949987655.1. Taxonomy (NCBI): domain Eukaryota; kingdom Metazoa; phylum Arthropoda; class Insecta; order Lepidoptera; family Noctuidae; genus Polymixis; species Polymixis flavicincta. The sequence continues at coordinate 13,377,695 of OX465200.1, forward strand.
ATTTGATATATACCTGCATGGGCACTTATGAAACGTCAGAAGCTAGGTGCACGGTTCCAATTTGTCGCTTCCTATAGAGAAGAGCCAGCAAGAAACTCCGCGGTTATTCTTAAAAAAATAATTGGCTTTTACAATGTTTTCAAATTACAGTGATAATAGGTATGTGAGGACAGTGCAGACCTGTCAATGAGTACCAGCAGGCTTAGCACGAGCACCGATTTGTCGACAAAAGAAAAGAAACATTAACTAAATTATGTACATTAGGAGAAGATAGCTATGTTTTTTCTATTAATTAACACAGTTATGCGTTCTAAACGAATCATGATTTTGTAGATAATCGTAAAACTTTGTGGGCGTCGAGTAGAAAGTTTTGTTGTCAGTGTGATTTTGTCAGTTTGGGAAGAAATATTCTTCTGAAATAGTCTACATTTAAAAGGACCTAGACACAGATTGTTAGAAACGAAAGATAAAATGACAGATTATAGAAGGATATCTACGGTGCGATTTCAAAAATGGAGAAACGAAATGTCACTTTGTATTGAAAAAGCACTGTCTATTCTTCGTAGAAATAGAAAGTGACATGCGGCTTAGCATGCTGGTACTTATTAAGAGAAATGAAAATGTAGAATAGAAAGTCGTCTACAATCCAATCTATCGTCTGCAAGCCGCGGGCAAATAAGCTGGTTCTCTAAATGCGAGCCAGCGTGGCTCACTATGTAAAGGATTTTTGCTAAAAATGCCCATCATGGAGGAAGGTGAGGTACCATAAATTCCGATTATCTATGACATTCTCTCTAATGGCCGCCAGAGGCCGGCCTTACATCTTCATATTGGGGCTCGCCGTATTATCAGCAAATGATAATGGAATGGGACATATTAGGTTTGGTTCCCAGCAAAGTCAAGATTTATGACTGTACTTTATTTTGTACTCAATTAATCTCCATGTTTTTTTTTTCAACTATGCTGAAGTCGGCTTCCAGTCTTACTGCCTATCTAAACACCATAATACAGTTACTGGGTAATAAGATACCCAGATACGTTCCGTATGGTGCCGGACGTAAAAGAATAACACCATCCCATTTCTTCCCGTGGGTGTCGTGAGAGGCGACTAAGGGACTTACTAGAGAATGGGCAGCAGCGTTCTCTATGGGTTTTACCACCATACTGCGATCGCCAACCCGCCTGCCAAGCGTGGCGATTATGGCAAAACTTCCCCTTTTGGGGGAGGCTTATGTCCAGTAATGGACGTCTTTCGGTTGATAAGATGAGGATAATGACGATACGCTATGGTAAGAACCAGTCTTAACAGTCTTACCAGTCATAGGGCGACCCGTAACGAGTGTCAAAGATCTACGACTAACAGCGGGGACCAACGGCTTAACATGCTTTCCGAGGCACGGAAGGGTCTTGGTCCGAAAGATACTCACCCATCCTCGGGCTAACCTCAGCAAGCGTTGCTTAACCTGATCGATCGACCGGTGTGGCTGTTATTACTTAGTCACAGCCCTTCCTGCTCCCTATTTTGTGCTAAGGGTACTTAATAATCCTTCCCAATTAATATTCCACTTTGTGATTATTCCCATTGCTCGTAAATTGAGGATTAAAAGCTAAAGATCATGAATTATTGCAAACAAGTCATTTGAATGTGCTCTAATATTTACTGATTCTATTCGAGTTAAGATATTGAGATGATTCAAAGGTTTTCAAAGCAGCTCTTAAACTGGTTTATAACTATGTATAATATATACATATATAATATAGGAAATGTTTTATTCAGTGCGTAAATTTTTATATAATCAATAGAACACATTTCCATTATTTATTCAATACTTTTTGAACTTAATTCGTCTATAAATCAGTAAAATATGGACAGAAACTACTCGTAATAATATCAACGGGCGCGCATGGCGGCCGGCGCAAGCGGTGGTGATGCACGGGGGTGAAATCCCGGGACGCAGGGTGGCGCTGTTGCCGACGACAGTCCACTCATTTTTTTAATACTAAGACCTAAATATGTATAGTTTAATTTGTCAACATTTGCGCATTGCAAAACTTCACCGTATCTGGTGACAGCGAGCTAGAAAACTATTCTCTCCGTTCGTAAGTTCTCTGGTGTTTAGCGAAACCAAAATTTTGTTTGTTAGAACGCGCTTATCTCTGTAATTACTAGTCGGGTTTGAAAAAATATTTTTACATATGATAGCCCCATTCTAAAGAAAGATTATAATCTATTTAACATCACGCTATAACCATAGCAGGCCGAGCAAAAAGAAAAAAATGTCAGAAATACCGCGAAGCGATAACGAGGTAACATCGGGGGCAGATGGAATGCAATGCGTTGGCGTGGGGGGTCGGAGGTCGAAATGTAACGAACGAAACATCACGGCTGTATTCCCTGAAGGGGTAGGCAGAGGTATATTAGTTCACCCACATTTAGTTATGTTCAAGTCTAAAGTAACAGGGGCGTGCCTATTCCCATCAATTGGACGCAAATTCTACCACAAATTATTTATTTGAAAAATCCAATTACATTTTACCTAACCTGGTAATCGAACCCAGGACCATACATGCTCAGCAGTAGCGACCAACGAGGCAGTCCTAATCCAATAACACTTTCCCCGATCTGGGAATCGAACCCGGGACCAACCACGCGCGATCTAGTCAATTTCGTGATTAATACAAAACCTATTACTTTAATAGGAATAAAGATCTTTTCACATTTTATACGGGAAATGTCTAGTTTAGCTCTAATAGTAGATTTTCGCGTTTACGGGTCGAGTTTCGTAGTGAAAAGTCTTTTAAATAGGTCGTGAACTTCAAAGGATTATCGACCTTGTGTTTATCTGTGTTGAGTTGACATCTCCGTATGGAGTTTTATAAAAGAAAAATTGGTATTTTTAGCTCTTATAATCATGCTTGAAAGATTTGATATGTGAATTTTAACTCTTAAGTTAAAGAAATAGAGTTTTCATTCAAGTGAATAAATATTTGATTTAAGTCATTCTTAAAACTAGCATATATCTGCGCGTCTGATACAATATAAATTGGACGGTATGTAAGCGACGTAAAGTTTAAAATTGAGCGATGAAAATATGGAGGGAGTTCGAAATATGAAATGGCAAGACGCAAGCGCGCGAAAACCGCAATGTTGCCGTCTACAAAAATATGTTTTCCCTACTTTGAAATGTTTTCTATCTTTCAAAGAACATTTTAAATCATCACTCCGGATGTTTTGAGGAGTAGATAGGCAGAAGTGTATAGAACAATAACATTTCGCTAGTTGTTTTAAGATTCAAGTGTCTTGGAATGTAAGTACAAATACCTCGCGGTACTTATGAAAATTTCCTGACATGACCAGCGAATCGAACCTAGGACCCTGTGCAAGTTTATCTATAAGTACTTAATTCTTATGCAAATGTCTCAATGTGCCTGTGAGTTAAAGCACTGGCGGCCCAGTGGCGAAAGATGCGACTTACGAGTTCCTAGGTCGTAGCTTCAAACCCGGCAGGTACGTCAAGGGTCTCGCAGACGGGCGCCATGCGACTCTAATAGAATAATTTCTATTAAACCTCATAGAAATTGATCTACTAGACTCGCGTCACGCTAATCGGCGGGAGAATTTACTTTGTGCAAAATATTTTATCACCACTGCTCTCAAAACAGTAAAGGAAAACATTGTGAGGAAATCGACATGTCCCAGAGCCTTAATTTTGAAGACATGTGACATCTTCCATCCCGCACTGAGCTGGCATGGTGGAATATGGCCCCCTCGCTCTCACAGAGAAGATACCTGTGTCCCAGCAGCACAACTCTGCTAGGCAGCAGATATTTGTATGGTGGTAGTATTTATCCGGACGAGCGCCTGCACAAATATCGCAACTAACTCTAAACCTCCCAACTTTCCCTACTCTAGCAACACTCACTACTGACCAGCTCAAATACTTCAGTATTGTCCCGCGCGCGCACCGGAGCGGTCGTGTCGAGGTGCGCTCTGACACACTCGCGCCGAACCACCTGTTCCTTGTCCCTCCGTATTTATTTGTTTTTCCATAGTTTTCTTTTGTTTTATAGAAGTTTTCCGTAAAAGGTAAGGTTAGTTTTAGGTTGAATAATGATGTAGTTATAAATACTTGTGGAGTATTGATTGTAGTTCTGTAGTGGGGTTAGTTTATTAATAACTTTGAGTGTTTTTATAAATTGATTTTTTAACAAAAGTATAATTAAGTAACTTCCGTTCGCGACAAACTTTTTGTTTTAACAAAAAATATACTCACACAGTTTTTAACTTATTTTTTTAATTTATTATGTCAGAATATATGTATAAATCTTCTTCCAATAGGTACAATAAAAATCTTTTGATGATGAGCCTGGCCTACTAAAATATCACTCAGTTGGGTGGCGGAGGTCAGATTGGCAGTTGCTCCATGCAAAATAGTTAGACTGGGAGCCAACCCCAACACGTTGGGAAAAGACTAGCCTATGATGAATGCCATTAGAGCCCCATTTGTAAGTTTTGAGCATGTGACACTTAACAAACACATTATTTATTCACATTCAACTTTCGCAACTCAGCGCATATATAATTGGAGAATTGTGGGGATTACTGTTTACCTTTCGGGTTCTATATACGTTTTCTACATATATGTGTTACATACAGTATACAAATAAATAAATTCGAATTGTATATTTTTAATGTCAAAATTATAGCTCTTTAGTCAATGCTTAGGAAAGTACCTAAATATAGGTAGGTGCGGTACTATAACACGAATTTTTTTTTTAAAACATGTCTGTCTGTTTTTTATGGTTAATCTCCGTTCGTGTAGCACCATCCCATCTCTTCCCGTGGTTGTCGAAGAAGGCGACTAAGGGACTTACTAAAGAATGGGCAGCAGCGTTCTCTATGCATTTGACCACCACACTGCGATCGCCAACCCACCTGCCAAGCGTGGCGATTATGGAAAACCCCCCCAAATTTGGGAAGGCCTATGTTCAACAGTGGACGTCTTTCGGCTGAAATGATGAATCTCCGAAACGGCAGATAGCTGACGGTATAAGGAGTGGGCACGTTTGATCCCATTAGCGCGTTCCCGTGGGATAATTCCCCACATCTGCGCGGGCAAAGCCGTAGACACAGCTAGAGTTATATGACTTTGTCGTACAGTCCCTAGAAACTTGAAATATAAAACAAAAGCCTACACAGACTGTACTTACCTGGCTTAAAGACTGAACAATTAGTCAAAAGATTTTTTAAATATCTGACAGGTTAACTAAGAGCACAGCTTTCATATTCACTTACTAACTTTTTCTCTGTTGGAACGAGCTCATAAATTCGATAGAAGATTCTGAATCTCCTGCGTTGAAGTTTTTTGTCGGTTATTAATATTGCAAGGGAAGTATTGCATTTTGACCGTGTAAGTATTACATTTTGACCGCGTAGGTATTGCAGTTTTATATGAAACAGCAGATTTTTTTCTTGATAAAATACGCAAAATGTTAACGCTGGTGTAGAATCATGGTTACAGTTCAGGCTGAATCCATGGTTACAGTTTGCATGTCGATTGAGAGGAGCTTGTGGTCATTAATAATAGCCGCACGGGGACGATCGATCAGGTTAAGCAACGCTTATCGCGGTTGGTCCGTGGATGGATGACCATCTTTACATACCAAGATCCTTCTGTGCCTCGGAAAGCACGCTAAGCCGTTGTTTCCGGCTGTAATTCGTGGATCTTTGACATTCGTTACGGGTCGACAGAAGCCCGAAAGTCTGACAACCAGTCTTACCAAGAGGCATCAATATAACCCAGTAACTGGGTTGCGTAGGTCAGATAAGCGGTCGCTCCATGTAAAATACTGGTATTTAGCTGCATCCGGTTAGACTGGAACCCGACCCCAACATAGTTGGGAAAAGGCAGGTAGATGAGTTTGCGCGTTGATGTCCCTGCTTCCCTGTGAAACATGAAACTTAGGGATAACATAGCTGGCGAAAATTCTTTAATGAAGGTGTCACATACACCACTAACTGTTTAATGTAGATGTCACATACACCATTAACTCTTTAATGTAGGTATCACATACACCACTAACTCTTTAATGTAGGTATCACATACACCACTAACTCTTTAATGTAGGTGTCACATACACCACTAACTCTTCAATGTAGGTATCACATACACCACTAACTCTTTAATGTAGGTGTCACATACACCACTAACTCTTCAATGTAGGTATCACATACACCACTAACTCTTTAATGTAGGTATCACATACACCACTAACTCTTTAATAAACACTGGCATGATGTTATCTTACTACGATCAACTCTTAAATAGTCATCCTTACGGTTACGTACAAAATCATCATCATGCAACTCAATTTTGTACGGCGGTACGGAACCCTTTGTGTGCGAGTCCGATTAACAGTTTGCCATTTTTAACCCCCGACGCAAAAACGACGGGGTGATATAAGTTTGACGTGTCTGTGTGTGTGTCTGTCTTAGGCAACGTAGCTCCCGAACGGATGAACTGATTTTGATTTTGTTTTTTTTTTTATTGAAAGGTGTATTAGTCGGGAGTGTTCTTAGACATGTTTCATCAAAATCGGCTCAGCCGTTTGAAGATTATCAGCCCTTTTCTGGTTAATGAAGGGATTTGAGCATCTTCCACGGGTCTGATCAACTCGAAATTTGGTATTCTATTACTTCAATGATATTAAACGAACAAAGTAACCTTGAAATGATGCTGGAGCAACACTTGGAATTTCCAGGATGCCCAAGTTACTCACCAACAAACAGCAAAAGTATCGTGTTTGGGCTCATTGAAAAGGTCTCAATGAATAGATTATAGATAAATAGTGATCAGGACGAGGAATGAGGATAAAATAAAAATTAAATTAAAACGCCAAACAGAGGCCTAGCATTTTCATTAGCCGTCCCCCGACTTGACAATGCCTTGATCAAAATATTACCTTCATCTTAAAAGGCCTATAAATATTATTATTTTTACTTTTTAGAGTTTTTGTTAGGGTCGGGGGTTTTTTAAATTTTAAATTTTTTTTTTTCATTAGAAGCTTTGTTTAACTTCACTTGTATGTCGTGGAATTTTGAAATCGATATATCAGTCACTTCCACTGAAGCTATCGGGATAACATTTGGAACACACGTTTGGTTCTCGTGACAATGCACAACAATTTTTATTTTTCCATGAAATGAACGCCATTGTTGATTCTTTAAAAACTGTCAGAGATGCCTACGTGAACAATACAATATTTCACCACGTTATATTAAATACAGCTCACCCCTTTAGAAATTCAAGAATATATATTTATGTACTGTTCACATCTTCAACCCGAGATTCATGGTTCACATAAAATCTCGTGTTTTATTACACATAGAAATGCGATCGCGCCGGTTTTATACCAGAATCATACTATAATGTGGTTGAAAGGCGGAAAAGGGAAGGTACTACAAAATAGCATAGGTACCATAAAATAGTATAGGTATTACAAAATAGTACAGGTACCATAAAATAGTATCGGTACTACAAAATAGTATAGGTAATACAAAATAGTATAGGTATTACAAAATAGTATAGGTATTACAAAATAGTATAGGTAATACAAAATAGTATAGGTAATTCAAAATAGTATAGGTACCATAAAATAGTATAGGTACCATAAAATAGTATAGGTATTACAAAATAGTACAGGTACCATACAATAGTATAGGTATTACAAAATAGTACAGGTAATACAAAATAGTATAGGTAATTCAAAATAGTATAGGTACCATAAAATAGTATAGGTATTACAAAATAGTACAGGTACCATAAAATAGTATCGGTACTACAAAATAGTATAGGTAATACAAAATAGTATAGGTATTACAAAATAGTATAGGTATTACAAAATAGTATAGGTATTACAAAATAGTATAGGTAATACAAAATAGTATAGGTAATTCAAAATAGTATAGGTACCATAAAATAGTATAGGTATTACAAAATAGTACAGGTAATACAAAATAGTATAGGTAATACAAAATAGTATAGGTATTACAAAATAGTATAGGTACCATAAAATAGTATCGGTTCTACAAAATAGTATAGGTAATACAAAATAGTATAGGTATTACAAAATAGTATAGGTATTACAAAATAGTATAGGTAATACAAAATAGTATAGGTAATTCAAAATAGTATAGGTACCATAAAATAGTATAGGTATTACAAAATAGTACAGGTACCATAAAATAGTATAGGTATTACAAAATAGTACAGGTAATACAAAATAGTATAGGTATTACAAAATAGTATAGGTATTACAAAATAGTATAGGTAATACAAAATAGTATAGGTAATTCAAAATAGTATAGGTACCATAAAATAGTATAGGTAATACAAAATAGTACAGGTACCATAAAATAGTATAGGTATTACAAAATAGTATAGGTATTACAAAATAGTACAGGTACCATAAAATAGTATCGGTACTACAAAATAGTATAGGTAATACAGAATAGTATAGGTAATACAAAATAGTATAGGTATTACAAAATAGTATAGGTACCATACAATAGTATAGGTACTACCAAATAGAATAGGTACTACAAAACCATCATCTGCCACTACGTTGGGGTCGGCTTCCAGTCGAACCGTATGCAGCTGAGTAGGTACCAGTAGTGTTTTAAATGAGCCTCGGAAAGAAAGCTAAGCCGATGGTCCCGGCTGGCAAAGATTTTAGCTGACTGTACTGACTGATTATTAGACTTTCGGGCTTCTGCAAAACTTTGACAGCCAGTCTTACCAAGAGGTATCGTTACCCAGTAAATAGGAAATACCCATGTATAAAATACTAGAATTCAGCTGCATTCGGTTAAACTGGAAGCCAACCCTGATATAGTAGGGAGCACGCAGGCGAATGATGATAGACTTAAACTTATTTGACGAAGTGTGGGTGTCATAGAGTTTTCTTTTTTTTTATGGGTGGGAAATCATCAAATAACTTCTCCCGCTCTGGGTGGAGCAGGAGGGCGTGTCAGACTTTTACTGACTAAAACCCACCCGTGTTCCTTCAGTAGCCCTTAAGCCAGGGGCTGTGGTGTCTCTTTCGAACAAACCCGCACCCCTGGCAGGCATCGACCCTTGCGGGTCCCATCACTTTTTGTGCTGACATCTCTTTGAGGCGCGCGTGGAACACAACGCGCCGTCGACTTGGGCTTGGTCCTTACCGGACAGCGAGCTACCCATTACTCGCCGTCCGCAAGCCCATGCCTACGGTGGCCGGAAATCGGCCTGGGATTCCCGACGCCCAGGGCGTCTCCGTATCCTGCGGCGGCTGGGGTCGCGAGGGCGCATATGCTGCCTCTCCCTCACGTGCGCCGCCTCCCTCTTCGCGAGCATTACTGCTTCGCTGAAGGAGGTGACGGCTCCCCATGCTCTCTCGCTCCGTACCATGGCTTGGACCAGGGCCGGACGCGAGAGATCGCCGCCGCCGATCGCCTCCACGAGGACACGGCGGTGCTCCGCCCAAGCAGGGCAGACCGCCACCGTGTGCTCCACCGTGTCCTCAGGGCGATCTTCGCAGTGGAAACACCCGGGCGTTTCCTCCCGCCCTATCCGAAACAGGAACCTCCCGAAACAACCGTGTCCGGTGAGGACCTGCGTCAGGCGGAAGGTGAGGACGCCATGTTGCCTCTCAAACCACTCCTCAAAGAGGGGACTTACCGCCGCAGGTGTCATATAGTTGGATCTTATTTTTTAATCGATGAAAACAAAGAAGGAACTTCTCAAGTTAACCCGTATATTTTTTATTCTTTATGGAACACTACGCATAACTTTTTACTGAATAGTCCGATTTTGAAAATTATTGGAGTGAAAACTTCTTTAAGCGCGTTGAGCACTTTTTGGGTGAACAAAAATCATGGAACTCGCGTCATCGTCACCGAATGATATCCATGAGCTATATGTATAGTGTTTATATATGGGTGAATGAGCACACGGATGAGTCGCGCGTTGATGTCTTTTGGAAAAGTCCCTTTCTTTCATTACGAAATTCTAATTCTTTTATCCCTTTCTTTCCCTTTGAATTTTAATCGTAAAAACTATGTGCTGATGATACCTGTAATGGCTGAAGTCGATCGCTCGTTTATCATTTTTACCGAGAGCAATCAGGACCCAAGGACCCAATGTGAAATCCTGTATTGACGATAAAAAAATACACACGTAATTGTTCAAGTTTTCATTTCAGTCAGCACTCCCGGAGTGCCACTGTTTTTTTTTTTTACTTTCCTGGAAGGGGTAGTAGTTTCGTAATTAGTCCCATTTGAAACTGAAAATCCACCGCTGAGTGTAGAAAAAGATTATCCCAATTTAATTCTGAATTAATCTAGCTCCGTGAAAACAAGATAAAATGCAACTACTACATATACACTTTAAACAACACTTAACTGGAATTCTCTCACGAAATGTCAAAGGTCTGCATTCACCGGATTTCAATGCGGACGTGATGCCCATCCAATCCAATATAGCAGTGAGTTTTAAACCTTTTTAGCTTTGTGCCCGTTCCATTGATTTCAGCGAGAATAGAGTCGTGTGTGATCGGTGCTTATCGGGAATATTACGAAAATAATTTGAACGTATTCAGTGGTAATGGGTAGAAATATGTGTTACTAATTGATTTTTTGTAACTAATTGTTTTTTTTTTGTGAAAATTTATTTAGGCGCGTTGGGCAGTTTTTGAGATGGGAAAAAGCAATTGAACTCGCGACACTGTTACCGTTATCAACACCTCTGTGTCTATGTATGTACATATATTGTGTATATATATGTACATACACATGCCTGTTGGCATTTTTTGGAGATGGGAAAAACGATTGAAATCACGACACTGTTACCGTTACCGTTACCGACACCTCTGTACCTACGAATTTGAAGCGAAAAGTTGTTTTGACGCGTTGGGCATTGTTTTAGAATTGTTCAAGTTTTCATTTCTGTGGGCCCGGAGTACCACTGTTTTTTTTTTACGATATGTATGACCTATTTTTCGACTCCGTATGTGTTACTCTTCTGGCAGATAATTTCTTTCAAATTCTGTAACATTGTTTAATATTGAAACACTCGCCTGAATTCTCTGAAGTCATGAGAACAATGCTTTGAATAAATATTTCCAATTTTAAAGTTCTTGATGAGACCACGGTGTAGTATAAAAGAAGATGTAGTGACAAAAATTTAGAGGAGTGTGGAGGTTTGGTCATGTTGAGAGTATGAATGAAGGGCGACTAACAAAAGGTATACATATTGCCATCGTGGTGAAAGGATTAGCCAATCGACAGAAGTCGATTGGATAATCTGCGCGGCACCTCCCCACAGACAATGGTTTACCTCCCATCCTGCGCCGCATGCCCTGTTACTTGTGCATTTGACGATCTTATGAATGCGTCGGAGAGCGGAGTTCGCGTAGCCGAATTTTGGGCCAAAGATGTTTTTTTTTTTGGCATCTATACGCTAAGAAGAAGAACAAAAGGTATTTACAAGGCAGGTGTGAGTGGAAACGCCGGGAGGGGGCATCTTAGGAGGACATAATCCTTATTGTTGATGTTCTTCAGAATGGTCATGTCCGTAGTACTCGCAACCGGCCAGCGCATATGATTAGATGCATGGACGTAAACGAGGCAAAAGCAGTCTGTACGTTCTGTAGTTTCTACCAATCCTCAAGGGAAAGAGGCGTGAATGTATGTATGTGTGTATGTTTGCATAAAGTTCGTCACAGACGTCACGGCAGTTATTACGATAGACCTATTCAATACATTCAGGTTTTAGGAAGAGTGTTATTTGTCAATAAATATGCAGCTAATTAAGTTTTGGATGAGTGTGTTTTATTATACTTAATAAATGTGTTTTGTTAAAATTGTAATCACGCATTTTGAAAAAGCGCCCGCGAACTATGAATTCTGACCATATTTGTGTTTTTTTTTTAATTCTACAAGTAATTTTTTTGTCAAACCGGATTCTGATTGTTAGCATCTCGAAGTAAATAAATATAAAACAAAACAGCTAGACAAACATTATGTTGAAAAACACACAAACTGAAAAATAAAATAAACTCCCAACTATTTCTCTTATTGCAAGTATTTTACAAACTAAGTACACAAAGACCAGTTAAATTCCAAACAGTTAGCGTTCTACAGAAATATCCGGAAAACTATTTAATTTTATACCAAACTGCCGACTACGTAGTTTTGTAATAACTACCACCGCGTTCCCAAACTTGTGGTCGGCTTCCAGTCTTACCAACACAGCTATTCACAACCGTTCGCAACGCCGAATGGAACATATTTTTTTTTCAAAAGCGTGTGAAGATGAAAGTGTTTGACCAGTGCGTGTTGCCAGTTGATGATCTATAGCTTGAAATCTGAAACGTTGTCGTTCACAATGGGCCTTATCAGAAGGCTAAAAGTCACCCAAAAGGCAATGGAGCGGGTTATTCTTGGAGTTTACCTACGAGATCGAATCAGAAATGAGGAGATCCGCAGGAGAACTAATGTAACCGAAATAGCCCAAAGAATTGCCAAACTTAAGTGGCAGTGGGCAGTCATATTGCTCGCAGAACAGATGGCCGGACTCCCACAAGCTGGACCGATGACCTGGTAAAGGCCACAGAAATCCGCTAGATGCGGGAACCACAGAGTCGGTCAAAGTGGCCGTGCTTGGGGGAGGTTTATGTCCAGCAGTGGATGTGTATCGGCTGAAATGATGACGTGATGACCTTTTCGGGATATTCTGGCGTGATGTTGTACAAAATATTAAACAAACATATTTATTGTGTAATAAAATGTTTACTTATCCAAAAAACCTATTTCTGGTTTTGTTGTAATGTTCAATGAGATATTTAAATATGGCTGTGCTTGTAAAATAGACTAAATTGGTGCCGACAGTGTGGTGACACTAGTTTGTTAGTGTTGTGCTGCTCCAGTGTCGATGTATCGATAAAGTGACATAATTTTAACAGTTTTGTGTGTGATACATTAGCAGACTTTATAAATTAACTTCATAGAAATAGTTACTTGGAGTTCACAAAGAGGAATTTCTACGGTACACTATACAGTAGACTCAGAAGACCACTGACTAGAAACAGTCATTCTAATACTCTATTTTAAGCCGGCTTCAAAAATAGGTTTTTAGAGGTGGTCCCATATAAATGAGTACCTCTGCTTGGGTAGTTTTTGCGTTAACTTCAGTACTTAATACGTATTTAATCCTCTTTTTGTACCTTCATACTGTTCTAATAGTTTTTGTCCCTGTTATTTTTGTACTGACGCCAAGCTATTCGAATCTGTCAAAGAGATTTTCATCTTTATAACATAAGCATAAGGTTCATGTTCAATTGGGAAAATTTGACAGTTTGGGGTAGCTTGATGTGCTGGCGCCTGTACATAACAAATAGTAGTAGCCCAGTGGTAACGGTCACGAGGTGTGTAGGTCGTAAGTTCGAACCCAGACTGAAGTTTTACTTCGTGTAGTTAATTTCATCACCACCGTTCTCAAAACGGTGAAGAAAAACAACGTGAGGAAACCGGCATGTCTTAGAACCAAAAATTCGAAGACATGTGACAACGACCAACCCGCACCGGGCTCGCGTGGTGAATTACGGCCCACTTCAAAGTCAAAATCAAAGTCAAAGCACAATTAGCAATTAGGCACTAAAAGGCACTTTTCAACGTCAAAATTTACATTAAAATAGAATTGATTCTAGTCGCCCCTTCCAAATTGTAGTTTGGTATGCAGAAGAATGGGCAAGAAACTCCACAGTTACTCTCCATTCTCTCGCACCGTGGAGGCCTGCGACCCAGCAGAGGGAACATTAGGCAGATTTTGTATTACGTATGGTTGTTTTTTTGCTCAGCAACCAGCCTGCTTGACCGACTACAGCGACTCCAAACTTCCAAACAACTTCAATAACAAAACTATCGATACCGCCCCAACACTATGACCGCTGGCATTTTTCCTGCCGCTATAAAGTCTCCCGGCACATTTGAGTGCAATAAAATTAAAATAATGATCGTTGTACGCTTTGCGCTACACTATGGCTGCACTGGCTGGGTATCTGGATGTTTTTAATTTTATTGTAACCGTAACGTGGCGGTTTTTTGTTATTTTTGTTTTAGGTAGGGAACTGTCTTATGCATTCAAACTTTAAAAAAAACTGGCCAAGTGCGAGTCGGACTCGCACATGAAGGGTTAGGGTGTTACCACACCAATCGATCGATAGTCGATCGATGCCATCGATCGATGGTAGAATGGATTAGTCGACGTCGATCGATAGTTTCTACCACACCAATCGATCGATAGCCGATAGATGCCATCGGTTGATGGTAGAATGGATTGGTCGACGTCGATCGATAGTTTCTACCACACCAATCGATCGATAGCCGATAGATGCCATCGGTTGATGGTAGAATGGATTGGTCGACGTCGATCGATAGTTTCTACTAGACCAATCGATCGATAGTCGATCGACGATATCGACGTTAGCCGACCGGTATCCGTCGATCAATTAAAGCTACCACACCAATCGATCAACGTCGACCGATATCGATCGATGGCATCGATCGACTATCGATCGATTGGTGTGGTAACACCCTTACGTACCACCGTACAATATTTAACACTATTGCTGACGACAGACGTCCTGTCTTAACTATGAATATTGAATTCGCATTGGTGTAATATTGGTGTAAAAAGTTAATATGGTCGTTGAGTTTTCTTACATTTTCGAATGTTACTCGCAACTTCCTATTTTTTTTTTCTTACTTATGAACCGTCTCCTGACAATAACAAACACAACAAAAAACGAATTAGCGAAATTGGTCCAGCCGTTAACGTGTGGTGCCGTGACCAAGGGAACCGTCTCATGTTACTCCGGAATAATACAGCTTTCCATAGATGACATATTTTTTAAATCGGTTTAGTTGTTGTTAAGTTCGTTCATTACAAAGAATTTCACAAACAATCAAATCTTTACTCTTTATATTGTAATTATATAGTACTAGCTTTTGCCTGCGTCTTCGCTCGAGTGAACGTCGGTTATCACATAAAAAAGTAGGTTCAGCGGTTTAGGCGTGAAAGCGTAACAGACAGACAGAATGACATAGTCACTTTCGCATTCATAATATTACAGTAGTGATAGATTTAAGCACACAAATGTATGGAGGCGGACTTAATGCCATCGACATTTCCTACCAGTCAACCATATTTTCGTTCAAAGTTTTAAGTCAACAGTTTGACAAACAATAATACGATATTCTAGGCCTTAGTAATTAACTAGACAGACTGAATGTCACGCAAATTGATGGATAGAGTTATTTGTCTTATTTGATCGATCGCTTCACTAAATGTCATGGACAATAACACGTACAACATGGCCCTTGTTGTGACACATCCGACATTTACTACAGGTTTAAAACCCACAAATAAAGTTCAGCAGGCTTAGGCACGAGAACCGTAGACAAGCGTTTTTTCGTCGGAAGAGATGTAGACGAGATAAAAATGACGTTTCCGAATAGATAGACTGTTTATTTATTTATAAAAAAATCACAGCCACATCACATACATTCAACTTATGCTAGAAATAATGGTGGCGCTGGGGCTAATTTAGTGGACTGTATTTTTTGTGGTGCGGTGCAAATGATTGACAGACGCTTGAAGACAGGTAATTCGAGTTGCTTGGAGTTCTGGACGATAGAATACAACCCGATTATAAAGGGATGCACAAACCTTTACGGGAGACACGTGCTTTCGCCGTCTTCGCCGATGCACCAGTTCATCCAGGTTCAGGGGCAGCTGAGCTTCCAGTTACTGTCCTCACACGTTACACAAACACAAGCTGTCAATTATGTCTTATTACACACTTATCAATAGTTTTAGCGGAGCTGACTATCCGCCATGCGTTAGCGGAGCGGTTCAGTTCGGAAGTAACGTTCTTCGCGAAAAATGGCGGAGTGAATGCATTCATTCAGTCCTTCATACACACGAGGTATGTGCGGGAAAAGGGAGTGAAGGTTCTAGGAACGAATGTCAATCATATTAGAATGTTGGCGCAACCAAATAATCTTAATAAATAAAGATCAGAATATCTTGCTGCCTTGAAAAACTAAACTAAACAATAATTATACTAAACTAAAATTAACTACAGTACGCACACACCCAAAACCAATAAAAACAGTTAAGAAATACAAATAAAAACTATAAAAAAGAGAAACAATAAAAATTAAATATAATTGAGATTAAGAAAAACTTGGTAAGGATGGCGTGATATTCTTTCTGAGTCCCGGAAGCTTGTCGCTAGAATATATCCAAGTCCGGGGTGTTTAATACAGTATTGTTGCATTCATTGCTCATTCGTACGAGTACAACTGGAGACTGTAAACCTAGATTGGTTGGATGGATTAGTGGACAGTTGACAGTTTTACACCGAGAAATGTAGACAAGCGATTTCTATTCTACAGTAGAGTAGAAATAGAAAGCGTCATGATATGCCTGCAATTTTTCGCTAGAATTGTTATTCTATGATCAACTTCATTTACAGTAGCTACATAGTAGTAGTATATTTATATATTTGTTTAATGGTGTATGATATCAAGGCCAGGGAAGCTCGTGAAGTTCAAAAGTTCTTCAGTTTTTTGCAATTTTCAGGTCACTATCACTTGTATGTTGAACAAAATATGATACGCAACTGTAATAAATATGCCTTTACATAATTATAATCATTAAAATCATCAATATAACCTTATAAGCTCATTTAATCATAATTAATGACTATTTCTGGAAAAGCTATTCATTATTTCAGCCAAAAGACGTCCACTGCTGGACATAGGTCTCCCCCAGGCTCCTCCACTTCGACCGGTCTTGTGCTTCCCACATCCAGCGGATACCCGCGGCCTTCACAAGGTCATCGGTCCACCTTGTGGGAGGCCTTCCCACTCTACGTCTTCCAGTACGCGGTCACCACTCCAGAACCTTTCGGCCCCATCGGCCATCTGTTCTGCGAGCAATGTGCCCTGCCCACTGCCACTTAAGTTAGGCAATTCTTCGGGCTATGTCGGTTGCCTTGGTTCTCCTGGGCATCTCTTCATTTCTGATTCGATCACGTAGAAAATACTTTGGAATGAAGGCAGGGGATAATGTTAGATAAGTCAGTGGTTTCTTTGACACACATAATAATAATATGCATTTGAATTCACAGTTTTGTGGTAAGTTTTGTCTGTTGAGCTTTTCCCCAACCATGTTGTGGTCGGCTTCCAGTCTGAACAGATGCAGTCGAATATTATTATTTAACATTTCTAATGCCTAATGTATATTCTAGTTATTAGAGTTTTGGGTCTAGCGGCCGTAAGTGCAACTACTCGGTCCTGAGGGTTTCGCTCTACCGTCCGTCAACGAAAATACGGGCCCGTTCGAAACTAAGGAGTAAACGCTACTGTCGATTGATTTATTGAGCCATCATATACATTATCAGTCGCTTTCCATCAGATCCCCAATTCTGTATCGTTATAATGATTTCCCGCGGAATCTTACTACGTTCAAACTACGTCAATATAGATTTTTTAGAAATCAATGTAACGGTAAGGAATTGATATGTCATATTTTGTATGTTCCAAGACAATTTGTCGATATTTTTAATACGATATTAGAAGAATTCGTGTGTGATAGATGTGGTCGTCGATGAATTCAGGCCCAGGTGTGATCGAGGTCAAGAACCATTTAGTAACAAAAAATAAAAATATCGGATTCATGAGTTTCGAACAGAATCATAGACAATATAATGTGAACGAATGACGCGCAACGATAGAGTTGAGCTATCGTATTTACCGAACCATTACATAGTAACTAATTTGTTGTCCATAAAATGACATAACCGTCAAAACAAGTGTTAAGTTCAACTTTTCCGACGGACAAAAACATATCGGCGGTAAGCACAGCTGTCAAATCGTGCTATCATCCAATCATAGTTCGGGCTCCGAACTAATCTTATGTCCGTAGATGATACGAAGTAGGAAAAGCCCGTAACTAAGGCCGAAACTACGGATTCCAAGCTTAGACAGTAGATCCACTGAATTCGATCAACAGGTCGGACAAAGTATTTTTGAATTTTGTCCACCAGGTTTTTTTTTTAAGTAGTAGCTAGGAGTTGTGCTCGTATTAGTGCAATAAGCTCGCTCCTTAATACATGGGAGATAACATAACTGGCGCAATATAGTTGTACTGTATATGGAGTAATATACGTCTATCTACCTTTTCAAGAAATAACATGCGTTTGAAAAACCTATATTTAAAGCCCTGGTAATTTTGAATGTTCTCGTCGTATTGTCGTTATGAGCGATAATAGTTCTTACTCTAATCCGATACGGGTTAAAATCTGTTGTAATTAATTCGAATAATAAATGAGGAAGCATTGTCGTAAAAATACAAATAAAATCGTATAAAATTAGATATTGACTATTTGATAATAAATAATCCATCACTGGATGCAGTTTGGCATTTAGAATTTTATAATATATTTTTAATTATAATAATAATTGTTTCGGCGACCTCTTCGGAGAAACCGAAGGTTTTGTTTGTGCGATTATGGATGAAGTTATCATGACGAACAACTACCGGAAATACATTGTCAAGGATGGTACGGTTGACATCTGTCGGGCATGCCACCGTCCCGGTGAATCAATCCGACATATAGTTTCCGGTTGTTCTCGTCTTGCTAACGGCGAGTATTTGCACAGACACAATCTAGTAGCTAGGATTATCCACCAACAACTTGCTTTGCAGTACAACCTTGTGGAGTCTGAAGTACCATACTACAGGTATGTGCCCGACCTAGTTCTCGAGAATGGTCACGCCACATTGTATTGGGATCGATCTATCATCACTGACAGGACTATTGTAGCCAATAAGCCTGATATTGTGGTGATAGATCGACGAGAACGTCGTGCAATGACTGTTGATATTGCTGTCCCCCATGACGAGAATCTCGTGAAAGCTGAGCAAGATAAGAAAATCAAATATCTTGACTTAGCTCACGAGGTTGCGGACATATGGGACGTGGACTCAGCAATCATTGTACCGATAATCATAACAGTAAATGGCCAAGTAGCGAAGAGCCTCGACCAACATCTCAGGAGGCTCTCATTGCGCGGCTGGAGCAAGGGCTTGATTCAGAAAGCAGTACTCCTAGACACGGCACGCATAGTCAGGAGGTTCCTTTCTCTAGAGCCCTGACCACCGACATCTTGGACCCTGCTCTTGATGCCGATGGGCCACTATTTTTTATATTTTTAAATGTTTTTTTAATGATTTTTGTAAAAATATTTAAAAATATACTAAATAAGTATAAAAATTGTTATTGAAGGGATGAACTGATTTATAGATAATTAAGAGGTGACTTTGATGATTTTTTTGATGCATTAAAGTATGTTTAATTATGTTTTGAGATCCATCACTGTACGCAAAAAAGACTTAAAAATATCAAATATTTTTTTGCTTTCAAAATTATTGACGGTTAAAGAGATACACTGGTTAAATAAAAACTTTTTAGTAAAAAATTAAACCGCCGAAAAACCGAAAAGTAAAAAATAATAAACCTGCTTTGTCCAACCCCAATAACTAAGTTCGGAAGGCGGTGACATATAATTAAATAGGTACATATCAAAAGTCACCGCCTTCCGAACTTAGTTATTGGGGTTGGACAATGCAGGTTTATTATTTTTTACTTTTCGGTTTTTCGGTGGTTTAATTTTTTATTAAAAAGTTTTTATTTTATAATTTTTTGTTTTGGTAGTTAAATTTTTTGCGATAGGACACACCATTTTCGAGATATAAGCAAATGAAAATAAAAAAATACAGTACTATTTTTGCACCAGAAGTCGAGGTGTCGGTGTGAATTTTAGTTCTTGACAACTAATTTTATTTAAAAAAAAAATTGATTAAAAATAGTCAGATTTAGTAAGACAACCAAAATTTTAGGTTGAATAGAAAAATAAAATTGACAACAACAGAATAGCAAAATCGCCATTTTCACTAAACTAATAACTCAGTACAATCTTAGTGCTGTCAAACTAAAATATAGTTAAGTTGTGTCACTTTATTCAATTTCAGAATGGTAAATCCTCGTTTGACAGGAATAAACAAAATTTTTGTGATTTTTAGTCTAGATTAGAGAATTTTGCGACAACAGAATCGGCACCAATGTAAATCAAAAATTAAACATGGGATAGTTTTTCTTATTATTAATATTGTCTGTACGGAAACAGAATACTAAAATAAAAAGCTATTGAAAAGTTATGAGCCAACAAAGATTCGTTTTTCTTGCTAATTAAACCTAACTTTGGGCGTGTTTAAGTAATAAAAGAAGTTTAAAATCTCCAAAACCAAGTCGGTACCGACGAAGCACAAATATAAAAAAGTTCATTAAACTTTATTGGTAATTGATTTATGCAGTGGTTTTTTCGTAAAGCCTGATCTTCCGAAGGACTTTTCTTAATTTTTTACGCGCCTGTTTTACTATAAATGATCCTGCTGCTCACTCAACAATGTTGTGCGTGTAGACTAGCATCTAACTGCTCATCACGGGTACTACCTCTGTCAGACACGAAGCCTGGTAAGACAGCGTGCTTTTTAGCCAGGCCCACCAGTGATTTCGAGCCCGCGACTAGGTTCCCCTTAATTGTGAACTTACAAGCGGTGCAGTTTTCCAGCAAATTTGTTGAAAAATCTTTAGTTCTATGATACCAAGTGAAGACTATATATTCTTATATGTAGTTTATTTATAAATCAAACATAGCCGACTCACAGTCAGTGGATATATAGATAATAAAAAAAACTCTTCGCTACAAATGCATAGAGTCTATAACTTATTTTCATACGCTGCTAGGGTTGGCACGCGGTTGGTTTTGCCGACACTCTTTCAGATTATTTTATAGGAAGATACAATTTACCTAATAGCGCCCGGTTTATTAATTAAGCTAGGTTATCAAGAAATCTTTATACAGCTATGCTTTAAATTCTACAATAGAATACGAATGTGACTGGAGGTGGTTTACTAAAATAGTTGACTAATTTGTTAATCAACTATTTTAGTAAACCACCTCCAGTTACATTCGTATTCTATTGTAGAATTTGTACACCCTAGTGTACAATAAACAATAGTACGATTCAAAGAGGTAAAATGTATTTATTTGTTTGTAAGTTTTGTATATAGGGGGCAATCGTTCATTTATTTATTTAACCATTTAACTGGCTGCGTTGAGGGAGTTTCGATAGGGCACGTCACCGACATGCTAATGTGATGTGATGTTTTATTTCCCAAAAAAAATCTTCTGTCGGCAATCCTGGACTATTTATTTTTGAAACGAGGTTCTTCTACATCGCTTGCAGAGTAAAATTGCAGAAATCGTCACGTAACGCTTTTTTGTTACGTTACGATTTCTACAATTTGCGAGAAAATGCAACTTTTCATTATATAAGCATATAAGAAAGGACAGAGAGATGGAGTGTTAATCGTTTTCGAGGGTGCAAAGTAAAGTGTAATTATTCTAGAGACTGACTAAACGACGTTTTTCTCGGAGATGAAAAAAAGCGTAAAGAACTTCTTTTCAGACGGGGATGCCAGTGTCCCCATAAGTTTTTTTTAGTGCCATTTCACGAAGCTTTCTTCACACTTTTCTTTCCATTATTTTTACACTTTTCGCAATCACGATTTGAAAACAAATAATTTACCTAAATGATCGCGTGCCAACCCTACTCTCCCTTCGTCCGCTCACAGACCGAAAAAGAAAAAAGTTTTTAATGTGACAATTTTACCTCGAAACGAAAGATAAAAGATGTATTTATATAAAGATAAAAGATATCTGAACAAAAAGTTTGACCGGCCCTAAAGATAAGGGTTTTAAATGGAGGGTACTTGTGTTATTTTGTTTTTAAGTAATGTTTCATGTTTTTGAAGGTATTTGGAAAAGCTTTTTTGGGAAAACAGAGTACTTACAGTTATGGAATTGTTTTATTTAGGTACTAATTGGAATTGGAATTTCTGGAATAGTTGGCACTTGACACAATACTTTTGATAGTGGAAATTCTAATTAGCTTAAAATATGTCTGTTGTCTTTTTAAATAATTTTATCTACTGAGTTTTCTAACCATAATAGACATGAGTCTAGTATGAAAAGATTATGGTTGGCATACATTTGTAAGAAAAAAAAAACATTGGTAGTCATATTGGAAAATGCGGCTTAAGTGAAAACTTAAAACTATGAAATAACAGTGGGCTACTTCCATAGTGATGAATCACTGATTATTTGACATGCATTTTGAATGACCTTTGATATTTTTATTATTAAACTGTCACCCTCCTGCTCCACCCAGAGCGGGAAAAGTTATTTGATGATAAAAAAACTCTTGCTAAAATTTGACATTCATGTATTGTTGTGACTTTTATTTTCCTTTAATGTTTTTTAAATGATAACATTTTTTTATGTAAAATCAATAATAATAATACACAAGTATATGGTTTGATTGCCCATGTAACGGTAGTATATGGAGGACACATAAAATAAAACAACTAGGTATGTACTAATTAGGTACCTTCCCAAGTTTGCGAATTTTGTTTTTTTTTTTTTCAAATTAATCGTAGTATCATAAGTTAAAGTTTGTTTATTTGTTAATTATGATAAATTAGCTTTATCGTGTGGTGCCGGACGTAAAAGAATAGCACCATCCCATTTCTTCCCGCGGATGTCGTAGAAGGCGACTAAAGGACTTACTAAAGAATGGGCAGCAGCGTTCTCTATGCATTTACCACCATACTGCGATCGCCAACCCACCTGCCAAGCGTGGCGATTATGGCAAAACCTCCATTTTTTGAGGAGGCTTATGTCCAGCAGAGGACGTCTATCGATTGAAAATAAATAAATTATGACTAGCTTTTGCGTGGATTTTTTATTTTATTTCTGTATGGCATCTCGCAGTTGACTTTGAGAGGCGTTTTTAGTTAGACTAAAAGCCTCCAGCCAGGGCATGAAACCTACTTAACCTAAAGCGACTGCACGCTGAGGGCACCCCCTGTGGGGTACGAATCTCGGCTCAGGGCGTCACTGGCGGGGGGGGCAGCTAGTGGGGACAGGCTGGATCAAGATATTTTCATGATTATTAGCATTCGGGGAATTTAACTCTACTGGCTCAGCTGCGGCTCAGGTCTCATCGTTACTCAGGGGTCTTCGCGAGGCGCGAGGACCTCGGCGGCGAGGTTGGAAGGACCGTCGTTTGTGTTTGTGTGCTGTTATGTACTGGTGGCCCTATTCTTTTCTTGGAGAACAGTAATGGGGTCATCTGGGTCGGAAAGGACATGTCTCGGCCGGCGGATTCTATTGATTCTACTGGGGACATAACTAGCGGCCTTCGCAATCAAGGGATTGCGATGTATCTCGGCTTTATCGAAGAAACGCTTCGAGTTGCGTTTCAGAAATTGAGCAATAGTGGACAGTCTCAGATCGAGATGGAGGATCTCGTTCCGAACGTACCATAGGGAGCCTGTGGCGTGGCGAATGAAACGGTTTTGGAGGGTCTACATCCTATGGATGGATCGGGGTTGTTTTGCGTGGTGATTGGGGTATTATATACATTTAAACCTTCCTCTTGAGTCACTCTGTCTGATGAAAACCGCATTAATATCCGTTGCGTAGTTTAAAAGATCCAAGCGTACAAACACGAAAAGCGACTTTGTTTTATACTTTATAGAGAAGATGTGCTTTCACTGCTGGCCAAGTCCAATAACTCAAACTCATAGCTACAGATTACTATAAACATTAACATAATAATACAAATACTTCGACGCCTAAGTGTCCTTTTGTTTTTGTATTTATTTGTTTAGTTAGTTAGTTTACATTTTTTGTCCAAATAGCAAATGAAGTAGGTATTTCTGCAACGTCTGTAATTAAAAAAAAAATGCTTAGTAATATGTCGTATGTATGTATGTACGCCTAAAGAAGTTTTCAATTCAAAAATAAGAATAGTCAAATAATCAGTGACATTATGTCATCATCATCATTTCAGCCGATAGACGTCCACTGCTGGACATAGGCCTCCCCCAGGCTCCTCCACTTCGACCGGTCTTGTGCTTCCCAGCGGATACCCGCGGTCTTCGCAAGGTCATCGGTCCACCTTGTGGGAGGCCTTCCCACTCTACGTCTTCCGGTACGCGGTCGCCACTCCAGAAATATTCTACTCCATGTATCATATATTACTCCATGTATTCTTTCTTTTCTTACTCCATGTATCATATATTATTTCAATAATCAAAATAAAAAAATCAACAATACACGCCAGGAATCTTATTTTCGGCAACTGCCGGAGATAAGCTTCTCACAATATTTTTAAAAGCATTATCCCATTTGTATGGTAAGTGTTCCGTGCATTTTGTGTGTTCATATTTTATAAACTCTCTTAAGATATTGAGGTAGTTTGGAAGTCATCTTTACTGTTATCATAGTAACCGAACCTTTCATGTTACCCAGTAACTGGGTTGTGAAGGTTATTTATACAGTCACTCCATGTAATCACTGGTGTTCAGCTGTTTCCGGTTAGACTGGAAGCCGACCCGAATATAAGAAAATATTGATTGATTTAATATAAAGAAACATCACATTACCTCCCGAATATTTGTGACCTCTGTGGGGTTCACTTCACTATGCATAGGGTTGGGACAACCATTCGATTGTTTTTGTTAATACCTAGGTATAAATAATAGTAAATCAAATGAAATTATTTATTTGCATAATACAGGTAGGTATAAAAGATGTTACGAATAAATTTAAAGTACACTGTATCATTACCTATTAAGACGTGCAAATATTTAGGAAAATTATCGATAATCTAATTGTATAATTATTAGAATAACATTACAAAATAACGTCTTGCTCGTGGTACGGAACCTTTCGTGTGCATTGTTGGCCGCTTTTTACAGTGGATACACCTCTACCTATACCGTATTCCCATAGAGGGATACGTATCATACTGGTATAGAAATACCAGTATAACGTATATTCACAGTAATTCGAACTCACAAACAGTTTGCACTGCACTACTGTATACATATTTGTTCACTAGTCCGACCCGCAGTTCCACTCACGTTTTATTAGGGTTCCGTACCTCTAAAGGAAAAAACGGAACCCTTATAAGATCACTTTGTTGTCCGTCCGTTCGTCCGTCCGTCCGTCCGTCTGTCAAGACCGATTTTCTCAGGAACGCGTGGAGGTATCAAACTGAAATTTCTATATGATACTTAGTTCTACTGTCCCTGGAAGCTGTAGAAAAATCAACCTTCTAAGTCAACGCAATCAAAAGATACAGCCATTTAGGCCGCAAAATTCCGCAAATTTTCGAAACTCGCACGGGAATCAAAACCTACAGGGTACTTCCCGTGAACTTAGAATCTTGAAATTTTGTACGAAGTCACGTCTTATAGTACAGATATAGGAAAAATTACGAAAACCGAAAATTTTTAGTTTCGTCATATAAAAAATAATATTTTTGACAATTTTGAACTTTTACTTATATACCCACAGGTTTGTACGGAACCCTCGGTGCGCGAGTCCAACTCGCACTTGACCGGTTTTTTATATTTAAATAACAAACAAAACGGGCATGTTCGCAGTAAATAAATACAGGTAGCTCTGTCCTGTAACGAATGCATGTTATACTAAAAATATTATACTGTCTCGTCATCATGATCTATCTGGTTTTTTCTCAACTATGTTGGGGTCGGCTTCCAGTCTGACCGGATGCAGCTGAGTGCCAGTACTTTACATGGAGCAACGACCTATCTGGTCTACTCTCTATGAGAGGCAATGGGCAGTAATCTACCACACGAGCCCAGGGCCTGAATTCAATATGACCACTTAACGATTCCTTACTCGTAACCACATCAATCACACACGAATTATGCTAATATCGTAATAATAATATCGACAAATTGTCTTGAAACATACAGAATATGACATTTCGATTCCTTAAATTGGTTGTTAAATTGGTTTCTAAAAAACTTTTTAACTTTTTTTTAATCGGTGACTTTGGACATGTATTTTAAATTTATGTCACCGCCTTCCAAACTTAGTTATTAAGGTTAAACACAGCAGGTTTATCATTTTTTTCTTTTCAGTTTTTTCGGCGGTTTAATTTTTTTGTTAAAAAGTTTTTATTTTACATTTTTTTTGTGGCTATAATCTACTCATTAGACATGCTTATTTTTTTATTACTTTTTGTAATACACAACTCAGTATTAAAATCTGTGAGTAAACAATCAATTATCCCCTGTTTTCCAACCCTTAGGGTTAGAATTTATTTTCCAAATTTATATGGGACCAGCTTCGGGGTATACCCTTTCGAATAAAAAAATAATTAGCAAAATCGAACTACTCTGTAAAAAGATATGCGTAGCCATACATAAAAATATAAAATAATATGCGTCGAATTGAGTAACCTCCTCCGTTTTTTCGTCGGTAAAAAAAACACGACATGACGTAGTTTGAACGTAGTAAGATTCCGCGGGGAATAATTATAACCATGGTTGATGTCACATTTCTTCCCATTTTTGGTTCTAGGACATGCTGGTTTCCTCGCGATGTTTTCCTTCACCGTTTTGAGAGCAGTGACGGAATTAAATACAGATATAGTTAGGAGACTGTCTGTGTTCGAACACACAACTCGGCCAATACCACTGGGCCACTACGAGCTCCTTCTCATAGAGAGGACGCCTGTTTCCCAGCAGTGGGAAGATTATAGGCTGATTTCAACGACTGCCTTTGGGACCGCCACAATCCAGTTTCTAGATAACACAATGTCGTTGGCAAGACTGACTTAGATATTAACGAGCTTATGTCTTGCCTTATTTAGTTAAATACTTTTTTTTTTAATTTTATTGACCAAGTGTTTTTTATTTTTATTATCTATCTATTATGTCATTCGTTATTGACGTGATCTAACAATAATCCAGCATTGCATATGTAAGCTATAGAGCCCTTTATACCAGGAGACTTCTATTTTTGGTAATATGCGTTATTGTTTATTACTTTGCCTATGTATGTATAGAATCAAGTCCATCCGACTAAACAGACAGCTGTGCTGCTGGGGAGTTTGTTGCGCCACTTCTTCTTCCCAGCTAAAGCACTAGGAAGTGGTGAAGGGCGGGCGTTTTTGGGGGACTGTCTTATGTATCTTGACGTTCGAAAAGTGCTGATTCTCAGCCCAATTTGAATAAATGACTTTTGATTTTGATTTTGCCCCTGTCCTTAAACCAGTATATCAGTGTTCTGCGCAGAATATCTTCTTCTTCGACACTTCTCTATCAGCTGTCATCTCGGTAATCACCTCCTTTATATCCATATTATCTTTCACACAGTACATCCATCGTTTCTTCAATCTTCCCCTACCGTTTTCACCACCCACATTCATAGTGAAATCCGAGAGCTGCCTACGTCAAAACGGTGAAGGAAATATTGTGGGGAAACCGGTATCTCCTAGAACCAATTTGAAGACATGTGACATCTACCAACGCACACTGGGCCCGCGTGGTGGATTTCGGTACGGCTCAGTCCCTCACACTGAGAAGAGACCTGTGTCAAATCAGTGATTATGCAAACTATCTCGACTACATTTCACAACTTTTCGACTTCGAAACTCCACTTGAAGTTGGTCTTCACTATGAATGAAACATGAAGTCTTCTGTTCATTCCTAACGATGATATTTGCATGGACAATAGAAGCAGCTACACCAGTGTTTGTTGCTGTTCTAGATAATTGTATAGTTCTGTAGTGAAATGGAAGGACTATAGATGTTTTTGTGATTTTTTTAATAGAATGCTAGCATTTGCCATCGGATACGCCTGCGTGGAGGTCGGAAATTTTCGGGGACGTACTACTGGGATAAAAGTATCATATGTATTAATTCAGGGTATAAAATAACTGTGTGCCGTCACATCTATCTCATAATCATCATCATTTCAGCCGGAAGACGTCCACTGCTGGACATAGGCCTCCCCCAATTAGGCGGGCTTGCCATAATCGCCACGCTTGGCAGGCGGGTTGACGATCGCAGTGTGTTGGTAAAATGCATAGAGAACGCTGCTGCCCATTTTCTAGTAAGTCCCTTAGTCGCCTTCTACGACTCCCACGGGAAGAAATGAGATGATGCTATTCTTTACGTCCGGTATCACATGGAACTATCTATCTGTCTGTCATCAAATTTTATCCAAATCCGTTCGTGAAAAAGTAACAAAGATCTATCCATACATCCACCCTTGCGAAGTTTCACATTTATTTATAATATTATGGTAGGATCAGTTGTTTTCATTGTTACAATAAAACAACAAACAACAACAACAATTAAACAACAAAACAACAACTAACAATAACAGAACTGTATCTAAAAAAAAACAACAAACAAACAACAAATGTAAGTTTCAAACATGCACTCAATAAAGACGTTAGGGTAGGGTGGTCTAAGACTGCGCACTTAACTTATTAGAGGATATAGAACCAAAACTAATAGCATTACGAAAATCAACTTTATTTATTTATATGTCTTAGTAATTAAGTAACGTTATATTAAAGACTCTTTGACGTGAGATCAACAGTTTTAGAGCAATTAAAGCAAAATCAAAAAATGGGAATTGCGCATTCTTACAATCCCAGTCGTGTAAGATTGCGCAGTGAGTTCGATAAGAATGCGCGGGCATTGTAAGAGTGCGCGAGAGTGAGATTCTATTCTTGACACAGATCACATACAAAATCTGCAGCACCTACATGTGCTGTGCATTCTTCATGCCACCACTCATTGCAAACTACACATACAATCCAGTCTTCAATGATTGGTTCTTTGTAAATTTCACTACAGCCTGGGCATACCCAAGTTTTATTTGAACCAAGTTTTTCAATGTTCTTTTTTGACTTGTTTGGTTTTGCTGCAGTCTTTGGTTTAGAATTTTCAATATTTTTGCGACTAGTACTTGCAGTTGCCTCAAGCTTATTTTTTTTTACAGCAGGCTTTTTTTTTCTTCTATTTGACGTTGTAATTCATTTTTGTAAGGCGAACTACTAATCACCTCGGACCTTTTATGTTTTCTTGTGAATGAACGTTTAACCTGAGATTTTGGTAGCGGAGATATGTCAGATATTTTAACTGGTACTTGCTGAGAACATGTAGAAACAGTAGTTTTAGATGATATTTCTGATATTTCAACTGATGAATCAGGCACAATTTCATCTTGATTCACAATGACGGCATCATTAATTGCAATATTTGCTGTTTCTTGCGACAAAGCTTGTATTTGGCGTATCTCATCTGCTGCAGTAAAATCAGTCTCGTTTTCTCGTTCGGTCACAGAACTGGCCGAAAAATCAGCTTCAGTGAAAACATCAGGATTATATGGCCATATTCCCGTAGTTTTGAAACTCTCGGTTGCACATGCAGGAGTTGCAGCTTTAAGGAACCCTGGTGTAAAAATTTTACACATCTGAAAAACCGTGATAGTTCGTCCAGGGTTGTTTCGAAGCCATTTTTCACACTCGTTGGAGTAGTATCTCTTTAAAGCAACGTGAAATCCTCTGTCCAGCGGTTGCAGCTTGTGGCTACTATGAGGCGGTAAAGTTAACGCAATTATATTGTTATCGCGGAAAAAGTCTATGGCCCCAATGGTTGTGTGCGACGAATGGTTGTCAAGAATCAATAGCACGGGTTTTTCTTTTGTTGGTTTTGCATGGTCTTTAAATTGCGACAACCACAACTTGAACAACCCGTGTTAATAAACCTTGAATCTGAAACCATGGCTATAGAACCAGGTGGTGAGCCATCAAGCAATTCAGCTTTCATCCTTTTTCTTCCAAAAATGAATGTTGGTGGGACAAAATGGCCGGTAGCACTAATTGCAGATACCACAGTGACATTGGTGCCTCTTTCGCCGCTAGAGATCTTGTTTACTGCACGTTTGCCTTTAGTGGAAATAACTTTCGGGGGGTTGGTTGGTACTGAAGAAATGCCTGTTTCATCCATGTTGTAAATATTATTTGGAGCGAAGTTGTACTCATCCATCAAAACTGTGAGATTGATATAAAATCTCTCACATTGAGGCATATTAAATCCCATAGCGCGGGCGACACTTGTAGAAGTTGGTTGCCTCAGTGATATATTCGGATGTCTCTTCATAAAACCACGAAACCATTCCTTGCCAGCCATTTTGCTCTCATACCCATATTCTAAGTCAAAACCTCATGTTTTCCTCGACTCGACTCAACCTCACTAAGGTAGTTTGATATTCATAGTTGCAATTTTACTCCTCATCTTATACAATTTCCTCAATCGAGGTGAGTTTGAGTTGAGGAACCAACTGTCAAATATAAGGTACGTCGCGATCTACCTTGAGGAAGCTTTTAACCAAAAAAAAGCGTATTTTATCACATTTTCGTAATGTTTTTTGAAGAGTTTATTGAATATGTGTACGATAATCCATATTATTACGTATCGCGACGTTATTTACGAGATGCAGAAAATCCAATTGAGTTTTATGATGAAAATTAATTTAAAATTAGATTTCTGAAGACCGACAAATCTTTTCAGATTCATTAAAAAACTGTCTTCCAGTTCCAGAAATTTCTGGCAAGTAAGTACAACAAATACACAAAAGACGAACCATCCCAGGCGGGTTGGCGATCGTAGTATGGTGGTAAAATGCAATGAGAACGCTGCTGCTCATTCTCTAGTGTCCCTTACACCCACGTGAAGCGATGGGATGGTGCTATTAAGTTCCCAAGCAAACCAATTCTCAAGTATCACCTTATTTTTTGCCCAGGACTTGGGTTTTTGGTTCAAGTGGATATTAGAGTTTGTTTATTTTTGTCGCTCTACTTTAAATTGACAAATGTGACACTTTTAAGTTGAAAACAACAGATCACGCGATAATTAGCCATCTGCCGGTCGCGATGATTCAGCCCGCATCGAAAAACGCTAATCTGTCAGGCGAGATGAATAAGCCCACTTGCCACTGTAGTCCGTTCTAAAAATACGTTTAGCCAACATAATAAACGAAATATTTCTCCAAACAATGACGTTTTGGTGACGTATCACCTCGACTCACACTCATTCGAGGCCCCTCATAATTTCCTCAGTCTTACGTCTATGAATACCGATTTTGAGGATCTTTCGAGGCACGAGTTGTGAGTCGAGGAGCTTTCGAGGTTACGACTTAGAATATAGGTGTCAGGGTTAAATCTATGAGGAATGCTATTTTTCTCCGCTTACTCGAATGCTAGTATTCTGAGATCTTTAGAAGTCATTTCAAAAAACATATCGTCTATTTTTTTTAGATATTTACAAAACTCATCCTCCACTTCTTTTGAGAAAGTGGTGTCGTATCTTCCAAGATTGGTTGCTGAATGAGATCTATTCAATCGTAGTCGTAAGGTAGACTCAGCTATGCCAAGTTCTTTAGCTACAGACCTTTTACTCTCGCCTTTTGCTACCCGTTTACGTGCTTCTTCTATTATTTCTTGAGAGCAAAGCGATCGCTCAGATGTTTGTTTTCTTCTCGATGTCATTCTGTAAATACGAAATGTCGTATTCATAGACTGATTTTAAGATGCAAATTATGAAAAACAGAAAAATAAAAATGGTGTGTAAGTCTGCGCGCGCAATCTTACATGTTCGTATTCTGCGCAGTCTTACATGTTCGTTCATTTCCAATTGTTCATACCGGTGTCGCCATCTATGCAGAATGGCCTGAACTAATGTCGCCGGCACTGTCTTCCGACTGTGTTCGCTTGCTAAATCTCACAACATAACTTTTGATTTACTTCAATCTATTGATTTCCAACCCATTCAAGTTGAAGAAAAATAAGATCAAACAGTGATAAAAACTTCAAACTCACCTGGCGCGTCGTATTTTCTCGGTAAACCAAATATATTCTGGGAGCGGTAACAGTACCGTGCTAGTTCAAAACAACACTGACATTAGCTACGAACTTCACTCTGCTTCTGAGCTATGACGTCTGCGCAGTCTTACAGACCACGCAGTCTTAGACCACCCTACTAGTTCACTTATATTTCGCCTGTTATGTTCAAGTCCAATGTAAAATGTTGCGAGACTTTTGATATTAGCTGGGTATAAAGGACATTTAAATAATTTAAAATGTTTTTGAAATACAAAAATTATCTTCAATTTATCGTGCATTGTCACGAGAATTAAACGTGTGTTCCAAATGTCAGCCTGATAGCTTCAACGGAAGATAGTGAAATATTGATTACAAATTTCCAGGACGTGACGTTAAATAAAGGCTTTTAATAGTAATAATGCAAAAATTAAACAATGGAAATTGGAATGGGGATCGCCGGATATAAATCCAGATGCTCTAACACCTTACCTTACTTCGGACTCGAACCCAATCCCCATGCCCTCGGGCAGCCTAAGATATTTTATAGACCTTAATAACCTTAATTATTATTTATTTATTTATTCAGATAGTTTGATCCATTTTGTTAATAAAAAATTAGTATGTTAGTTCACACCACTAAACAGAGTCATACCTGTCCGCAATCACACTCAGGATGCTGTTGCTATTCACACGCACTCTGTGCAGCAGAGACGCCGCTTTCTTGCGTAGAATTGCCAAGCAACCATCTGTGTGTGCCCCCATGAACACGGCGGACGCGCTGCAAAACAGAGGGAGTCTCAGCAGCATCCTGTATGTGTTATTGTATTGCACCCGCAGAGCATTGACAGCCCTTTGCGTATATGTGGTCCACAGGCTGCTGGGGTAAAACGACTTACAATACGATTTAAATAACAAGCTCTTTACTTTTCTTGTGCAGCGGGCAAACATGTGGTGCTGGATGTAAAAGAATAGCACCATCCCATTTCTTCCCGTGGGTGTCGTAGAAGGCGACTAAGGGACTTACTAGAGAATGGGCAGCAGCGTTCTCTACGCATTTTACCACCATACTGTGATCGCCAACCCGCCTGCCAAGCGTGGCCACTATGGCAAAACCCTCCTTTTGGGGGAGGCCTATGTTCAGCAGTGAACGTCTTTCGGCTGAAATGATGATGATGATGATGGGCAAACCTGCAGACCAGCATATTATCTGTGACCGCCAACGCTCTGCGTTCCCTATTCACATGACATATTCACATTATCACTTTTCGATAAAAATACGTAATCGCCACCATCTTCTTGTCCACCCACCAAATTCGGTCAGCGTGTAGCCGTCACATTAGTAGTAACCTGCTTTCTAGCTAACCATCTCGCACAGTCGGACAAAACTACGTCTAAGTTGTCAAAGGAACACTAAAAATGGTCATAATGTTTATGATCTTCACCTACAAGCTACAAACTATATGTGACGTGGTGAGTTAGGCTCGACGCTCGTAACGTGGGGCAGTAAAGACAGACGGGCACTGAATTGTATATGAGTGGTGTGCCAATGTAATATAACTAATGCCTGCTGAGACACCGGAATATTAATATGGTTTAACTTTTGATCTTTATGTTATGATGGTAAATGCTGCATTAAAATCCATTGCGTCGTTTAGAAGAACATCGCGACCACATAGACGAAATGCGATATTAATTTATAATATAATGTGTGTTTCTATGAATAAAGAAGAGTAAAATTAAACTATAATCCCAAACGTGCTTGGAACGGTCAAGTTACTGTAACTTGACAGTTTCAAGCAAGTTAATGTTACAAGCTTTACTTTGTGTGAATAATTTCATCACCACTGCTCTCAAAACGGTGAAGGAAAAAAAGTAAAAAGAAAAAGCGAAACTGGCATGTCCACTAACCCGTACTGGGCCCGCGTGAGGGATTACACTCCCTCTTATAGAGAGGAGGCATTTGCCCAGCTGTGGGACATTAATGGCCAGTAATTATTGAATCCTACTAATATTATAAATATGAAGGTTTGTTTAGATATTTGGATATTTGTTACTCAATCACGCCAAAACGGCTGAGCGGATTAGGATGAAATTTGGCACACAGATAGTTCATAACATGGATTTACACATAGGATACTTTTATACAGGTAATATGTTGCCGTGGGGTAATTTTTTACCTCCATGCCCAAAATCCCCAATTATTGTCTTTGAGTCGAAGCCAGTACCTCACAGCCACGTGACCTACGACAGTCTCCTCATCTCAATGATGAATATGTAATGTCGTCCAGTTTTTCATACCTCACCACGTCCCCGAGGAGGAAACTTATTACATTTGTCGTGTATATATAATTCAGCGGACGTGTCGCACTCTATTTGATGAAGTATTGATGGTCGGCAAGTGAAAAATACACAAGTTTTTAATAAAATTGTGTTCCGTCGCGTTCGGTGTTTTCTACAGGGGATTGGAGATGTGGTGTTTTTTTTTATGAACTCCGTTCATTTCATAATGATTACATACTAGTTTCTGCATGTGACTTCGTTTTCTCTGAGCGTTCTTTAATTTTTTCCTAGTTTTTGGTGTGTGTCGGCTATCGCGTAAAAAAGCAGTCTACTACTACAATGTTGGGGTCGGCTTCCAGTCTAACCAGATGCAGCTGAATACCAATATTTTACATGGAGCGACTGCCTATCTGACCTCCACAACCCAGTTACTGGGTAACACGATACCCCTTGGTAAGACTGGTTGTCAGACTTTCGGGCTTCTGACGACCCGTAACGACTGTCAAAGATCCACAAATGACAGCCGAGACCAACGGCTTGACGTGCTTTCCGAGGCACGGAGGGGTCTTGGTATGTAAAAATGGTCACCCATCCACGGACCAACCGCGACAAGCGTAGCTTAACCTGGTCGATCGACCCGTACAGCTATTGTTATTTAGCCACAAGCCCCCCTAAAAAGCAGTCTTGCATATCCTAGGCTATATCTCTGCCAAATTTCATGACGATAAGTTCAGCAGTACAGGCGTGAATGCGTAACAGAGTTACTTTCGCATTTATAATATTAATTTGGATTTAAACTCGGCTTCATAGGGTCGTAGCGTTATAAATTAAATTCCTTATAACCTTTCTTAAGAATTTTGCCAATCCGACTGGTAGTTGCAGAGATGCAAGCTTACAAACAAACATATTTATCTCCTTTACAATATTAGTACGGTACCTATTGTAGAGGTATGAGGAACAGGAAATTGTAAAGACAACCTTACAAAGGCCTCGGTAAGCACATTGTGCTGTTGGTCCCGGCTGTCAAGAAGTCTTACCTAGGGTTATCATATCACCCAGTAACTGAGTTTTCAAAGTTAGATAGGCAGGCTGCAAATAAGATAATGGTGCACAGCTACATCCGGTTAGACTGAAGGCCGACCTCAACTTATTAGGAAACCGCTAGGCAAATGATATGGACTGTCATATCTGCTTTCCTAACACAACTATAAACAGCTACATTATCTGTTTTAACGTCATGTCGCGTCGCGTCCGTCCTGCCTTTGAATAAGTAATAGTAGCCGAGTGATCTTATCAAAAATATCTGCAGAAAACACGACAGAAGTACGAAAGAGCTATATCATCACGACTGTATTCCACAAAGAGACAGACAGTGGTGTAATTTTGCTATGTTTAAGTCCCATGTAATAGGTGGCAACCCATTTGCCAGTGATCGGTGACTCTCTAAACGGTGAAAGAAAACATCGCAGAAAATCCTAGAACCGTCCGTCCATCCGTACAGGGCCCGTGATGAATTACTGCCCACTTTCTCACAGAGAGGAGGATTGTGTCCCAGCAGTGGGAATTGTATGCGTAGATTTTGCTAACCGAGCACAAAACATCACTATTTTAATTTAGATAAAAACCGGTCACAGACACTATAAAATCGACTAAACTGTTCTAATACGTCAAAAATACTACAGCATAGTTAG
Organism: Polymixis flavicincta; assembly: GCA_949987655.1. Classification (NCBI taxonomy): domain Eukaryota; kingdom Metazoa; phylum Arthropoda; class Insecta; order Lepidoptera; family Noctuidae; genus Polymixis; species Polymixis flavicincta. Next base: position 13,413,621 of record OX465200.1, read on the forward strand.
TCGGTCATTAAAGCTAAAAGTTTGCCTTCCAAATTGCCTTATTTTCAGCCTAGGCTGGCTTTTTTCAAGAGGTTTGATAGTTTACTTAATTTTTCCAATGAATTTTAACTTAATAACTGTGGTTCTCGGTTTATGACAATATAGGCTTGCCCCCTTTTATTTGAGACTGTATTTATGCCCCGGAGCTCCAAATCTATTGTTCTCTAAACAATTTCGCTTCATACATCCCAAGAGCTCCAAATATTTTAGCTCATGGGTAAGATTTTATTTAATACTAGAGCGCTCCGCGGTTTCACCCGCGTAGTTCTCGTTCCCGTGGAAATACGGGTATAAAATATAGCCTATGTCACCCGGGGATGGTGTAGCTTCCCAACAGTGAAGTAATTTTTCAAATCGGTTCAGTAGATTCGGAACCTATGCAATGCAAACAAACAACAAAATCTTTCCTCTTTATTATTAGTACTAGCTTTCGCCCGCGGCTTCGCCCGCGTGGAAGTCGGAAAATATCCCGCGGGAACGTACCGCCGGAAAAAACTCTTTTATTTCTTTTATATTATTTGACATATAGGTTATTTATACCAATTTTCGAGTAATTAAAGACACGCAGTAAAACCATCCCTTGTAAAATTAATTACCCTTTTTTACCCCTTTAGAGGTCGATTTTTTATTTTTGGTTGTAGGTATAAATACTAAATTTTGGAGTTAATCAGACAGCGCGTTAAAATTCTTCCATACAAACTTTGACACCCCCCAATCCCCCTTTAGGGGGTAGTTTAGGAAAACGATAAATGACCAACTTTATAATTCACTTAGATAAGTATTTGTGCCAAGTTTCAAGCTTATTAACTCAAGGAATAAGATTTTTCATACAAACACAATCCCCTCTTTTCACCCCCTTAAAGGTCGAATTTCCAGAAACCCCTTCTTAGTGCTCCCCTACATTATAAAAGGAAGCCGTGTGCAAAATTTCACGTTCCTAGTCCTAGTAGTTTCGGCTGTGCGTTGATTGATCAGTCAGTCAGTTTCTCCTTTTATATATATAGATATCTAATAGATTATTGTATTACTTTTTGAACTTAGGGCCCCCGGGTAGAAAATTATGGAGCGCCGGGGAATAATCATCTACAATTATGTAACAACAAGTGAGAAAGTCAAACTATACTCCCTCATCAATAAGGTGATAATATTTAAAGATATATCTACATAGATATAAATCATTATCTGCGTACCAGAACTAGCAATAGGAATGGCTGACATTTTGACAGCTCAACAACATACTGTGTTGAGTAGACACATCAACATGAGCATTAGGAACTAATGGATTAGCAATAACCATCAAAATTATTACGTTTAATAGTGTGTTAGGCAATAAATGGTTTAATATTAAAAAGAACTACATATGTAATGTCCTTAGTTTGTTGTTAAATATTAATATAGGTATTGTCTTAGAATATTTTTCCTTTGCCTTGCTATAACAGGGTCCATAATGTTGTGTCTAGCTATAAGCCATTTTGTAACATGTTTTATTACATTACTAGTTTATACCCACGCCTACCTCCGCGTGAAGTTTCTTGTTACCTCCAACCACTCCGTTGCATCATATAACCCCTGCGCTTTTGATTCGTTTTCGCTAATCATTCGTTCTGACTTTTTCTCCTAAACGTTTTAGCGTAATGGTAAATAGCTTAAAGCCTTTATCACGAATGTGATGGCCATCATATATTAGAAGAATGCGCTTGGCGGAGCATCCTAACACAAGCAAGCTATTTGCCTAACAGGATTCTCCCCATTGTGACTAGATTATGTTCAGCTCTGACCAGTTGTTCCAGACATTAGCGTGTTCACACAAACTCTTCAGATTTATTAAATTAAAATATTTAAAAAGTATAGATAGATTGATGGAAAGCAATAAAAAACCACCAATCACAGCCTCATGCAGCTAACACAGCTTATAACCTTGTTCACCAATCGATCCAGGCTCTAAAATAGTCAGAGCTATTTCAGTCTACACATTCACAGTGATTTTGGTTCAACATAACATCACGCAGGGTGTAAGGGACCGCTTTCGAAGCCAGAACGTAGGTTATATACAACCTAAATGCAAATATATACCAATAATATTTCGCCTTCAATTGGTTATTTTGCATCAATTTAAAACGTTTGACGGTTCTGTAATGTTTCTACTTATTTTATTTTGTGCGGCGCTTTACAAAGGATGCCTAAACCTAAACTCGCCGCCTGTACTTGGGGTCGTTTTTAAATGTGTTTAATCTCAAATAATGGTTCATTTAACTGTTCTCACAGCATAGTGTACAAATACTGCATTTTTTTTTAGGAAATAGTAAAAATATAAAAGATTTTTTGATGGTACTGTATCGAGAATCACTAGTCCTATCACCTGTCTTCGTTTTCGGAAGCGATTCCCTTACATCCTTTATGCACCGAAGGGGTAGGCAAAGGTTAGCACTTTTCGACAGGCTGTATCCCATGTAGGTCCACGATAGGACATAAAATGTAACACACCCAGTAACTGGGTGGTCGGATAGGCATTCGCTCCATGTAAAAAACCTGGTATTCAGCTGCATCCGGTTAGACTGGAAGCCGACCCCGAAATCGTTGGGAAAAGGCGCGGGAACGAATTTAAAAAAAAAAACAGTGGCACTCCGGGTGTGCCGACAGAAGTGAAAACTTGAACAATTACATGTGTATTTTTTTTATCGTAAATATTTTTTTTTAAATCGTCAGTTTAAAACAAGATTCACCGTTCAACGTACGTTCAACGTTGTTCATTCATACGTTCGTGTTGTCAGTGGTATCGGTAACGGTGTCGCGAGGATTTCACATAATTCGTAATCTTAATTTTGGTCATATCTTCTAAACGGGTAATCCGATTTTCATAATTACAATTGCGAGTTCAATTGTTTTTTCCCATCTCAAAAAATTCTCACCGCGCCTAAGGAAGTTTTTATTTGAAAAAAATACACTGCCTGACTCTGGCAATGAACGTAGGAGAGTCGCGTTTGCGACCACTGGACGACCATTTCAGCCGAAAGACGTCCACTGCTGGACATAGGCCTCCCCCAGGCTCCTCCACTTTGACCGATTTTGTGCTTCACACATCCAGTGGATACCCGATAAAAAAAATATACCAAGTTTTAATAAAGGTCCACAAACTTGATTCATAAAAGTTAGAACCGACATTAAAATCCGACAAAACAGCTCAATCCCAATCCGGTCCGTCGATATCCGGCCGGACATCCGTGTCCGGCGTCCGGTGTCCGGTGTTCTGCAGCCGTTCGGAACACGACAACGATACCATTCGAAACGCTATCTCTAATTGATTTCGAATTATTAGTCCGAATTGATATTAGAATATTAATTTTGTCATTTTGATTGGGTCTGCAATTTGGAGGGTAGTTTTAATTAATTATTACGAACGTATCAGCCTGAGAGTAGTAGTGACCCAGTGGTACCGACCGTGACTTGCGAGATGTAGGTCGTAGGTTCAAACCCAGACGAGCGGTTTACCGACTTTGTGTAAATTATTTCATCGCCAGAAAATTCGAAGACGTGACATCTACCAACCCGCACCTGGCCTGCGTGGTAGATTACGACCCTCTCTCCCTCGCACAGAATGTGACCCAGCAATGGGAATATTCTAGGATAATAATAGACCATAGTAAAAAGAGTGAGCCACACACATTATTAATAGCGTTTCCATGACAACTAACTCAAGTCACTGCTTCATAGTGTGTCAGAAGTGTTAAAAAAAGTTAGTTCAACGAAAACCTGAAAATTCACGCTCTAAGAAACAAGAAGATTCTGAAACCCATGGTCCTATGCCAAAATTACGCTGAAATGTAGTACCCAGTACTAAAATGTGACCATTTTCAAAATATTTGGAACAAAATAGAACAAAACACATTCTTCTAATAGCATAAACATCGTTGCCTAGCATCGTCGTATCTTACAAAAAAAAAAAAAAAACTATTTGGCGGGACCAAACTGTTGCTCGTACATTGAAAACTAGGCAACATTTCTTGCGTGCGTTGGCTATTTTTTAAACGATTTCTACAAAGACCAAGGTTTTTAATTCGTCGTGCTGTATTTTTTTCATTGTTTTTCGCAAGTTGTGCATCTTTTTTGTTACGTTTTTTGTAGTTATTATTTACAGAATTGTCATCATTAAAATTATCAATAGAACCATTAAAAAAAAAAACATAACGTGGTCACAGAGCACGAAATCACCACGGTAGCATCTAAAAACGGCAGTAGTAATAAAATTCGTGGCACCAAATAGTGCGTCGAACAACTCTGTTCACGCACCGCCTGCAGGCTTAGCACGAGCACCGATTTGTCAACGGAAGAATAGACATTACTATTAACTAAACGATGTACAATAGAAGAAGACAGTTATGTTTTTCTATGAATTATCACAGTTATGCGTTTTAAACGAATCATGATTTTGTAGATAATCGTATATACTTCGTGGCCGTTGAGTAGAAAGTTTGTTGTTAACGTGATTTTGACAGTTTGGGAAGAAAGATTCTTCTGAAATAGTCTACATTTACAAGGACCTAGACACAGATCGTTAGAAACGAAAGACAACATGACAGATTGTAGAAGGATATCCACGGTGCGATGTCAAAAATGGAGGAACGAATGGCACTTCGTATTGAAAAAGCACTGTCTATTCTTCGTAGAAATACAAAGCGTCATGCCAAGCCTTCTGCACAGCCGTCAGTTTCTACACGTCATTAATGTCATAGAGAAGGGCTCGACTACTTCGGAATACTACTAAAAACAACGGACACGTATCGAAGCGTGACGGTGACTCTATAGAGTGCTTTGACGTGCAGGGTAGTGTGGAAGACACTAGATCACGCGGACGCTCACCCATTATTTTTTTTGCCAGCGACTTTGTAAATTAAAGTTCTTTTTCACTTTGTTGTGGTTTTTTCAATCCTTTTTTTAATTTTTGTCCAATTTGTTGATTTTGTTTAGAAATTCATAATTAATTCATCCCTTTCCAGTCTCCTCCCTCAGTGTTTTCAGTGTGTAATTCCAGTCATTTAGTGAGTACAGTGTGCTCAGTGTAAAAGGCCACAAAGTTTACTCCAGGCTTCCAGCTGGCGGACCTAATGGGTGAGTGATTATTTAATTATTCTTTTTAATTAGTAGTGTAAAAAATGGGCTAGAATTTGTTGCTTCATGTGTACGCAGCGGCATCTACACCACCAATGCGAACTACGAATCACAGTGACGTCACGCGAAATTATAAATCGCGTAAGCAGAGTTTACCGCGTGACTCGTATATATACAACATCCCGACATCAACCGTCGGGCAGTTGCCCACCACAAACAACACACGTCTGGTCGGAGGATCCTCCCTTTTCCATAAAGTATGAGTGATCTTTACACCCTGTTCCTTATACCTCCTTATGTAGAAGAAATGGGCATGTGTTAAAGTTAAAACTTTTAGATAAAAATGATGATAATAATACTGTACAAAGATTGTTAGTGTATCTTAAATCGAAAAAATGTAAAAAGAAAAATATACATGGGTGTGTTTCACCTTTTTCCTCACCGAACTAGGTTTGTTACACAACTCTGTATTAGTGTGTCTGGATTACATAAAACTGATGAAGATAGCCAATAATCGTGATTTAAAATATTTATAGCACTGTGTGACATAAACCCGGTCTTCAGGGTACTAACACTAGTCGCGGGCTTGAACTCACTGGTGGGCCTGGCTAAAAAGCACGCTGTCTCACCAGGCTTCGTGTCCGACAGAGGTAGTATCAGTGATGAGCAGTTAGACGATAGTCTACACGCATAAAATTATTGAGTGAGCTGTAGGATCAGTTATAGTAAAACAGGCGAGTTAAAAATTAAGGAAAGTCCTCCAGAAGATCGAGCTTTCTGAAAAAAAAAACACTGTTTATATCAATGACCAATTAAATTTATTGAACTTTTAGGTAATTGACCTTTGTCGGTACCGACTTAGTTTTGGAGATATTACACTTCTTTTATTTCTTAAACATGTCCAAAATTACGGTAAATTAGCAAGAAAAACGAATCTTTGTTTGCTCATAACTTTTTAATGACTTTTTATTTTGGTATTATGTTTCCGTACAGACAATATTAATAATGAAACAAAACCATACCATGTTAAGTTTCGATGTAAATTGTCAAAAAGTGGAGTAAAACCCTTCCGAAGTTTGTATAGAAATAAATAATAGTTTAAAAAAACACGCTTTTATTGCTGACCGAACTAAAAAGTAGAAAATAATTTTTAATTACAAAGAGTTTATGTTACAGTAGCAGGAAGTCAATAATTCAATTCAGAGTAAAAAGCGTGGGATGCATTTTCCTATATTTTCATGACTCTCCTCTCATAGATGGTTGCCAATAGAATAGTTGTAATAATTAAAATATCAAGCACCCCACGCTTTTTACTCTGAATTGAGTTATAGACTTCCTACTACTGTAACATAAACTCTTTGTAATTAAAAAATATTTTCTACTTTTTAGTTCGGTCAGCAATAAAAGCGTGTTTTTTTTTGTTTTTTTTAAACTATTATTTATTTTCCATTTTTTAGTTCGATCAAAATTTTTTCGGGATTTTTTTTTTTTATAATTTTTTTTTTTTAAATTTTTAATTTTTTATCGGGTTATTGCATTGTCATCGGCCCTTAAGACGTGTGCAAAGTTTCAAGTTGATCAGACGTCTAGAAACCAGTGAAAATTTGGCTCAAAGATTCCGTTATATACATAGATACATACATACATACAACCCGAGCTAATAAAAGTGTTATAAAAATGTGTACTTGTTTCACCTTAAGTCACGCTTTTCTGTGACCTAAGTAGTCATTTTTTACATACAAATCATAAAGATAGACAATAATCGTGATCATTCAGAAAAACAATGAATCAAAATCATCATCATCATAAATATCAGTCTATCCGCTTCTTAACACACTCCATCTTATAACAAAACTAAATAAATATGAATTACTTTGATCCCTGCCCCATCCATTAAGTCTCGGTCGTGATGGATCAAGTATTCATTAATAATTAATCATCAGAGAAAGGAACAAACAAAATGGATATTAATTATAAGTCGAGCAGGCTTTTAGCACTGTGGGGAAGCTATGGTGAATAATATATCGTATTTTATGAAAGGGATATATTAATTTTGCACTGCATTATGAGAACTATATCGTAAACCGGGGTTACTTTAATCAATATTGAACTTTGAAGGTTCATATCTGTTAAATATGTGGTTATAAAAAAAAAAAAATTAACAGTTCTTCAGTGTTACTAACCTAAAAAAAAAAAATATGTTGCGTTTTGTTTTACGCAATTAGCGATTTTATATGAAACTGGCTTTTGCCAGCGGCTTCGCCCGCGCGTAACTTTCATCCCTTATTTAACTCCCTTAGGGGTTGAATTTCAAAAAATCCTTCCTTATTCCTTGTCTACATTATAAAGAGAACCTCTTTGCAAAATTTTAGCTTTCTAGGTCCAAGGGTTTGGGCTGGGCGTTGATGAGTCAGTCAGTCAGGACTTTTCTTTTTATTTATATAGATAGATAGAAAAATGGAAGTTTTATCAAAGTCACCCCACGATTCAAAGGAACCCCATTTAACCGGTACACACATACATAAGCCCACGCCTTCTTCTTCCCATGGGGGTAAGCAGAAACTACATCACTCTCCTACTACTATACTGACATGCTCTTTTTGCCTCGTTTACGTTCACACATCTGAAGGCCAGTTCTCGTAATTAAAAACGTTCGCAGTGTCATCTCAGCGACAATCGAATTTCAAAAATTTGTCAGAAATGTATAGAAACTCGAGGAATTTTTGACAGATTGACACTGAGATCAGACTGTAAACGTTCTTAAAATTAGCAGAATTGCCCCTCAGGTCATTTAGGCCGCATTTGTGGATATTTGAGAGTCAGAATCCCGAATGTCTGATGAGCAATCTTATCAACGAGTATCGTTTACCCAGTTGCTGGTTTTTGGAAGTCAATTAGACAGTCGCTCCATGTAAAATACTGGTATTCAGATGCATCCGGTTAGACGGAAAGCCGACCCCAATTTAATTTTTTGAAGTTGGGAAATAATTATATATGTAACATCTCCCGCTCTGGGTGGAGCAGGAGGGCGTGTCAAACTTTAACTGACTAAAACCCATCCGTGTTCCCTCAGTAGCCTGTGTGTCAGGGGCGACGGTATCTTTTGCGAACAACCCGCACCCCTGGCAGGCATCGGCCCTTGCAAACCCCACCAGTTGGTGCTAACATCTCTTTGAGGCGCGCATGGAACACAATGCGCCGTCAACCTGGGCTTGGTCCTTACCGGACAGCAAGCTACCCATTACTCGCTGTCCGCAAGCCGCGCCTACGCTGGCAACAATTTCAATGAAAACTTCAAGGAAATTGTTCTACAAGTTTCCCGTCGCGCCTGTTGAAGAAAAGAAGCCTTTATTGGGACCTATGACTTTCGACTGAGTACACGTAGCCAGCCCATGATATTCCCACAGTTGGGACACGAGCCTTCTCTCAGTGAGAGGGAGTGGGCCGTAATCCACCACGCGGGCCCAGTGCGGGTTGGTAAATGTCACATGTCTTCGCATTTTTGGTTCTAGGACATGCCGGTTTCCTCACGATGTTTTCCTTCGCCGTTTTGAGAGCAGTGGTGATGAAATAATTTACACAAAGTAAGACCTACAAGAAGTACAGTACGGAGTCTGGTAACGACATATGTAACGTAACATAACGCCAGCAATGTCTGAAGAGATAGGCAGAGGTGAAATCAGTTACATTTCGTGAGTAAGTACCTGTAGGTATCATCATCATCATCATTCTCCCACCTCATCAAAATTTATTTGTGGTCGTGTCAACATGTCTTTGTCTTCCACATATTATCTCTAATAATCGTTATCTTCGTAGTCACCCCTTTTCTAACCATATCATCATTCACACAGTCCATCCATCGTTTCTTTGGTCTCCCCCTACTCTTATACCCATACCCATGGACATTCATACTCAAAACTTTCCTCACGACATTTTCCTCATTCCTCCGTATCACATGCCCATATCATGACAGCTGATTTTCACACAACCTAAGTACCTGTGGGTATATAGTTTTTTTTATTAAGCCATATAATTAAAAACGAACGCAAACGCAAAATATACTTACATATTTTATTTTATTGAAAATGGAAACCTTGGTACCAAAACTTAGCAAAAATCTGCACCTTCTTATTTTATTTTTGTAACGAAACTTCACGAAAACTGTACTTTTTTAAGAAAAGTCTCACTGAGACCGGGAAAACAGTCGGTGCAGAGAAATAAGTTGAAAGATAAAAACACAATTTCAAGTTTCTTTTGTTTAAAATTAGGGTTTGAAATGAAGCAAAATTTCGTTGTCATCAACATTCTACTTTATCCATCAGGCGCGCGCTTTACTTGTGGTATCCAAGTGTACATGTTGTAAATGTGTGCGTGAAGACGAGTAGCGTCGGCACGTAATCCACACATTTCCGTCTTCGCAATTTTCTCGGACGGTACCGAGCGAGAGCTCCTGCGTTTACACGCACAATCAAAGCGAGTTTGTACACTTGGTAACCGCATGTCAATATGTACGTAAATAACAACTTATTCCGAAATAGTAAAATGTTATGTTGGTAGAATTAAAGAAAATATTGCTTTCATATTTTACAATACATTCACTTTTAATGAACTAGGTACCGGGAAAGTATCAATTTGCTTTGTGGAATAAAAATATTGCTTTCATATTTTACAATATATTCACTTAATTTATGTACTACCAGGATAGCATCAATTTGCTTTGTGGAATCAATTATTTAAATTCAGTAGTTTTTGATCGAAAATCGGAAAAAAATGTTTACTATTTTGCGGAAAAAATATTTGCACTGGCCGCTAGCACATACCTACCTCCAGCACTATATTTCCAGTACTAAACCCATGTACTAGCCTCCAGTACTATACTCCAGTACTACACTCCAGTAGTAACCTCCAGCACTAATCTCCAATACAGACCAATAGTATTGGCCATCATCATCATCATCATCTGCCTAGCATTTTCCAACCAGGTCAGCTTGTAGTCTAACCGGATGCAGCTGAATACCAGTAATTTACATGGAGCCACTGCTTACCTGTCCTCCACAACCCAGTTACTGGGTAGTGCGATACCTCTCGGTAAAATCAAAAGTCATTTATTCAAATTAGGCTAGTGTCAGCACTTTTTGAACGTCAAAAATTACATAAGACGGACTGTCTTATGTAATTAAAAACCAAAAACGCCCACCCTTCGACACTTCCTAGTGCTTTAGCTGGGAAGAAGAAGTGGCGCAACAAACTCCCCAGCAGCACAGCTATCTGTAATGGTAGGATACGAAAAATAAAAATTTAAAATTGTTCTAGATCTCCTAAACGGGTCTCCTAAATAGGGTCTCCTAAACGGATTGTAGCAGATCAGGGTCGCTGCTATATTAGCAGTGAATTTAAGAAATTTTGTGCAGAACATCACATTGACCTTCACTTCATCGGCACTGACTCAAGTAGAGTCAATGGTCAGGTCGAAGGTGTAATGCGAACTCTAAAATGTTTACTTACGATCATTGAAAATGATCCGCACAAAATTTGGCGCGATGAGTTAGGCAATGTGCAACTTGCTCTAAATATTACAAGGTCTACCGTGACAAAATTTACTCCGACTGAATTAATGTTTGGAGTTCAATCGTACTCGTTGGGAATTTCTAATCTTTCAACAGGAAATGGTCCACACGATCGCTTATATTTAGAAGCGATACGCTTATATGCCTCCAAGAATATAGAAAAAGCTGCTAACGCTGAGACTGATCATTTTAATCGCGGAAGAGCTGTAAATCCATTTAATAAAGGTGATTTCGTTTTCGTAAAAAGTTCAGAACGCAATCAGACGAAACTTGACCGAAAGTTTAGAGGACCTTTCGTGATCATAAAAAGTGTTGATGGTAGGTACCATCGTTTAATGTACGGCAGGTGCCATGCCGTACGTTAAAGTATTCGCACGAAAATTTAAATTTGGTGCCGGGAGGTCACGAAGGCTTAATGGTATAGGCTGTAGACATTATGGATGACGAGGAGGCCGCGAAGGCGGTAGATGTGCAGTCAGAAAGCATTCTTGATACCGATTTTGAGACTATGTTGGCTCGCAGTGTTGACATCCTGACTGCAGATTTTGCTACTCTGACTGCATCGTCTGATATGGTCCTGTGCCCTGTGAAGTAGACATCCACCGAGCATAGTGTTCAGACTCTAAGGTACGTTCAGATTATGTGATTCAGGTGTATAGGTGGGTGTTGTTGTCCGGTTTTGCCTGTTGGTTGGTAACTCGAAAGGACGCAAACCCAGAGACGAGATGTTGTCCGGTCCTGGCTAGAGTGCTAGCAGGTTCGTAGGGACGCATTCGTCTGTGTGATACGAATGGGTAGTATTGTCCGGGCTTAGCGGTGCTAGTCGAAGGGACGTATTATTCCAGTTCGTTGACGTGGGTGATGGCTAGTCGAAGGGACGGTGTTGTCCGGTCTTGCACTTGAGGCAAGTCGAAGGGACGCATTTGTCCGGGCTACGCATCACATGAGGAAGGAGACTGGTCTAGTCGAAGGGACGGTGTTGTCCGGTCTTGCACTTGGGGCAAGTCGAAGGGACGCATTTGTCCGGGCTACGCACCATATGAGGAATGAGAGTGGTGCGTGTTGAGAGAGTGATGCACTGGCATGTCAGGGTGGACGAGCATGATGATTGGCTGGTACCTTCTTGTTGCAGGAATATTTATTCGCCCGAGGACGGGCGATTGTCAGTCCGGCCGTGAAGGCGCGTCCCTAGCGCCATCTAGTTGGATCAATTGAAGACCTTATTTTGGCATTGACATCTATGAATGAACATTGTGCGGACGAGAGTGACAACGGTGGTGTCATTGTCACTCTAGCGGAACGTCATAAACGTCAAGCAGCCATCTGACGGACTCGGGTAGTTTTTGAGAAAAACGGTGGCGTGGTTTAGACGGTCACGACGGATCGCTTACGTCCTGAATCTTAATCGATTTTCATCCGAGTATACTTGTGATATTTTTGTAGCTCAAATTGAGGACCCTGATTATAAGGCTGCTGATCGAAGACCTGTCAACTTATTTCTAGAATACCTCGCACGATTACCCACTTTAAGATGAGTGATTCTGTTACAGATACCCACGTGCCTATATCAGAAGTGGGATGCGAGCGACACTCAGATAAAGATACTCAGCCGCATAATCAACCTAGCAATAGCGGACTGCTCAACAATATGGAAGCCCTGTTAACCCGTTTGTTACCGATGGCGCAGCAAACACTGCAGTCTGTAGCAAACACTAACGCGATTCAGTTGATCAAGTTCGACCCTGATGATGAAGATGCTGATGTTAAGGGCTGGTGCCGTGTTTCCGAGTTGATTGTTAACAGCAAGAAACTGAGTGGCGTGGAACTTTTAGTTGCTCTGACAACTGCACTAAAAGGACGAGCGGCATCTGTCTTGACTAAGTTGCGTTTGGAAGACTTAACCTGGGAAATTGTGAAGCAAACATTGCTGGCGAAATTTACAGAGCCCAAATTGATACAGGACTATTTTGATGATGTATTGCGCTTTCAGATCGGAGCAAAGGAGACAGCTGGTGAATCAGCTATGCGTTTATGGGCACTGATCGAAAAAATCCCTAAAGTCGACATGCTAGAAGAGGCAATCGTTGGGTTTGTTGTTTCTGTTCTAAGCTCCAAAGACCACATGATTCGTCGTGAACTGAACTCCTATGCTATCACAACTCGTGCTCAACTCTTCCGGATCCTTGGCGGGATTTCCTTAAAGCGCCGAGCTGAAGATAGTGATGGAAATGACAATAAGGCAAAAAGACCTCGTCTGTCAGACTCAAAGTTCAATGGAAAGTGTCATCGGTGTGGAGTTCCTGGACATAAAATAGCGGACTGTAAAAGGCGACGTGATGATCCTGCTAACTGAGCTGATAGTTCCAACATGGATCAGGTCAAGGACAAATCGGCACCAACAACCTGTTTCACGTGCGGGAAATCCGGCCACGTGTCTACGACGTGCCCTGAGAAAAGAAGCAGAGCAGTGGTGAGGGAGGTCAACAGTTGCGAGCGGTAAACTTCGAGAGGTAAACTCACGACGTCATCTGGTGAGCATATCCGTTTCCTTTTTGATAAATGATAAATGATTTTATTTCTGTAAGTAGGTTTGTACAAACACTTTTACACGTCAATCATATTTTTTTAAACTAGATGAGGTCGGCGTTTCCTATCTGAGAAGAAAGTAGTACTCTGAGAAGAAAGGCCGAAACAAACTCAGAGGTCACAGTCTCTTTTAAAGTCCAGACATAATCTTGGTCAGATAGTGGCTCCTCTTGTTCTTTGATTAAATAAACTATGTCTTCGTATCTTAGGACGTTTATCCCTAACTATACTCGGATTGTTAGTCCGTTGTACCCTCTTACAAAGCTAAAAAGAGGCATTAAGTGGACGGAAAAATACGAAGAAATCAGACAAAACGTGGTTCATATTCTCACGTTAGAGCCGGTCTTGACAATTTTTGACCCTAAACTGCCAGTAGAGCTCCATTGCGATGCCAGTTTGGTGGGATACGGAGCCATAGTTATCCAAAGAAAGAACAATGTGCCACACGTAGTGGCTTATTTCAGCCGCCGCACGACTGAGGTTGAGTCTCGTTATCATTCGTATGAACTGGAGATTCTGGCAGTCGTACGAGCGGTTGCACATTTCCGTCATTTTCTGCACGGCCGGAAATTCACAGTTTATACAGACTGCAACTCGTTAAAGGCGCCTAAATCAAAGGTCGATTTGTCACCCCGCGTTCATAGGTGGTAAGCCATGCTTCAAGACTACGACTTTGACATAGTATATCGTGAGGGGAAAGGCATGGAATACGCCGATTATTTGTCGCGAAATCACCAACCTGAGATTACATCCATAGAACATTATTAAAAAAAAATCGGATGGTGACTTACCGGAGAATATTGCACAAACTTATGACGTTCGGAATGGGATTCTATACCGGAAAATTAACCGCAATAAAACTGTTTTCTAACTACCAATAGTACCTCGCTCGTTAGTATGGACACTAATCAATCACATTCATTCAGAAATTCAACATTTAGGTCCCGATAAGACTCTGGACAAAATTGATGAGCCATATTGGTTCCCCGAGATGTCGAAAACTGTTCGCCGGTTTGTCAACTCATGCATAATATGTAAAGCTTCGAAAGGTCCCTCAGTTGCCCAACCAGTAAGACTTCATCCCATCCCTAAAGTTTCAACACCTTGGCACACGCTGCACATAGATTTCACTGGGAAATTGACGGGTAAGAGTGACCAAAAAGAATACTGTTCTGTCATCATTGATTCGTTCACAAAATACGTCCTCTTAGAACACACCACCTCTTAAGATGCGGCCAGTGCCATTATGGCGCTGAAGAAAGCTGTGTGTTTGTTCGGGTCTCCTAAACGGATTGTAGCAGATCAGGGTCGCTGCTATATTAGCAGTGAATTTAAGAAATTTTGTGCAGAACATCACATTGACCTTCACTTCATCGGCACTGACTCAAGTAGAGTCAATGGTCAGGTCGAAGGTGTAATGCGAACTCTAAAATGTTTACTTACGATCATTGAAAATGATCCGCACAAAATTTGGCGCGATGAGTTAGGCAATGTGCAACTTGCTCTAAATATTACAAGGTCTACCGTGACAAAATTTACTCCGACTGAATTAATGTTTGGAGTTCAATCGTACTCGTTGGGAATTTCTAATCTTTCAACAGGAAATGGTCCACACGATCGCTTATATTTAGAAGCGATACGCTTATATGCCTCCAAGAATATAGAAAAAGCTGCTAACGCTGAGACTGATCATTTTAATCGCGGAAGAGCTGTAAATCCATTTAATAAAGGTGATTTCGTTTTCGTAAAAAGTTCAGAACGCAATCAGACGAAACTTGACCGAAAGTTTAGAGGACCTTTCGTGATCATAAAAAGTGTTGATGGTAGGTACCATCGTTTAATGTACGGCAGGTGCCATGCCGTACGTTAAAGTATTCGCACGAAAATTTAAATTTGGTGCCGGGAGGTCACGAAGGCTTAATGGTATAGGCTGTAGACATTATGGATGACGAGGAGGCCGCGAAGGCGGTAGATGTGCAGTCAGAAAACATTCTTGATACCGATTTTGAGACTATGTTGGCTCGCAGTGTTGACATCCTGACTGCAGATTTTGCTACTCTGACTGCATCGTCTGATATGGTCCTGTGCCCTGTGAAGTAGACATCCACCGAGCATAGTGTTCAGACTCTAAGGTACGTTCAGATTATGTGATTCAGGTGTATAGGTGGGTGTTGTTGTCCGGTTTTGCCTGTTGGTTGGTAACTCGAAAGGACGCAAACCCAGAGACGAGATGTTGTCCGGTCCTGGCTAGAGTGCTAGCAGGTTCGTAGGGACGCATTCGTCTGTGTGATACGAATGGGTAGTATTGTCCGGGCTTAGCGGTGCTAGTCGAAGGGACGTATTATTCCAGTTCGTTGACGTGGGTGATGGCTAGTCGAAGGGACGGTGTTGTCCGGTCTTGCACTTGAGGCAAGTCGAAGGGACGCATTTGTCCGGGCTACGCATCACATGAGGAAGGAGACTGGTCTAGTCGAAGGGACGGTGTTGTCCGGTCTTGCACTTGGGGCAAGTCGAAGGGACGCATTTGTCCGGGCTACGCACCATATGAGGAATGAGAGTGGTGCGTGTTGAGAGAGTGATGCACTGGCATGTCAGGGTGGACGAGCATGATGATTGGCTGGTACCTTCTTGTTGCAGGAATATTTATTCGCCCGAGGACGGGCGATTGTCAGTCCGGCCGTGAAGGCGCGTCCCTAGCGCCATCTAGTTGGATCAATTGAAGACCTTATTTTGGCATTGACATCTATGAATGAACATTGTGCGGACGAGAGTGACAACGGTGGTGTCATTGTCACTCTAGCGGAACGTCATAAACGTCAAGCAGCCATCTGACGGACTCGGGCAGTTTTTGAGAAAAACGGTGGCGTGGTTTAGACGGTCACGACGGATCGCTTACGTCCTGAATCTTAATCGATTTTCATCCGAGTGTACTTGTGATATTTTTGTAGCTCAAATTGAGGACCCTGATTATAAGGCTGCTGATCGAAGACCTGTCAACTTATTTCTAGAATACCTCGCACGATTACCCACTTTAAGATGAGTGATTCTGATACAGATACCCACGTGCCTATAAACCAATTATCGAGGTCGCTAGCTAGCTACATCTTGCAATTTAACTCATTATTAAAAATATAAAAAAATGAGTAGATTATGTCAACACTAAGTAAATTCAAATGAATTTATACAGTCAAATAAAAACAAACAATTAAGTTAATAAAGATATGACCTGTCAGTAGGCAAGGAAACTCTGGTGAAAGAACACAAACATTGTCTTGAGTTAATCACAGCGACCAACTATTCTTATCGTTTAAGTAGTCGTTGATTGAATAGTATGCCTTTGCGCAAAGGTTGGATTTTACTTTAGCTTTAAACGCATTAAAATTCAAATCTAGCACAGAAGAGCAGCAGAGAAGCTCGTTATAAAAGGTTATACCAAGACCAATAAATGAGTTATGAACCTTATGAAGCCGGTGAAAGGGAGCACGTAGTTTGTCCTTATTTATAGTATTAATATGATGAAAATCACTGTTTTTAGTGTACAAGTGTATGTTTTGCCTTATATATAAGATGTTGGCCAAGATGAATTGCGATGCCACGGTGAGTATACCAATATCTTTAAAAAATTGCCTAGAAAAACTGCCGAGTCTACAGTCTCAAGTACCTCATTATCTACGACAATGTTCGGTCCTAGATTCCTAACATTCGGTAAGGCAAACTTTATACATTTAATTTTCTTGGCATTGAGAACTAGGTTATTTGTGGTAAACCAATCCGTAACCATTGCGAGTGCACTGTTTACGTCGTCAAAATTTTGTCTATTCCTATCTACTTTAAAGATAAGAGAGTATCATCAGCAAACAGTACGATGTCACAGATACCCTTTAAATAGAATGGTAAGTCATTAATATATACTAAGAACAAGAATGGGGCCAGTATTGAGCCTTGAGGTACACCTAACTTAACTGGTAGCCCGGAGGATTTTACTCCATTAACATCTACACATTGATGCCTATTTTGCAAGTAAGAACTTAATACGTTGAGTGCTTCGTTTTGAACACCGTAATGACGTAGTTTACGCAAAAGCGTGTCATGGTGCACGCAATCAAAGGCTTTTGAGAGATCACAGAAAACTCCAATAGCATTTTGCGAGTTCTCCCATGCGTCAAAAACGTGTTTCAGCAGAGCAACACCTGCATCGGTAGTCGAACGACCTTCTGTAAAGCCATATTGTTCATCGTGAAGGAGTTTATTTAAATTAAAATGTCTTAGCAACTGCTTTAGTATCGGCTTTTCAAATATTTTACTAAAAGCCGGTAGAATAGAAATAGGCCTGAAATTGCCAACGTTATTTTTGTTGCCTGATTTAAATAAAGGTATGACTTTACTACTCTTCATGAGGTCAGGAAAAGATCCTAAATCAACACATTTATTAAAAGTAATAGCTAGATAGGGGGCTACGATATCGATTATATTACTTAAAAGTTTAATGGAAAAGTAAGACTGGTTGTCTGACTTTCGGGCAATAATATTGGTCATTAGATAGAAAATTCTATGTGTTGAAAACTCACCTATGCCAGTAGAGTGTCAGTCAGGTCACAGCCGTTAAAATGTTCGTTAGTATTCCCTTTCACTGAGTCTGTGTGAATAGCTGATGCGGTGTGATGACGGAAAGGGTAGGAGGGGGAGTTTTGAAGAGTAGGTTCAAAGAGGGCACGGGACTTTAGTGGACGAACTATAAGGAGCATAGCAGAGAAAAATAACATGTCATCACGCTGTATTCCCCGGAGGGTTAAGCAGAGGGTCACCTACATTTTATCAATTAGGTTTTAAGTCTATGGAATTCAATTTAATTTTATTCTGTTCTAATTTTAGTTCCAATTGACAGCGAACTTTTTGTAGCCCTGTGATTTTTTCTCTCTATTTTTGTTTTTTGGATACTTATGTATGTACCCAAATCAAATCAAAATATTTTATTTCACATAAACCTGCATGGGCACTTATGAAACGAAACGTCAGAAGCTAGGTGCACGGTTCCAAATTGTTGTTTCCTATGGAGAAGAGCTGGCAAGAAACTACACGGTTACTCTTTAAAAAAATAATTGGCTTTAACAATGTCTCCAAATTACAGAGATAAAATGTATGGGAGGACAGTGCAGGCCTGTCAATAAGTACCAGGTACTTAGACGAATACAGAATAGAAAATCGTCTACAAATCTATAGTTTTTAAGGCCTACAACGTTCTCTCATTCACAATATGTAAAATAATCTACACAAAATAAAATGAAACTATTTAAACTACTAAATATGTACTATTAGTATTACTTTTAATTGTTAAAAATAGCTATAATATTCTATTGGATAATGTACACATACTGGTGATACGTATTTATAAAAGGAAACAGTTATGGACCCTGTCGGGCACAGCAACATTTTTAACAAGTAACAGGGAGGAAGAGCACTTTCATATTTTCCTTATAACTAAATATTTAAATTATTTCGTATCTTTCTGTTCTTTACAACAGTATTGGTTATTATTCTATCTTCTATCTGTATAAATAAAAAGAAAAGTCCTGACTGACTGACTGACTCATCAACGCCCAGCCCAAACCCTTGGACCTAGAAACATGAAATTTTGGAAAGAGGTTCCCTTGTAATGTAATATAGACAAGGAATAAGGAAGGATTTTTCGAAATTCAACCCCTAAGGAAGTTAATCATGGGGTGAAAGTTCCGCGCGGGCGCAGCCGCTGGCAAAAGCTAGTTTCATACAAATCCGTTCAGTAGTTTTTGAGTTAAAGAGTAACAAACACCCACCCATCCATCCATCCTCACAAACTTTCATATTTATAATATTCATTAATGTCGCAACCGTTTCTGACCGAATCTGACCGTTTGAAGTGTGTCAAAATCAAGTCCAAAAAAGGAGTCGGTTACAAACAAACATACATGTGAAGCTATTAAAAGCGTGTTAATAAAGCGCGTTCGTTTGCTAACAGTTACCTGTATGTATTTACTGCAAGCTTTTCTGCTGTTTATTATTTAAATAAACGAACGTGAAAGAGCGAGGCGTTTTTTGCAAAAAATCCAATTACAGTTTGATGATTGAAAACAACAAATTACTATGGGGAAAGAACTTCCAGGAGGCCAATTCCCTAGCACAATCTAGTCGCTGTGTCATCTCGGCGACAAGCAAATGTCAAAAACTTGTCAAAAATTTATGGAAACTCGAGGTATTTTTGACAGATTGCGACTGAGATCAGACTGTGAACGTTCTAAAAATTAGCTGAATTGCCCCTCAGATATTTGGTACCAAAAGTATTTAATAAAATAAATGTGTTAAGAAAAACCCCTAAACTTAGTAAAGGTGTTCTAAAATCGATCGGGGCTTGTGGCTAAATAACAATAGCTGCACGGGTCGATCGGCCAGGTTAAGCTACGCTTGCCGCGGTTGGTCCGTGGATGGGTGACCATCTTTACATACCAGGACCCCTCCGTGCCTCGGAAAGCACGTTAAGCCGTTGGTCCCGGCTGTCATTTGTGGATCTTTGACAGTCGTTACGGGTCGTCAGAAGCCCGAAAGTCTGACAACCAGTCTTACCAAGGGGTATCGTATTACCCAATAACTGGGTTGTGGAGGTCAGATAGGCAGTCGCTCCATGTAAAATACTGGTACTCAGCTGCATCCGGTTAGACTGGAAGCCGACCCCAACATAGTTGGGAAAAGGCTTGGCAGATGAGGGATTGAATTCCGAAAAATCCTTCCATATTCCTTGTCTACATTATAAAGGGAACCTCTGTGCAAAATTTTAGCTTTCTAGGTCCAAGGGTTTGGGCTGGGCGTTGATGAGTCAGTCAGTCAGGACTTTTCTTTTAATTTATATAGATTTGGCACATAAGTGAAACCTAAACACTTCTGAAACCTTGACACATACGCACCCTCACACACATGTACCCTCAGTCACACCTACTTTCACTCACATATAGGTACTCACACACATACTTACACCCACTCATGCACATACTTAATGTAATTAAAGTTAATGTTAATTTATGTAGTTTTAGCATAAGAATTATACGTATTGCTTTTTTATACCTAACACGTCTTTCTGTGGAAGAGCGGACTCTCCTAATACAGGCACCATTTGCCTAAAAGGAGGATCCAATCACAAAAATGTTGTTTATACCCATACTGTTGTCACCAATAATTTTTTATTTTTATTTAAGTAGATTAACCGGTTAAGTCCGCCGGGGCGTAACTCCGCTGCCGCGGGAAATCGCGGCACAGCGGACAGAGCTTCGGCGGGATCTCATGGCGACATGGAGTGTGCGATTGTCGCAACCCAGTGCTGGGCACGCCACGATTGCGGCGGTAACTCCCTTCTTTGAGGAGTGGATTGAGTGGCGGCATGGCATCCTCACCTTCCGCCTGACGCAGGTCCTCACCGGACACGTTTGTTTCGGGAGGTTCCTGTTTCGGATAGGGCGGGAGGAAACGCCCGGGTGTTTCCACTGCGAAAATCGCCCTGAGGACACGGTAGAGCACACCGTGGTGGTCTGCCCGGCTTGGGCGGAGCACCGCCGTGTCCTCGTGGAAGCGATCGGCGGCGGCGATCTCTCGCGTCCGGCCCTGGTCCAGGCCATGGTACGGAGCGAGAGGGAATGGGTAGCCGTCACCTCCTTCAGTGAAGCAGTGATGCTCGCGAAGAGGGAGGCGGCGCACGTGAGGGAGAGGCAGTCTATACGCCCTCGCGACCCTTGCCACCGCAGGATAAGGAGACGCCCTGGGCGTCGGGAATCCCAGGCCGATTTCCGGCCACCGTAGGCATGGGCTTGCGGACGGCGAGTAATGGGTAGCTCGCTGTCCGGTAAGGACCAAGCCCAAGTCGACGGCGCGTTGTGTTCCACGCGTGCCTCAAAGAGATGTCAGCACAAAAAATGATGGGGCCTGCAAAGGCCGATGCCTGCCAGGGTTGCGGGTTTGTGCGAAAGAGATACAACAGCCCCTGGCATATGGGCTACTGAGGGAACACGGGTGGGTTTTAGTCAGTAAAAGTCTGACACGCCCTCCTGCTCCACCCAGAGCGGGAGAAGTTATTTGATGATTTCCCACACAAAAAAAAAAAAAACCGGTTAAGTCCGGCGCGGAACCTATCGGTTTCATTACAATAGAAAATTAATTTTGTCACATTAGCCGCGATTAACAGATTAAGAGGGGATGAGGCCTGCGAGGAATTTGAAAAATAGGTATTTGAAGAAACTATTGCCGTCGCGCTGTCAGTAAGGCTGCCCCGTAGTGTGTGATAAGGACAGCTGCAGCTCAGACCGAAATTATCACAAAATTTTTGTCGAGATCGACGTTTCGTATTCCCCTTTTTTCTCCTCGGAAAACTGAGCTGATTCAATTATTTTTTACATTAATATTTTAAGAAAGAGTATGTTTAGGTTCCTGTCATTTTTTTTTTTACGTTAAATTCTTTTCTAATTTGTCGGGTAGTCCTCTAATCACGGCGGTAAAATAGGGCATTTTTTGTAATTTTGAGAGGGTCATCTTTTCTTTACTAATTAGTTGCTGAAGAAAAGAAAATGACAGGGACGTGTTTACAGCAGACCTTATTTATTTATTTAAAATTTATTTGTTAGAATATTGTTGTTATAAAGGTGTTACACATAATATGACGTCCATAATATTCTGCCGTTTCCAGCGTACAAATATTTCAGAGAATTAAGATTAAATGTACAATATAATAAGTCAAAATTACGACAATGTCCAGGATATGGAAAACTACTATCAAAATATACAGTGTCAAGTATTATTAATTATAATGTCAAAAATTATTAGATACAATGCAGATTTTTTTTTATTAATTTTATGAAGAAAAAAATTGCTCTAGAGGCATTATTCAGGAAGAAAAAAGGGAATACATTTGTATGGAGAATCGCGCGCGCTGTTCCCTCTTAAAATCCGGATTAACACATAAGATACTTTTGATGCCGGTGGTTCGTCCCCGTGGGATCATTTTGAAGTACCACACGGGCGAGTCCGCCGTCAAAAGCTAGTCATTTATAAGTGACAGCCAAGACCAATGGCTTAAGGTGCTTTCCGAGGCACGGAGCAACGAGGCAGCCTAACCAACGACAATAAACTCCAATCATTGTCAATTTCAAGCCTCCCCGTTTTAAGGGCGCAATTCAAGAGTCAGTATTTCAATGGAGTTTTAGTAACTTCCACAAAATAAATGCGACCTCGTTGGGCACACGTCTCTCGAGAGAAAAGTTTGAATTGTGGGTAGAAATGAAAATGTTAAAAAGGGACGGTAGTATTGTGTTTTTGTTTGAGCACGGAAAAGGGAGTTCTTTTATTGCAAGACTTTTTGAATATTTATTATTTAATTTGCTGTTTTTCTGATCGGATACGAAATTGTTTTTGATAAATTCGTTTTAGGAGCCTGGGGGAGGCCCATGTCCAGCAGTGGACGTCTTTCGGCTGAAATGATGATGATGAAATTCATTTTAAGTTCATATGGGTCACCGGTACGGGTTGTTTCAAATCAAATCAAATCAAAATATTTTTATTTCATATAAACCTGCATGGGCACTTATGAAACGTCAGAAGCTAGGTGCACGGTTCCAAAATGTTGTTTCCTATGGAGAAGAGCCGGCAAGAAACTCCACGGTTACTCTTTTAAAAATGATTGGCTTTAACAATGTTTTCAGGTAAAAAAATGTATGGGAGGACAGTGCAGGCCTGTAAATAAGTACCAGGTACTTAGACGAATCCAGAATAGAAAATCGTCTACAAATCTACAGTCTGTAAGGCCTACAACGTTCTCCCATTCACAATATGTAAAATAATCTACATAAATAAAATGAACCTAATTAAACATAGTGACATGATTAACATGACAATCACTAAAAAATAGTTGATATTAAAATTGATGTATAATGTCAAATAATGACGAGAATATGTCAGCATTGTAAAAATAAAAAGAACATTGAGAGCAGTTAATAGACTTTCACATAGATATGCTGTTAATGAGGTACCAGGGAAGCCACATGTGCAGAAGGAATTAATGCCAAACTTCCCTGTCTTCAACGTAGTCTTTTATCTTATAATATGCTTTTTTGATAAGGATACGTTTGATGTGCGTTTTAAACTTTCCATCGCTAAGTTCTGTAACTGACTTTGGCAACTTGTTATAGAAGCGGATACTGTTTATTAGAAATGACTTGCTAGTTTTAGTCAATCTAAATTTTGGAATCACAATTTCATCTTTACTACGTGTATTCAGATTATGGAAATCACATCGTTTTTTGAAAAGGCCTAAGTTTTTGCGAACGTACAAGATATTTTCTAGGATATAAAGAGACGGCAGAGTTAGAATATCAATTTCGCTGAATTTGTTTCTAAGAGACTCGCGAGGCCCCATTTTATAGATTGCGCGGATTGCCCTCTTTTGTAAAATGAAAATTGAATCTACGTCAGCTGCCGATCCCCACAACAGAACGCCATAAGACATAATACTGTGAAAATAAGCAAAGTAAACTAACCTAGCTGTGGCTACATCCGTCAACTGCCTTATCTTTCTTACTGCGTAAGCAGCTGAGCTTAATCTACTTGAAAGAGCTCTAATGTGAGCACCCCATTGCAATTTTGAATCTAAAGTAATTCCCAAAAATACAGTTTCCGAAATAGCATCTAGTTTCTTCCCATCAAGTTTTAAGTTTAGACCTACTTGGGGTACATTTGGTAACGAGAACTTAAGACATTTAGTTTTGTTCGCATTGAGTAAAAGATTATTAGCGGCAAACCATTTCGAAAGAACAGCTAGACTATCATTGACATGTAAGACATCTGTATCTTTTCTATCTATTCTAAAAATAAGAGAAGTGTCATCAGCGAATAAAATTATATCCGAGAAGTTAGCCATCAGGTAAGGAAGGTCATTAATATAAACTAGAAATAAAAAAGGGCCAAGAATTGAACCTTGAGGCACGCCCATCTTAACTAGAGACCCCGAGGACGTCGCCCCATTAACGTTTACTTTTTGCTGCCTGTTTGATAAGTAGGAAAGTACAAGATTAGCAGCCTGTCCACGAATTCCATAGTGGTGTAATTTACAGATAAGTGTATTGTGGTCAACGCAGTCAAACGCTTTTGAGAGGTCACAGAAAATGCCAATCGCGTCCTGGGAATTCTCCCAGGATTCCAAAATGTGACTGATGAGTTTTACTCCTGCGTCAGTCGTCGACCGACCTTTCGTGAAACCAAACTGTCGACTATGTAAAATACCATTTGAGTTAAAATGTGACAACATCTGGTCTAGCATGATTTTTTCATAAATTTTGCTCAATGCTGGAAGCACAGATATAGGTCTATAATTAGAGGGATCACTCTTACTACCTGATTTGAAAATAGGTACTACTTTACTATGTTTCATTAAGTCAGGAAACGTACCGTTGTCTAAACATTGATTAAATATGCCTGTTAGGACAGGGGCAATTGTGTCAATGATATTTTCGAGAACCTTAACGGAAATCCCCCATAAGTCTTCAGTGTTTTTTATGTTAAGACTTTTAAATGCTGTTTTAATTGTGGCAATAGAAATGGGTTTGAATTCAAAACTTGGAATGTCCTTGCTGAAGTTTTCTTTAAGAAGAGATTCAGCTAATACAGATGATGAGGGGAGAGATTTCGTAACTTCTATTGGGATGTTGGTAAAGAAATTTTCTAGAGTCTCAGCAACTTGTAACTTATCTGAAATGATTTCATTATCAATTTTTAGAGCTAACTCATTCTGATCTCGCTGTTTTGTGTTTCCAGTTTCTTTGTTAATTACCTGCCACACAGCTTTTATTTTATTTTTAGAGATACTAATTTTGTTACTTATTAATTTACATTTAGCGTGAGCGCAGACTCTTTTGAATATTTTAGAATATTTTCTTACATAATTATGAAGGGCCTGATCAGAAGTCAATGATTTTTCGTGATACAAATTATATAAGATATCTCTGCTTTTTCTAATGCCAGTAGTGGCCCATTCGCTAAATTTTGGTTTAGTAGTTATTGTAACTTTTTTTACAGGACATGCTTTATTGAATTCTTTGCATACTGTAGAAAAAAATGTGCCATAGTTTATATTGGGGTCTTGTGAATCAAAACTCGCTGTTGATAGATTGCTAAGAACATTATTATTAAAAGATTTCAGTTTATTTTTGGTCAGAGGTCTCAATTCAATGGTTTTATCTAGATGTAACTTTTTATCTAAGTCAAACGATACAAGCTGACCAGTATGGTCTGACCTGACGCCACTAATTAAGGATGAGTCCTTTATTTTGTAATTGGTAAATACATTGTCTATGCATGAAGCTGTGGTTGCTGTTATTCTAGTCGCTTCATTAAATATACATTTTAAATTGAATGATTTAAACAAAGAGATAAGCTTACTTTTTTCTGGTGAATTAACTAATAAATCAATATTTAGGTCACCACATACAAAAACTAATTTATTATCTTTGAATATTTTACCTAATATTTCTTCCATAACTATCAAAAATGATGACAAGTTCGTGGCTGGTGGTCTATACACAGACAAGAAAGTATGGCCCTCAACCTCTGCACATGCTACCTCACATAAGCGATCAACAGAGCAAGCGGTGATATCCTTTCTTTCCTTATATTTAAAACAACTATTACACAATATCAAAGTACCAGTTTGAAAGAGATACCGCCGCCCCTGGCACACAGGCAACTAAAGGAACACGGGTGGGTTTTAGTCAGTAAAAGTCTGCCACGCCCTCCTGCTCCACCCAGAGCGGGAGAAGCTATTTGATGTTTTCCCACGTCCAAATAACAAAAAAAAGTTCATATGGGTAATTAAATGCTGTTCCTTTCAATGAAATATCAAATAAAACAGTATTCAGTGGTTTTCTTCGACTGCGGATGCGAAAACGATATTTGAGCTCGTATTACGAAACTTCCTACGTCACAGTCATTTGTTTAGGATTCTGGCAATTACTCAGAATTCCAGTCTAACCGGATGCCAATACCAGTATTTTACATGGATCCACTGCCTATCTGACCTCCAGAACACCGTTACTGGATAAACGACCTGGAAAGACTGAATGTCTGATTTTCGGTCTCCTGACGACTCGTAACGACTGTCAAAATTCCACAAATAACAGCCGGGGTCAACAGCTTAACGTGCTTTCCGAGGCACGGAGGAGTCTTGGTATGTAAAGATGGTCACCCATCCACGGACCAACCGCGGCAAGCGTAGCTTAACCTGATCGATTGACCCGTGCTACTGTTATCACTTAGCCACAAGCTATAAAAGTACATAAAAATGTGTACCATTTTCAGTAGCTACCAGTCATGTCCACTCACAGCAGTTTTAAAACACTTTCGTACATTTCGATGCCAAATAAAAGAGCAATAAATAAACTATAATCTTCTGTGTTCGTTTTAAATGCCGGCCATTTTAAATAATGTATGTCAGATACGTTTGGCGGCGGCGCCTCACTTTGTGTTAAATGTTTAAGAAATAATTGATGAATTTTAACTCTGACTGAATTTTTAGCAGGACAACTAAAAGAGAAAGAGGTCAATCGTAGAATCCGACTCGGTTGAGCAACGTTCAGGAAACTATGCAATATCTTCTCGTCCCACAACCCGCAGTGTCTCAAGACGAATGTCTTTGACACTGAGACGCTCACAACGTGCTTTGTTAAAAGGCTTAAAAGTCACCCAAAGGGCAATGGAGACGGCTATGCTTGGAATTTCTCTACGTGATCGAATCCAAAATGAAGACATCCGCAGGAAAACTATCGTAACCGACATAGCCCGAAGAATTGCCAAACTTAAGTGGCAGTGGGAAGAGCACATTGCTCGCAGAACTGATGGCCGATGGGGCACTGGAAGACGTAGAGTTGGAAGGCTTCTTACAAGGTGGACCGATGACCTTGTGAAGGCCGCAGGAATCCGCTGGATACGGGAAGCACAGAACTGGTCGGAGTGGTGGAGCTTGGCTCCCCAAGCTCCACGGCCGTTCAGTAGTGGATGTCATTCGGCTGAAACGAGGACATTGATGACTTTCTACCTTTGATTGTACAATAGACAGTAGTACCTACGCGGTAATAAAACCAGCGGGTCAATTTGTCACATACTAACAATACGAAAGACTTCCATTTTGAGAGTTAAACGACATTCATTGCGTTGTTTACGTTGCTGAGCAGACGAATGTTTCGATGATATGAAGCAATGGTTTTTTTTTTTTTTTTTTTTCCATGTTTGTTGTTTCTCTTTGGTTTTTGTTTTGTATTATTTTATGTTCTTGATTTGGTTTCGACAGTGTCTGCGATTTGATACAGACACTGTCTTTTTGTTATGGTTTTTTCACTTATGTTATGTAAGATCGTATATAATAGTGATAAATGTTTATTCAAAGAAATATATATAATATTTTAATCACGTGCCATTAAACTTTTTAAGATGGCTCATAATTTTGGTCACATATTTGACGTAGGCGTCAAAGACATCCTTGTTTTCCGTCAGCATCCCGATGTCATACGCTGTGATACCAAATCGCTCAGAGATTGCCTCATATTGCATGCGATCCATGGCGAATCTGGGGCAATCCCTGAGGAGGTGGTCAAGTGTTTGTGTAGTGTTGTCGTGGCAGGGACAGTTGTCATCATCAGTTATTTTGAATCGGTGTAGATATTGTTTATGGAATCCGTGGCCTGTAAGAATTTGGGTTATGAAGAAGTTTTGTTGTAATTTTTTGCGGAATTTGTGGATTTGTAACAATGTCGGGAATATGATTTTAGTGTGTTGCCCCTGCTCACTTGATGTATACCTGGCTTGCCACTTGGCCAGGTTGGTTTTCCTGAGTTCGTGTTTGACATATGACATCGGGTATGAACTATAGTCAGGCGCTTTGTGTAGCCGAGTGGCCATTTTCGCAGCAGCATCCACTGCTTCGTTTCCTGCAATGCCGCTGTGCCCTTTCACCCACTTGATTTTTATTGTTGGTGTTGTATCCGTGGTGTTCTGTGTGTGATTATGGATAATTTTGTGGATTTTTGCGACCAGTGGGTGTGTGTTGCTCCGGTCTGCGATTGCCTGTATGGCCGACTGGGAGTCTGAGAAGATGATGGTGCTGGTTTGTTTCCTTGTGTGTGCCCATTTGCAAGCTTCCAGGATGGCCAACAATTCAGCCTGGAAGACTGTGCAGACGTTGTGGAGTTTAAATTTTTTCGTGGTTGCCGTTCCTCCCGGGTCGTAGCAGATAAAGGCCGCTCCAACGGTGCCGTCGTCCTGTTTGCTGCCGTCGGTGAAAATATTGTGCTGCGACGCTGGTGTTGATTGGGTCACTTGTTCTTCGTCATATTTCCGGGTACTGGTGACGGATTTTGGAAGTCTTGTCGCTGGGTGTAATAGCTCACGCACGGGTGTGGGACGCTCGGGGATTATGTCTGCTGGCAGAAGATGACTAGTGCCCGTGAGCCGGATCGTCTCGATATGGTGGACTTCTTCTATCCTAAGATCGAGTGGCATGAGCTCTGCCAATGCAAGAGCGGCAGTTGTAGAGACGGTCCGGAAGGCACGAATGGCCTTTAATGCGAAACCTCGCTGAAGGCTGGCAATTTGTTTTTTGACGCACTTTCTTTTTACTATGTGCCCCCATATGCCAGCAGCATACGTAATTGTTGGTTCAATGACGTGTAGATAGATTGTGCGGGCGTTTTCTGGGTGTGCACCCCACGTGCACCTAGTGTACATTCTCAATTTGTTGAATATGCGAGTCGCTTTGCCCAGAACATACTTCAGGTGGCTATTAAAGCGCAGGTGTTCGTCTAAGATGACGCCAAGGAGTTTTATCTCGGGCACAAACATAAGGTCAGTGCCGTCCATTCGAAGCTGCGCGGTTTTCGCTTTGGGCGTGAAGGCGATGACTTGTGTTTTTGCTGGACCAAAGGTGAGTTTCACGCGTTTGCCCCATTCGCTGATGTTAGCAAGGGTGCTGTTGGCTAGTTCTTCCAATGTTTCAGAAGTATCCGCCGTAACTACGAGCAGGACGTCATCAGCGATGGCTTGCATGTGGCAGCCTGATGGAAGTTGCATGTCCAGGAGCTCGTCCAAGATCAGGTTCCATAGGACCGGACCGCACGCGGAACCTTGAATGCAACCCTTAGTCAGAGTTTTACGCACTCGAACTCCCGCGTGGTCCAACGTGGCTGTTCTATCCTCCACATAGTTTTTGATCAGCCCATAGATGTTTTGCGGCGTTCCGATATATTTAAGTCGATGGAATAGGGCAGGCCACCAAGCGTTATCAAATGCCGCCCTAATGTCAAGTGAGATAGCTATTGCAAGTTTGTTGTTTTGTTTGGCATGGTGTACGTGATTCAGAGCTGAATGGATGGCTTGGGTGGTGCTTTTTTGTTGGCGGAAACCGAATTGTTGAGGGTTAAGTTGGTTCTCCACCTCAGCGTGGTGGGCCACCCTTTTAATGAAGAGCTTTTCTAAGAGTTTCCCGAATACTGGAATGAGGCCTATGGGGCGGAAGGATTTGAGGTCCATTGGATCATCCTTTCCCGGTTTGGGAATGATCTTGACATAGGCGTCTTTCCATATTCGGGGGAAGTACTGTAGAGTGAGGCATCTGTTCATGATTTCGGTTACCAAGTGCGGGTAGTGAACGGTGAATTGGAGGCAGATATCGGAGGTGAGGTTGTCGAGTCCAGGGGCTTTATTGGGGCTTATCTGTTTGAGTTGCTCGAGAACCTCTTCTTCTGTGAACGGATGGTCATCTATTGTGTTGGTCGTAGGGCTATGATACTGAAGACGGAGTTGTTCTTGTATAGGCATGAGATCGCGGGTATCGTCAGGGTAGAAGTGATTTAGGAGGGCCGTGGCTGTCTCCTCTCCATCGGTGGTGAATTTGTCACCTACTTTAAGGGTGATGGGTGGTCTTCTAGGCGCAGTCTCTTTCAGAAGTCGGTTGGTCAACGACCAGACGTTCTCTTTCTGCTGGAGTTCGCAAAACTTTCTAAAGTTTTTGGTGGACTCCTTTTTGAGTTCCTCCGAGTAGACGGCTTTCTTGTTCTGACTCTCTTCTAGAAGCGTTTCGAGTGGTAGGCCTTGCCGTTTTGCGGTGTGAATGCGTCTGTGGAGATCGATGATGTCTCTCTTTTGTGTTTCGAGGTTCTCGGTCCACCATGGAGGCTTGAACTTACGGTTCTGACCTTTGGTAGGCATGGTTTCGTTGCAGCTGTCGCGTATCAACCCGGTAATTTCTATGACGAGATACTCCAGCTGCTCGATATCGAGGTTGGGCACATCCCTATCGAGCAAGTCCGAGGTTGTCATCCTGTGCAGCACAGCATCTTTAAAGGCTGCCCAGTCCGCCCCTTTGGTGTTAAATAGGAAAGTGGAATTGTTGTTATTTCCTTTGTTTATGGGTCTGCGAGTGGCGATGCAGAAATCGATGGCATTGTGTTGTGATGACGTGCAACAGTCCAGGTTGACCCTCCAATCCCGTACCGAGTCGTACATTGTGGCTGAAGCCAACGTCACGTCAATGATAGACGATCGGTCGCGCCCGTGTGTTACTGTCTCAAAAGTCGGGGTGGTTCCGGTATTACAGACGTACATGTCATTGGCGTATGCAAGTTCCAAGACGCTGGTTCCTCTAGGGTTCGATTTTACGCTGCCCCACGCAGGGTGCCAGCCATTAAAATCTCCCCCCACTAAGCACTTGTATTGCGATGTGGCTTTGAGGAAAAAGTCGATTGCTTCAAGCGTGCAGGACGTGTCATCTCTTGGCTCTACGTAAGCTGAGGCTAGGTACCATTTCTGGTGGTCGGTTTGCAGCTGAATCACGCTTAAGTTTGCTGAAGACATTCCGGACTCCCCCAACACCACACCACATCCAGGTTTGACGAGGATGCATGCCTTAACATTGCATCCATTCGAAAATTGGAAGATGTCGATACCCGATATAGGCTTGACCTCCTTGCCAGATCCTATATAGGGTTCGGATAACAAGGCTATGTCGTAATGGCCATTACAGAAATATGTTAGGAATTCGTGAAAACTGTTTTTTGAGCGATCGATGTTACACTGTACTATTTTAATGAGTGTATTATCCATAATCAGTGCGGCTAGTAATTTTGAGTTTCAGTGATTTCACTCTGGGGCAATTATTTGCAGTGGCCTTGTGCCCAACGTCGTAGCTGGTGTTAAATTTATGATTGTGTTGTTGGCAGTTGAAACATTTGGGAGTGCCTTTCTTCTCTCGAAGCGGGCAGCTTTCGATGTCGTGGCCTTCTACAGAGCAGTAGGCGCAAGGGAATTGCTTCGCAGTGCATTTGGTCTTGATATGCCCGAACTGCAGGCACTTTTTGCACTGGATAAATGGCGAGAAGTCTTCGCAATGGACGCGTTGATAGTCGATGCAAAGCCTTCCCATTTCGACCATTTTGCGCCATAAGGTGGGGTGCGCGATAAGGATGGCGTTGTAGAGGTTTGGGTTTCGATTATTTCTTTTAAAGGCAAGTCGCAGGTCATCCTTATTCTCGATGAGGGGTGATAGCTCTTCGTTCTGACCACTTATGATGTCGATTAGCTCCTCCGAGGGCGTGTCGGTGGAGATTCCCTTGAGGATGAGCATGGGTTGTAGCTTCCTTGCCGGTTCCGCGGTGAGCTGGGTGGAAGTTTCAAGCTTCTTGAGGATCTCGTCCCGCTGTTTCTCAGTTTCGAATTCGACCCTAAGTTTGTTGTTCGACACAGACTGAATTCTTGAAGGCGCATAGGTGGTGGTGCGGAAATTGATGCTATTTCTGAAGGACTGGACGACTTCCTGGCGAGTTTGTGTGTCGCTTTTGGCCGCGATGATGAGGGCAGGTCTGGTTTGTGGTGTTTCTTTAATTTGACGCCGGGCTGCTGGCGCACTGGCAGTCGACGCGTAAGTTGGAATCGCAGGTGCAGTAGCACCGGGTGTAGTAGGTGGATTCGAGATAGTAGTGAGGTGCTTAGTCAACTCCTCTCGCACACAAGTCGCTATCTCTTTTTTGAGTACCTCGTTATCATCATCTGTTCTGACGAGGTTTTTCATCTCTTGGACTTCTGCCTTAACACTAGTGATGATATCATTTTTCAGGTCGCCGATGTAAGATGGTGGTTCACCTTCGTGGCCGAGTTCATCGCTAAGAGGGCGAGCAAAGTTGGGGAGCTTTGATATCGCTATGCGTATTTCATCCGACGCCAACGCAATAGTCTTTTTATTGCCGGCCGTGACACTTTTGCTCTCGTTAACGGAAGTTTTGATGCATTCGGCAAGTCTGCTTATGACGGAGATGCATGATTCCACGCTGATGACCTCTGACGAGTCAGCGGGGAGGAGAGGCGTTTTGATAGGGGGTGGAGGAATGATAGAACGGGGGGGTGAATGCAGTAAGGCCATTTTCTATTGGCTCAATTTCATTCCGACTTGATTAAATACGTCTCTAAAGGCTAAGGGATGGGTGTTTTCATCGTGTTTGACTTCGGACAGCTTTAAAAGCAGCCGGGAGCAATAAAAAGCGATTAAAATTTTTTGGTAATATTCACCAAGATTCTCTACCCTGCTGCTATAGGGCGGGTGGGCGGGCAAATTTTTTTTCACTTTTTTGCAGCTAGACACGCGTGTGAGGTGTCAAAACACGCGTCCGCGCGCGGCCTAACTAACGACGGTAAAATGGACGATAGGTCCGGTACAAAATTTTGAATTTAAGGTAAAAAAAAAAAACGTGATTTTGTACTACGAAAATACGAAAATCGATTATTTTGGCCCTCCAACCGGCAGATCTGAACGCGCTACACGGTCCAGCCCCGAGGTATGGCAGGTAAGTAATTTATAGCGAAAACAGAAACTAATTATATACAAGGAATTTTAGAAAAACGAGATTATTGTATTAATTAAAACTGAAAATTACGAAAATTGCATTTTAGCACTTTTTATGAAGACAGATGGATTGTGATCGATAAAAAGGTAGGACAGAGCCTAATTAAAGTTGATAGCGTCGAAAACCGCGTCGAAATCCGAGATCAAAATTTCAAATTCTAATTTGAAGCAATGGATTAGCAATAACTTGCAGAATGGTTCAGATTCTGAAGATTGCGTGTTACGCAATCAGCTACGCAATCAACTACACTAGGCCAGGACAAGGCCAAAGTCTTACCATTCACGTGTAGAAATTAATTTGAGATCAGCTTCCAGTATAACCGGATGTAGCTGATTATTTTACATGGAGCGACCACTTATCTGACCTCCACAACCTAGTTACCGGGTCACACTATCGGGGTTTTAACGCTTCGTAACGACTGTCAAAGATCTATAAATGACAGCCGGGACCAACGGCTTAAAAGCTTGATTTATCAAATTTTCGGGGTTCTGACTAGAGGTGGTCATTGAATCAATAAACTGTTTTTTAACGGCTTTTCATTAGTCAACGAGATAACTGTTTATCATCAATGAAAAAACAGGTTAAAAATATTAGCTGTTAATTTACGTCAACGCAATGCAGTTAAAAATAAAACCAGTTGAAAATGAAATGCTGGTAAGTTAATGCTGTTAATTTACGTCAACGGCTCAACGGATTATTTCGCTTTAATTTTATTTTCTGAGAATCAACTAGTATGCGGAACTAATATTTCTGAACGATACCGAACATCGTTGCATCGGACCGTAAACTTAGTGGACTTGGCTCACACGCAGGAGTGAGTCGTGCGTGTTAGCGAGACAAGAAAGCTCCATTATTGTGTTAGTAGGTAATGTTTGTCATGTTATGTTTTTTTATTTAATTATATTATGTAATGTAAACAATCCGTGATTGCGTGTCAAAAATCGTTGTGGTTGTTTGTATTACGCATCCAGAGAGTTAAAGTTTCGATTTAAGTACCTATACTTAATTATATTAAATAGGTATAGAATAAACTAACGAGTGCGAAGGGAATGTCATTATATTTGTTAAAATTCTTATCAAATTAATTATTTGCAACAAAATTGAAGATTGAACATGCAAAACCTGTGATTAATTTAACAGCTTTTTTAACCTGTTGACCATTGATGATTAACAGTTAAATTACATTAATGAAAAAACCGTCAACGACCCATCTCTAGTTCTGACCATCCGTTAGAACTGGCAAAGATGACAGCTAGGAGCAGTTCCAATGCACGGAGCGATCTTGGCATCTAAAGATGGTCACCCATCCACAGATCAACCGCGGTACTATTGTTACTTAGCCACGAGCCCTCTTTCTATCAAAAATAATCTAAAAAAAGAGGTTCGGACAAACTATTTGAAACATCTTTAAATTCCAATTTCCCCGCGAGCCAACCCTCAGCGTATGAAAATAAGTTATAGACTCGATGCATTTGTAGCGAAGAGCTATCCATCGACCGAGAGTCGGCCATGTTAGATTTATAAATATAACATAAAAATATGTTATGTAGTCTTCACTAGATATCAGTAGAAGGTGATTTAATGAATTACTTTTATTTTGGTGGTCATTGGAATCAACTAGCATCAAACAGATCGCTGTTTTGAACCATATTCGTTGCCGCAGTGCACGATTGTGATATTCCAAAAAAATTGCTCTCTGGCAAAATGTAGGTAACAGTACCATATACATTTCTGCCTGGCTCTTACAGGCGTGATGTTTCAACAGCAAAACAACACGAATGGACTCGACAGCTAAATAATTATAATGTTCACACCATTCGTATTTAATAATACACTCGAATCCAAGGACGATCGATCTAAAGTCATTTGAGGAACGGTTCGAGGTGACATACGTACTCACACATACCTACCTTACAATCCGTCTAATATTAAAGTATTTACAATTATGTAGCTACTAGCTTTTGTCTGCGACTTCGCTCACATGGAGGTCGAAAAGTATCCCACGGAAACATACTACCGGAATAAAAAGTACCTTAAGTGTTAATTCAGGTTATAAACCATCTGTGTGCCAAATTTCATCCAAATCTGTTCAGTCTATTTTGTGTAAAAGAGACATCTACATTTATCAATTACCTCTCAAACTTTCACATTTGTAAGATAGTAGGATTGTCTTTCAGTTTACAGCATGTGAACTGAAAGTTTTATATTACCTACTTATGTCCATCATCATCATCATCATCATCATTTCAGCCGAAAGACGTCCATTGCTGGGCATAGGCCTCCCCCAGTCATGGGGGGTTTTGCCATAATCGCCACGCTTGGCAGGTGGTTTGGCGATCGCAGTATGGTGGTAAAATGCATAGAGAACGCTGCTGCCCATTCTCTAGTAAGTCCCTTACTCGCCTTCTACGACACCCACTGGAAGAAATGGGATGGTGCTTATTCTTTTACGCCTGGCGACACATACTTATGTCCATAATGACCAATAACTTGCCCACTTTTGTCCACCATATCTCCTGGGCCCTTAGTCTGCTATTTTTATAAATTCGTCATTCCAACACGATCCCATCGTAATTTTGCTAAAAGTTCGCAATCTGCTAAATTCATAATGGTCGATCAGTGGTCGGTCAATGGTCTCGTAATAGAATTGTGTTATAATGGCATTGTCGTATTGCCATTATTATAAAACCCGTTAGTAGAAATGATTTTCGAAAAAATACTATTAAATTTGAACATTTATTCATGCCAGATTTCATTTATGTGTATATTTTTACATATTATTTTTAACATATTATTTTAGGAACTGTCAAAAACTTTGCAGATTACCCCTTAAGTCAGTCATTCATTTGTCATTATGTACGAGATTACCAATAAATGCTATTTCTTTCAATGGAGTGTCAGTGGCTGACCACTGGAAAGTCATAATGACGCCATTATATTAGTAGATTACTAAACTTGTCAAAATCAACAATTATGAGATCAATGTTAGACCATTCTGAGACTATTGTAATAGCTGACTTGAGGCCCTGGGGCCTAAGTCTACTAATTTATAAACGTTACAATGGTCTCTCAATGGTGTGTTTTTGACAGTTTTTGTATGGCAAATCTGTCAAAAACTTACCATTGAGAGACCATTGTGACGTTTATAAATTAGTAGACTTAGGCAGGGGCCTAAGTCTACTAATTTATCGGGATCGCAAGCGATAATGCTTTCGATTTTGGAGCACGTTTGCCTCGAAGTAACCAATTTACTTAAAATGGCCGCATAAAGTTTTCACAAAATATTTATGTATGTACCGACGCCAACTCCAGGAGGTTAATTTTCCGTCCAGTATAGGTTCACAATAGAACCTCATTGTTAGAACTCAGAACATCTTGGCTTCCTTTCAGTACAAGAGATTGTTTTGAAACTTTTGCAAAGTTTCAGTTACAGTAATTCAGTACCTCGTTCAGAAAATTGGCTGTGAAGCCAATTTGTGTGTTTAATTAGTTTTGTGTTATTTAGTAACAAAAGCAGGTGGCCTGAAGAAAAACTCATGAACGGATGACTGTCAAAAATATATAATAATTATTATGTGTATCTTATTGACTTTTTAATATTTTTTATGAATTTTCTCAAAACTCTTTAGATTAAAAAGGAATAATAGTAGTACTCAACGATATTAAAATACCTTATGAGCAGTGGTGACAACTTACGAGTTGTAGGTCATGTGTTCGAACCCAGATAGGCGCTTAAATTTGTGTAAAAAAACAGTGGCACTCCGGGGATGCCGACAGAAGTGACAACATATACGAACCAATTGTGACGGCACGGTTGGCGCAGTGGTGGTGCGATTGACTGCTGCGCTGCATGTCGCGGGTTCGATTCCCGCACGGAACAAATTTTTTTATGACCTACGATTAGTTGTTCCGGGTCTGGCTGTTTGTGTATGTGAGTTTAAATGTTTGTAAACGCACCCACAATACAGGAGAAATTCCTAGTGTGGAGCAAAGTTAAAAAATAATAATGTTAATATTTCTAAACAGTGTCGGTAACGGTAACAGTGTCGCGAGTTCAATTCTTTTTCCCATTTAAAAAAATGTCCGCCCGCCTATAGAAATTTTCACTTCAAAAACCATCTGAATTATTATTGCTCTAAAAACAGTGATGGAAAACATCGTGAGGAAACCGGCATGTCCTAGAACAAAACATTCGAAGACATGTGACATCTACCAACCCGCACTGGGCCCGCGTGGTGGATTACAGGCAGTATTTCTTTGGAATGTGCTCCCTCTGAATATCAGGAGGAAAACCAGGTTATCTTCCAAAGTGTTAGCACGAGGGCATATTTGTAAGAAGTTTTGTTTCTCTTGATAAAGTTTATTTTGTTTAAAGTATGTATATGTCACCGTAACATTATGAACATCGTCCGTGTATAATTTATCTCGTGATTATCGACCGAATATTCTGTACCGTCCCTTATAACATCAGACTTAAACATATATGACTAAATCTGGGTCTACTGTACAAGTCTGCCTACCCCTTCAGGGACTACCCATTCGATGTTGTGTAGTTAAAAGTTTTCCAACAATTTTCTAGAAATTGAAAGTGCGCCAAGAAGTAAGGTTGTATCACAATAAGTTTCTATTGTGTAGTATTTATTGTGAAGCTATTTATTGGACGGCAAATTAACCGTCCGGGAGACGTGGGCAAACCAGACGGGTTAGTACGGTGACCAGATGGTGGATGGTTGGATATTTTTTTTGGAATAAACATTATTTGGGTCATTCTCAGGAGACTCATTATTTGGTTGACTTCGGTGTCATTTTTGTTATCTAATTTAGGCATGAAATATCAAATCTAGAGTTAACACTCTACTACTAACATGCTTTAAATTAACTATAGATTTGATATTTCATGTTAACAAGGCCTAAATTTAAAAAAAGAATGACACCGAAGTCAACCAAATAATGAGTCTCCTGAGAATTACCCATTTATCCTATCGTAGCCTACATTATAAATGTGAAATTTGTGAAGATGTTTGGATGTTTGTTACTGAATCACGCAAAAACGGCTAAACGGATTTAGATAAAATTTGGGACACAGATAGATTATAAGCGGGATCAACGCATAGGATACTTTTTATCCTGGTATTTTGTTCCCGTGGCATAATTTTCGATCTTTACGCGGGTCAAGCCGCTGGAAATAGCTAGTGATATATAAAAGTTCAGCCATATTTCATTATTCGGCAAGCAAACATATATATTAAGGCAGATCCATCAACCATATAACAAATAATTCAGATGAACATACATACATACCCACATACATATCGATCAAATCAAATCAAATCAAATCAAAATATTTTTATTTCAAATAAACCTGCATGGGCACTTATGAAACGTCAGAAGCTAGGTGCACGGTTCCAAAATGTTGTTTCCTATGGAGAAGAGCCGGCAAGAAACTCCACGGTTACTCTTTTAAAAATGATTGGCTTTAACAATCTTTTCAGATATAAAATGTATGGGAGGACAGTGCAGGCCTGTAAATAAGTACCAGGTACTTAGACGAATCCAGAATAGAAAATCGTCTACAAATCTACAGTCTGTAAGGCCTACAACGTTCTCCCATTCACAATATGTAAAATAATCTACATAAATAAAATGAACCTAATTAAACAAAGTGACATGATTAACATGACAATCACTAAAAAATAGTTGATATTAAAATTGATGTATAATGTCAAATAATGACGAGAATATGTCAGCATTGTAAAAATAAAAAGAATAAAAAGAACATTGAGAGCAGTTAATAGACTTTCACATAGATATGCTGTTAATGAGGTACCAGGGAAGCCACATGTGCAGAAGGAATTAATGCCAAACTTCCCTGTCTTCAACGTAGTCTTTTATCTTATAATATGCTTTTTTGATAAGGATACGTTTGATGTGCGTTTTAAACTTTCCATCGCTAAGTTCTGTAACTGACTTTGGCAACTTGTTATAGAAGCGGATACTGTTTATTAGAAATGACTTGCTAGTTTTAGTCAATCTAAATTTTGGAATCACAATTTCATCTTTACTACGTGTATTCAGATTATGGAAATCGCAACGTTTTTTGAAAAGGCCTAAGTTTTTGCGAACGTACAAGATATTTTCTAGGATATAAAGAGACGGCAGAGTTAGAATATCAATTTCGCTAAATTTGTTTCTAAGAGACTCGCGAGGCCCCATTTTATAGATTGCGCGGATTGCCCTCTTTTGTAAAATGAAAATTGAATCTACGTCAGCTGCCGATCCCCACAACAGAACGCCATAAGACATAATACTGTGAAAATAAGCAAAGTAAACTAACCTAGCTGTGGCTACATCCGTCAACTGCCTTATCTTTCTTACTGCGTAAGCAGCTGAGCTTAATCTACTTGAAAGAGCTGTAATGTGAGCACCCCATTGCAATTTTGAATCTAAAGTAATTCCCAAAAATACAGTTTCCGAGATAGCATCTAGTTTCTTCCCATCAAGTTTTAAGTTTAGACCTACTTGGGGTACATTTGGTAACGAGAACTTAAGACATTTAGTTTTGTTCGCATTGAGTAAAAGATTATTAGCGGCAAACCATTTCGAAAGAACAGCTAGACTATCATTGACATGTAAGACATCTGTATCTTTTCTATTTATTCTGAAAATAAGAGAAGTGTCATCAGCGAATAAAATTATATCCGAGAAGTTATCCATCAGGTAAGGAAGGTCATTAATATAAACTAGAAATAAAAAAGGGCCAAGAATTGAACCTTGAGGCACGCCCATCTTAACTAGAGACCCCGAGGACGTCGCCCCATTAACGTTTACTTTTTGCTTCAAAGCCATAACCCCCGTTTTGCTTCACCGTAGTCAGGTAAAAAAAAAAAAACATTAAACAACAGCAAAAAACATCTCTATAGACACAGACTACCTATATACATAACATAACAGTCAAAAATATTTTTTTTTTGCAAAAAAAAAACTTAACTCTCTGTAGAATAATTAATGAAAATATCTTTAGTGGATGGGACATACCGGAGGCGGAATGCCGAGGATAGAGTGTTGAGGCACAGCCTGGGAGAGGCCTATGTCCAGCAGTGGACTGCAATACGCTGAGGTGATTGATTGATTGATATTTTCTTCTGCGACAGTTTTTAAATATCGCAGCATCATGCTGAGGTAGCCTTTTGGCCTCGTGCAGGACTCTGTTTTATGTTTTAACTATTTTTTACTTCCAATTAATTAGTTTTTTTTATAATTTTTGTACGAGTGTGTGTGTATGTGATATTCCTATGCGAGTCGCATTAAATACTGTTTTCTTTCTACAATTTTATTTAGGTACCCATTTGGTAACTTTGACTTAAAAACAGTTAGTAGGTAATTTAAAACAAATAAAAATATCCCACATTTCACAACGACGCCGTCACCCTACATTTGGCAAGACGCCTGTCTGAATTGCTTTCTCGCAAGGAATGGTTACGTTCAAATGACTTTATTTCACAACCTTCATACGACTTCAGACTTCAAAATATGTAAAAAACAAGAAAGAACCAGACTTTATAGACCATAAGACCATTCTGTATGCTTCGTGGGTTCCGTAACATGTGAGTAAGGAATTAAGTCAAGAAGTAGCTTGCATTATCCGTTCAGCTTTACTAAGTAGGTATTCGTATTTCATCGAATTTTCGGATAATTTGTATACAACGTGCCGCTACAATGGCGACATCAATTTAACACACGACTAGGGTTAGTGGCCAGTAATACTAATAATAAGATAAAATAATTCCTTAATTGAAAACTCCGGCCTCTTTCTCTTCCTTCTCTTTATCTTTGCTACAATTCGCTCTTTGCACATTTTTCATTGATTATGATCCGTGACCCTGGAAAATGACCTCTGCGCTACTGTTATTTAAGGTACAGGGTTGCTTCAAGGTGTAAGTTTAGAAATTTTAGACAAATAAATAAAGTCATAATAATTAAACATGGGCCGAGGACTCGGCAATCATTGTATCGATAATTGTTACAGTAAATGGCATTATAACAGAGAGCCTCGCACACGACCTCCGGAGGCTCTTATTGGCTTGGCTTGGCTCAAGGGCTTGATTCAGAAAATAATACTCCTGGACATGGCACGCAAAGTCAAGAGGTTCCTCTCTAGAGCCCTGACCACCGACATCTTGGACCCTGCTCCTGATGCCATTTTTTTAAATGACTTTTGTGTTTGTGTGTGATTTCTGTTTGTATAAAAAAAATTGTGTCTGTACTTTGTAAATCATTCAACATAACTCGTCAAAATTATGTACGCTAAACACTTGACAGGTACTCTGCTTACCTTTTCAATACAAGCGTGATGTTATACTAAATAGTAGATTGTGAGTTAGCTAATAATACTAGTGACCTAGTGTGGTGTTTTTGATATATCGATTGTTCTAATTAACGGGCCACGACAGCAGCGGGGGGGGGGGGGGACGCGGAAGTTATTTTTGACCTGAAATTGGATTATTTATTATTCATTTAAGGCTATAGTGGCACGTTTAGGACATGAATTTAAGTAAACAAGGACTTTGCGGTGATAACTGTTAAATAAATATTCTGTTGCTGCCATATTTGTTTGGTTTAATTTAACAGAAAAATTGGCATCTAATTTCTAAGGCTTCTGTTGTATTTTATGTATTTTATAACATTGTACTCAGAACTCCGTCATCTATATACTCGTATACATATAAAAGGAGAAACTGACTGCATGACTGATCAATC
Source organism: Polymixis flavicincta (assembly GCA_949987655.1). NCBI lineage: Eukaryota > Metazoa > Arthropoda > Insecta > Lepidoptera > Noctuidae > Polymixis > Polymixis flavicincta. The sequence continues at coordinate 13,455,622 of OX465200.1, forward strand.
AACGCACACCCGAAACTACTAGGACTAGGAACATGAAATTTTGCACACGGGTTCCTTTTATAATGTAGGGGAGAACTAAGAAAGGGTTTTTGGAAATTCGACCTTTAAGGGGGTGAAAAGGGGGGATTTTGTTTATATCAAAAATCTTATTCCTTGAGTTAATAAACTTGAAACTTGGCACAAATACTTATCTAAGTAAATTATAAAGTTTATTTATTTACTATTAACACATACAATTGTTTTTACAGGTTGGGAACCCAATACAACAATGTAGTCATAATTTTCCCACTTAGAGACGTTACCCAAAAACGAATTTGGTACCACCACCGACAAAAAATAAAAATGAAATATTTTTAACTGTCCTGACTGACAGTGAACAACCACATACAAATAATAGATAAAATGAATAAGTATGTACAGTTTACACAGAGGACAATTCGTTAAGTGTCACCCTCTGGAATTCCGCCAAAGAGCAAGTAAAGATATCCAATCGCAGAGATACGCTGTTGAGTATTGTTATTGCCCGGCCCACCGGTGCAAATGTTAACAAGTTCGTACGGGCCACTGGGACTTTAAACAGCCTCTCCCTCGGGCCTTGCCGCAGCCTACTATTTGGAACGAGCAATCCCAAAGATTCCAGTATTTGCGGATTATTCAGCATACCACGAAAAACCATAAAAACATATTTGGCCAGTGCTAAATTGCGCCTTACCTCCAACTTATAGTAGCCAACCATCCCTATTACAAAGAGGGTTGGATACATAAGAGGATAGAATGGGTAGACGCCAGATTCCTTCATGTACAGGAACCGGGTTAACTTATTTTGCATTTTTTCCACCATTAGACAATATTTTGTTTCAAACGGATTCCAGATGATAGCACTCGTTTCCAGGTTACTTCTCACTAATGCATTATAAAGAGACTTAACCGCTGCTGTGTTAGTAAATTCACGTGTTTCACGCATTACAAATCCAAGATTCCTGAAGGCTTTCTTACACACCTGCACGATATGTGTGCGAAAAGACAGATCTTCGGAGAAAGTGACCCCAAGATCCCGCACCGACACTACCCGCGGTACCGCATGCCCGTCCATGCTATATTCGTGAAGCCGGGGAACCACAGCCCGCGTAAAAGACATCACGTTACACTTCTTCACATTAAAAAGTAGTTTGTTCTCAATACTCCACGCGACTACACGATCAATGTCCTGCTGCAGGAGTTCGCAGTGCGACTGATTGGCAATCCGCATGAACAATTTCAGATCGTCGGCAAAGAGTAAGCAACCAGCATTTTTCACAACTTCAGGAAAGTTGGTTATTTATTGTTTTTCTAAACTACCCCCTAAACAGGGATTGGGGTGTGTCAAAGTTTGTATGGAAGAATTTTAAAGCGCTGTCTGATTAATTCGAAACTCAGTATTTCTACCTAAAACCAAAAATAAAGAATATCGTGTATCAGGGTTTTTAGAAAATCTACCCCTACAGGGGTAAAAAAAAACGACTGAACGAATTTGTATGAAATTTGGCACATAGGATACTTTTTATCCCGGTGGTACGTTCCCGCGGGATACTTTCCGACTTCCACGCGGGCGAAGCCGCGGGCGAAAGCTAGTTTATTTATAAACCGATTTGAGAAGTTCTTGTTTTGTTTGAAAGGGTATACTTAAAGAGTGGTCCCATATTTTGGTCAAGTTCTAATAAGTGGTTTTTGAGTTAGCTTCAATAATACTTACCTACGTACATTTTTTCACTTAGTGTATGTTAATGATGCTATAAAAACTACCTATCATTGTTACTTACTTAGCAAGTGAAGAAATATGAATTAGTGTTGTTTTAAGTAGGTACCACAACAAAAAGTGAAAAATTAAACTCAATTACAAAAAAACGAAAATACAAAACCGAAGACAACGACTTAATCGTAGTTTCGCTTAGTAATGTGTTTTTGGATGTCGGTTGTTTTTTTAAGAACACCACCAACAATATCACTCTGCCAGGGGTGCGGGTTGTTCGAAAGAGATACCGTGGCTCCGGGCACACAGGCAACTGAGGGAACACGGGTAGGTTTTAGTCAGTAAAAGTCTGACACGCCCTCCTGCTCCACCCAGAACGGGAGAAGTTATTTGATGATTTCCGACCCAAAAAAAAAAAAAAAAAACCCCTAGTGATGTGCCGTTCCCGGGAATGTTCCCAAAGTGGGAATGTTCCCAAAAGAATCTTTCCAGTGCCCGGGAATATTCCCGATTGCTGGGAACGTGTCGGTGTAACCACATAGAATTATAATAAAAGTAAAAATATAATAACATACTAAGTTACTGGTAAGATTTAGTAAGTAAGTAGATTTGACATGTAATGAGTACTCATTTAGTAACTTGTCGTTCATTGTATTAATTTTAAAAAGAGGTAAATAAAAATTTAGAATGTGAGACTAGGAGGTTTAGAGATTCACCATCATCATCATCGTCATTTCAGCCGAAAGACGTACACTGCTGGACATAGGCCTCCCGCAAGCTCCGCCACTTCAACCGGTTCTGTGCTTCCCGCATCCAGCGGACTCCTGCGGCCCTCACAAGGTCATCAGTCCACCTTGTGGGAGGCCTTCCAACTTTACATCTTCCGGTACGCGGTCGCCACTCCAGAACTTTTCAGCCCCATCGGCCATCTGTTCTGCGAGCAATGTGCCCTGTCCACTGCCACTTAAGTTTGGCAATTCTTCGGACTATGTCGGTTACCTTAGTTCTCCTGCGGATCTCTTCATTCCTGATTCGATCACGCAGGGAAACTCCAAGCATAGCCCTCTCCATCGCCCTTTAGGTGACTAAGCCTTTTATGAGGCCCATTGTGAGCGACCACGTTTCGGTTTCATATGTCATCACTGGCAACACGCACTGGTCAAAGACTTTCGTGTTGAGACATTGCGGTATGTGGGACGAGAAGATATTGCGAAGCTTCCCGAACGCTGCCCAGCCGAGTCGGATTCGACGATTGACCTCTTTTTCGAAGTTGGACCTACCTAACTGGACAGTTTGTCCTGGGTAAACGTACTCGTCCACAACTTTCAGTGCAGCTCCTCTGACCGTTACGAGAGTGGGTGTTACATGGGCATTGGAAATGACCTTTGTCTTGTCCATGTTCATCCTCCATGGTCTCAGCCATAACAACTATATCATCGGCAAACCGAAGGTGAGTGATGTACTCGCCATTGATGTTGATGCCAGCCCCTTTTCAGTCCAGAACCTTGAAGACATCCTCCAGTGCAGCGGTGAAGAGTTTCGGAGAGATAACGTCTCCCTGTCTTACACCTCGCTGCAGAAGGATAGGTTTCGAGGTCCGGTCCTGGAGTCGGACTGACATGGTGGCGTTTTCGTACAGACACTTCAACACCGCCATGTACCGATAGTCGATCTGGTACCGTTGGAGGGACTGCAGTACAGCCCACGTCGCGATCGAATCAAAGGCTTTTTAGTAGTCCACAAACTCTAAACAGAGAGGCAGATTATACTCTTCGGTCTTCTGTATAACCTGCAGCAGCGTATGTGTGTGGTCTACTGTGCTAATGCCTTTACGGAACCCGGCTTGTTCGGGAGGCTGGAAGTCGTCAAACCTGCGCGCTAGACGGTTTGTGATGACTTCGGAGAACAGCTTGTAGACATGGCATAGAAGTGAGATGGGCCTATAATTCTTATGAAGGGCATTGTCACCCTTCTTAAAGAAAAGTACCACCACACCTCTGTTCCATGCCTGTGGCGTTTTGCCCTCGAGTATGACGGAATCAAACAGCTTCTTGAGAGCCTTAAGAACGAGTTTCCCGCCGGCCTTTAGGAGTTCAGCTGTGATTCTGTCATCACCCGGCGCCTTGTTGTTTTTAAAGCTGCTTCTCGTACAAGCTGACGTCCGGGATGTCTTCAGTATACTGTCGGGTCAATCTAGCTCTTGGGTCGTTTGCCAGATTCGTAACGGGGTTTCTTGTTGACTTGTATTACTGTCCATAGAATCTCTCAATCTATCTCAACAGCTCAGGCTTGGTGGATACGATCCTGCCTTCATCGGTCTTCAGTTTCGTAAGCTGACTCTGCCCAATAGACAGATCCCTAGCAAAGATCTTGGAGCCTTTTTTCCGTTCTATTGCGTCTTTAATACATTCTCTATTAAAGCGGCGGAGGTCGTTTTTCAAGGACTTAGAGATCTGTCTGTTAAACTGCCGGTACTCAAACGCATCGTCTGAAGACTGCAGGACCATCTCGCGCCTCTCCTTCATGAGCTGCAAAGTAGGATCAGAGAGCCTCTTATTTTTATTGATACGATGGGCCTTGAAAAACTTAGACCCGACCGTATGGACAGTTTCCACGAACCCATCGTTACCCGCAACCCGTCGTTCAGAGATTATGTACAATATTTTGAAACGTTATTTAAATAGACTGGTAGAATACATTATCCTTTTCTTTTTTTCTTGTGTTTTATCTTGCAATCGGTTTTTAAAAACTATGAGCAGATGAGTTTTAGGAAGGTCTGGCAGGGAAGAGTTATTCCTCATCAGGAGCAACTTTCATATGAATAACGAAGCTCCCTCCAAGTTATCCAATTGTAGGATGTTGCGTCTTTTAAGTCTGCTGACACAAGCTGGTATTGTGAGCGGCCAATTTGTTGGGATGTCTCTACAGTCTGGATTGTTTGTTACGCCGACCCGGTTAGTTGGAGCCAAAAATCATGCACAAAGGATAAGTAAATAACATTTCTCAAAATTAGCATCACACCTGCACAGTTAAAAGGATAGTTTTTTTGTTGTCAGTTTAACTCTCCAACTACATCAATTATCTGCCGAAAATTCTCAGTAACACATTGTGGGTGTAAAAGATATGCATTTAATTTCTATCTTTTATTATTTTAAACATGCGATAAGAAACCTAATCTAAAAATTTAAAAAAAGAAAAATCTTTAACTTTTGAGTTAGTGTTCCCACTAACTGGGAATGTTCCCGGGCACATGGGAACATTCCCGTTGGGAAGTTACTGGGAACGGGAATGTTCCCACGGCACATCACTGCCTCCAACCTTCCCATGGCCTTTCCAAAGTTCGTTCTAGTCTACGTGCCTAAAAGTGGGGTGGCTGCGGAAATAGCACCCTTGGCAATCTTATTTTGTCGATCTGCAGGTACTTCTTGACCCCTACAAGGAGTCACCATGTGTTTACACATTTGGTTATGCACAAACACAGACAAGTGTTGTCTTCGCTCAACGATTCCTTACTCGTAACCACATCAATCACACACGAAATCTGCTAATATCGTAGGTACTAATAATATTGACAAATTGTGTTGGAACATACAGAATATGATATTTCGATTCCTTACCGTTACATTCCTTACCGTTAACAGTTACCAATATAACGTGAATGCTGCCTTCGTCATTCAAAAGAGAGCTTTGAGAACTATGCTTCGTTTAGACCAAACTGAATCGTGTAAGGAACCTTTTTTCAAGCTAAATATTTTAACAGTACCTTGCCTTTACATCTTAATTCTCCTTACTCATTTACATACAAATCTTAACAAGCTGGAGACCGAGACTGAGAGAGAATATAGAGTAAAAACTCGGAGAAAAGATCTGCCTTCTATCCTTCAAGCAAACCTTATTATTGCAAAACACTCATCAAGTGTGCAGTCAATTAATTTATTTAACAAATTACCAGCAGGATTAAAGAATATTCCGAATATGAATGTATTTAGAAATAAACTTAAGACATTATTGATTCAGAAGTGTTATTATAGTATTGACGAATTTTGTAAGGATAAAAAAGTAATTATTGGTTAATTATTAGTTTTAGAATGTTCCCTATTGCAATAATTTCATAAATAATATTTTGACATGTAATAATTAAGAAGATTTGATATTATGTATGTATTCTCGCTGTAGTGTTTTTATTTTTTGGTTAGTGTAATCACAATATTAATCTTAAGTTCGTGGTGTATTCCTATAATTCGACACAAATGTTTTTTGTTTATGAAATAAATGAAATGAAATGAAATGAACCATTGGTTTCTAAAAAACACGATATTGACGTAGTTTGAACGTAGTAAGATTCCGCGGGGAATCATTATAACCATTCAAAATTGGAGCCCTGGTCAGTATCAAATAGGCTGACCCGTCCCGCAGCCTGCCGAGCCCCACATACCACAACTGGCATAGGAAGCAATCAGCCGATTGCTTCCGCCGCACCCCTCCCGCTTAGACCTCACCCCACCCTCGTCAGCGACAGTATTAGGCTGTTATCGTGTGTTCAGTTCATTGGGACCACTCCCTTAGAAGTGATAACGGAAGGTAATCGAATAGTTATGATAACACTATCTAGGCTTTCAACAGTAATTAAGACATCTACAGGAGAACCATGGTAACCGACATAGCCCGAAGAATTGCCAAATTTAAGTGGCAGGGCACATTGCTCGCAGAACAGATGGCCGATGGGGCCAAAAGGTTCTGGAGTGGCGACCGCATACTGGAAGACGTAGTGTTGGAAGGCCACAAGGTGGACCAATGACCTGATGAAGGCCGCAAGAATCCGCTGGATGCAAGAAGCACAGAACTGGTCGAAGTGGCGGAGCTTGGGGGAGGCCCATGTCCAGCAGTGGACGTTAATTATATACCCTTACCCGAACAGGAGTCATTCAAGGTACTCAGCATTATGCCTATGAGACTAACTCTGAAATCGTGAACAAAAATCTATTGCTCCATATTTCTTTCGAATACAGTTATAAAAATATACGGAATAACTGATATCTGTTGCACTCGCGCTAGCGACTGAGCGTAAGCTCCTATGTTCGATCTCCACATTGAGTAGTGTAATTGGGTTTCTACACAGGACTTGGCTTGGCTTGGCTTTGGGCTTTCTTGTACTATTCGTTTCCTACGGCTGCGCCCGCGCGGATGTCGGAAATTACCCCACGGGCGCCTACTACCGGCATAAAAAGTATCCTATGTGTTTATCAAGGTTATAAATCATCCGTATGCCAAAATTCATCAAAATCCGTTCAGTCGTTTTAACGTGAAAGCGTAACAAACAAACAGAGCTACTTTCGCATTTGTAACATTACCCAGTTAGAAAGATAGGGTTATCGTAAACGTCTTTTTAGATTATGTCTGTGAAATAAATGCGTTTTAAATCCAAATTGTTCTACATATTGTTAAGATAAAATAAATTGCTTCGTACGTACATATACGAGAATTGTCCTGTCATCTTATCGTTAGTAATGTCTATTTAAAGCTGTAGCTAGACTTTCCAAATAGCGTTTTTAAAAAGATTTCAGAAGGCCAAAATTCTCGTAATTAAAAACGTTCAATATCTAGTCGCAGTCTCATCTCGGCGACAATCAAATGTATGAAACATCGAGGTATTTTTGACATATTCAGACTGAGACCCGCACACTAATTGCGTAACTCACGATTAATCATAATCTGTTTCGTATTGAAACGGATTGTTTAACCATTACTTCATAATGTTTGAAAAATGTGTCTGCTCAACAACGTAAATAACGTGTAAATGTTTTTGAAGTCAAATTGAAACAGATCATGATTAATCGTGAGTTACGCATTTAGGGTGCAGACTGTGAACGTTCTTAAAATTACCAGTTGCACCAAAATACTAGTATTTTACATGGAGCGATACTGGGTAACAAGATATCCTTGGTAAGACTGGTTGTCAGACACCTGGCTTTTGATGACTCGTAACAACTGCCAAAGATCTAAAAATGACAGGCGGAACCATCGTCGGTTTATCGCTCTTCGTATGTAATAGTATCCAACCTCGGCAAGGCTTTTATAACTTAGCTACTTGCCTATCGGCTCATAAACTTGACAAATAAAGAAAATCTTACATTTCGTACTAAATTTTAAAATTGCAGTAGACAGTATAAAAGCCTTTTCATGCAAAAGTCACAAAGAATAGATTTTACTTTGAGCTTTGAGTAACAACGACTTAAAACGGGCTCAGTCTTAGCCTGGGATAAAAACACTAAAAGGTTGAGCTAGACTCACAATCTACCTTGATTTGATATCTTCTCGTAATTTTAAGAACGTTCAGTCTGATCTCAATCTGTCAAAAATACCTCGAGTTTTCAAACATTTTTGACATTTGATTGTCGCCGAGATGAGACTGCGACTAGATTTGAACGTTTTTAATGACATAATCTCTTCTAGGTGATTTTCATCTTAGTACAATTTAAGTTATTTGATAGCTCATGCAGATGTGCGTAGGACGTACTGTCAGGTAAATAAAGAGAAAAGATGTAGTTTTTGAACGTTTGTATGTTTGCTTGCTACGCTTTCACGCTAAAATGGCTGAACGGATTTGGATGAAATTTGACACATGGATAGACCATGACCTGAGTTAGGACATAGGATACTTTTTTCCCGGTAATACCTTCTCTTTGGATAATTTTAGAGATCCACACGAACAAAATCGCGGCCAGAAACGAGTACTTTTCATCCCGAAAAAAAAAACACATTTCCTTCCGGATAGTCCTACACACACGAGTGCTAAGGTTCTGGCCAATGGATGACCTTTTTGCGTGGATGCGACGCATCATCATCATCATCATCATCATCAGCCACACATGTTCCCACTGGTGGGACACAGGCCTCCTCTCTGTGAGAGGGATTGGGCCGTAATCCACCACGCGGGCCCAGTGCGGGTTGGTAGATGTCACATGTCTTCCGAATTTTTTTGTTCTAGGAGATTCACGGTTTTCTCACGATGTTTTCCTTCACCGTTTTGAGAGCAGTGGTAATGAAATAATTTACACAAAGTAAAGCGCCTGTCTGGGTTCGAACTCACGATCTACAACTCGTAAGTCGCGGCCGTTACCACTTGGCTAGATGCGACTCATATTTTCCCCCAAATTGTTCTTTTTCGTGTTTATTATTTGCGTCATGTTTTTCACCGAAAAAAACAGAATTCTTTCTTTAGGCGATGAAAGCAAACCCACGGGCAAAAGCTAGTGTTCCGTCACCGTAAAAAAACAAACGTAACTTATTCTAGTAACCGATGTTCAACGCTCCATCAGTTTGCGACAGCAAAACGCAGACCTACTATAGTCTGTGGTGCATACCGTGACTCGTGAAAAGTTGGAGCGAAAGACACTTTCGAAAATCCCGTGTGTGTGTGAACATCTCTTTTCGCGCTCAACGTTCTCTTGTCCCAATACTGGACAAACCATCGTTTTCTCTCTTCTACGCGCGTGAATCTCAGACTCGCATCCCGGAACTCCTGTATTCCTGCCCTTGGAACCATGGGAGGTGGAAGGCTCAGCGTGTGTTGTAGCAGTCCAAGGTACGTGTATGCACTGTATTTGCTATTGACATTCTGTGGAGTTTTTGAACATCGTGCTTTAACCGTCATCGTTGTGTTCCTTAGTAGCAAAAAGCCACCCCTGCTATTTCGGCTTTGGTGCGCATGCTACAGCTAGTATTCACATTACATTGTACCCTTTAACTGAGTTGGTTAAATAGTTTAAGTTAACTGTCGGGTTACAATTTAACTATGGGACTCGCGTGTGTTAGAGTTTCACAGTTTGTGCTGTCATAAGACCCGGGGTTATTGTGTACCCCGGGGTAATTTGGGACCCGTAGTAATCAAATGTGTTCCTTTTATTTGTTAACTTTAGTTTTACGATAAGCTGAGTTCTATTCATGTACAGATGACAATCATGACAATCGTATAATGTTCCCAATGCTGGGACACAGGCCTCCTCTTCGTGAGAGGGAGTGGGCCGTTATCTACCCACGCGTGCACGGTACGGGTTGGTAGATGTCACAATGTCTCCGAACACACTGTCCCGGTATAGGTACCTATTATCACTGTAATTTGTAAAAACATCGTAAAATGCAATTATTTTAAAAAGGATAACCGTGGAGTTTCTTGCCAGCTCTTTTCCGTAGGAAACGACCAATTGGATCCGTGCTAGGTGCACAGTTTCAATTGGTTGGCTTCTGAATTGCCCATGTAGGTTATATACTACTAGCTTCCGCCCGCGGCTGCACCCGCGTGGAAGTCGGAAATTCCCCCGCGGGAACGTATTACCGGGATAAAAAGTATCCAGTGTGATATGTTATAATCTATCTGTGTGCCAAATTTCATCCAAATCCGTTTAGCCGTTTTTGCGTGATTGAGTAACAAGGATCCAATCATCTCCACAAACTTTCACATTTATATTACGGATTACCCTTTTTTACCCTTTAGGGGTAGATATTCGAAAAACCCTGATACACGTTATTCTTTACTCTTGGTTTTAGGTATAAATACTGAGTTTCAAGTTAATCAAAGAGCGCGTTAAAATTCTTCCATACAAACTTTGACACCCCCAATCCCCCTTCAAGGGGTAGTTTATAAAAACAATAAATGACGTACTATATAATTTACTTAGATAAATATTTGTGCCAAGTTTCAAGTTTATTAACTCAAGGAATAATATTTTTCATACAAACAAAATCCCCCCGTTTCACCTCCTTAAAGGTCAAATTTTCAAAAACCCGTTCTTAGTGCTCCCCTACATTATAAAAGGAAGCCGTGTGCAAAATTTCACGTTGCTACTCCTAGTAGTTTCGGCTGTGCGTTCATTGGTCAGTCAGTCAGTTTCTCCTTTTACGCTCGTCTCCGCTGCTCCTGCACGACAACGCGCGACCTCATACTGCACAGCAGACGGTCTCCAAGTTGCAAGAACTGGGGTTGGAAGCTCTCCGTCATCCGCCCTACTCACCAGACCTTGCGCCTACAGACTACTACTTTTTCCAGAATTTGGATAACTTCTTGGCGGGAAAAAAATGTAATACCCGAGAGGCAGTACAAAATGCCTTTGAAGAATTTGTTGCCTCCCGTCCAGCTGATTTCTTTAAGAAGGGCATCAATAAACTGCCACTGCGATGGCAAAGATGCATTGATTGCATGGGTGATTACTTCGATTAATACAAATAAAAAATTCATGAAAAAAATTCGTTTAAATTTTTTCATACAAAACGGCAATTTCATAGGTAAAGACCTAATATATATAGACTAGCTGCCCATCCCGGCTTCGCATGGGTGGGATCCCAATTTTTGTTTCATTAGACCGTTTTTTCTCCGACTTACTTTGCAAATCGACTACCACGAAAAAGTCTTCATTTTTCGGGTTACTCATCATCATCATCATCATCACTTCAGCCGAAAGACGTCCACTGCTGGACATAGGCCTCCCCCAGGCTCCTCCACTTCGACCGGTCTTGTGCTTCCCACATCCAGCGGATACCCGCGGCCTTCACAAGGTCATCGGTCCATCTTGTGGGAGGCCATCCCACTCTACGTCTTCCGGTACGCGGTCGCCACTCCAGAACCTTTCGGCCCCATTGGCCATCTGTTCTGCGAGCAATATGCCCTGCCCACTGCCACTTAAGTTTGGCAATTCTTCGGGCTATGTCAGCTACCTTGGTTCTCCTGCGGATCTCTTCATTTCTGATTCGATCGCGTAGGGAAACTCCGAGCATAGTCCTCTCCATTGCCCTTTGGGTGACTTTAAGCCTTCTGATAAGGCCCATTGTGAGCGACCACGTCTCTGTACCATAGGTCATCACTTGCAACACACACTGGTCAAAAGACTTTCGTCTTGAGACACTGTGGTATGAGGGACGAGAAGATATTGCGAAGCATAAATATATTCGGGTTAATATATCCTCACAAATAACGTGGCTTTCTGTTAGTATTTATTTTTCAAAATCGGTTCAGTAGATCCAGAGATTACCTCCTACAACCTCACAAACTTCACCTCTTTATAATATTAGTGTTAGTATAGATAATATTTTGATTTTGAATTTTTGGCCCAAGTCAATCCATTATATTTAAATTATAGTCGCCTCTTCCACAAGGTACTCGTAGTTTCGAATAGATAAGATTTGGAAAGATAAATTCATAGTTTCTCTTTTAAAATGTTGGCTAAGGTTATATCAATGTCTTCACCATGTTCATTTATATGTCATCTGCCTAGACTTTTCCCAACTATGTTGGGGTCGGCTTCCAGTCTAACCAGATCATGCAGCTGAATACCAGTATTCTACACAGAGCGACTGCCTATCTGACCTCCACAACCCAGTTACTGGGTAATACAATACCCCTTGGTAAGACTGGTTGTCAGACTTTCGGATTCTGACGACCCGTAACGGCTGACAGAGATGTGCAACAGACAGCCGTGATCAATCGCTTCACGTTGTTTCTAAGACACGGAGTGTACCTCCTTCACATGTAAATATAGTTACCCATCCACACACCAACCGTGGCAAGCGTCGTTAAAACTGATCGATCGATTTTATTGGTTAGCCACCAGTCCATGTTCACTTATTTGCATATCATTATTTACTAGCCTCGCCCCACGGTTTCACCCGCGTAGTTGTCGTTCCCGTGGGAATACGGGGATAGAATATAGCCTATGTCACCCGGGGATAGTGTAGCTTCCCAACAGTGAAATAATTTTTCAAATGGTTCAGTAGTTTCGGAGCCTATTCAATGCAAACAAACGATCAAATCTTTCCTCTTTATTATTAGTATAGACTAGCTTTTGTCAGCGGCTTCGCTCGCGTGGAAGTCGAAAATTTTCCCACGGAAACGTGCATCGGTATGAAAAGTATTATAAACAAACAAATTTTTATTGACATAAAGAAGGTGTGACAATTAATTGAAGCCCTGACCCCTGAGCTAGGTGGTACCTGTGTTACAGGAGTCAGTGTCTTCACCCGTTTGTAGTACAGGAACAATTTATGTAATAAAATTTTAAATTAACATAATAATATTTAGTGCATGATTGCTCTTGTGTGGGTCTGTGTGTATGTGCGTTTTTGTGTGAGTCTGTTGTATTGTGTGTGTGGGTGTGTGTGTGTGTATGCGCGAGTCTGTGTGGGGGTGTGTGTGCGTGTGTGTGTATGTGTTTCTGAGTGACTGTGATTGGTGGTTGTATTTTGTGTTATATCAAAGACTTAATTTGCGTACATTACTATTTAGTTATTACGAGTACCGTATTGTTCTTTAAATATGTTTTCCGTGTGAGTAATCCAGTGTTTTAAGCCATGTGTTGAGTTTCATTTTACTTTCATTTTCTGTAAGCGGGTTGAATTTGAGAATTGTATTTAATTTATTATAAATGTAAGTAGCTAGGTACAGATGTTGCCGCCGCCGCCGGGCGGATGCTATCTTACATTTGACTGCGCGACATACATTACGGATGGTTCTTTTAAGTTTGTTTTCATGATTTATCGGTGTAATTGTATGCTGTTTCATTATTCTATATGTTATTCCAGGTTACAAAGTATCTGTATGCCAAATTTCATCGAAATCCGTTCAGTCCTATTTCCATGATTGAGTAATAAACATCCAAACATGTAAACATACAGGCCTTCACATTTATAATATTGAGTAGGATTGGTCGATGGTGCTACTGTTGAACACGAGGTCCGAGGTCACCCCTTCTTACATGGGACTTAAACATAAATATCTGGATGACCGGTTCTTTTCAGGGTTCCGTAGGCAAATGGCAAAAAAACGGAACCCTTACGGATTCATCATGTCTGTCTGTCCGTTCGTATGTCACAGCCACTTTTTTCCGAAACTATAAGAACTATGCTGTTGAAACTTGGTAAGTAGATGTATTTTGTGAACCGCATTAAGATTTTCACACAAAAATGGAAAAAAAAAACAATAAATTTTAGGGGTTCCCTATACCTACCTACTTAGAACAGAAACTCAAAAAAAAATCATTAAACCCATACGTGTGGGGTATTTATGGATAGGTCTTCAAAAATGATATTGAGGTTTCTAATAGGTATCATTTTTTTAAACTGAATAGTTTGCGCGAGAGACACTTCCAAAGTGGTAAAACGTGTCCTCGCCCCCCCCCCTGTAACTTCTAAAAAAAAAAACTAAAAAAATGATGCACATTACCATGTAAACTTCCACCGAAAATTGGTTTGAAGGAGATCTAGTAGGTCGTTTTTTTTTTAATACGTCTTATATCGTAAACCGCTATTTGCCTTTAGTTACATCATATAATAAAAGTATTTTTTAATATTTAATAAGTTAAGTAATATTTAATAGGTTTGTACGGAACCCTCGGTGCGCGAGTCCGACTCGCACTTGGCCGGTTTTTTTATTTTTGTTTGATGTTATCTAAAAATGAAACCTAGCTAGATTAATTTATCGCCCCCAAAACCCCTGCATACTAAATTTCATGAAAATCGTTGGAGCCGTTTCCAAGAATCAGATTATATTATAAGAATTGCTCGTTTAAAGGTAATTAAATGGCGAAATGTGGTCCTACCAAGTATAGGTACACCTCTGCTCATCCCTGCGGGGAAACAAGGCGTGATGTATGTCTAGACACTACATGACAATAAAGTTGTATTGACGTAGTTTGGAACTGTCAAACTTGTGTAGTAAAACATTACAACCTACAATATAACATCAGTACGTGCGTGTTCACTGACTATAATACCGTCGTCCCACACGTCGTATCATAATACTGAAACTGTTTGGCAGTAAATAATACGTTTTTATTGATAGTCAGGCGAGTCTATGAGTGTGAGACGTGATACGAATGTTTTCACACGCAAATACATTTTTAATGCTTCAATATTTTTTCGGGTATGATATGTCGCAGGTCAACCAGGAGGTTGTTGCCTAAATGAATTAAGGATTCCAATCAGGTCTTAAAAACTGAAGCGACTACACGCTAAGGGCAACCGCCTTTGGGGATGGACCTCGGCATAAGACGTCGCAGGGCAGCAAGGGACGGGTGGATCGGAGTGAAAATACCTCAAATTATTAGCTTTAAGGTCTCCGTGTACCGGGACCTTATAATGGAACACCGTTTTTTAAGGATTTTCGCGAATTATTCCTAGAAATCGTTCTAAGTTTTATATTCTTTACTTCTTTCTACTGCTTGTCCTAAGTCATTCATTCATTTCTTTTAAACAGTTTTATTTAACTTGTCCTGCTTGATTTTTGGATCAAATTTAGTACTTGAAATTTTACCCCCTTCCTGTTGGCAGATTGATCTGATATGTAGTACACACCTTTAGTTTTGCTATCAATACAATTTCATTTAATCAGTATCATTGTAAATCCAAGATGGCCGCCGCTACAAAATGGCGGATTACATATTATTTCACAACCAATTGATACTGATAACACCAACTCAATATCGATATTATATTAAAGGGTTTGACTATTAAAATACTGCAGTGCGATTCTGTAAGACCTCATTCTAAACTTCGAATCTGAATCCGCTGTGAGTTTCCTATTTGGCATTCTAAAAACTCGGTTGATAATTCGAATGTACACTAGCGCTGCCCTTGCGAGCGTGTCAGCGAGTTGAACTAAATTGAACGTGAGATTTTGACAGATAAAGTATGAGATGACGTAAGAAGTGGTATTCTGTAAGGTAATTCCCCCGTCACTTCGACGCTCACTTCGCACTCGAACTCGATTCAAAGTGTCAAATAATCCGCATTTAAATTATTTTACGAGTGAAAATAGAAGAAATCCTATTTAAATAGTGTTAAAATAATATTTTTGCGGCATAGTGTTATGAATTAGTACAATAACTATCTAGCTTGTGGTTAAAAACTATTTTTTGGACGTTTTTGTAAAGTGTTCACGATGGCAAGAATGTTTTTGTGTAAATCTTTACTATAAAAGGCTCATGCTTTGGATAAACTAGAAAAGCGTCGACAATCTAACCAAATTCGAAGTTTATCTTTATTAACCCGAGATGACGATTAAGTGAGCGTATACAGATTGTCATAGGAACTAATTGACCAACTAGAGTATGAGTTTACTGCCTCAGATAAAGCTCACAAAACGTCGAGGCAAAGGACTTTCAACTCCTGTAAAAGTAAGTGCTTCATTTTACTAAGCATAAAGTTACTTTTGTAAGTATTTACACAGTTTATAGCTGATAGATTAGTAACCAAGCACACCAACATAATTAATCGCTTAAAACTAATATAAACACTTCATTATAAGGAGTATTAGGTTGTTTCCCTGCTAGCTATGTTATCACGTTAGTCTAAGGACCCTATAATATAGTAGTATAGTTATTTCCTTTATTTCAATAAACACATACAAATTACATTTTTAAATATTAGAATATAAAATACATAAAAATATTTAAAAATATAAAAAATAGTATCCCACCGGTATCGGGAACAGGGTCCAAGCTACCGGCGGTCAGGGCTCCAGAGAGAGGAACCTCCTGACAATACGAGCCGTGTCCAGGAGTACCGCTTTCTGGATCAAGCCCTTGACCCAGCTGCCCAACGAGAGCCTCCTCAGATGTTGGTCGAGGCTCTTGGCTATCAAGCCATTGGCTGAAACGACTATCGGTACAATGATCGCTGAGTCCACATCCCACATGTCGACAACCTCGCGAGCCAAGTCAAGATACTTAATTTGTTTATCTTTCTCGGCTTTCACGAGGTTCCCGTCATGCGGGACCGTTATGTCAACGATCATTGCACGCCGCTCTAGTCGATCCACCACCACTATATCAGGTTTATTGGCAACAATAGTCCTGTCAGTGATGATGGATCGATCCCAGTACAGTGTGACATGTCCATTTTCGAGAACTGGGTCGGGCACATACCTGTAGTACGGCACTTCCGATTCCACAAGGCTGTATTTTAGAGCAAGTTGCTGGTGGATAATCCTGGCTACAAGGTTGTGCCTATGCAAGTACTCTTCGTTAGCAAGACGAGAACACCCGGAGATTATGTGTCTTATTGATTCTCCCGGACGGTGACATGCCCGACAGATGTCAACCGTACCATCTTTCACAATAAATCTCCGGTAATTGTTCGTCATGATAACTTCGTCCATAATTGCACAGACAAAACCTTCGGTTTCCCCAAAGAGGTCACCGAAACGCAGCCAGGCTACGGACGCTAGTTGGTCTACATCGGGTCCATGTAGGGCCCGGAAAAAGCGTCCGTGAAGCTCCTTACTCTGCCATACCTCCATGCGATCATTAGTGTCAAGCACTACAGGCTTGGGCCAGTCCTCTTTAGCCAAGGAGAGCGGGGTGAGGCCCTTGTCCACCGCGGCCACATCTCGATGCATCCCCACGTCGGTCTCTAAGAAATATTCCCTGAGACTGCATATCTCGCGATTGTGGAGGGTCTTAGCGTTTAAGAACCCTCGACCTCCACACTTTCGCGGGATATACAGTCTCATTACCGATGACCGTGGGTGATGCATTCGATTTGCAGTCAGCAGTGTACGGACCCTCCTATCCAGGGCGTCGAGTTCGGTCTGAGTCCATTTGAGTATGCCGAAAGAGTACATCAAGACCGGCATGACCCAACCGTTGAAGGCGCGCACCTTGTTTCCGCCTGATAAAAGACTATTAAATACTTTCTTCAGGCGGCCAAAGAAGCGCTCCTTCAACGATTGCTTCATGTCAGTAACATTGATGCCCAACGCTTCCGACATACCCAAATACTTATAGGTTTCGGTTGCGGAGAGGGCTCGAAGGTTTATGGAATCCGAGAGTTGGGTTCCCACGGATTCCACAATCTCCCCTCGCTTTACATGCATGACCGCACATTTGTCCACACCAAATTCCATCCTGATGGCGCTACTGAAGGTTTCAGTTACTTTCAGTAGCTTCATCAGTTGCAAATTGTTGGGGGCAAAGAGTTTTAGGTCATCCATGTAGAGGAGGTGAGATATAACCTGACCACCTCTCCTCAGCCGATAGCCTATACCTGAATGCTCCAGCAGTGTGCTTAGAGGATTCAGGGCTAGGCAGAACCAAAGCGGACTCAAACTGTCGCCCTGAAATATACCTCGCTCGATCCTTATCGGCTCGCTATTCCTCTGGATGTTTCGACATCCTGGATATCGAAGGACCGTCCTCCATTGCCTCATACATGACATCAGGAAGGTGCGCAGAGTTGTATCTACTTTATACAACTCTAGCACCCTCATGAGCCATGTATGTGGCACTGAGTCATAGGCCTTCTTGTAATCTATCCAACATGTCGAAAGATCCTTTCGGGAACGGCGAACCTGTTGGCTAATGGCCATATCAATGAGGAGCAGCTCCTTAGTACCGCGGGACCCGTTCCGACATCCATTTTGAGAGACAGACATGATGGAGTTAGTGTCTATATGATTGTAAATTTTCGCTCTCAAAATGGATGTAAGAACTTTATAGACCGTCGGTAAACAAGTGATCGGCCTATAATTTTTGGGTTCCGCGGTACTACCTGATTTATGGAGCAGGTGGGTAACTCCTGTTGTCAGGAACTGGGGTAGCGAACCAGACTCCAAAGCAGTCTGGTACTGAGCCGCCAAGCGAGCGTGCGATCCCATGAACCATTTGATCCAGAAGTTGTGCAGCCCGTCCGGCCCTGGAGACTTCCAGTTGGGCAGCGGACGGACTGCACGAGCTACATCTTGGGGGCAGATGGTAATAGCCCCCATTACTGGTATGGGATTGCAGGCTCGCTCGACTTCTCGAGCCCAATCACCTTCGGTGTGACTGACAGGCACCGACCAGATATTGCGCCAAAAAGAGCACATGGCGTCATCATCCGGTAGGCGCGTATCAGCCACACCTTGGTTCGGTCGCTCCCAAGCCCTATAAACCCACCTTTCATCACTCTGGAACGTGCGATTCTGAGTATATCGGTCTATTCGCCGCTTATACCGACGAATACGGTTTGCCCATGCATACACTTTCTGCTTCAGGAAGTCTATGCGCTCTGTGACACGGGACATATAATCTTGAGGGCTGGTACCAGTCCCTGAGAATGCCCGCCTCACAAAGCGCATCACTCTAGGGCGAGTGTTGCCCTCCCTGAAGCAGATTAGTTTGCCGATGAGGGCTCTGGCCCCACCAATACGACGTTCAATCCTGCACTGCCAAGCTGGTACGGCTGGTTTCGGTCGTGTAGCTCTAGAGTCATTTGCGAATTTGACGTGAGCTACACGACATGCCGCCACAGCCGCGCAGTACAGAATCGAATGAGTATCGGCGAGGTTTTCGCAGTCATCAAAATAATTTGACAACTGCGAATCCAAAGCCGCCACCAGCGCCCTATTCTTGTTATGCATGGGCAAACGAGGTAAACGTGGCCTAAGTTCGGGCGACATGAACCGATATTCTCGAATCGCACCCTCCAAAGCACTCCTCAATTCCTCACTGCACTGGGTACTTACGTTTGTAGCCCTGTCAACACTCCCCTCGTCAGCTAGAGGCGCGTGACTTGTGTTGAGCCGTGGTGGTACCACAACTGTCTGCGACGGGGGGACGATGACATGGCTACTCTGCATTTCATTTCGCAAGCGATCAAGCACAGTGTCATCCAACATATGGTTACGCTGGATGACCCGCACCTGATCCGAAAGTCGTTGTGCCGAAACGTTGACAGCTGGCTCAAGCACCTGAAAAAGAGAGAGCATCCGAACACGGTACGCGGTCAGGTTGTTTCCTCCCTCTGTAGCCCCATAGTATGAGCGCATGACGTTTTCGTTGATGGATTGTGTCCATCTCATGCGCTGCACACTTCCGCCGGGAGCTGGGACCCTATCAGAGGCCGGTGGGCCTCGAGGTCCTAAGCCGTCCGGCGGCCGGCGTCCTCCTCGTCGACGTGCAGGTGGTGGTGTCGTTGGCGGAGAGAAGTACCTACTCGTCGCTCGAGCTCGACGCAACTACCGCGGCCGGTGTCATCACAGCGCCCGCAGTGGGGCTGGGTACCGGCGGCGGCGAGGCGGAGCTGAGCGACGAGTCCGGAGGTGGTGGGCGTGCTCTACGTGCTGCTGATCTTGTCAACATTTCGTTTTAATCTTGTTTTCATCATTTCATTTTCTATCAGTCATGTTTTGTCGGAGGTGACA
Source organism: Polymixis flavicincta (assembly GCA_949987655.1). Taxonomy (NCBI): domain Eukaryota; kingdom Metazoa; phylum Arthropoda; class Insecta; order Lepidoptera; family Noctuidae; genus Polymixis; species Polymixis flavicincta. Next base: position 13,475,520 of record OX465200.1, read on the forward strand.
TCTGTCATGTCACCTCCGCTCCAGTTTTATTAGATGTTTTTGTTACATTTTATGGTTTTTTTGCGGTCTTCTTTAGAATTTTAATATATTTTCGGGTTCTGGTTTGATTTATGAATAAATGGTTTGTTTAAAATTGGTGAAAATTATTGTAGTATAGTTATTATTATGCATGTAAATAACCAAATTGGTCCCTATTTTGTTTTGACTAGATCTGGAAAACCAACTTAATTTTTTAATTGATTTATTGTTTCAGTTAATATGCACCTTGTCATTCGTGGCTAATGGCAGTTATCAGAAAATAATAAAAGAAAATATAAGAACATATGTTTCGCAACCATCAGCATCTTGTTGCATAAATGAAGTAGTGGAAGCTCATAGTAAAAAGATATATAAAAGGTTCCCTCAAAATAAACAAGAAAGAAAAATGTTAATTAAAAGGTTAGTAGGTATACTTAATAGAATTAAAGTGACCCTTCTTTGATTTTTAAGTTTTTGTGATAGTTATTCATGTTAGTGGTTACTTTAAATTACAGGTTCTACAAAAAGTTTGGCATTCCAACAGCTCTTGGGTGTGTTGATGGCACTCTGGTGGCATTGAAAAAACCAGTAGAGAATGAAGAATGTTTTACTACCGCAAAGGTTACCATGCAAGAAATGTGCAATTGGTAAAATAGATTTCAATGTTGTAATCTATTACTATTAGGTATTCAATTAGTCTTTTTTTTCATGTAACTGATGCAGATCTAAATATTTTAAATGTGGATCCAACATGGTGGAGCCACTCATGATAGCTTCATTTTTAAATATGGTGCTATAAAAGTCCACTTAGAGGCGTTAACAAATGCTAGTGAAGAAGTTATTTTGCTCGGTTAGTTAATCCCTCCCTACCCCTACTTCAGAATATAAGCCTAATTATGGATAAAAACTACATCATTATTTGATACTTATTAATTTTTTCAGGTGATTCAGGATATGCTCAGCGCGCCGACCTCATGACGCCAATTAGTGGTGCTGTTAATTCAATAGATTTCTATTTTTAGCACATTAAGAAAACTATAAAATCAAACCAAATTCAAACTAATCAACAAAGGACTTTCAATAAAACCGCTCTAGTATCTATTTAAAAGTGTTTTATTTATTTTAAATTATAATAACATAAATTACTACACCCTATTCAAAGTCCAAAAAAAAAAAACTAAAAGCATTTATTTCAATTAAACCATTTACAGGCACTTTTGAATTGTCAAAAGTCTATCAGTTGAAAAGTTGAAGCTAGATGCCCATTCCAAAACGTAGATCTCAATGGAGAAGAACAGGCAAGAAACTCCACAGACATTTAAATCATGTTGGTTTATCTCTATTCTTAGCATCTGCCAATGCTTGCAGCCCTTTCCCCACTGCAGCCACAGCTTCAGCTAAGATACTGTCTCCGCACTTCTGTCCAGAAAGGACTGCAGGATTTGTGCATTTAGTCATTGTATCTCCAGCTGCTGTTTTTCCACCCTCAGGAACCTCTCCTTAGCTCGAAGCAGCAACTGAAGACGTGTGACGTGATGCTGAAAAAAGAACACTGAAATAATTAACTAATTATATCGAATAATTACCAATATAGACAACTACCAATAGTCTCTTCCATAAAAGATGAGCTGAGATCCAAACGTTTCCGAAGCCATCTTCTTAATAAAAATCTTAAATTTACTGACAGCCAAGGCCTAAACCCGGTACCAACCTGCACTGGGCCCGCATGGTAAATTACGGCACACTCCTCACTGAGAGGAAGCCTGTGTCCCAGCAGTGGGAACAATACAAGCTGATTGTGTGTGTAAGGCATAAAAACAAGAAAAAAAAAACAACAGTTTCTTGTGTAATGAAAGTGGTCAACTAAAGAAGGATTTTTGTAATTTCTTCAGCCGTCCTTCCAGGGATTGCAACTTTAAAATTCTGCATACAAAAGGCTGATTTCATAGGTGGGGACATACACCTAATAGTAGTGAAAGTTGAAACCAAGGGACACAGTTTAAACCAAGATTTGGTCAGTGGGTCGTCTTAGAGGATTTGTCGCACATTTTAGGTGGTTTGCTTTGTGGAATGTTAAGTGGTTTTGACTAACATGTAGTAAAAAAAAGCGATGCTAACCTTGGTCCACTGTTTGTTAGTTTTTATTGTGCCACCTATACTATTTAGGCGCACGGCTAGTTCCTCCAACTGGCGTCAACCTCGCTCTCTGGCATTTTGAGTTCGCAAAGGGTTTCCCTTCGCCATGCCAGGGTTCCTTTCCATAAACTCTACCAGATTTTCAACCATAGCCGACGATGGGTGAGAGGGACGTGTCTCATTTGGACTGGAACAATATTGTTGGATTAGAAAACAAAATTAATACTATTTGAATTAATATCATTTTTAAACTTTTTAAACACAAATATAAACTTACTTCATGATTATTTCACATTTATTTTCGGCACTGAACGATCAAATCGAACACAAACAAAACAAAGCAACGCAATAAAAAAATATTGACCACAGATTAGGATTAATAATGTCTGTCCGACATTTTAAGCATAGATTATATTCATGGCACGAATTTAGAGTTTTCTGTTTTTTTTTTACTTATTAGCTGCCTCTAACTCCTTAAAATAAGACGTTTTAATTTAAACATCATATTAGCTAAGATTCTGTGCCAAAAACTCAACAATTGTGTCAAAAAACTGGAATCGATAAATCTCGACTTACATTTTGTTGAGTGTGGTAGTCACTAGTACATTATTGGTCGCTTCGGAACTCACTTCACTTCGCAAGTGACTAGGTGATGCTTACAGAATGCAAAATCAAGGTCACTTTGAACCTTATGCGAAGTGAGAGTGAATAGCGATGTGAGATGCGAGTTGTTGTGCGAGTTTTATAGAATCGACCTACTGTACCTACATTAAGAAAAAATTCGAATATCTGAATAGAACGAGAAATATCATGTAACGAAAAAAAAAAACTTGAAAATAAAATAAGTAAAAAAAACGGTTTTAATGAAAATAATGATGTAGATAATGTACTAAAAGCTAAAAATAATACGATAGGTCCTAGGTACCAGTCATCGTGTGATGAGCACTTTCTTCATCAATCTAGGGCATTGATCAGACAAAAACATAGAAACGTGGGGCGCGTAGCGTAACCAGAGTAAAAATGTAAGTAAATTAACATATTTAGCAGTTGATTTTTGATAAAAATTTCATGCGCCCCACGATTTTATTTTATTATCTGACACTTATTCTTCGATTCTGTCTTAGTTTGAAAGTTCGAATGAGTTACCGTGGTTAAAGTTAAGTTTTATCTAGCCTGTACAACGTAAACGTAGGGTCGTTTTTTCCAATCAAATTCTGTTATTATTCAGCAGTCTGCACACAAAATATTGACAACCATTTTTAAAGGAACATAATATTATCGTTTTATCTATCCTCTTTTCTCGGTTTGTGACTTCTAAAAGTATAGTCAATCGTATCTATCATACGTAGAACTTTGGTAGTCGTTACGGGTCATCAGAAGAAAGGTCAGATAGGGTCAGTGAGACTGGAAGCCAACCCCAATTTAGTTGGGAAAAGGCAGTCAGAGGATTACAATTATGTTGGTTGAGGCCTGCACTGTCCTCCCATACCTATTATCCTGTAATTTTAAAACATTGTTAAACTCAATTATTTTTAAAAGAGTAACCGTGGAGTTTCTTGCCGGCTCTTCTCCATAGGAAGCGACAATTTGGCAACGTGCACCTAGCTTCTGACGTTTCATAAGTGCCCATGCAGGTTAATGGGAAATAAAATATTTTGAATTACGAACTCTGGTCACTTGTGGTAATTACAACCATCTGAAACATTGCACGATATATTTGACAGATATGCCCCAAACTTACCAGTAAAATACACAATTCAGAACATTAATCAAACGAGAGAGATATTCCGAGCTATTTATCGCCACATCTCTACCACTTGAGCTATTTCAAACGATAACAACTATTATAAACATTAGTTTAGGCTCGCCGCACGCTCGGAAGACTGCAGACACATTACCGTGTGTAAACAGATTTCTATGACATCAAAGAGAATACAGAAGCATCACTTTATTCTAGATAGTATTCGAGTCCCTTGTGAAGTAGCTCGTTAAGCGAATTACTGCCATCATTATCTAACCTTACTTAACCTGACCTTACTAATATTTGAATTGTACATGGAGCGGCTGCCAATCTTTTTTTTTAAGTATTAGGATTTCCCAAATCATCAAATAACTTCTCCCGCTCTGGATGAAGCGGGAGGGCGTCTCAGACTTTTACTGACTAAAATCCACCCACATGTTCCCTCAGTTGCTTGTGTGCCAGGGGCCACGGGATCTTTTTCGAACAACCCACACCCCTGGCAGGCATCGGTCCTTGAGTAACCCACCAGTTGGTACTGATATCTCTTTGAGGCGCGCATGGAACACAACGCGCCGTCGACCTGGGCTTGGTTCTTACCGGACAGTGAGCTATCCTTTACTCGCTATCCGCAAGCCCGCGCCTACGGACATCCTAGCCTATCATGGACATAAAATCTGTCATTTTTTAACAATCATAATGGTACCTAACTGATGTAGTGTTGTGACATTTTTAAATTATGTAATGCGTTGTGAAATTAAATATTTGCAATTGATTTATTTAATCAGAACTTTTTGTAACGTTTAGTGAAGGAATATTATGACATTTTGAATAATTTAATGTATTCGGAAATTAAATATTTGCACACCACATGTAATGGTAGAATGTAAATGGGCCACATTAATAATAACAGCATACTACTTTGTACACCTACATTTTGGCAATTAAAGCATTACTTACTTACTTACTTACGGTGGCCGGGAATCAGCCTGGGCTTCCCAACGCCTAGGGCATCTCCTGCGGCGACTAGGGTCGTGAGGGCACATATACTGCCTCTTCCTCACGTGCACCGCCTTCCTCTTCGCGAGCATTACTGCTTCGCAGAAGGAGGTGACGACTACCCATGCACTCACGCTCCGTACCAAGGTCTGGACCAAGGCCGGACGCGAGAGATCGCCGCCGCCGGTCACCTCCACAAGAGCAACTGCCTATCTGACCTCCACAACTCAGGTACTACGTAAGACGAATACAGCAGTCTTGTTGACAAGGTAACGCGCTTATGTCTACCCATAAGACTGCATTTCCATAAAAAAATAGATTTTTTGAAATCTATCCACAATTGACGGAGATATCGCGTAACATACAAAAACATACAGACGAATTGAGAACCTCCTCCGTTTTGAAGTCGGTAAAAAAGTAGGTACGCTTTTTCTTTACGTGACGATTTCTAAAATTTTACTCCTCCTTTTGCGCCACATTGTAGGTACCACCACCACGCATATTAACCTCTAAGCAGAGTTGCATGTTCCAGTTAGAAGGGTATGTGTGCCGGTGTAGTTACAGCCACGTGACACTATTCAGTCACTGGAATGACACCACATGTTTAAACCTTCTGTAGTTCCCTACAACGTGGCAGTAAGTAAATATAATTATTCTTTAAGGAACATGTCTCGACATTATGTCTGTCATCTTCAGAATATGTTCACGTCACTCATTTGATGTAAATGGGGACTTCCTTGTGTAAGAGGTCGTTCTGCTATCAAGTTTGTGAATTTAAAGTGAAGGTAATCTGTGGTAACTGCCTCGTTTGTCGAGTGGTTGCGAGTGCGTCTGCAGAGTATGAGGTTTCCGGGTCAGGCAAAGTGTGATTTGAATTTCTATTAGGAATTTCTCAATAGCAAACCGCAATCTGGAAAGAATTCCCGGGTGATGGCCGGGTGTAAGCATACTGCCAATCCTTTTACACGTGCAGCCTATGGGTGAACTTTACGCAAAGGGCATATAGTGGCCTGCGCATACAATACAACATCACGTTCCGGATGTTGATGGAGTTGCCTTGTTTCTGTAGCGTGTCCGGCATGTTTGCGAACGCAGATGTTGATAGTTTTTCGGCCATCATGCGCAATAGATGCGCTTCTCTGCTACGCCGTGTTCGCGGCAGCCCCAATACCATCCTTAGAACGTTGTCTGATAGGTAGGGACTCGCCGATCTTGGGGCGGTGGATACGACTGCACGCAGTCAAGTAGACAGTCCCCAGGATCGGCGAATCTCGTGCAGCTTCTTCCTTAGTGTGTGTGAATTGATGTTACTAACACTATTTTGTAAGTCTACATTGTTACTAACAAATATGGAAGTGATTCTGAAAATAAAAGTTTATTTATATAGGACTGAAACATAACTGGCAAATTGTGAGTGTGCTATATTCAATGCTAGTTTCGTCCCGCGACTTTTCAGACCCCGACCTATCGCGTCGCACACCATCGCCAGCCCCCGCTTTTATTTACTTTTCACTTAGTTTTCTTTCTATCGTTTTATTCTTTTGCACGGCTGCTAAGGGCCGTACCCTGATTTTAAATAGCCTGTCTCATAAATCGGGCTATCAAATGCAAAAAGAAAACAGTCATCAGTTTTAATATTAGTTTGTTAAATACAGATGAATAGATTTGCAGAAGTGCACGGGCAGGCGATGACCTGGTTTAGAACCTCATCGTTCATCATCATTTCAGCCGAAAAAGTCCACTTCTGGACATAAAAATTAAATTAAACTTTATTTCAGACTAAGGTCCACATTTTTGTTAGTATTTTGGTGTTAGTAACAATAGTGCTTAGAAATATAGGTTAGTATTGTTAGTTTTCACAAAATTAATAAATTATTTAAACCCAAGACTGTCGCCACCCAGTCAAAAAAATCAAAAATCAAAAGTCATTTATTCAAACAAGGCTGAGAGTCAGCACTTTTCGAACGTCAAAATTACATAAGACAGTCCCCCAAAAACGCCCACCCTTCGACACTTCCTAGTGCTTTAGCTGGGAAGAAGAAGTGGCGCAACAAACTCCCCAGCAGCACAGCTGTCTGATAAGTTGGAAGAACTTTATTCTATACAGTAATAGGTAAGTAATTCATCATTCCGTGTCCACGCTCCGTGGCGTAAGTTCGATTCTCGCTAACTGTCAAGTTTTATTTTGGTTTAAATTTAAGTACATCGTTTTTTGTAATATGTTTTTGCTCAGTAATCTTTATATGTGTGTACGTAACCGTGGTGATAAGAAACTGGTTTTTTTCGACAAGGAAAAAGACAATTTTTAAGAAAAAATATACAATTGAAAATCGGCATTATTACCTCAGTGACTATTGTGATAAATAAAGGAAGATTGGAAGTGTATCACAACATAACTGTTAGTATTTAACAAAATAAAAGTGAAATCTTTCGAAATAAATCTTAAATAAATGCGTTAAAAAGTCGAAAGTACTGAATAAACATTTTCAAATAACAAAAAAAACGCTACAAATAAACCAACAAAAAACCCATTGTATCATTAAAGTGGCGATAAGTGTACTACATCAGTGCCAAAAAGGAGGTTTTAAAATCGAAAAAGTGACGATTTTGCAAAACAAAAAGAACAAAGAGTGTGTTAAAAATTCTATTGACATGAATCATCTTTAACGGCCAGTCATTATTCAAAAAAATATTTAGCAAAGATAAGACTCACAATTTTGCCACACTACTAAGCGTACGTTTAGCCAGGTTGGCTTAGCGTGTGGAATACTCGTTCGTTGTGCTGCGGCGCGAGTTCGCATCCCGCGAACAGTGATTCTTTTTGAAGATAATAAAATTACAATACAAGTTTATAACAAAGACTTCTGTTAAAGTAACCACAATGTCGCTAGAAAATAATGTTACACATCGGCGTAAGCAGATATATAAATCGAAATCGATCGAGTCTGTTAACTTTGACTCATCACTCAGTACATCAGACCTTGACATAAATATACGGAGCTTCGAACTACCCACTGTAAATAATAACTCAAGTGATGTATGGAAGAATGAAATGTCGCAATTAAGGATGGAACTGAATAGCACGCGTAAAGAGTTAGAAAACATAATACGTGACAATAATGATTTAAGAGAAACTGTATCGCGACAGCAGAAACAAATAAATGCACTTAAAGAGATCTGTGGTAGTCCCTTGAAATCACACAGAATACAATTACTCTCGGCTAGGAAACGGAGCAGACGTTCCGTCACAGATACTTTGCGTTTGTCACTGGATCATAATGAATCTTGTGAACCTGACAAAAACATGCAAAGTACAAGGGAAATTTCACCGCAAATTGAAACGTATAGACATATTTCTTGCATGCAGACTCGTTCTTAGACATATCCTAAGGGTAAAAAACATGAACAACTATCGAAATTATAAGGAATCGCTAGCAAATTGCAAACAGATGAAGCCTGTATCTTTCAACAACGTTAGTATCCAAACAGATTTCTTGTTAGATGTAAGTTGCAAACAATTGTATACAGAGTGTGTTGACTCCATGACACAAACTGACAACCTTATACAGGAGTCAGACTTTTTTCGTGAATGATTTGTACACTACGTTAAATTCTTGCCACAAACGTGATTCAAAGTTTTCCTCAAGTCAAACAAATGTGTTCATATGTCATCAAAATGTATGTGGTATCAGTAACAAGAAAAGTGAACTAGAGGTTTACATTAATTTGCTGGAAAAGAGAGTAGACTTTTTATGCATAAGTGAACATTTTTTAAGTGATAAATCGATTCATGTATTTAATCTTGAAAATTACAACTTAATCTCATACAATACTAGAAACAAAAAAATAAGAGGGGGTAGTCTAATCTTGGGGCACATAGACAGAAAAGTAGAAATTATAGAATATATAAACAAATTGTATAGGATGGAAGCCTTTGAAGTATGTTGTATTAAGGACACTAGTACTGGTCTATACTTGTGTTGCTGTTACCGCACCCCAAATGCCAAGAATTTCGAACATTTTATGTTGAATATGGAGAAGCTTTTGGAATATTTGTTCAAGAGGAAAAGCATTATCTGTGGTGATTTTAATGTGGACTTAATGGTGGAGAGCAAAACCCGGACTGAATTCATTAGTTTACTGGCATGTTATAATTTCCGTCTGCTTATTAATACACCTACGTTTATTCGCAACTATTGTGCATCTTGTATAGACAACATTATAACTAATCTTCCAGATGATTGTGTGGAACAATGTGATGTAGACCACAATGGCTTGGCGGATGGACATGGTGCGCTATTGGGCGACTTTTTATTAGATAATATAATTGATAATTCAAAGAAAAATAAGTATAGAGTTGTAAATAAAAGAGTCTTTAACACTAAAACCCGCCTAGCTTTTAGGCAAAAAATTCTTGAAACTGACTGGAGTGGTATGGGAATGAACACGTTTTTGAGGACATTTGCTACAATTTTCAGAACTTGTTACAGCAAGAGAGAACAAAAAATTAAACTCAAAAATGGTTTGAAATTAAGGTGGATGACAAAAGGCATTAAAACATCAAGCCAAATGAAACGTTTGCTGTGTGCTGGTGGTACTAATAAGCTGGAAGACAGTGTTCGGGATTATAAAAAAAAATACATAAGAATATACAGAAGGGTACTATCTAAGGCCAAAAAAATAACAATAACTGAAACCATTAAAAATTCTTGTAATTTAAGTAAAGAGGTTTGGAAAGTTATAAATAAAAGCACGAATAAAATTAAAGCACCGCATTCTGAAATTCTCTTGCTTAAATTTGACGGTAAAATTATAGATAATCCCTTAGATGTTGCAAACGTATTAGTTAATCAATTTAACTACAAATGTACTTTGAGTAATTTTAAGAATCTAGATCCCCATATTTTTCTTGAGCAAAGTACTAAAAGAGTTCAAAATGACATGGTTATTGCGCCTGTTACTCCTAATGAAATAGTGAAACTAGTTGATGGCATGGAAAATAAGAAATCATGTGGTTATGACGAAATTCCAATAGCAGTTATTAAAGATAATTTAGATATATTAGCTGAACCTTTAACTATTTTTTACAATAAATGCATTTCAGAAGGTATCTTTCCGGAACAGTTCAAAATAGCAAAAGTTATCCCACTCCACAAAAAAGGCTCTAAAACGGATCCAAGAAACTATAGACCTATTTCTTTGCTGCCCATTCTTTCCAAAATTTTCGAAAAAATAATTAAGAGTAGGCTTGTAGTTCATCTAAATTTAAACAAGGTTTTGCACTTGAGACAATTTGGATACCAAAAAAATGTCGGAACAGGGGACGCCATATACAGGGTGTTTGGCAGAACGTTGAACATACGAAAATGGTAGATAGGTGGGGTCATCTACTACTTACTCAGCCCTAATTTATTTGGGCCTGGCCCCCTGGATATTTAAATTTTTTTTTTGCTTTCTTCTAGTTTCACCACTTTCTTAACTTTAAAGTGTATTTTTTATTAAAAATGTGTAAAACAGGCAATTGTTTTACACATTTTTAATAAAAAATATTAAAAAATACACTTTAAAGTTAAGAAAGTGGTGAAACTAGAAGAAAGCAAAAAAAAAAATTTAAATATCCAGGGGGCCAGGCCCAAATAAATTAGGGCTGAGTAAGTAGTAGATGACCCCACCTATCTACCATTTTCGTATGTTCAACGTTCTGCCAAACACCCTGTATACATTGGTAGATGATATAATTAGTAATTTGAATAGGAAAAAGAGGGTAGCCGGCATTTTCCTTGATTTAAGCTCAGCCTTTGATACAATTGACCACAAATTACTCATTGCAAAATTGGAGCATTATGGGGTGAGAGGCAAAACTTTACAACTTTTATCTTCATATTTGAGTAACAGGAAAATGTATGTGGATATTAGCAAAATGCAAGCTAATGGTAATAGCATTTGCAATAAATCTTCTATGCAGGATATAGTAGCGGGCGTACCCCAAGGATCGATTGTAGGGCCTATTTTGTTTATATTATTTACAAACGATTTAATTAATTACATTAATTCAATATTTTCTGACACACGGCTGACAGTATTTACAGATGACACCAACGCAATAGTTGAAGCTAACGACATACAGGAGCTTTCCGCTAAGGTTAATGCAGTGTTAACAATTTTTAATTCTTGGTTTGAAAGTAACAAGCTAATTATTAACACCGAAAAAACCAAAATTATATTATTTAGTACAACAGCTCGTAATAAAGACAAAATGACGATCGCACTTAATGAAGTCAAGATTGATATAGTTAATGAGGTAAAGTTTCTAGGGGTATACATTGATAAATATTTAAATTGGAAAAGGGAATTGCAAGCAATTGATTCATATATTTCCTCAGCATGTTATGCCTTACGCAGTCTTAGGGATGAAATTGATATAAAACACCTTAAAATGGTATACTATGCTCTAATAGAATCAAGGTTAAGATATAGTGTCCAGTTTTGGGGAAATAGTTTTAAATACAACTGCCAGAGAGCCTTTGTACTCCAAAAGAGAGCCATACGAACCATGGTCCGGATATCACAAATAGAGAGCTGTCGGCCACATTTTATAAATTTAAAAATTCTTACTGTACCAAGCCTCTATGTTTTAGTATTGTTGGTGAATTTTAAAAAAAAACTTACATAATTATGAAACAGATGAAGAGAGACAGTTGAGGGAAAGTACGCGCAGGAAAGATTTTAAAAACAAAATAAAACCCCAACTTAATATTGTTGAACATAGTCCTCAATATCAAGCAGTTCGGATTTTTAACAGGTTACCATTGGACTTGAAAACTTTAATTTCCAAGAGCTCGTTTAAGTCAAGACTAAAAGCGTTCCTATTGGAGAAATGTCTGTATTCGATAGACGATGACATATCTACGTGTTGAAAATTTGATATTAGTTAATGTGAGACTGGGGAATATTAGTATGTAATAGTTGTAATGATTTTGAATTTTTATTAGTATTGTTTTTTCATATTATTTATGATGTTATTGAATTTATTGTATCATGCATGAATGTGTTAGTTTATAATTTTTATGAGTTTTTATTTTTTTATTTATTTGTTATGTATGTTTTCAAACACAATATGAATTGTTCCTGAAATAAATTGAATTGAATTGAATTGAATTAAATTTCATAAAAAAAATGGAAAATTCAATATTAAAAATTAAAAAAATTAAAAATGGTTTAAACAGTCAAATAAAATAAACAATGCTATGGAGTAACTCATATAACCTGTCAGTAGGTAAGCTAATTCTGGTGAAAGAACACAAACGTTGTCTTGAGTTAATCACAGCGACCAACAATTCTTATCGTTTAAGTAGTCGTTGATTGAATAGTATGCCTTCGAACAAAAAGTGACCCTGAAAGGGACAGTCCGCTCTAGCAGCGATCATTTTTAGAATGTTGTTCTCACTACCATGCAAATGCTGTAGCATGGAAGCCGCTTTCTTTCTCATGATGGCATGGAAACCATCTGTGCGGGTCTCCGCGAACATTCCCGAGGCGCTACAACGCCATGGCAACGACATAGGCCTCCCCAAAGCACCGTCACTTCCACATATGACCACCAGGTCATCGGTCCTCGGAGGCCTTCCAAAGCTACGTCTTCCGGTACGAGGTCGCCACTACAGAACCTTTCAGCGTCATCGGTTTAGGATATAGGCTACTTTTAATTCCAGTAAAATTTGGTGGAAAATATTTTTTATCCTTCAAAGAATTCTACCCAAAACTTGAATACCCGGCCACAGCCACAAAAGCAGTAGATTTTAATATAATTCTTGGTTCCAAGCAATCCGTAGCGAGCGGCAGTGGTGCAGCGCTGAATTATATGCAGCGCTATCTGTGCAGTGGTGCAGCCGCTGTGGTGGGCTGCGGTACACGTTGCACGTGGTAGCGAGGAATAGCAGATAGATTTTATTTAAAAAATCATGTCCAAACACCCGATTTCATACACCGACGGGCACAGGATGCATTCGGGCTGGGCTTCCTTCTAAAGCCCTCATAATTACTAAAGCACCACATAAAAACTCAACTCGCAGGGTAATTGAGAAATACGCTAAGGTACTATTGTACGTAAGCGTCATCATCAATTTCCTTCGAAATCCTTCGATTTGTGATTTAAAGTGTCTTACTGCTGCATAATGTCCGTTCCGACAATTTAACTTATAAATTCGAGTGCCAATAACTGAACTTAGCTATTTCGATGTCGAAATCTCAATGTGAATGGATAGGGTTGGCTTCTGAAAGGACGCGCCAGCTATTATTTTCTAAAGGTTAATAACGTGGTCCTCTTAAAGATTAAAATTTGCTATTTTAATCTTTATTTACTCATCCATCAATTATTGGTTAGTGACAAGTTATACCCAAAGTAATATTCATTCAATTGACAATCTTGACAATTTAGATTTATTTTTAATTTCAGGCATTATACACGTTACAAAATAATCAAGTTTTTTTTATAAATAAATTGGCATTGAACAATAAAACCGTAGAGTTACCGGCTCTTCTCTACAGGAACGACCGATTGGAACAGTGTTACTACTAAGTTAGCTTCTGACTTTTCATAAATGTAGGTATATGTGCAATATAAACTCGCTCCGCCCCCGTAACTGCTCACAACTTACAGCACCGCCACAATATCCCCGGCCGCGTCTCGCCCGCACACAGTTTAGCGTCGATATTGCCGCGAAAGCAACTGTCATCGTATTTTAATGTTCTCCTCTCTCTATGCTGACTGAGCGTGAAGTATCAAGTATTAAATCGTACGGCTTTTGACGGGTTCTCTATTACATAATTTGTCTATTATGTTCCCACTGCTGGGCCACTTTTGAAAGGAAATTGACCATAATCTACCACGCGGGCCCTGTGCAGGTTGGTTTATTTCATATGTCTTCAATTTTTTGGTTCTAGGACATGTTGGTTTCGCCACAATATTTTCTTTCACCGTTTTGAGAGCAATAGTGCAAAATAAATTACACAAAGTATCCCGCCTAGCTGGGTTTGAACCCACGACGTCAAACTAAAAGTCTGAGCCGTTACGTCTGGGCGATAATGCGATATTCTAATAATAGGAAATGTCCGGGCAAGTGCGAGTTGGAATGATGAACGTACCACCAAAGCCTAGTATATGTACTATCTTTTAATTATAGAAAGAACATCTGCGACTGCTGCAGTTTTTTGTTTTACTTCTGTGTTAATAAATTATTTATCCATTTATCTAAAGAATGTAAATACATTTATTAAATCCGCAACATTGATATGATATTTGCCTTGATATGATGGACAGACATATAGAGTAAAATATAAACAGACACACGGCATATTTGATGGACAGGCTGCATAAATTTAGTAATGAGGTTCCATTGTCACTCTAAAAACTATGCAAATAAATTCACAGCCAATAAATAATCTTGTAAATCCTAAATCTATCTAGCCACCAAAGTGATCTAATCTTCGTCACCATCCAACGGTGTTGTACACAAAACTCTTTCACCATTCGACCTCTCACTATCTTAGAACATTCCACTAGACTGCACCGGAGACGTAACGTAGTCCAAGGCATAAGCGGAGGCGAGAGCGAACTGGAAAAATATGTTTATTATTCTTTGGTAGTTTTTTTTTGGAAACCATACCCAATGGGTGCCAAAAGGACCTAATTTCTAAGAAAGACAAACAGAAAGACCGACGACATAATGTTTGTGGGATCGGGAGCCCCCGACTGGAACGAAGTTCTTTTTCTTTCTTTATCTTTCAATACATACTTTCCTTAGGCTTCAGCTCCTTCAAATGACACCCCTCATGAAAATGAAACCCCTTCAAGAAAAATTTAAAGTTGTCGCCGCTGCCACCATCTTGGATTATCCTTTTGACCTCACGTTTGGTTTCAGTACCCTCAAAAACCATGAAAACGAACTCGCTTTCTTTTCTCCGTCTCTATCTTTAATATGTAATAAAAAGTCGCATGTTGCAATCGCAAATCGCCACTTTGCGAATAGCAGTAAAATTGTAGAAAACACTCTACAATTTTACTGCTACTGCAAGCTGCGTTGAAGAACTTCTTTCCAATAAGCCGGTAATAGTTTTAGTGGTACAGAACCCTTAGCGCGCGAGCCCGACTCGTAATTGCCCGTTTTTTAGTAGTATCTTCTTGGCATAGTACGCCACCCAATTTCAATACTTCAGCCTCGATGTAAATCCAATAATTCTACAAAGTATTAAATTGATTTATGTGTTAGATTATTCGCACGAGCTCCTAACTCGACTTGTCATCGTAAAAGAGAGTTATGCGCGAGTGTGCGCGAGATAGCTGTGCATATTTATACTCTTTCAAAGTTATATATATTGGATAAGTATAATATAACAGTTGGGGGGTAGTGGCTGATCTTTGCGTTATGTTCGTGAACGGGTGCTGCTTGTGGTGACTGGTCGTCTTGCTGACCCGGTTTTGTTTATTTTACTCCGAAGATCCTGTTACTTCAAGAAAATAATGCAGCATTACATATGTAAGCGGGCACACCCTTTATGCCTGCAGGCTTTTATGTGGGTATTGAGTTCTGTTTACGTTTATTGTTTTGTTTTTATTATTTATTTCTGCTTGAGTTTAGTTACTATGTTATGTTGGTATATTGGCGTGTGCTATCTGACATATGACTAATAATTTAATTTTATGTTTAGTAATGTTAATTACTTTCCTATTATTGTATTGAATCATGTTCTTCTAACTTAACAGACAGCAATGCTGCTGGGGAATTTTCTGCACCACTTCTTCCCAGCGAAACCACTAGGAAGTGATCAAGGCCGAGCGTTTTAGGAGACTGTCTTATGTAATTTTGACATTCAAAAAGTGTTGACTCTCAGCCTAGTTTGAATAAATTACTTTTGATTTTGATACAAGAACCTGTAGTTGGTTTTTAAACATTTTAGCAACAAGAAGTCTATGTTCATGTATCACTCCTCCATTAGGGCACACACAAACTACAGAAAACCACCGACACGATCTTAACAAACTTCTTTTACTTTGTTTACGTCCATATATCAGAGGTCATTATGTGAGTTTCATTTAACCATCTCGATCAAACGCATCGGCCTCTGGTCATACATGCACGCCGGTTGAAAGCACTACACACCTGACCTTTGTGAAGGACATCACCAATAAGGTCACTATATGTCCTCCTAGAACGTTCCCTCCCGGCCTTTCCACTCACACCTGCTTAGTAAATACATTTTGATAGTCGTCTTTCACTCATCCACTTAGATTCATTCACACATCTCTATTTTGAGCTTTCCCACACGTGAATTCTGAGCACCTTCCTAAGATCGATTCTAAGGGATAAGAAACTCACTAATACTAATACAATCTATCTGAACTATTAGTTTCACCCACTGACACGTTACAGGCGTGGCTGGGCGCCATATCTTATCTCTATCACCACAAGAACATAGAATATCACTAGTATTATAAAGTTAGTTTGGCCTCCTCGTTGCTCCGTGCCTCGGAAAGTACGTTAAGCCGACTCTCGACTGTCATTTTAATTTCTTTGACAGTCTTCACGGGTCACCATAAGCCCGAAACTCGGACAACCAGTCTTGCCAAGGGGAATCCTGTCACTTACTAACTGGTTTATGGAGGTCAAAAAGGCAGTCGATACATGTAAACTACTGGTGTTCAGCAGCATCTGGTTAGACTGGAAGCTGACCCCAACATAGTTCGAAACAGGTAGGTAGATGATAAATGTATTTTTAAGATTTTTAAGTTAAATTTTTTGTCACACCGTCCCACTTGTTCTTCGTCGTGTCGCCAGCATGTCTGTATATTAAATTGAGTAAGCTCAAAACTTCGCCACTGTCCCACTGCTGGGCAAACAGAATCAGCTGCTACTCCAAAGTTAAACTCAAAGCATTTGTTTCAATATAAACCAGTTACTGGCTCTTTAGTCAAGGATTTGTTCAGTCAGAAAAATTAAAATAGTTGCCCATTCCAAAATGTTGTAATTTTCTATGGAGACCGTGCGACAAAGTCCACGGACACTTTTCATTCTACTTTCCCACTGCTGGGAGACAGCCCTCCTCTCCGTGACAGGGGGAGGATCGTTAGTATAACAATATCATCAGCATTGAACGCGTACCATCTGTGGACGCTCCGAGCAATAATGAGGCTCGTAGCTTTTAGATGGGAGCTACGTGTCGTAGGGAATCCGTACACTACATTCATAGAATGGTTTCAAATTGTGTTAAAATGACACTACACTATTTTTGTGAATTTTAATAATAAAGGTACTAGCAACGAACAACTACCGGAGATTTATTGTGAAAGATGGTACGGTTGACATCTGTCGGGCATGTCACCGTCCGGGAGAATCAATCAGACACATAATCTCCGGTTGTTCTCGTCTAGCTAACGAGGAGTACTTGCATAGGCACAACCTTGTAGCCAGGATTATCCACCAGCAACTTGCTCTGAAATACAGCCTTGTGGAATCGGAAGTGCCGTACTACAGGTATGTGCCCGACCCAGTTCTCGAAAATGGACATGTCTCACTGTACTGGGATCGATCCATCATCACTGACAGGACTATTGTTGCCAATAAGCCTGATATAGTGGTGGTGGATCGACTAGAGCGGCGTACAATGATCGTTGATATAACGGTCCCGCATGACGGGAACCTCGTGAAAGCCGAGAAAGATAAACAAATCAAGTATCTTGATTTGGCTCGCGAGGTTGTCAACATGTGGGATGTGGACTCAGCGATCATTGTACCTATAGTTGTTTCAGCCAATGGCTTGATAGCCAAGAGCCTCGACCAACATCTGAGGAGGCTTTCGTTGGGCACCTGGGTCAAGGGCTTGATCCAGAAAGCGGTACTCCTGGACACGGCTCGCATCGTTAGGAGGTTCCTCTCTCTGGAGCCCTGACCGCCGGTAGCTTGGACCTTGTTCCCGATGCCGGTGGGCTACTATTTTTATATTTTTAAATGTTTTTATATTTTTATAATAATATTTAAAAATGTAATTTATATGTATATTTAACGGAATAAAGGAAATAAAAAAGGTACTAATAAATATATTAACGTCCCGTGTGGTGTCCGAGCGTAAAAGAATACCACCATCCCATTTCTTCAAGTGGGTGTCGTAGGAGGCGACTAAGGGACTTACTAGAGAATGGGCAGCAACGTTCTCTATGCATTTTACCACAATACTGCGATCGTCAACCCGCCTGCCAAGCGTGGCGATTATGGCAAACCCCCCTTTGGGGGAGGCCTATGTCCAGCAGCGTCTTTCGGCTGAAATGATGATGATGATGATGAAATATATTAACTTACAACACTAATAAATTATTGTGAATGTGAGGACTATGTGGTATTTTTGTTTTTGTGTTTCATCTCTTTCTCAGTTCATTTTTAATGTTAATCTGGCAGTTTGAGTACTTTATGCGGCCTACCCATATGTCTTTTCTTTGGTATTGTTCGTCAAATCGTTGAGCTCCTCAAGTTCTGAGTTGAGCCGTATGATTACTGATACATGCGTGCACTGAATGGACAGGTCCACTCAATCTGTGTGGTTTCTTTCCTCAAAAGACCATTTCAGACACCAATCCACATGGTCTTCACATGATCTGACCAAGATTATGTCTGGACTTTAAAAGAGACTGCGACCTCTGAGTTTGTTTCGGCCTTTCTTCTCAGAGTAGTCAGATAGGAAACGCTGACCTCATCTAGTTTAAAAAAATATGATTGACGTGTAAAAGTGTTTGTACAAACCTACTTACAGAAATAAATCATTTATCATTTATAACTAGTGCCACTGCTTTCAAAACGGTTAAGAATAGAATGTAATAGTAGGTATATAATGTTTTTATTTCAGACAAAGTCCATAGGGTTAGTAACAATTTTGCTTATCCTCTAGTGTTAGTACAGATACAGATTACTATTACATAATTAAATCAGCGTGGAGCTGCATCCACCTTCGCAACATCAGGGAATCCCACCGATCTGCGAATACACCGAGAACACTGTTGGTGCTGCCGCGAACACGTGACATCAGGAATGCACATCTTTTCTCATGGCGGCAAAACCATCAATGTTTTAATCTGCAAAGGCAAACATCGTGAGGGAACCTGCATGTTTTAGAACCAAACGTTTTAAGACATGTTACATCTACCAACCCGCACTGTGCCCGCGTGGTGGATAACAGCACACTGTCTCTTATAGAGAGGAGGTCTTTATACCTTATAATAATATTAATATGCTTATGCTATACTGACTAGTTGATTCAAACGTGAGGACGTTTGAATCATAATTTATACCAAGCCTTTTCCCAACTATGTTGGGGTCAGCTTCCAGTCTAACCGGATGCAGCTGAACACCAGTATTTTACATGGAGTTACTGCCTAACTGACCTCCGCAACTCTGTGTCTGGTTAGCACGATACTCATTTGTAAGACTGGTTTTAGAGGCCTCGCCCACGGCGATGTAGTAGCGATGCTGTCGCGCATGTATATCGATAAGGCCGCGATGCTGTTGCTGGCTGCGTACCTTCGCCCAGATTCTGTATCGCTACTATCGCAATGCTATCGCGCATCAGTCGCGATTTGATTAGGTTTCTTTCTTCTTTCGGCTGTATCGATGAGTCGATATAGCCGCGCGTTTGCATCGTTTCTGTCGCACGTTGCAAACGCGACTAATGCGTGGTAGTAGTGATGCTGTCGCTTCCAACGCAGCACTAACAGTATCCTGAGCGTATTGTCCGAGCGATGGGACTCGGTGTTGTTGGAGAGGTGGATGCACCTGCATGCCAGTTCGTCACCATTTATTAAATTATTAAGTATTGTTTAAACATTTGTATTAATTGGAATCGAATGAATTTTAACGTAATGAATTGTGAATCCCGTGTGGTGTCCGGGCGTAAAAGAATAGCACCATCCCATTTCTTCCCGTGGGTGTCGTAGGAAGCGACTAAGGGACTTACTAGAGAATGGGCAGCAGCGTTCTCTATGCATTTTACCACCATACTGCGATCACCAACCCGCCTGCCAAGCGTGGCGATTATGGCAAACCCCCCTTTTGGGGGAGGCCTATGTCCAGCTGTGGACGTCTTTCGGCTGAAATGATGATGATGAATGATGAATTGTGAATCTGCTGTAACTTTAATTTATTATTTTTTATTAACTTTAATTTATTATTTACTTGTAATGTAATGTTTTCATGTGTAATATTCTAATGTACTTAGAATGTAATTTTTATTTATATTTCCGTGAAATTTGTACCGCTTAATATGGGAATAATTTTCTGAAATAAATGATTTTTTAATTTAATTTAAAAAGTCGCCGTGGGTGAGGAGCCTTAGACTTTGTGTGCTTCCAAAGATCTTCTACAGACAGCCGGAAACAACGGCTTAACGTGCGTTCTGAGGCACGGAGGCGCCTCGATCTGTAATGGATGATCTCCAATCCACGAAAAGACTGCAGAAAGCGTAAGCGTAAGTCTTATAATGTTGCCTCGAGCCGCATTCCCTGTATACCCCTCCTATACAAATATGTATAAAGGTATGGCGCGACCTCTGTTTCCGCAATTTCATCTCAATTGTTTGACTTACTGCCACTTCGCGCTCTCAACAGCTCTTCAAGCTATATTGAAGCTGAAACTGTGAAACAAGCGGTTATTATATCTGCTATATTAACGCTTGTATTCTCTGAGGGGTCGGCAGAAGTTTAGTGTATACTGAGCAGTGGTGGGCAGAGGTTACGGCTCCAATTTACAAGTTGTAGGTTATCGGTTCGACCCAGGCAGGCGCTTTACTTTGTGTAAATTATTTCATCACCACTGCTCTCAAAACGATGAAGGAAAACATCGTGAGGAAACCGGCATGTTCTAGAACAAAAAATTCGAAGACATGGGACGTCTATCAATTCACACTGGCGTGGTGGTTTACAGCCCACTCCCGCTCACAGGGAGGCCTGTGTCCCAGCAGTGGAAAAATGTATACTGATTATGGTAGTGTAACCCATATTTCGCCAGTTATGTGTACGTGATTTGTCGATGCCTCGTTGGTCTATTGGTAACAAGCGGCAATGAGGTTCTCAGATTAATCCCTGGATAGGTCAAACTGATCTTGGGTATTTCCATCCAATGCTTAGCTTGAGGTTCTGTGATTAATCCCTGCTGGATAGGTCAAACTGATCTTGGGTATATTTCCATCCGGAATTTAATATCACAATAATATAATAATAAATAATAATAATAAATTGATTGGATTTCCGCAAACTAAAAAGGAGCCTCATGATTTTGTTCGGTTTTGTACGTATGTATATTCATCTGTTCCCCCATAACTTCAAAATTACTCTATATCTATATATATAAAAGGAGAAACTGACTGACTGACCAATCGACGCACAGCCGAAACTACTAGGACTAGGAACGTGAAATTTTGCACACGGCTTCCTTTTAAAATGTAGGGGAGCACTAAGAAGGGGTTTTTGGAAATTCGACCTTTAAGGGGGTGAAACCGGGGGATGTTCCTTGTATGAAAAATCTTATTCCTTTTTAATAATATTTTTGCATGCCTGAATTGGTGCAATACAGTGGACTGCGCATTCACTTGACATCTAGAAATGTAAGGAGCAATAAACATTTGAATTTGAATTTGAGTTAATAAACTTGAAACTTGGCACAAATACTTATCTGAGTAAATTATAAAGTTGGTCATTTATTGTTTTTCTAAACTAAAGGGGGATTTGGGGCGTCAAAGCTTGTTTATGGAAGAATTTTATCGCGCGGTCTGATTTACTCGAAACACAGTATTGGGTTTAAAGATTCTTTATTTATTCTAGAAGAACATACATTGTTCACCAAGCGAATAAAAACATTATTAAAGTAGGTGTAGTCTAGTAGCAAACAGTTTTGATTTGTTAATGTAGGTAGGTACGAATATGTAGAAATCTTATTGTGTGTAAGACTAACATATGTCGTTAACTTATTAGTTTTGTATTGTTTGTGACGTACTGCTTGAGTTAGGCTTTAAATGTGTTGAGAGAAGATGTGCTCCTGATATCTGCCGGTAGATTATTATAAAGTTGAACGCCTTCGTATTTTATATTTTTTCTGCCATATTGCTATTTATGCCTAAAACCAAAAATAAAGAATAACGTGTATCAGGATTTTTCGAAATTCTACCCTTAGTATACTTTTTATCCTGGTGGTACGGTCACGCGAGATAATTCCGACTTCCACGCGGGCGATGCCGCGGGCGGAAGCTAGTATAATATAATTTGACAAATGAGGTATTGTTGAAATACGACCACAGCTTTCAAATGAGAATAATTTCTTGTTTCATAATGTTTAGCGCGTGGTTTTTCAGTAGTCGGGTTTTAGTTTATGAACTTTATCATGTCCCGTTAGTTTCTAACTGCTGATAACACTACACCAACAGTTAACAGAGGCAGTTAGTTCAAACTGCCAGTTAAACTATAAGCAGCCGTAACAAGTCTGCTCATTACAGCAGATTATCAAGAGGTACTTACTGCACGCAAGTATCGCCGTTGTAGTTAGGGATAGGGCTGGCACGTGGACGAGTTTGGTGTTAGACACAATGTTTTTTTTTTCTGACTTCAAAAAGAACGATGTTTTAATTCGAAATGTTTTTTTATGTATGTTCGGGCATAACTCCGTCATATATAAACGGATATGTAAAATTATAATTTTTTTCGAAGGGTTTTATTCCGAAATGGTCCAATTTAAATTTCATATAGATCTGATGATGAGTTTCGGAGACAGACAATAAAACTCTTAAAAAAATGACAGCAAATCAACAGCCATTGCTGCTATCGCATACCAAGGATTACCATCCAAGTAAATTGTTAAAAATGTTTAGTTATAAATACGGGTACAAAAAAAAACGAATTCTTATGTTATATAATAATATTAAATTCGTTTACTTCAGGTAAATAACACCAATTCCCAAACACAAATATGTAATAACAGTAGCACTGGTCGACCCATCAGGGTAAGCTACGCTTGCAGGGGTTGGTTTGTGGATGGGTGACCATCTTTTCCTACCGTTGGTCCCGGCTGTCATTCGTGGATCTTTGACAGTCGTCAAAAGCCCGAAAGTCTGATAACTAGTCTTACCAAGGGTATCGTGTTACTCAGTAACTGGGTTGTGGAGGTCAGATAGGCAGTCGCTCCATGTAAAATACTGGTCTTCAGCTGTATCCGGTTAGACTGTAAGCCGACCCCAACATATTTGGGGAAATGCTAGGCAGATTGTATTAAATAAATCAAAACAAATTTTATGTCGAACTAAGTGTACTTAAAAAATATAAACATACATAATTATTTGGTTAAAAATCATTGTTAAACATAAACAGTGACAATCCTACAAAATAGCTCCAGAGAAAACTTTATCTGTCCATTCTGCTTATACGCTACGAACAGCGCTACGGCGTAGCACATAGCGGCCATCTACGCGCTACGAGCTACGCTAATCCTACGCGGCTATAGCGTAGCTAATGTTTACAGATTTCTGTTAAATAATTTTGCTCAAATTATTGGAGGTATAGTTTTACTCACAATGTAAATAACAAATTTGATAGCACCACCTTTTTTTAACGACTTCAAAAAGGAGGAGGTTCTTAATTCACACAGGATAAGTTTTTAACCAGTGCACAAACTGTAACCATGTATTCAGCATATCATTCTAAAACACCCAGAAATTTTTCATCGTTTATACAAAAAAAAAAAACAATCTGCTGTTTCATAGAAAAATGCAATACCTACACGGTCAAATGATTTGAGAAACAACAGTTTTTTTTTTTTGTGTAAACGACGATAAATGTCTGTTCTAGAATGATATGCTGATATGGTTACAGTTTGTGCACTGGTTAAAAACTTATCCTGTACATAGGTTTTTTTTTGGTTACCCACATCTTAATATAGGTAGACTAGCTTTCCCCCACGGCTTCGCCCGCGTGAAAGTCGGAAATTATCCCGCGGGAATATACCGCCGGGATAAAAAGTATCCTACGTGGTTTTGAGTTAATCAGACAGCGCGTTAGAATTCTTCCATACAAACTTTGACACCCCCAATCCCCCTTTAGGGGGTAGTTTAGAAAAACAATAGATAACCAACTTTATAATTTACTTAGATACATATTTGTGCCAAGTTTCAAGTTTATTAACTCAAGGAATAAGATTTTTCATACAAACAAAATCCCCCCTTTCACCCCCTAATAGGTCGAATTTCCAAAAACTCCTTCTTAGTGCTCCCCTACATTATAAAAGGAAGCCGTGTACAAAATTTCACGTTCATAGCCCTAGTAGTTTCGGCTGTGCGTTGATTGATCAGTCAGTCAGTTTCTCCTTTTATATTTATATAAATGTCACCAACTGATAAACCTTTGACAGATATGCAGCAATTTCTGCAATTACCTACAATTGCTGTAGTTGTATGTATTACATATGCCACTTTAAATAGATAACTAATTAATAATATATCTTCTATCTATATAAATAAAAAGAAAAGTCCTGACTGACTGACTGACTCATCAAACTCTTGTAAATATACTGAGGTAAGATATGTGTTAAAATCACTTATTTGAAAACCTCTGAAATATGAATAAACATCAAATGAAACGAAAAAGCCAATTCGCAACGTATCGTTCACAAAGTGACATCATACCCCACGCTCAAAGGAAACGTTACCATCCCTCACACACGACACTTGGACCCAACTCAAGTCCACTCTTAACACACATAACATCACGCCTGTGGTGCCCGATGAGTAGGCAGAAGTGTGTATACACGTGTTTTGTTGTATTATGACTTACTAGCTTTTGTCAGCGGCTTCGCCCGCCTGGAGGTCGAATGCCACCGGAACCGGGATAAAAGTATCATCATCATCAGCCTATAATGTTCCCACTACTGGGACACAGGCCTCCTCTCGGTGAGAGGGACTGGGCCGTAATCCACCACGCGGCCCCAGTGCTGGTTGGTAGATGTCACATGTCTTGGAATTTTTGGTTCTAAGACATGCCGGTTTCCTCACGATGTTTTCCTTCACCGTTTTTGAAAGCAGTGATGATGAAATAATTTACACAAAGTAAGACATTTGTACTTTTTGTTTGCCTGTTCTTCTACAAATTTTAATATTTGAATAAGTAAAATATTTTAATTTGAGATAATAGTTTTAAGAGCCCTTTCACACTAGCGTTTGTCCAGCGTAGGGGTTCGATGAACGCGCACGCACGCACGCGTCTCGTTGACGCGGTGTTTCTGCTGGGGGATATGAATACGCTGCGCTAGCGACGCAAGCGCCACGTTACCCTTGTTCAATTAACTGCAGAGGAAACGCCGCGCATACGTTCATCGAACGCCTAGTCTGGACAAACGCTAGTGTGAAGCGGCTCTTTATATGAATGTAAAGTAGCCATGCTTGCATTACCGTCAGTGTCAATAATATCGGGACGAACATACTGTTCAAAATGATCTAAACAACTATGAAAATTAAATATTAACTCAATGACATAAGGAACAACTGTCATTCTGACAAGAACTTAATCCAATTAAGATAAAGTTTCATTTTCTTATGGCGATATTTTTGACACTGACTGTACAATAAGTTTCCATTGTAGCGTCACTTCGCAACAAAAAAATTTTTTCTTTCCACTCCAAAAGCGACCATACCAGTTTGAAAGCCAATAAAAAGAAAGCCGTCACATTTAAAGACAGATCCCCACTACAATTTACTTCTCAATTAAAATCATGACACTCTAAATGCCACTCCAGTACCACAGCTCGCAAGCTGGCTGCACACGAGACTCGCTCCCATTTCTCGACACCCTAATAACATAAAGTACGCGCGCGCTGACTGTGGCCATCCTTATTAATTTGCTCTAAGTGATATACGTTTGTGAAGTACGGTCGACTAGTGTTGTAGGTTTTGGAATCCCGGGAATTTTAAGTGGGTTATTTGAATGGATATTTGTGCATTCGAGAGATACTATTGATGCTGTTAAACGTTTTTTTAAATTACTAAATTACCTCTTGATCTCGATCACGCCTGATGGGAAGCAATTGATGAGGTAAATGATGGGTGCAGCGACCCCAGAAGATGTCTGTTCGCTCTTGTTTTGAAGGTGGACGGGTTAAATGTAGAAGGGAACACAGGCGCAGGCTGAGAGTTCCATACTTTGGCTGTGCGCATAATTAATGTGGAGGAGAATCGCTTATATGACAGGTCGTGTAATAAAAGGGCCATGGTGGGATCAGTTCGTGGAGCTCCTGTGAAAGTTCAGTTTTTAGAAGACCGACAGGCAAGCAACATTACGCAGATGAGTGAAGCTGTGAAACTTTTGCTGAGCCATCTCATAGGTGACTGCAAGAATGGGCTTGAGTTTTATAAAGGCTCAAAAGCTGGCCAGGCGTGAAGTATTACCTCACCTTATTTAGGATGCCCCCTAGAGTATGACGTCTCTAAGTTTTGGGAGTATTGCTAAAAAACATTGTATATCAAATGATGATCGCAGTATTTGCAAATAGTATGACGCTGGTGTACCAATCGATCTGCCTAGGTTTGTCCCAACTATGGCGGGATCGGCTTCCGGTCTAATCGGATGCTGCGCAAAAATAGTATTTTACATGGAGCGACTGCCTATCTGATCTCCAAAACCCAGTTACTGGGTAATACGATACCCTTTGGTGAGACTGGCTGTCAGACTTTTGGGTTACTGATGACCCGTAACGACTGTCAAAGATCCATGAACGGCTGGAACCAACTGCTTACCGTACTTTCCAATGCACGGAGGGGTCCTTGATCGATCGACCCGTGTGCCTTATATTACATAGCCACAAGCCTCTCAATGCTGGTGCATCAAAGACATTTACATATACCTACGATAGGCAGGACAAAGGGAACAACATAAAAATATGTGTATTAGTATTACTTACACTACGGTCCCACTTCACACAGTTTAGTTCTGTCTCATGTCATACGCTCCACCTGACAGGTCATATTGTGTGCAAAATAAAATTTTCAATAAATTTCCAATAGGTGGAAAAACACAACAAAAATAAATACACAAAGGGGTGGAATTTGTTTTTTTAATTTAAATGAGAACTTCTTCAAAAGTATACCCTTACCAATCCCTACTATAAATATTATAAATGCGAAAGTAACTCTGTTTGTCTGTCTGTCTGTTACGCTTTCGCGCCAAAACTGCTGAACTGATCGTCATGAAATTTGGCAGAGATCGAGCTTGGCAAATGGAGAAGGATATAGGATACTTTTTTACGCGATAACCTACATGAACGCGGGCGGAGTCCCTAACAAAAGCAAGTATAGAAGAATAATTATTAAAGTTGGACTACTGTGTTAAAAGTCATGCGTGGTCATACAGTATACGCGTCGACTTGAGAACCTCCTCCTTTGTTTTCGTTGGTTAAAAATAAATAAAATAATCAGCCTGTCATTTATAATGTTACAGTCAGACAGAACAAGAAACTCCATTCCCATTCCTTGAACACATAATTGCCATCGCCTCCCGTTCTCTTCCGAGCCATTACATCTCTGTGAAGCTAAAACAAAAGGCTTTCATCGTCTCCAACAAATTGCCTCCAACGGGTCATTAGCCGTCGATGCAATCCCGGCAAGCGTCCCGGGGTGGTATCCCGGGGTGGCGTCCCGGGGTGGCGAGTGGAACGTCCTTAGTGTGGAGTTGTGTTTTGTTTATTGTGGTTTATTTAAATGGTAATAGAATAAGTGCAAGACTGGACAATGCAATTAGAATGTTGTTGGAATAATTTACAAGAGATATAACGACACTTTAATTAATTTTGTTAGACATTTTGAACGTGGCGTCTGCATCGTGTTTTATGTAAATCGTAATTATGTATACATAGATTAAATTAGACGTGTGCGCTATTTAATGTAAGTAATCGGTTTCAGAAACTGCTTACGAGGCTGATAATCGTGTAACTAGTTTGGTGGACAAAAATGAAACGGTTATTTTACGTACAGACGCCAGCACATCAAGCTACTCCAAACTGTCAAATTTTGCCAATCGAACATGAACCTTACGCTTATACAATAAAGATTAAAATCTATCAAAGAAGGTTGACAGATTAGGGTAGCTTGATGTGCTGGCGTCTGTACGTAGTTCACAGTTGACATGACACTCACACAACGAACTGCGTACGCGTAAGCGTTTCGTTAAACAGATTATTATTAAAATCATTATAGGTACGTTACGTAATACGACTCGAACAACGAGAGTAAAGAGTTCGGAATTATAAACTGTTACATATTCGTAATTTTACGTAATATAACACACAGGTAAACCTAATATTATAATACGTATAACCTGTTACATTTTCGTAATCATAACATAATACAAACTCAAAACCAACCAATACTCTACTGTATACAAAAGTAACTAGTTACAAAAATAATTGGTTTTGATACTACGTATAACCCAAAAGACGTTACGACCCACGTCTTAACGTTATTATTCATCAACATAATACAAACGAAAACCCAATCTATAGTATACAAAAGTAACTAGTTACGAATATAATCGGTTTTGAAACTAGTTACTCATATCCACGAAACTACGTATAACCGATTACGCCCGAAAGACGTTACGACTCACGGTCTCGAATAAATGAGTGATTATGTTCTTATGAAAATGATAAGTTAATTCACGTATGTTAGATTGTTTATTTCCTTTGTTCTACAGGGTTTTTATATATTTTAACTTGTCGCCAACAAAAATGTATGAAAGTTAACTTAATGCCTTAGGCATACTCTACTAGTCCATCAAGGGTGCAGATTTAATAGCTGGTGCTCTGTTTGAAAGGAGCAATAAATAAAAAAAAAACAAGTACTAAACTCACAATAAACTTATACCGTCTTATTATAAAACGCGATCTATCTTTAGTTCTAGCTTAACTTTTGCATACCAAATTTATTTAGATTTGGTTAAAGTTCTTAATACAAAAAAAAAAAACATTTTAACAAAAAAATTAAACCACCGAAAAAACTGAAAAGTAAAAAATCATAAGTAAGTTCGGAAGGTGACATTAAATAAAAATACATATCTAAAGTCACCTACTTCCGAACGTAGTTATTAAGGTTAAACAAAGCAGGTTTATTATTTTTTATTACTTTTCAATTTTTTCGGCGGTAATTTTTTTTTGTTAAAAAGTTTTTATTTTATAATTTTTTGTGGCTATAATCTACTCCAACTCAGTATTAAAATCTGTGAGTAAACAATCAATCTTGTTTTCCTACCCTTAGGGTTGTTTTTTTTTTTTTCGAAATTTATATTGGACCAACTTCGGGGTATATCCTTTCTAATGCACTGGACTGAGTTGTCAGTTTTGTAAAAGGAGCTGTATTTCGATTTCAGTTAGGGTCTTATTTCAAAAATAAGCTCGATGGAATAAAAATACCTTAAGAAAAACCTTGTTTCGTTTTAAGGGGGTAAGGGTCTTATTACAAACCAACGTTCTTTTTTGAATAGGTGTGGTTTAAACCACCGTGTTTGAATTAAGAACCCAATAGGTACAGAAATGCAGTTCTTTTTACAAAACTGATAACCAAGCCCAGTGCTAAGTTGTCGTTTTTGTTATAAGAACTTTAACCAAATTTAATAAATTTGATAAGCAAAAATTAGGCTAGAATTAAAGTTACATCGCGTTTTGTAATTAGATGGGAAGTATTTTTCTTTTGCCATGCAAGTTTCGACCAACAATAAACAAAATTAACATCTATATCTATATCTATACATATAATAAATCTGTAAAGGAACTTTTTCTGTACATCTATATCTATATCTATATCTATATCTATACATATAATAAATCTGTAAAGGAACTTTTTCTGTACATTTAAAATATTTCGAAAATAATTGCTTGGGGTGGTAAGGGATAATCAACAGGTGACATTTTAACCCTTATCAAAATTTTTGTCTGTAGCTCGGTTTTTCAGTTTCTATGTTGAATAGATCAAGTATCACGTCAAAAGAACGAAACTAATATGGTTATCTTTCATACTCAAATATTGTTTATAACTCAGAGTTTATATTAGTCTTTGTTTCATCGCAATCGCTTCGGTCAACCTATCTAAATAATTTAAAGTGTTCAAGAAGAATTTATTTACGTAATGTTGAAACACTTAGCGACATCTATTGGCGTGAAACGGTACTAACGAATACTTAATATTAACACGTCATTCTCATTTAAGTTACTTACTGTGTCTGTGTTATTTCAAAAAGTAATGATACTGATTACTAAAATCGCTTTCCGTTGGTGGTTGATTCCCACGAATCAAAAAAGCTAAAAGAATTTCAAATAAA
Organism: Polymixis flavicincta; assembly: GCA_949987655.1. NCBI lineage: Eukaryota > Metazoa > Arthropoda > Insecta > Lepidoptera > Noctuidae > Polymixis > Polymixis flavicincta. The sequence goes on from OX465200.1 coordinate 13,505,789, forward strand.
AAGTTGTGATAATATTAACTGACGTGGTGTTCTGAGTCATATACCTAGAATGCAATGTTAGATAAATATTTATTAGTTTTATCAATCAAATTAATACAAATAGAGGGGAAGAAATCTCATTTTTAATTGTGATAAAAGTCTTAGTAGCGCCATCTAGCATAATATAGCAAAATTAGAGCGGCTAGAGGAACATCTCCATAGAAATTCTTAATCTCTAGCGTCAGTAACGCCATCTAGGTTTGAATAGCAAACATGCAAAGACAACAACTTGATTTCGCGCGAAATTTGATAATGTTAAATTTAAATGCGTGTTTACAGCATTACTCGATTCAAATAATGGGAGTTTTGGGAGTAAAGAGTTGTAAATACTTATGTGCAAATTTTCGTGATGTTAGTTTTCGAGGTGGGGAGGGGTTCAAGCGAGGTCGGATGGTGAAAGTCAGAAAAAAAAATCCAAAATTGCGACCATAACTACTGGTGGATTTGAGTAAATAGATAGGTTTTCACACGGGCAACTGTAGTTATGTCGATGCTCTTCCGAGCAACATCGCTTACAGAGAAGCATTTTCTTAGTTAAAACAAGTTTAAAAATGTATTTATTTATCCATTTGGCATCTCCAACAAAGGATACATTACCTACACAGGAACAATAGAAATCACAATAGTAAAATTTTGACAATTTTAAAATCGCTTCTTTAAATATAATTATTTATTGGTCTACAAATAAATGTATGGCTGAACAAAAGAAACACTGAAACATTTTTGATTACAATTTACAATAAAAAGGCATCGCAACTGAGAGTCGCGGAGGATCGCTCTGTTACGTCCATTATCCTCGGGATCGGGCTCTCTCTCTCTTCCTGCTGCCTGCGTCAGCAGCGGGGAGAGAGGTGGGGGCGCGCGCGGTATGGCACTACGTAGCAACAACATCGTACTTACTATGTTCATAGAAAACCCGTGCTATACAATTAAATAGTTTTTTTTGCCTGGTTTGGTTTTTTTTTCAACAGCGCTTTTAATGTGGATAATGACCGACGTTACGGGGCGTAGGTAATGGTAACATTCGCAGCGAGCATGTCTTTACGCCGTGTGCTAAAATCAATGTTGCTCGCTCGCATGTTTTGCCGTAGGTACTACTGACTGCACGAATACTTGCTTGGTAACATATTAGGTGCATTTTGACCCGTGACGCCGGTCAGTATCCACCTTTACAGCGTGATCTTTCTTCATCGTGATAACGCCATGGTCCCACGGGCTGTTAACTGACAGGTGGCGTCAGGTGTTACTGCACTGCTACCTGTCGAGGCCTATCGCAGTCCGTGCAGAGCATTCCCACTGCTGTGGTTTTATTCAGTGGTCAACGTTTGATAAACAAAGCTAAAAGACACGCGCCTGTACGGGCCGAGATAGGCGCCCGCCCCCGCGTGGAATAATGCTTCAGCACACTCAACCAGACGCGCAGTCGATTTATTGAGTAAGTACAGTAAAAGCTCCTTATTCGTGCTTCCTTCATTCGCGTTTTCACTACTCGCGGATTAAAAAAATGCGACCCAATTCCTATATCCGCGGCTAAAGATTTATTTATTTGCGGGTCTAATCGGTACATCGGTACATACATATTAACAAATAACAAAAAGGATTCCAATAGGTATCCAACCCAATATCCTTTGTAAACGCGTCGTCAGATGGACTATAAAAAAGTGAAATAGACCTTATTACAACTTCGCCTAAAGTACATTGTCAAATGATATCGCCGCTGTATTGGTTCGGCCTTTGACATCTACAATAGCCGCCTTCGCCGCGGTCGGTGTTTTTAACCGACTTCAAAAAAAAGGAGGTTATCAATTCGACATGTTTATATTTTTAATGTATGTTCAGGCATAACTCCGTCGTATATAGACGGATTTGCAAAATTCTTTTTTTTTCGAAAGGGGTTTACTCCGAAATGGTCCCATTGAAATTTCATATAAACAGGGCCCGATCTAGCTATTTAGCCGCTCCGGGCAAAAATAACATTCGCCGCCCTTTGCACTAACACCATCAAAGATGGTATGACCATAATTATGTGATATTCTTTTAATTATATAATATTCACATACGTTAGTTTACTACGGCTTCTGAACAAGTTTACAAAAATTCATGAGAGTAGGTATGTTTGTAAGTATACATTTTGCCGCCGCTCATTTTTGCCGCTCTGAGCATTTGCCCGGCTTGCCCCCCCTTAGATTGGGCCCTGCATATAGATCTGATGATGCGTTTCGGAAACAGACAACGGAACTCTTCAAAAAATTACAGCAAATCAACCGCGAATGTTGCTATCGCATAAATAAGTATGCATTGTTTTGACCCAAAGGATGATGAAATTTCGAATTGGTGTATGGTAGGTAACAAAAAAGTGAAAAATAAAAACTTTTTTCAAAAAAATAACAACCGACTTCCAAAAAACACTACAAAGTGCAAAATAACTTTAATTTCGGAAGGCGGTGACAAATAATTAAAATACACATCCAACGTCACCGACTTCCGAAATTAAAGTTATTTTGCACTTTGTAGTGTTTTTTGGAAGTCGGTTGGTATTTTTTTTTTAAAGTTTTTTGAGAATGTAAACAAACATAATGAAACCAACCTCATCACCATAAAGTATATTTATATATCATCATCATCATCATTTCAGCTGAAAGACGTCCACTGCTGGACATAGGCCTCCCCCACATTTATAAATGCTGCGACTTAATAGACATTCCATCCTTTGGTACGAGCCGCTTTGCGTGTTTTACCTATTGTTTCATCTTTCCATTTATTGCAAAATGTTGAAATTTTTTTTTTACTTAAAAACGATTTTCGACGCGAAAAAATCTGTTTAACGCATAGAAATGCTTGATCGTTTACGCCTTGGAGAGTCGCTTGCATCCATATCACGCTCATACAATTAATCAATATGGTCAAAAACTTCAATTAAATTGTTTTTTTTTTGTCACTTAGGAACGTATCCCCTATAATCCCATATAAATTACCATTCCATGGTCACGGTTTCTGTATTCGCGGTAGGTATTTTACGGAACGTATACCTCGCGAATAAAGAGCTTTTACTGTACCTACGGCAGGTGCACATTTATTATAAAATGAGCCTCGACCAGGCGCTTTGATCTATATTTATTCTTAAAAATCTGAGTGAGACTTCGTCGCAATATCATTATAACCCCTAAAGACGCCTGCAGGCCTAGACAAAACACCTTTCTGTTAACGTTCACGCTAAACTCTACGCCAGAATATAAGGGAATGACATTACCGTGTCCTTTCCGCAGGTAATGTCATTCCCATACATTTTGGCGTACCGTTTAGCGTGAACGCCAAGAGTAATGTGTTTTGTCTCTAGGCTCTGGACTGCATTCGAAAGCTGTGGTAGATTCCTACCAGGATAGATCGGAAGATCGGAGGAGTGGTACCTACACCGTCAAAGCGACACATTATTGTTTTCCGACATGCACGCGAACGAAGTCGCGGGCACAGCTAGTTCACAAATACATTTATGTCCGAAAAACTCATAACAATCCCAGCCATCCCTAATTCAAACATATTAAATTCAACACACGGAAACGAATCCCAGAAAAACATACGTCTTGATCTGGGCTTGTCTGTTATTGCGCTGACACGTGAGCGAATACATAATGTAATGTAATGTAATCGTACTGTTCAATGCGTAAGGAGATGTCTGGGATATGTATGAAAGAAGGAATGCGCGTTGATTTGTTGAAGGGATGGAGTTAGTTAGGCATTTGTTTTTTTGGAACGAAGGTTATGCGGTATTTGCAAAATTGTAGATATCGTCACGTAAAGAAAAAATGACAAACCCGGACTGGGCCCGCGTGGCAATGGAAACATTATAGGAATTCGCCTATAATTTCCCCACTGCTGGGACACAGGCTTCATCATAATCATATGATGACGATGGAAAGCGTTACGTAAGAATAAAGCGTCATGCCCTCTCTATACAAATTATTAAATATATAATAGAAAAAGACAGACAGTGAGTAAGATCGTTTTCATAGTTTTCGAGGGTGCTTAAGCCGATAATGAAACCATATTGAAAATTCAAGACGGCGGCTACGAACATTGACAAGTTTTCCGCCATGGGTGTCGTTTTCTTGGTTTTCGAGGGTTCTGAAGGCGATAGTAAGGTCAAAAAAAGATTGAGTATTTATAAAATATAGAGTAAACGTTGATATTAACGTGAATATTTTTGGATTATTCATTTGAATTTACTCATTCAATGAATAATGGGAAAGTTAATAAAAATACGGGAAGAGTTTCATGTCTCGGAAAGGAAATTAAAAATAAGTTGACTAGTTTAAGGGGGCTGCGCTCTGGTGGCCTGCGAAATTTAAATGTTTAGTTTTTTTGCAAATTCTAGTTCAGTGTCAGGTTGTATGTTGTTATATGATTCACGATAATAACAAGAATTCTGAAGTTGATGGCAAAAGGCTCGCCCTTATTGCATGGAACTTCAACGTACCTGGTGAAATGCACCCTCCGACACTATACGCTGCTGCCTATATCTTCAGGGAATACAAGTGTTATCTTTGCTAATATCTTTACTCATATTTATGATTATTGAAAGTTTGTATGTTTTTTGGTGGTTTGATGTTTGTTACTCAATCATGGTTCCATCAAAAACGATTGAACGGATTTGGATGAAATTCGGCGCAAACATAGGATACATTTTGTTTCAGTAGCACGATCCTGTGACATATTTTCGGGCATCAAAAACTTATTTAACATATGTTAAATCTTCCCATTTACCTCCAATCTTACTAATATAGTGCCAACAGAAATAGAAAGTGTCCCTCACTATACAAACACACTTGGCACTAGTTTGTGCACAAAGACGGGAGGCGAGAGTGAAGAGTCGTCAGCCGTCACCCGCGGCGCGCCAGAGGTAGTGCCGCGCCCACACGTGTGCGAATGATGGTCACGAATCGAAATTTTTACACTATTTTATTTCCCACATAGCAGGTGCGTGTCACCTTTCTAAACTGTCATTTGCATTCAAAATTTTGGCAACATGTCGTTCCGTCCACACGTCCATTGTTTGACTGTATCGTTCTTAGGCGATATTATGGCATATGTCCCCCTTATTACAAAACAAAGTTCTTCTATATGTATGGTTTAAACCATCGAGCCAGTTTTTGAAATAAGAACCTAACTGAAATCGAAACACAGCTCTTTTTACAAAACTGACAACTTAGTCCAGTGCTAAGTTGTAATTTTTGTATTAAGAACTTTACCCAAATAGATGAAAAGTTGGTAATATAAAAACTGACTTAGAGTTTAGACTAGAACTAAAGTTAGATTGCGTTTTGTAATAAGACGGACTGTGTTTTAGACAACAGTGACTTAAGAGTTCATAGGTAGTAGGTTCGAACACAGCTCCTTTCAAAATGGTGAAAGAAAAACATCGTAAGGAAACCGGCATACCAATGTCCTTGGACCAAAAAATCGAAGACATGGTGACATCTACAAACCCACACTGAACCCGCGCGGTAGATCACAAGACAACAACACTATTCATTTACACGCAATTGTCTCTGTTCGAGCCACTTTTAAAAACAGACTCTTGCTGTTTTATCACTTTTACGCTAAATAAACGCTCATACATCTTTGGTACCAATGCTTTCAAACTTTATTTTATAGGCAAAAACTACTTTTTTGTTTATTCAAACCACTGAATTCAAACTGAGACTCCATTCGCATTTAAAAACACTCGCTTTCACAAATGCTAACCGCGTCAAAATGTACATACATTAACATGTTCGCGCGCATAAATACTGGCATTCAGCTGTACGCAGTCAGAATAGAAGCCGACCCTAACATCATTTCGAAAAGGAGGGAAGATTTACATGTTCGCTACACGACGCTCGCATAAGTGTGTATGCGACTCAACATTCAGTCCTCTTGTTACAAAAGACTTTATGAATTTTTTAGTTCCTTTGTTTTCTAGTAAAGAATGCTCTAATTTACAAGTTCATTGGTTTCTGGGAGCCTGTTTAAGGCTTATATCCACGCTAAGGACCTTCAGCATTTGGACGCACTTATGTGATGTAGCCGTGCAGTCTTTAATCGGTCGCATTTTTAATTTATTGTAACAAAAATAATGCATATTTGTAAACAGTAACAAAATCAAATCATTTTCCTTTGTATTGCAAAGCAGAAGACATTTTTTTTTTATCTTTTGTTAAAAAATGAAGGAGTAAAATGGTTTCATCTCAACGATTTGGAGGTGATTTGGTGTTTTTTTTATTATTATTAATTGGTACCCATAGAAAAGTTATGCCTAAACCAAATGACGTATCATATTATGTAGATTACTAACTATTTTTTTCAAATGTAATTTCTTTGTTAATGCCGACGAAAAGTGGTTTCATCTGCATGCTGTTTTCAACCATTTTTTGAGAGGGCAGCCTTAAGTGTATGAACAGTAAATCTCTATTAGCTGTGATATCTCGTTGACAGAAAACTAGTTGATATAAGATTTATAAATTCGTAACACACTTATTTACTAATCAACAACATTTATTGCATTATGTACTTTGTTGTGCTGACGAAATTAATAATGTATTAGCAATGTCCTTCCAAATCATTCAATGCTTCGGAAAGCACGTTGAGCTGTTGGTCCCTGCTGTCAATATCGGATCTTTCACAGTCGTTACGGGTCGTCAGAAGCCCGGAAGTGTGACGACTAGTCTTACCAAGGGGTACCGTATAAGAAAGAAAGAAAGGAAACAAAAGAAAGAAAATAAATGTATTTGACCCCGGTTAAGGCACACAATATGTCACCCAGTAACTGGGTTGTGAAGGTCAGATAGGCAGTCGCACCATGTATATTTAAAAAAAAACCCTTATATTGTCAAGTCGGGGGACGGCTAACGAAAATGCTTCCTCTGTTTAGCGTTTTCATTGTCTAATATCATTGAATAAGAATAAGAATCTTTATTTGTAAAAATAGGTAGTTATTTATTTATTTTATACTTTATGCATGTATGTACAGAGGCGGACTTAATGCCATAGGCATTTTCTACCAGTCGACCTTTGGGTGATGCAGAGACAAACAGTGGTAGGTGCAATAAATGAGAAGAAATTAAGTTAGTAGGGAATTAGTTACATGTGGTAGCGGTGGTGGTGTGTGATTTCGACTTGATCAGACCCGTGGAAGATGCTCAAATCCCTTCAACAACCAGAAAAGAGCTGATTATCTTCAAACGGGAGAACCGATTTTGATGAAACATGTTTAAGAAAACTCCCGACTAATTCACCTTTCAAACAAAAAAAATAATAGGTCTTTACCTATGAAATTGCCGTTTTGTATGAAAAAATTTAAACGAATTTTTTTCATGAATTTTTTATTTGTATTAATCGAAGTAATCACCCATGCAATCAATGCATCTTTGCCATCGCAGTGGCAGTTTATTGATGCCCTTCTTAAAGAAATCAGCTGGACGGGAGGCAACAAATTCTTCAAAGGCATTTTGTACTGCCTCTCGGGTATTAAATTTTTTTCCCGCCAAGAAGTTATCCAAATTCTGGAAAAAGTAGTAGTCTGTAGGCGCAAGGTCTGGTGAGTAGGGCGGATGACGGAGAGCTTCCAACCCCAGTTCTTGCAACTTGGAGACCGTCTGCTGTGCAGTATGAGGTCGCGCGTTGTCGTGCAGGAGCAGCGGAGACGAGCGATTGACCAATGCTGGTTGGAGATGCGCCAGCTTCTCCATCATTGTGTTCAGTTCTTCACAGTACACATCTGCAGTAATGCTCACCCCGTTTGGTAAGAAGCTGTGATGAATCACACCGGCGCTAGACCACCAAACAGTGACCATCACTTTTCTAGGGGTAAGTTTTCGTTTAGGGCATTGTTTAGGTGCTGAACCAGGATCCAACCAACTTGCTGAGCGCTTACGGTTATCAAACAGAATCCATTTTTCATCGCAGGTAACAATGCGGTTCAAAATTCCTTCATTTGTGTGTCTGTTGAGCAGTGCAAGGCACGTCTCGACGCGTACTTCGCGCTGGCGATCATTGAGTTCGTGGGGCACCCATTTGTCAAGCTTTTTTACCTTGCCAATTTGACGCAAATGGACCAATATTGTTTTGACGCTAACGTCGAAAGCTGCTGCTAATTCAGCCGTAGATTGTGTATCATCAGCTTCCACAATCGCCTTTAATTCGTCATTGTCGACCAAAGTCTTCGGACGACCGCGAGGTTCATTTTTCAGGTCGAAATTTCCAGAACGGAAGCGAGCAAACCAATAACAGGTGGTGCGTTGGTTTGTAGTGTTAGCTCCGTAAACGTCGTTGATGTTGCGTGCCGCTTGTGCCGCGTTGCTGCCACGACGGTACTCATATTCCATAATTACTCGAATTTTTAACGTATCCATGATGACGAAAAAGATTGAAATGCGATGAAAATGTAACACTAATCAATAAAGAAATGACTACTTTTAGAAAAAAAAATCCATGTTTTTAAAATAAAATTAATTTGAAATTAGAATTCTTAGCCAAACAAAAATTATTTTGATTTGAAATGGCCAGTACTGCAGAACGGCAATTTCATAGGTAAAGACCTAATATTAGGCAAAATATACACTTATACACTAAAAACAGTGATATTCATAATATAAATACTAGAAATAAGGATAAACTACGTGCTCCCTTTCACCGGCTTCATAAGGTTCATAACTAATTTGTTGGGCTTGGTATAACCTTTTATAACAAGCTTCCCTCTTCTTTGTTAGATTTACATTTTAGTGCGTTTAAAGCCAAAGTAAAATCCAACCTTTGTTCTAAGGCATACTATTCTATTAACGACTACTTAAACGATAAGAATAGTTGGTCGCTGTGATTAACTCAAGACAATGTTTGTGTTCTTTCACCAGAATTAGCTTACCTACTGACAGGTTGTATGAATTACATTCATATACTTAATTGTTTATTTTATTAGACTCTTTAAATCATTTTATTTTTTTACTATTGTATTGTACAGTATCAAGTTCTTCTAACTGAACAGACAGCTGTGCTGCTGGGGAGTTTGTTGCGCCACTTCTTCTTCCCAGCTAAAGCACTAGGAAGTGTCGAAGGGTGGGCGTTTTGGGGGGACTGTCTTATGTTTTATTTTTTTTGACGTTCGAAAAGTGCTGACTCTCAGCCTAGTTTGAATAAATGACTTTTGATTTTGATTTTGATTTTGATAGTTTTAGATGTAAAAACAGTTAAACGTAGGTACTAAGGTTTTGCTTTTCAGCCATTACAGCGTTCAAAATCATAAAAAATGTGAGTAAGGCGAGTGTCATACTATTTTCATGTATCATCATCATCATCATCATTTCAGCCGAAAGATGTCCACTGTTGGAAATAGGCTCCGCCAAGCTCCGCCACCTCGACCGGTTCTGTGCTTCCCGCGTCCTGTGGATTCCTGCGCCCTCCACAAGGTCATCGGTCCACTTTGTGAGAGGCCTTCCAACTTTATGTTTACTGGAACGCGGTCGCCACTCCAGAACCTTCCGGCTCCATCGGCCATCTGTTCTGCGAGCAATGTGCCCTGCACACTGCCACTTAAGTTTGGCAATTCTTCGGGCTATGTCGGTTATCTAAGTTCTCTTACAGATCTCTTCATTTCCGATTCCATCGCATCGCATCCCATAAAATCTAAGCATAGCCCTCTCCATTGCCCTTTGGGTGACTTTTAGCCTTCTAATAAGGCCCATTGTGAGCGACCACGTTTCAGTACCATAGGTCATCACTGGCAACACGCAGTGTTCAAAGACTTTCGTCTTGAGACACTACTGCGGTATATGGGACGAGAAGATATTGCGTAGCGTCCCGAACGCTGCCCAGCCGAGTCATAGATACAATCGTATTTGTATACAAATGTATAAATAACAATAGTTTACAGCGACCAATAGCAACACGTATTGACACGTTCACGTGGCAGTAACGTATGTCACGTGGTACTAATATCATTTTGTTCGTGTCACGTCGCGTGTATGTAACATAGCGTGACACCTTTGTTTCAAACGTACTCGTACATGTTTGTGACATATAAATGCATACAGTAACTTACCCAGCGGTTTTTGGTATTTACAGCCGCAAGGTTGGATCGATTAAGGTAAGCTTGCCGCGGTTGGTTCGTAGATGGGTGACCATCTTTACATATCAAGACCCTTCCGGGACTCCAAAAGCACGTTAACCCCTTTTCTGCATGCCTTTTCCCAACTCTGTTGGGTTCGGCTTTCAGTCTAACCGGATGCAACTGAATACCACTATTTCGCTTAGAGTGACTACCTATCTGACTTCCAGAACCCAGTTACTGGGTAATACGACACCTACTCTTTGGGTTAGACAGGTTTCTCAGAGTTTCGGGCTTATGACGACCTGTTACGACTTTCAAAGGTCCACGAATGACAGCCGGGAACGGCTTAGCGTGATTTCCGCGGCTTAGAGGGATCTTGGTATGTAGAAGGTCACCCATCCAATTGCGCCAAGTTTAACTGAACCTGGTCAAGCTTTTTTTGGTAGCTTATGTCAATTCAATGCATTTTTAACTTTTCCATCATCGTTATCGTTGACAGAATGTCCCTTTGTCTAGGTCCTCCTACGGCTGAATGTCAGTACTCTACATGGAGCGACAATCATCTGATAATGCCTATTCACAATCACATAGTACGCGCTAGTGATGTCTTTTCAACGCGGCCTGTTGAAGCGGCGTGTCGTGAACAGTGTGACACTTTTGTGTTTCATAGTGACGTGTTGAATGGCTGATCACGTTACATCACGCTTCACGGTTAAGGGACAAGCAAAAGAGTAGCAAAATCATTTGAACTACAAAATCCTTAGTGGTTCGATCGTAGACAGAAAATTGTACGTATACAGGATCAAATTAAAATAGCTAGCGAAACTCCGTATTACACAATCATATAAAAAGGATTATACGATTTGTTTTGGGGTCAATGACCGCTGGTAGTGATGTTTACTTGACGTATGAATTGAGAAAATGTGTTCTTTTTGTTTTATCGTGTTAACATATCACGCTCTTATGCCTGGATGCTTTTTATGTTCTTGTTTTTATTATTTATTTTTAATTGAGTATGCTTTTCAATGTTTTGTTGGTATATTGGCGTGTGCTAGCTAACATATGGTAAATGATATAATTTAATGTTTTGTGTTTCGTAATGTTAATTACTTACTATTGTATCGAATCAAGTTCTTCTAACTTTACACACAGCTGTGTAGCTGCCGGGAGTTTGTTGCGCCACTTCTTCTTCCCAGCTATAGCAATAGGAAGTGGTGAAGAGTGTGCGTTATGTAATTTTGACGTTAAAAAAGTGCTGGCTCTCAGCCTAGTTTGAATAAATAACTTTTGATTTGGTTTGAGAAAACATCACTGCTGTGAAATGCGAAGTTCACACAAATAACAACTGATATTTCAAGTGACTATACTGCGGTTGATAACCCCGTAAAAAAACTCACCAAATAGTTTTTTTTTTTTTTTAGATACTATGTTCAAAAGCTATTTTAATTTGAACCCACAGATTAGCTGTCGCGTTTGTAAACATTAGGCCACCGAGGCCTTCTGTCTCAAACCGAGATTGATACAAAGTGTCCAACGAACCGAAATCTCTGTTGAAATCATAGCGGTCAGCTGACGGTGGCAGCGACACGATTATAAAGGAATGGAGTCCCTTTCAACTCAATGTAGAGCAACAGTCACACCAGTCAAGATTTGCGCTTCGATAATGTTCGTGTTTCCAAATTAGCACGGAGTAACCATCCACCGACGCAAAGCTTCTAAGTTTAATACTGCTACGCTGCTTCCACGTCACATACTTCAAAATCATCTGATTTTGTTGAAATTTCGCGACGTGGAAGTACCTAAATTGTTCTATTTAGTAGTTAGTTTCATTGAAAATAATTGCACCTCGGTTTCGGTAGAAAATGAAAAACGAATACGCCACAGACGGTCTTCTGTGGCGTATACGCTACGGACGCGGGACGTCCCATTTTTGGTAAACAATTATAAACAGATACACGCAATACTTTTAGAGATAACAGCAAATATTATTGAATAAAATTTCTACGTTATTTGGTCTAGAATCATACTACCTACCACGAGGACACAGTGCGGGTTGGTAGATCTCAAATGTCCTCGAAATTTTGGTTCTAGAAGAAACCGGTTTCCTCACGATATTGTCTTTCACCGTTTTGAGAACAGTGTTGATGAAATAATTTTACTCAAAGTATAGCGATTACAACTTGTAAGTCGTCGTTGTTACCAACTGAGAAAATCCTAATGGAAATGACTTTATTTATTGTTCAATAAATAATGTGATTCTACCCGCGTTTGTTGGTAACAGACGATTCAGTTTTAATATAAAGACGGCCCATAACTTAATGTTAGTATGATTTATATTATTATTTCGAGGCATTTAAGGATTATTTAAAGGCTGAGCGCATTCGGAGTTTTGAATAACAATTTATGTTCCTTTCTTATATTGAATACGAATTATAAATAAAACACTCTTTTCTTGCTAATACTTTTTAAACGCACGACTGTACTCTTTCACAATCGAACAACGACTAATTTTGTACTACATAGTTACCATTTTAAAACGACTTTTGCCCCACTCAGGAATAACGATAATACCATAACTATTATAAATTTATAAGTGTTGCCAAAGTAGAATAATACATTTAGTTGCCATATCGCAGCAATATGTTGAGATTGGAGCCTTTTTGGCCTCGCACAGGTCTTTTTCTGGGGACTTGTGACTAAGTAATAAGAGCCGCCGGGTCGTTCGATCAGGTTAAGCAATGCTTGCCGCGGTTAGTCCGTGGATGGGTGAACATCTTTGCATACCAAGACGCCTCCGTGCCTCGAAAAGCACGTTAAGCCGTGGGTACCGGCTGTCATATGTGGATCTTTGACAGTCGTTACGGGTCGTCAGAAACCCGAAAGTCTGACAACCTGTCTTACCAAGGAGTATCGGATTACCCAGTTATTGGGTTGTGGAGGTCAGATGGGCAGTTCAGGTCAGTTTGACGTTCGAAAAGTGCTGACTCTCAGCCTAGTCTGAATAAATGACTTTTGATTTTGAGTCGCTCCACGTAAAATACTGGTATTTTCTTAATAAAATTGACTAAGACTATCTTCTAATTAAAATTATAAAATTTAATCACCGGCAAACATTTATATTTATTTTCATAACAATAATTTTGATTTTAATAATTATGTAATGATACAGTGTACTTTATATTTATTTGTAACATTTTATAAATTGTTTTTTTATATTTTTTTGTTTAATTCGATTTGCTTTGACAATACACTTAACTGATGTGTCTACCCAGTTGGCACAAGTGTTCCATTAATGAAGCATGAAACTAGAATAAATGCTGTGGAAATTCGTTCCTTGCGAAACATGTGTGGTGTGACCAAATGTGAATAATAGGTTGTGGCATGATGTGATGAGACAACGGTGCGGTTTCAAAGAAGATGTAGTGATACAATATTAAAAGAGAGTATGATTAGATTCGTTTGGTGTCATTGAGAGTATGGATGAAGGGCATAGCCTAGGTGATGCTCTTTAGAAAGGTGAGGTGCATGGTACTCAACCGGCGTGCGTGTATGACCAGAGGCTCTAGTGTGAGTTTCATTTTACCATCTCGATCAAACGCATCGAGCGCGTTCGGCGCTCTGATTGGTCAGTCACCAATCCAGGACCAAATATGAACGTAAACGAGGCAAAAGGAGTAGTATGTGAGGATCGTAACTGGTGGCGTTATGTATGTATGTATTCCATATTTTATACAAAGTGGTTTTTTTTTACAAAAGACAGCATTTTTTGAAAATTCATAATGTGTTTGGGACGGGACAGTAAGAGTAGGTTTAAACCTTAAGGTTAATCCAGTCGATATATTTTCCATGCAGACTTCGGGAGTACGTATATTACTAGACTGTTCGACAATGTGTACATCAAAAATTAAACATGGTATAGTTTTGTCTCAGTATTAATATTGTCTGTGCAATAAAAAGCCATTAAAAAGTAAGGAGCAAACATAGATTCGTTTTTTTTTTGCTAATTTAACCTAACTTTGGGAGTGTTTAAGTAATAAAAGACGTGTGAAATCTCCAAAACCAAGTCGGGACCGAAAAAGCTTAAATATCGAAAACTCAATAAACTTTATTAGTCATTGAATTATGCAGTTATTTTTTCACAAAACTCGATCTTCCGAAGGACTTTATTTTTATTTTTTACGCGCCTGTTTTACTTTAAATGATCCTGCATCTCTCACTCAATAACGTTGTGCGTGTAGACTATCGTCTAACAGCTCATCACTGATACTACCTCTGTCAGACACGAAGCCTGGTGAGACAGCGTGCTTTTTTGTCAGGCTCACCCCGTGAGTTCGAGCCCGCGACTAGTGTCCCCTTAATCGTTAAAGCTACAGGAAACGATCTACGAAGTCTATCCTTAACTTTATTAGAAACTTAAATCTGCATTCAATGACTTAAAAAAAATACAGTCAATAAAAAAATGGGCAGTTTTCAAAAAACTGTTTTGATGCCCATCGATCCCGTTTCTTTTAAATATCAAAAACTTAGCGAACCAACTGAAGTTTGAGTACAGATGGGCTCCGAGACCTCTGGATCCCTACCTAGTTAATGACGATACGCTCACCCCCTATTTCATGGGACTTACGACACATCCCTGCCCATCCCTCCGGGGGAAATAGGCGTGATGTTAAGTATATACCTACATACGTTACCTTGCCACATTAGTTTCTTTCTTCACATTTTCTTTACAAAATATTTCTAGGTTCCTTTTAAGCCAAAAAGCCTCAAACACCTACATTTGTATGAAAAGCTGCTATTTATAAAAACACTGGTGTATTCTGAGCTGTGGCGAAGTACTGCATCAAATATACAGGTGAAGTTTAAAACCTAAGGATACACTACATAGGGATAACTATGATAGTTTTGGATAATAATTGACAAGCCATGCATTTGTAGAAATGGCGATAAGTTCTCAAAGGGCCTCTAATTTCCCTGGCTGTATGATATTTTTTTAAAGATCTATGTAGAATGATCTAGCGCAGCGATTCCTAAAAGGTGGTACGCGGAACCCTGGGGTTCCGTCAAATGGTCACAGGGGTTCCGCGGTCTGTCTGAGAGTTAAGAGCTCCAGATATCCGCGTTCAATAAGGTGGGAATAATAGCACTAAAATTAGGCTTTATGTCTGAACATATTATGGTTTGTTATTTTAATTCAGTTTTTGATTTAATTTTGTATGATTTAAATTTAGGTTATATTTCGAACGACAAACAAGTTATGCATGATGTGCTTACCTGTAAGAAATTGGTACACTATTCTATAAGTTTAGTGGATGTATCTCATTTCTTGTATCAGTGTATTCAATTGTTGGTGAGCCGAATAAATAAAATAAAAAATAAAAAACATAAAGCCTAATTTTAGTGCTATTAAAGAAAATATGTGAAAAATTTCATTATTCACATTGAATAATCATTGAATTGTAGGTATTTCTTAGTTACAGTCATATTTTGCAATACCTACTTATAATTATAATTTTTCATTATTTGAATAAATATTTTTTTCTACCTTCAAGTCTAACATGAATATATTCAAACTACAAAGTAAATACTTCAGTTATCAAAATAGCCAGCGGTTCCGCCAAAAACACTATGATCAATCAAGGTTTCATGGCCAAATAAAATTGGGAACCTCTGATTTAGCGTATTAAGAAAGTTTTAAAAAGAAAACCGTATTTTTATGGGTAAAAGAAAACATTGTGAGGAAACTGAATCCTAGAACAAAAATTTCGAAGACATGTTAGGTATATCTAGCAAGCCGCACTTGGCCTTACCGCGTGGTGGCCCACTCCTCTCACAAAGAGGAGGCCTGTGTCCCAGCAGTGGGAACATTATAGACTTATAGATTGTGTGCAAATAGGTTAAGTCAGGGAAGTTTATAGGTAAGCAAATAGACAATCAACCATCTCAGATTATAAAACAAAGGCAGATACACCGCGCGGTACACCAAGAGTGAGGCCAAAAAACCAAAAACTAAAGCGTCGCACTTTATGAAACATACAATGCAACGCTTTAGTTTTTTTTATTTTTTTGTTTAGATTATAAAACAAAGGCAGTTAGATAGCGCGGAACACCCCAGAGTCAAAAAACAAATACTAAAGCCTCGCATTATATACAATGCGAAGCTTTAGTATTTGGTTTTTTGGCTTCACTCTTGGTGTTCCGCGCGGTCTATCGGGCTTTGCTTTATAATCTGAGATCCGCATATTCAAATCACAACTGACAACTTGACGAAAATAACATGGCAAATTAGTGTGCAGTGTCATTTTGTCGAACAATAAATTTTCCTGACTGTACAAGGTTGGCGAAAATATGGGTATCTCTGTATCCTAAAACAGAAATGAGTTAGAAGTATTTTCCCTAACAAGACGCCTTTTTTCCCCAAAAGGTTAGGGCAGGGGAGTTCCTGTACTGTATACATTTCACAAGTTAGTTACAAAGTGCCAACTTATACTGGGCAGGCAAACCGGTTCTGTTAAAGAGGCCTTGGTTTTCACAGCACCATTCATTCGTTCACAAAGTCGGTCTTTCATTCAGTCTCATTCAGTCGGTCTTTCATTCAAGCTTGCTCGTTCAGTGATGTTTATGGTGGCGTATTATGGATGTAGGACTAGCTGTGTAGCATGGCTTTGAGCGCCTTATTAGAGTTTTTTTGAATTTTTATTTTTATTTGGCATTCAATGGGGTCTACCTTCGCGCATCCTCCCTAACACGTTCCATGTGTAGTTATGATTACTGGTTCTTCCACTTACGTCCTATCGCAAAATGTAGATTATAAGTTGTGCCAGATACAGATACTTTAAGACATGATATTGAATTTTATTTCTATTCTCCTTTTCTTAAAATAAAATGGTTTCGAGGAATGAGCCGCCCGTTTTTTTTCTTTTTTTTTTCGTGGCTCATGCACATATAAGCTCTGTACTTCATGACCCATGTTTAGACACATGCCCCATGGATGGGGCATGTACGTACGATATGAGACTCTTAATTATCCATTTATGGAACATAGACTGTTAACGTGTTATGAAAGATTTCGGAAAATCTGCATTGCCTCGTTGGTCTATTGGTTGCCAGCATAACTACTGCTGAGCGTGAGGTTTTAGGATCCCTAGGTTAGACTGCGTTATTGGGGTTTTCTATAAGGAAATTCGCTTTCATGTTGAGTCTAGATAAGTGCTCGGGTTAAAGGCACTAAAGTAATATCAATCAATTTGCCTGCTATTTCCCAAATATGTTGGGGTCGGATTCCAGTCTAACCGAATGCAGCTGAGTACTAGTATTTTACAAGGAGCGACTGCCTATCTGACCTACACAACCTAATGTCAAGGTATTACGATACTCCTTGACAAGACTGGTTGTCAGACTTTCCGGCTTCTGAGGACCCGTAACGACTGTCAAAAATTTACGAATGACAGCCAGGACCAACGGAATAACGTGCTTTCCGAAGCACGGAGGGGTCTCAGTATGTAAACCTCACCAAGCATAACTTAACATAGGTTATTACTTAGCCACGAGCCCCTCTAGTTAAGCGACGCGACACTATACAACATTTTTCCATGAAGTTTTCATAGAAATTGTTCTACGAGTGTCGTTTGAAGAAGACTTTAGAATATACACCAATATATTGCTAGTAATATACACCAACATATTGCTAGTAATATACATCAACATATTGCTAGTAATATACACCAACATATTGCTAGTAATGTACACCAACATATTGCTAGTAATGTACACCAACATATTTGCTAGATGTTTCAGTGCCATTAACTACAGGGGCTTGTGGCTAAGTAATAACCTCCGCTGTGTCCACCCTTAGCAGCCTAGCAGCAAGAATTACTTGATTTCTTCATCAGATTTTAATATATTATACACTCCACATCTCCACTCCACATCTGTCCTGCAAAATATGCATTAAAACAACGAAAACCTCATCCAAATCGGATCAGCAGTTTTTGAGCAAATCGCGGACATATAGACTCCTTTTTTGAAGGTGGTTTAAAAACAACGACCGAAACAATTGAACATCGAACACCTTTCGAAGGTCATTCATTCATCAGTGGGAACGAATACGGAGCAAGCCGTGAGTGAGTAATGTACTACAGAGTACCTCCAGAGTGACCGGTAGGCTTGTGATTAATGATGGTGGGGTAGGTAGAGGAATGGGCCGTATTATGGGAGAATACAAATCATCGAGTCAAAGGTTTTTTTTTATCTTTTTAACCAGAAAGAATTGTTAAAGAGTTGTTTTTTATGAGCACTCATAAAAAACAATTATGTTCTCTCGTTTATATACTTAATCCAGAGATGTATAACAAGTTTTAGTTCGCAAAATTAGCATATTCTGATTTGCCAACTACTGTGACATAGGCCTCCTCTCCATGAGAGGGAGTGGGCCGTAATCTACCACGCGGGCCCAGTGCGGGTTGATAGATGTCACATGTCTTTGAATTTTATTCCTAAGAATATTCGAATCATCGTTTCCTCACTATGTTTTTGAGAGCAATGGTCTTGAAATAAATTAAGTACACAAATTAAGTGCCTGCGTGAGATCGAACCCACGACCTAAACTTGTAAGTCGGGGCCACAGGACCACCAGTTCTCTCTCAATTATGTTTATGTAATTATATTTATTTAATATTCACAAGTGCGTGAGTTAAAAAACGTCATTTGTAACGAATGGAGCCGACAACGGTGCCAAGACTTTGCATATCTGCATTAAAATGTACTATTCTAACAAGATTTTCTCCTTGTTCTCAGAGGAAGAATGCGAGGAATCAATATTCCCGACGGGCGTGGTGCGTCACCGGCCGGAGCCGCCCGGAACTCTCGCGCAGTCCACCCGGTTCACGGCACACGAGATCAAGCTCATGTACCGCGGGTTCAAACAGGTATACCTACGGTTTTGTAACGCTCTGACCAAAGAACCGATGAACTGATTGTGTGAAAGATGAAATGACTAGAAACGGCGTGACTACAGCAGGCTCACGTGAACCGTAGAGAAGCGTTTTGTCGACGAAAGAGTAGACGAAAATGACGTTTCCGTGTAGATAAGCTATAGAGCCCTTTATACCAGGAGACTTATATTTTTGGTAATATGCGTTATTGTTTGTTCTTTAATTACTTACTTACATCCGACTAAACAGACAGCTGTGCTGCTGGGGAGTTTGTTGCGCCACTTCTTCTTCCCAGTTAAAGCATCAGGAAGTGGTGAAGGGTGGGCGTTTTTGGGGGACTGTCTTATGTATTTTGACGTTCGAAAAGTCCTGATTCTCAGCCTAATTTGAATAAATGACTTTTGATTTGATTTGATTTGAAGATAATTGACAGTTTTGTACCGAGAAATGTAGACAAGCGATTTCTATACTACGGTAGAGTAGAAATAAAAGCGTCATGCAAAGCGTGCTTTAAGGGCAGGACAGGACGAATGACGGGTCATGGTAAATGTTTGGGAGTTAAAATAACGCACTCCGGTGTTTGATGATGTGTAATTATTTAGTGATTCCTTTACAAATGAATAAATAAAAAAGCTTATAATAATGCATACACGACAAACGCGGTAACGCGACATGCCTTTGTCGTGTCAGCATTATTATTGGCTCCAGTTTGGTCGGAAGATCAAATCAAATCAAATCAAAAGTCATTTATTCAAACTAGGCTGAGAGTCAGCACTTTTCGAACGTCAAAAAAAAAAAAAAAAAAAAAAAACATAAGACAGTCCCCCCAAAACGCCCACCCTTCGACACTTCCTAGTGCTTTAGCTGGGAAGAAGAAGTGGCGCAACAAACTCCCCAGCAGCACAGCTGTCTGTTCAGTTAGAAGAACTTGATACTGTATAATACAATAGTAAAAAATAAAATGATTTAAAGAGTCTAATAAAATAAACAATTAAGTATATGAATGTAATTCATACAACCTGTCAGTAGGTAAGCTAATTCTGGTGAAAGAACACAAACATTGTCTTGAGTTAATCACAGCGACCAACTATTCTTATCGTTTAAGTAGTCGTTAATAGAATAGTATGCCTTAGAACAAAGGTTGGATTTTACTTTGGCTTTAAACGCACTAAAATGTAAATCTAACAAAGAAGAGGGAAGCTTGTTATAAAAGGTTATACCAAGCCCAACAAATGAGTTATGAACCTTATGAAGCCGGTGAAAGGGAGCACGTAGTTTATCCTTATTTCTAGTAATTATATTATGAATATCACTGTTTTTAGTGTATAAGTGTATATTTTGCCTAATATATAAGATGTTAGCGAATATGAATTGCGATGCCACCGTGAGAATACCGATATCTTTAAAAAAAATATCTTAGGGAGAACCGAAGAACACGTAACCGCGTGTGCTGGATGTCAGAAGGAACCCCTTTTGACGTCTAGTCTGGATAACAGTTGACGTCGATGACATTGACAGCGTCAAATTGGCGAGCCGTGGCCGTGGAACTGCAGAGACATCACAGGAACTTCACATGTCATAGAAAAAGTTGAACTGTCTCATAAACGATAGCGGAAAACAACAACGCTTGGCGGAAAACGTTTTACTTACTTTGTTGACTTACTGGTTTTGTTATGAAAATGTAACTACACATATTTATTGCGGTATTGTATAGGTAGTGCGTGCACTGACTTGACAGGTGCACTCAATCAGTTTCGTTCTTTCCCAAAATCAACTTCAGACACCAGTCTACAATGGTCTTCACATAATCTGACCAAGATTATGTTTGGACTCTGGACTAAAAGAGACTGTGGCCTCTGAGTTTGTTTTGGCATTTCTTCTCAGAAACGGCGACTTCACCTAGTTTTTAAAACATGACTGACGTGTAAAAATGTTTGTACAAACCTACTCAGAGAAATAAAATAATTTATGATTTATAAAATAACTAGCTGACCCGACAGACGTTGTCCTGTGTTAGCTATGAATATTGCATTGGTATTAGCTATACAAAGCTTGTCCTGACAATAAGGAACACATAAAAAAAAGAATCATCCAATTTGGTGCAGTCGTTCGGAAGTTATGCGCGTACCTACATACATTTCGGCGATTCATTTTTATATATAGAAGATTACCAATGTTAACATTTGGTGTGCCATCTGGCGGGACATAGTTTGGGTTATTTTAATGCAGTACATCTAGCAAATAAGTAATCAACTTCTAGGACTATTAAGATGTCAGATTGTTAAGACGCTGATGCTAATATCTCTGTTTCAGGAGTGTCCTTCAGGCGTGGTTGATGAAGAAGCTTTCAAGAACATCTTCTGTCAATTTTTCCCACTCGGAGGTATGTATTTCAACCATAAATCTTGTCACTAAGAGAGTGAAGAACTAATGATGATTAAATGTGCTGAGAAAAACCAGTCACTTGAGGGTCAGACACGCACACGAAGGGTTCCGTACCACAAGGCAGAAATGCCGAAAAAAAAAACACGTTTCTTGTATGGAGCCCCTTCATTTTTATTTTTGTTTTTATTTTTATTATATTTTGTTAAAATAGCGGCATCAAAATTACTCATTCTGTGCAAATAACTGTCTACCTATTACAGATCATGTGACAGACTGACGGACGAATAGCGGAGCCTTAGTAATAGGATCCTGTTGGGTACCCTTCGGGTTACGAATCCTAAAAAAAATTTGTTCCATACATTTTGACCGCGTAGGTATTGCAGTTGTATATGAAACCGCTGATTGTTTTTTCGATAACCGTTGAAAAATGTATACTATTATTATTTATTTATTTAGCAGACAACTAGGTCCAATATAAAAATTTAAAAAACCCCCGACCCAAACAAAAACTCAAAAAAGTAAAAAATAATATTTATAGATAGGCCTTATAATTTGAACGTAATATTTTGATCAGGGCATTGTCAAGTCGGGGGACGGCTAGGCCTCTGTTTGGCGTTTTCATTGACCGTCCCCCGCCTTGACAATGCCCTGATCAAAATATTACGTTAAAATTAAAAGGCCTATAAATATTATTTTTTACTTTTTTGAGTTTTTGTTTGGGTCGGGGGTTTTTTAAATTTTTAATTTAATTTTTATTTCTTGCTTTTTATACTTAATGTCTCCCTTAAATCACCATTTATCTATAATCTATTCATTGAGACCTTTTCAATGAGCCCAAACACGATACTTCTGCTGTTTGTTGGTGAATAACTTGGGTTTCCTGGAAATTCCAGGTGTTGCTCCAGCATCAGTTCAAGGTTATTTTATTCGTCTAATATCATTGAAGTAATAGAATCCCAAATTTTGAGTTGATCAGAGGCTAAAATCCCTTTTTCAACCAGAAAAGAGCTGATAATCTTCAAACGGCTGAACCGATTTTGATGAAACATGTCTAGGAACACTCCCGACTACACACACACACACACACACACACACACACACACACACACACACATAGACACGTCAAACTTATAACACCCCGTCGTTTTTGCGTCGGGGTTTCAAAATTACAATACAATAAAAATACTTACAATTCTAGATGTTAGTAACAATTTAACTTATTTGCTATGTTAGTAATTAAATTCTAATACCGACAGGGTGGTTTTAATAAGATGTCTCATTATGGGGCTTTCATCAGGCCCATCAGCAATACCTTTCAGGAGGCTGTTGCCACTGTCCCGCAATCTGGTGAGAAGAGAAGCATTCTTTTTCCGCACGACAGCTGAGAAGCTATCTACTCTGGCTGTAGCAAACATTGCAGATGCGTTGCAAAAACGCGGCAGTCGCAACAGCGTCCTGAAAGCGTTGTTGTATTGGACACGCAACGCGTTGGCGGCACGTTTAGTACAGCTGATCCATAGCGCGCTGGAGTACAGGGATGTGCAGTATGCTTTAAAAAGCGTGATTTTAAGCGCCGTATACGCTACAGGTTTTAGAATCATGTGCTAAATTCATGCATACAGCTGTTTGCACGTCGTCCCTGTCACCCTGTTACAAATAAAAAATCAAATGCTGTTCGTTGAAGCGCGTCTTTTAATTTGGCTATTTTTCATTTTAAAATGTTTTTCATAGTTCGAATTAGGTTTTAAGGAAAAAACAATTGGAAAAGTTTCGCCGAAAATCTAGACAGGACCAGCCAGTAGCCAGTTAATTAGTAATGTAATGTTTTGTTTCAGATGCAACCCAGTACGCGCACTACGTATTCAAGACAATCAAACACAAACAGACCGGGAAAGTGAACTTCGAAGTAAGTACAACCACAATACTGTAGCATAACAGCATAATCAGCCAATATTGTTCTCACTGCTGGGACACAGGCCTCCTGTTTGTGAGAGGGTTGACCGTAATCCACCACGACATCTGCAATGGGCCCGCCAATGCGGATGTCACATGTCCTCGAATTTTTGGTTCTAAGACACCGTTTGGGCATGACTTAGAACCAAAAATTCGAAGACAAGTGACACCCGCGTGGTGGATTACGGCCCTCTCCCTCTCACAGAGAGGAAGCCTGTGTCCCAGCAGTGGGAACGTTATATGCTGGTTATACGGAGCCCCCCAGCTAGATGCACCGACGACCTTAAAAAGTAGCTGGGACAGACTGGATAGAGAAGGCTTAGGACAGGGAATTTTGGAGCACCCCGACAGAGGCCTACGTCCAGTCCAGGAGGACTGCGATAAGCTAGATGATGACTTCACAGGTGATATTTTAATTTCCAACAGTGTCAATGGAGTTTCTGGCCCATTCTTCGCCTTTTATGGGAACCTATTACGCTTTGGAATGGGCAAGCATAGTCATCTTTCTGATTGTCCGACTCCTTGACAGTTCAAAACTGCCTGTAAATGGTATAATCTATACGGTATAAATTTGTAACCAGTGCGCAAACTGTAACTATGAATTCAGCATATCATTCTAGACCCCCACAGCGTAGACATTTTTCGTCGGTTATACAAAAAGAATCTGCTGTTTCATAGAAAAGTGAATACGCGAACCGCAAGTACCGTAAGTGAACCTACGCGATAGAAATGTTTAGAACAGCTCATTTTTTTTTTGTGTAACCTACAAAACAAAATTTCTGCGCTGGGGTCTAGAATGATATGCTGAATTCATGGTTACAGTTTGAGCACTGGTTAATTTGCAAAATTTTTGCTTCACGTAAATAAAATACCCTATTTTAATACGTGAAGCAAAAATTTTGCATTTTGCTAGATAGAAACTTGGTACTTTATTTTTTTCCATTTGGTGATTTTATTAGAAGATTTTCAATAATAGGTAAGTAAATACCATTACTTACTTAATTAATTACTTACATATTATTGTATAGAATCCAGTTCTTCTAACAGACAGCTGTGCTGCTGAGGAGTTTGTTGCGCCAATTCTTCTTCCCAGCTAAAGCACTAGGAAGTGGTGACGGGCGGGCATTTTGGAGGACGGTCTTAAATTTTGACGATCAAAAAGTGCCGGCTCTTAGCCTAGTTTGAATAAATGACTATTGATTTTGAACGAGACAGATCAAACGTTTTCTTTAACATTATATTTCGCAAAATGGTACCTTTTGATTAGCCTTCCACTCAGCTAATCTATTACACTATAGTTACTTGATCCCTACAATAGAAATACAGAGTAATTTGAACAAAAGCCAAATCACGTCCATTTAAAACAATGATGGCCGCCCTCGGGCAACAGAGAGAGACACATATACTTGTAACAAGGTGTAAGAGAGAGAGGGAGATAATCGAATGGAACTATTGTTGGAGAATAGTTCGATCGCATTGTTTGTAATTGAAATTAATTATTTAAAGTAATAATTTAACATAGCCTCAAATGATTAATGATTTATTTCTGTATGTTTGTACGAACACTTTTACACATGAAATATATTTTAAAAACTAGATGTGGTCAGTGTTTCCTATCTGACTACTCTGAGAAGAAAGGCCGAAACAAACTCAGAGGTCACAGTCTCTTTTAAAGTCCAGACATAATCTTGGTCAGATCATGTGAAGACCATGTGGATTGGTGTCTGAAATGGTCTTTTGAGGAAAGAACCACACAGATTGAGTGGACCTGTCCAATCAATGCACGCATTTATCTGTAATCAATGTAATCATGCAGATCAATTAAGAACTTTAGAAGCTCAAAAATTCGACGAACGATACTAAAGAATGGACATTTGGTTCGCATTTGACATAATTGTATTGATAGATACAGAAACGATGAATGAAATGTATGATAGATGATATGGAAAGAAAGAAGGTCACTACTGATGTGTGGAGAAGAAGTCATGCTGCACTGACCACTGATATATAAGGGTAAGAGAATGATTTTCAACACTATTTCATTCCGAAGGGAGGTAGGAAGTAGGAGGTAGGAGCTAGGAGGTGGGAGGTAGGAGGTAGAAAGTAGGATGTAGGAGGTAGGAGGTGGGAGGTAGGAGACAGTCATACAAATGAAGTGCTAACCAACTTTCGTTAGTGAGAGGGGCTTGTAGCTACGTATGGTATTCTATTGTGGGGACATGCCGCCGACATTCAGACTATTTTTGTCTTGCAGAAAAGAGCTGTTCGATCAGTTTATGAATTAAGTCCGAGACACTCTCTCGGAGAGAAATTTAAGGAGATTAATGTAATGACCGTGCTTTCACAGTATATTTTTGAAAATCTTTTAGATGCGCATAAAAATATTAAATTGTTTAAAAATACAGTGATATCCATAGTATAAATACTAGGAACAAACACAAATTTGTTGTACCATCAACAAGGCTCAAGAAAATAGGTGGGTCATTCAGATGTCAATGTATAGTATACGCTTCTTTAATAAACTTCCAAGCCATGTTCAAGATCTAAGTCTCAATAAATTTAAATCATTCATTAAACGTAAGTTGTGCCTGAAAGCCTTTTATACCGTTAAAGATTATATTGAGGACAAAAAAGCTTGGGATTGACCTGCTCCAATTTTGTAGACTGAATGTTGTTTTTTTTTTTTTGTTTTTTGCCAACCTCTTTGCTATACTCTTTGAGATTTGACTATTATTAAATACCCTTTGACATGAATATTTACATTGAGAAGTATAATATTATTATTGTTTTAATTATTGTGAATGTGGGGCTATGTGGTATTTTAGTTTTTAACCTACGACGCAAAAAGACGGGTGTTATAAGTTTAACGTGTCTGTGTATTAGTGTATCTGTTTGTGGTATCGTAGCTGCCAAACGGATGAACCGATTTTCGTTTGGTTTTTTTTGTCATAGATAATTTTATCCCGAGTGTTCGTAGCCCTGTTTCATGAAAATGTGTTCAACCGTTTGAAAATTATCAGCTGTTTTCTAGTTGACGAGGGGATCTAACTAACTTCCTTATGTCCGATCAATTCGAAATTTGGTACCGTGTTACTTCAATGATATTGAAAATATATGGTAAGTTAACCATGACCTGATCAACTTTTTGAAGATCATCAGCTCTTTAATAGTGAATGAGGATACTTAAATTAGTAAAAAAACTTCAGTGTGGGATAAATACGCAAAGCTGCGCAGATTTAAGCGAGACATTTAGTTTAAAAAGCAGGAAATAAAAATTAAATTAACAAACAGAGGCCTAGCATTTTATTAGCCGTCCCCCGATTTGATAATGCCTTGATAAAAATGTTACCTTCAACTTAAAAGGCACATAAATATTATTATTTTAATTTTAAGAGTTTTTGTTTGGGTCGGGGGTTTTTGAATATTTTGTTTTTTGTTTTTGTGTTCCATCTCTTTCTCAGTTCGTTTTTAAAGTTAATCTGGCAGTTTGAGTACTTTATGCGGCCTACCCAAATGTCCTTTCTTTGGGATTGTTCGTCAAATCGTTGAGCTCCTCAAGTTCTGAGTTGAGCTTTATGATTACTGATAAATGAATAGACAGGTCCACCCAATCTGTGTGGTTCTTACCTCAAAAGATCATTTCAGACACCAATCCACGTGGTCTTCACATGATCTGACCAAGATTATGTCTGGACTTTAAAAGAGACTGAGACCTCTGAGTTTGTTTCGGCCTTTCTTCTCAGAGTAGTCAGATAGGAAACGCCGATCTCATCTAGTTTAAAAAAAAATGATTGACGTGTAAAAGTGTTTGTACAAACCTACTTACAGAAATAAAATCATTTATTAGTAGCAACCGCAATGGGTTGATCGATCAGTTTAAGATACGCTTGCCGCAGTTATTCCGTGGATGAGTGACCATCTCTACATACCAAGACCTCTCCGTGCCTTGGAAAGCACGCTAAACCATTGGTCCCGGTTGTCATTCGTGGATCTTTGACAGTCGTTACGGGTCGTCAGAAGCCCGAAAATCTGACAACCAGTCTTACCAAAGGGTATCGTATTACCAACAAGGGGTATTGTATTACAACTGTATTGTGAAGGTCAGATAGGCAGTCGCTCCATGCAAAATACTGATATTTAGCTGCATCCGGTTAGACTGGAAGCCGACCCCAACATAGTAAGGGAAAGGTACGCAGATGACGATACAACTTTCGTTGGTGAGCACACATTCAAGTTTTGCCAATCTCGTTTATTTTTGGTTTCATAAACAGAGAAAATTTCTGACTGTAATTATCCGACCTAGGAATCGAAACTATTAAAAAAAGAACTCCGTAAACATTGTGTCAGACATACATTGAAGTAGCCCCAGTAAGTTACAGAAGTACTTGTGGGCAGCTGTCTCGCTCTTCCTACAAATGGTAGCTTAACAAAGTTTTAGACGGTTTAAAAGAAAGTTAAAAATAATATAAAATATAATAATAATAAAACATTAATTTAGCAGCTCTCGGCGTGTGTGTGTATGTGTGCGTGTGTGTGTGACCTATGACTCCATACTCAGCAGTTTTACTAACAACTAGCAGTGCGCGCGGCTTCACTCGCGTTGATGTTGGAAAATATCCAACGGCTACCGGGACAAAAAAGTATGCCTATGTTATTTCTTAAACCATCAGCTATCAAAATCAGTCCAGCCGTTTCGTCGATTAGACGGAACAGACAGACAACAAAAATGTTTAAGTACCGTAAATACTTTCTTAAGTATTTAGTAAAAAAAGCTGTTAAAATCAAAATCAAATTATTTTACTTCATATAAACCTGCATGGGCACATTATGAAACGTCAGAAGCTAGGTGCACGGTTCCAAATTGTCGCTTCCTATGGAGAAGAGCCGGCAAGAAACTCCACAATAATTGAAATTACAAACGGACACTTCAATTATATTTATTTGTACAGATAAAGATGTAGGTATAGACAAGACAACTAAACCAAAGAGCTACGCTTTTGTGCTCATTGAATTTCAATGAGCAAAAGAAAATTATACATTCGAAGATACAATTTTCTTTCTTAATAAATATTTAAATATATGCTCAGGATCTTCAAACAGAGGTCAGCATATTTTCTGCAATATTTGTGTTCATGCATATTTTATAAGTTTATTTATATACTGCTAGACCCAATCTTGTTCTTTCACGCCAATACTTCAATTGTTTTGTCTTGAAGCACGGGAAAATGTTTCTATTCAGCCAGTATGTAGGGAGAAAATGTTTCTTTCAAATTCTTTTTTCTTTTTCATACAGTTCTGTTGTCAACTGGGTAAGATGCAAAAAGGAGATATTGTTAGTAACAATATCTCCTTTTTGCATCTTACCTGCGAAGCAGTGATGTAACGAATGTCATATTTTGGACATTCGCGAATGCGAATGCGAATATTCAGTTTTTGTTTAAATTTGGCGCCATTTGTCTATGGCTTGGTGACTTTAGCGGCAGTCCTGTTCGAACGAAGTGCGTTCCGTTTATCGTTCCGAGAATAGCCGAGTTAATACGAACGCATCCGATTGAAGTGTTATTCCGCTCGCGCCGGTGTTTTCGTAACCAAAACAAGTGAATTTAAATTTGATTGTTAAGCTTCATTGCCCAAAGTTCAATAAATAAATGATACCAAATGATAAAGAGAAGACTGATAAACATTCGCAATAATTTTGCGAATGCGAATATGCATAAATATTCGAATATTCGCGAATGCGAATGCGAATATTCGGCTGTGGTGTCTCTTTCGAACAAACCCGCACCCCTGGCAGGCATCGACCCTTGCGGGTCCCATCACTTTTTGTGCTGACATCTCTTTGAGGCGCGCGTGGAACACAACGCGCCGTCGACTTGGGCTTGGTCCTTACCGGACAGCGAGCTACCCATTACTCGCCATCCGCAAGCCCATGCCTACGGTGGCCGGAAATCGGCCTGGGATTCCCGACGCCCAGGGCGTCTCCGTATCCTGCGGCGGCTGGGGTCGCGAGGGCGCATATGCTGCCTCTCACTCACGTGCGCCGCCTCCCTCTTCGCGAGCATTACTGCTTCGCTGAAGGAGGTGACGGCTCCCCATGCCCTCTCGCTCCGTACCATGGCTTGGACCAGGGCTGGACGCGAGAGATCGCCGCCGCCGATCGCCTCCACGAGGACACGGCGGTGCTCCACCCAAGCTGAGCAGACCGCCACCGTGTGCTCCACCGTGTCCTCAGGGCGATCTTCGCAGTGGAAACACCCGGGCGTTTCCTCCCGCCCTATCCGAAACAGGAACCTCCCGAAACAACCGTGTCCGGTGAGGACCTGCGTCAGGCTGAAGGTGAGGACGCCATGCCGCCTCTCAAACCACTCCTCAAAGAGGGGACTTACCGCCGCAATCATGGCGTGCTCAGAGCTGCACGATTGGACAGGTCTACTCAAATCTGTATGGTTTTTCCTCAAAAGACCATTTCTGGCACTAACCCAGGTCTTCACGAATGATCTGGACCAAGATTATGTCTAGACTTTAAAAGAGAGTTTTTTCGGCCTTTCTTCACAGTCTACACGGCCTGTAATTTTTGTGAAAACAACGACTTTACAAGTACGGTCACCAAAAGAGTTAACTAACACCCTGGTTACTTGTACTTATGTCGGATATTGTAGTTGAAGTTTTTATGAATGCTTTCAAATAAAATTTTACAAATGAATAGTTTGTTTTCTATTAATTCAATTTAATTTTGTTCGATAACATCTACCGGTGACCGTACAAACGTTTATACCATAAGTCCCAAGTACCAGTCAATAGCTAACAGTAACTAATATAGCACAAAACAGAATAATGTTCCATTACGACGTGACTCGAAATCTCGATACAGTTTGTAACGAGCTCGGATTTAACATAGGACACAACATTCCGATAACCGTGACATTCTCTTTGACAAGGAAGTTGGTTGGTTAATAACTGTGGTAAAGCACCAGGGAAGCCCGCAAAATGTTGATGACTAAAATATTTATGATGTATTTACAGAACTAAAATCATCAATAGAACCAGAATAGAAGATTTTTTTACTGGCCTAAACTGGCCCACTGCCGAGCAAAGCCCTCCCCCAAATCCCTCCGAGCCCGGGCGATTGAGTACCAGCCTCTCATCGCTGCCCCGTGTGATAGAACACCAAACCAACCTATGTTCAACAAAAACTATATCATACAAACAGTAGAGGAAGAAAGGGATCAGTCAGGAGCCAATGAAGTGCGCATCTACACTGACGGCTCAAAAACACAAGACGGTTCAGGTGCTGGCGTACACTCCCTTGACCTCAACATCAACCTTCACATACCGCTAGGCACACACAGTTCGACCTTTCAATGTGAACGTGTTGCCTTAACACAAGCCGCAACAGCAGTAAAGCGCTTAGGCATCCGGAACTACGGCATAAAATTCCTATCCGACAGCCTATCTGTGCTCAAAGCTTTAGAAAACAAACAAACTAACAACAAACTAATTTTTGAGTGCCACCTAGCCCTGGAGAGCTTATCGACGTCCAATCGTATTGCACTCCAGTGGATCAAAGGGCACAGTGGATCTTTAGGCAATGATGCCGCAGATGAACTTGCGAAGAGAGGCTATGATATGGAAGTGCTAGGCCCGTACCCACTTCTCCCCCTGCCTTTCTCACAATTTCGTGCGTGGATCCGCCAAAGGTCGACCGAACTCCATAACAACAGATGGTCACGGGCAACAGACTGTAGACAGTCAAAATTGGCTTTACCGATTGTACACCCGCGATTAACCAAAAAACTTCTCAGCCTGAGTAGAAATAACCTTAGAATAATAATAGGAACAATTACGGGCCATAACACACTTACCAAACACCTTTATAACATAGGCGCCACAGGCAGCCCGCTTTGCAGGGGCTGCCTTGACGCCGAGGAATCAGCCGCCCACGTCATCCTGGAATGCGAGGTTCAAAATTCTTAGAAGAAAACTTTGATGAAAGGCTCTCAGGTAGTAGAATTAATAACAATAATTCGTTGAGTTCCTTGTTGCGCCTATTGTCCAATAACTTGAAAAAGGTTAAGTTTACGGTACGATGTTTCTTAGTGAAATCAGTCAGGAATGATGGAAACTACAACCTCTTAAAGGGTCTAGGTCGACTTAACCTGTAACCCTATATTACCTAGCCATAGCCAAATGTAATGTAAAGCGTCAAGCGTCAGCGTCATGTAACGTCGTGGAAAGAATTTAAAAGGAGCTTGTCAAATGTAATGTAAAATGTGTAAAGATCGTGTGATCTCCTATTAAACAATATACTCGTACTAATAAAAGAATTTCGGGCGCCTTGGAGACGCACACTGAAACAAAACTTCCCATATAGAAAGAACACTTTGGAGAGTCAGACTTTTAATCTGCCGGAGGTAGCTGAAAACTAAGATGATAAAACAATGGAAATACCCTTGCTACATTATTTATTAGCCAGTGGCTTAAGATTTACTCTTGTAAAATTTTGAGGGTTACATATTATGGCGTTAAATGATTATTATTATTTTTGCATCTTTGGTTTACCGACTTAAAAGCACCATAGCACCATCCCATTTCTCGCGACTGACTAAAGGACTTACTAGAGAATGGGCAGCAGCGTTTTCTATGTATTTTACCACCAAACTGCGATCGCCAACCCGCCTGCCAAGCGTGGCGATTATGGCAAAACCCCCCTTTTGGGGAGGCTTATGTCCAGCAGTGGACGTCTTTCGGCTGAAATGATGATGATAATAATCTTTGGTTTAAATTAAACCTCCAGGATCGGGGTCTCGAGGATTTTTGCCAAAACTGTACGTTAATTCAATAATGTTCATAAATTAGTTAAATATTTCTCATGTAAGTGAAATTTCTTAGGGGAAATAAAGATATCTCAAGCCCGATTTCATGAAAAATTCATTAAGTGGAATTAAATGTACTGAGAGGGTTGTATTATTGATTGTAATTATTGTATTATGTAAAGCTATATTTGATACAGTCTCGAACTATATTTTGTTCAACATACCGGCAAATTGTAATAAATGTAAGGAAATTTGAATTTCGTGGGATACGCAGCTTTCACCATAAGGGGTTTGTGGCTAGGCCTCCCAGGTCATTGGAAGGTTAAGCTGTGCTTGCCGCGGTCAGTTCATGGATGGCTGACCATTTTATTTTATTTTTGAGGGTGGGAAATCATCAAATAACTTTTCCCGCTCTGGGTGGAGCGGGAGGGCTGTTGGAGTCCTTGGAGGGTATCTGAAAAAAGAAAGAGATGATATATTTTTGGTGTAACTATGAATGATAATCTGAAGAGTGATGTGATAAGGAAACGGTTTTTTTTTTGGAGGGTGGGAAATCATCAAATGACTTCTCCCGCTCTGGGTAGAGAGCAGGAGGGTGTGTCAGACTTTTACTGACTACAACCCACCCGTGCTCCCTCAGTTGCCAGTGTGCCAGGGGCGGCGGTATCTCTTTCGAACAACCCGCACCTTTGGCAGATGGCAGATGGCTGACCATCCATTATGTATCAAGACCCCTCCGTGCCTCGGAAAGCACATTAGGCCGTTGACCCCGACTTTCACTCGTAGATCTTTGACAAGCGTATAACTGGTTGTCAGACGCTGAAAAGTCTGAACATTATGCTTGTGGCCTTGTAACTTGAATGCAATGGAATAGGGTACGTGGGAGGATTAAACTCTATGTTATAACATTACAAACTTATTTTACGGGGGCCCCGGGCGGGTTGGTAGATGTCACATGTAACGTGATGTTCAATTTTTTAACGGACGAAAAAACGGAGGAGGTAACTCAACTCGACGCGTATTTTCTTTTTTTGACCACGCATATCTTTACAGAGTAGTTCAATTTTGATAATTCTTTTTTATTGGAAAGGGTATACCCTGAAGTTGGTCCCATACAAATTTGGAAAAAAAATTCTAACCCTAAGGGTAGGAAAACAGGGATGATTGATTGTTCACTCACTGATTGTAATGTAAAACCACGCATATCTGCTTACAGAGTAGTCTGATTTTGATAATTCTTTTTTTATTGGAAAGGCTATACCTCGAAATTAGGCCCATATAAATTTCGAAAAAGAAAAACCAACCCTGAGGGTAGGAAAACAGGGGATGATTGATTGTTTACTCACAGATTTTAATACTGAGTTGTGTATTACAAAAAGTAATAAAAAATTAAGCATATAGTAATTAGTAGATTATAGCCACAAAAAATTGTAAAAAAAACTTTTTAACAAAAAATTAAACCGCCGAAAAAACTGAAAAGAAAAAATAATAAACCTGCTGTGTTTAACCTTAATAACTAAGTTCGGAAGTCGGTGACTTTGGAAATGTATTTTAATTTTATGTCACCGCCTTCCGAACTTAGTTTTTAAGGTTAAACACAGCAGGTTTATTACTTTTTTCTTTTCAGTTTTTTCGGCGGTTTAATTTTTTGTTAAAAAGTTTTTATAGTTTGGTTGTTTGAACGCGCTGATCTCTGGAACTAATAGTCGAATTTCAGAAAGTCTTTGTACATTTGATAGCCCAATTCTCGAGGAAGGCTATAGGATCCTTAACATCACGACCCTTAGAAGCCGACCAAAAGGACGGTTGATGCGACGCGATGCAGTAGATCCGGGGCTGAAATTGGTAGTCCTGGCAGAAGTTATTAGATAATATTAGGGCATTGGCGTCTTTATAACTAGTTTCGATTACAAGCCCCCGAGCAATTATGCCAATGATCAATATGCTAACATATATTTGCTTAAAGCACATATATAAATCGCCAAGTCCTCGCCTTGGGAATCGTTAGCATATATAGTATGTACATACATATACATAGCACGTAAATCAACGTCGACACGACGAAATATTGCTCGGCTTATTTGGAGCCAACGAAGATCGAACGTTTAAAATGGCTTGCATTTTAAATTCACGTTTTAAATCCAAATATTTAATTTGCACCCTTTAGTAGCTGTCGAGGTCTTTGTAAAGGACCTCGTCCAGGGAAGTACCTATTACCATCAAAGAAATTTAGTCAGTGCACGAACTGTAACCATGTAGAAGTAACAAGAATAATGTACTCAGGATTATGTATTGTAATATCTTGATTTAAAAGAGTGTCCTTGGAGTTTCTCGAGTGTTCTTCTCCATAGAGATCTACGTTTTGGAATGGACGACTAGCTTCAACTATCTGACTAACTGACCGACTTTTTGTCAGTTTAAAAGTGCCTGTGAAGGCATGCGCAGAAGAAGGATTTTTGTCCGCGGACTTTTTTTATCCGCTAAAAATAGATCGCTTACAACTGTATCGAATAAAGCAAACGAGGGATTAAAAGTATCGCGTACAAAAAGTCCCCCGAATAACCGAGGACATGCAGAGAACGGACCGGACAAAAGTACGGGCAGTCTCCGAAAAAAAATAGAACTCGTGTGACTCGGCGAAGCAACGCACATGACGGACTTTAGTCCGCGTTGTGCGCATGGTTGTGCACTCGAGAGTGACGTACGTATGCACGACGATAAAACGTCTTCTCTTTTTCTTAAACTTCATATAAATAGCAACACAACGTAACCTCTGAATATTTGCTTCCATAGCGTGCACTTCTCTACTCACTTTCACACACCGTGTGCGTTGAGTTTGCGGTAAACACATTTTTGCGGTAAATCCGCGACGGACTTTTCATTCGCGGAGCGCACTTTTTTCTCCGCCGCGGAGGAAAGTCCGTCGTCTGCGCAGGCCTTAAATAGTTCCATTTAAAGGAAATGCTTTGTGGTTAAAGAATCTCTATTTTTAACCGACTTCAAAAAGAAGGAGGTTATCAATTCGACATGTTTATATTTTTTTTTTTAATGTATGTTCGGGCATAACTCCGTCGTATATAGACGGATTTGCAAAATTATTTTTTTGTTCGAAAGGGGTTTGTTCCGAAATGGTCCCATATAAATTTCATATAGATCTGATGATGCGTTTTGGAGACAGACAACGGAACTCTTCAAAACTTTACAGCAAATCAACCGCGAATGCGGCTATCGCATAAATATGCATTGTTTTGACCCTGAGGATGATGAAATTTCGAATTGGTGTGGCGTAGGTAACTAAAAAGTGAAAAATAAAAACTTTTTTCAAAAAAATATCAACCGACTTCCAAAAAAACACTACAAAGTGCAAAATAACTTTAATTTCGGAAGGCGGTGACAAAGAATTAAAATACCTACACGTCCAAAGTCACCGACTTCCGAAATTAAAGTTATTTTGCACTTTGTAGTGTTTTTTTGGAAGTCGGTTGATATTTTTTTGAAAAAAGTTTTCTCAAAAGAAATTCACTACAATATTTTAAGTACAATATAATAATGATTTTGATTTGATTTTGAGTTCGAAATTTATTTTTAGAGTCGGCTTTCAGTCTAACCAGATGGAGCTGAATACCAGTATTTAACATGGAGCGACCGCGTACCTGACCTCCACAACTCAGTTACTGCCCAACAAGCAAAATAATCCTGGAATGTGATTTTATAATGCTACGTGGACTTATAACACTCCGATGATAGTTTTGGTGGCCGCTACTGCACTTTTAACAGCATAAATACATGCTGTTTTTACTCAAGTACGTTTAATCCTATAATTTGTACTTATATCGGTATATAGGATCATATTTCCTGACAAATTTAGGATCAAGACTCCTATAAAAGCATGAAACAAGAGTAATTGTACTCACGAGTAATTACTCCGGTAACTCAGACTTATATGTGCCTATAAGATAACATCTGCGGACCATTTAAATCTTAATACTCCTGTAGGAGCATGTACCAGGAATATATGCACTGAGGAGCAATTACTCTTGTTGTTTTTACTTATAACCTCATATAAGATAAAAAATATGACCAATTTAAGTAAATTAAAGTTAAATTACTGTAAATCATTTATGTATCTGGTTTGGTTTTACATAAACTTAAAAGTAAGGGTTAAATGAATTTCATATCCACGTTTTAAAAATAATAGATCACCAAGATTATAACAGCACTCGGTAGGATAAAGTGTTCTCTATATCGATTTATCGTATGCCGTTTTAAACCTAGACATATTTATATAGGCATTCCACAGTAGTGTTATTGTCTAAGTAATCTCAAACAATCCTCGTTAAAACTCTTAAGAAGCCACTTTTGCTTGTGACGACCAGTACAGGCGAAAACACGCTTTATATAGTTTTGCAAATTCTATTGTAGGATTTAACATCAGCCATTTTTATTACAACTGTTTTTATGAAAATGGATTTAAATAAGTGGAAGCGGTTTAAAAAAAGTGGATATGATAAAAGAAAAGTAAAAAAACATGTAAAGAAATGTTAACCGCGGTGAGCAACGATTTTTTAAATTTAACTGGTGAAGACCGTATCCCGAATTCTAGCGAGGGTTCCGGACAAGATTATTGTAGTACTACTTAGATGGAAGAGGTTCAGACTACGAAAGTACAAAATCTTTGAGCGATTTTGAAAGTGTTAATCAGGAAGAACTTTCGGAAAAATAACGCAATTCAAAAATGTTGAACTGCGTTATTCTATTAATAACTTGGCCTTAGACTTCAATATTTCTCATGCTGCATTGAACTCTTTACTTGAAATTTTAAATAAGAGAATAAACAATGTTTTGCCTAAAGACACTCGAACATTACTAGATACCAATAGAGAAAACCTACACATCAGTATTTCAGCCCCATGACACTATTAGCACAACGGTTTGATCAAATGTTTGAAAAAAATGTAAAACAATGATCCTTGTTTACCAAATTAGATTTCTCTAAACATAAATGTTGATGGATTACCAGTTTTCAACAGTTCGACATACCAGTTTTGGCCTATATTATGTACACTGATAATAGAAACCACGCCAACCGGGACATATCTCAGACAACAAGAAATGTGTAACACTCCGAGGCCATTTTAAGTTCTTTAAAGGTCGTAAATCCTTTTTGGTTAAATATCGATCGATATCCAGGAACATCGGCGTAGTCTTGTTTAAATCGTCGGCAACCTGTTATATAATTAAGTCAAATAAAAACAATGTTTAAACTGATGTTTAACCTAGCACGTAGAACAAACCCTTAAAATATTCCTTTAACTTACTATCTTATATATCAATAGATTTTCATCTGAGCATTGCGGAACCCTAATCGGTAACAATGGCGAATCTTTTTCGGTTTTGAGATAACCCATTAAAGAACCAATATACTTATATTGGTACTATGGCACGCTTGGAAATGCTAAAAATACTTATTTTAGCACTATGTCATACTTGGAAATGCTCACCAACAAAATGGCAGCTGCCTTAATAATATTTATTTAATATTAATTAATACTAAAATGTAAATAAGCAAATTTCAAGAGGCGCTTTAATTTTTTAATCAAAACCATGATAGATTTCACAGAAAATTTACATTCCCCGACGAATAAGCTATAAGACTAACAATTTGACAACAATAACATTTTGTTTTTCTACTAAGGTTGACATTAATAAATTCTGATTAATATAAATACTACCTTATAATATAATAGGTCTTTACCTATGAAATTGCCGTTTTGTATGAAAAAATTTCAACGAATTTTTTTCATGAATTTTTTATTTGTATTAATCGAAGTAATCACCCATGCAATCAATGCATCTTTGCCATCGCAGTGGCAGTTTATTGATGCCCTTCTTAAAGAAATCAGCTGGACGGGAGGCAACAAATTCTTCAAAGGCATTTTGTACTGTCTCTCGGGTATTAAATTTTTTTCCCGCCAAGAAGTTATCCAAATTCTGGAAAAAGTAGTAGTCTGTAGGCGCAAGGTCTGGTGAGTAGGGCGGATGACGGAGAGCTTCCAACCCCAGTTCTTGCAACTTGGAGACCGTCTGCTGTGCAGTATGAGGTCGCGCGTTGTCGTGCAGGAGCAGCGGAGACGAGCGATTGACCAATGCTGGTTGGAGATGCGCCAGCTTCTCCATCATTGTGTTCAGTTCTTCACAGTACACATCTGCAGTAATGCTCACCCCGTTTGGTAAGAAGCTGTGATGAATCACACCGGCGCTAGACCACCAAACAGTGACCATCACTTTTCTAGGGGTAAGTTTTCGTTTAGGGCATTGTTTAGGTGCTGAACCAGGATCCAACCAACTTGCTGAGCGCTTACGGTTATCAAACAGAATCCATTTTTCATCGCAGGTAACAATGCGGTTCAAAATTCCTTCATTTGTGTGTCTGTTGAGCAGTGCAAGGCACGTCTCGACGCGTACTTCGCGCTGGCGATCATTGAGTTCGTGGGGCACCCATTTGTCAAGCTTTTTTACCTTGCCAATTTGACGCAAATGGACCAATATTGTTTTGACGCTAACGTCGAAAGCTGCTGCTAATTCAGCCGTAGATTGTGTATCATCAGCTTCCACAATCGCCTTTAATTCGTCATTGTCGACCAAAGTCTTCGGACGACCGCGAGGTTCATTTTTCAGGTCGAAATTTCCAGAACGGAAGCGAGCAAACCAATAACAGGTGGTGCGTTGGTTTGTAGTGTTAGCTGCGTAAACGTCGTTGATGTTGCGTGCCGCTTGTGCCGCGTTGCTGCCACGACGGTACTCATATTCCATAATTACTCGAATTTTTAACGTATCCATGATGACGAAAAAGATTGAAATGCGATGAAAATGTAACACTAATCAATAAAGAAATGACTACTTTTAGAAAAAAAAATCCATGTTTTTAAAATAAAATTAATTTGAAATTAGAATTCTTAGCCAAACAAAAATTATTTTGATTTGAAATGGCCAGTACTGCAGAACGGCAATTTCATAGGTAAAGACCTAATATTTTACAGAGCACAACAAGTGATACCTTCACTTCGACTATTGACAATATATTATAGAAGCATTTCTAGGCGCGTATTAATCTAATTTTTGACTATAACTTACTTATATTGAGATTTACAGGAGTAATTGCATTGACGTAACTCAATTACAGGAGCATTATAGGCGTATATGCCATTTCAGCGGCCTAATATAAATACCTTATAAGTAAAAGTAGACTTATAAAGTGGGCCCTTTTCGAGGTTTATATGCGGATATAAGTCTCATATAGTCCTCGATAAATGATAGTTCTAGGATAGTTTAAAAACCACTTTTTGCTAGTTGGGTGAGTAACACGATATCTATTAGTAAGAAATTATCTACCTGAATACGGGGCTTTTGTCCACATTGTTTAAGTGCATTTCACTTTTGTTACTTTTTTTTTTGTAAGGTGCGTTTTGTTTGTGTAGAATAAAAAAAAATCATCCACTGTTAAAGCAATTTAGAGAGACCTTGATTATATAAAAAGCCTTTCTGCTAGAATTAGGCAATCATAATGATTGACTAAGTTTAGTGATGCCTAAGCCTGAATTTGCTAAAATGAGGCCTCATTTTTAACCGGCTTAAAAAGGAGGAGGTTCTCAACTCATTGGTTTTTTTGTATCATGTATATTCCGCGATATCTCCGGTAATTGCGAAGCGATTTCGAAAATTCTTCTTTTTATGAATGAAGTATGCCTCAGAGGCCTGAGAACCATGCAATATCAGGAACCTACCCTGATATTGTATTTGCATTGTTTTTTGAAGAAATTTTTTACAGATTTGACTAGCATCATTTACTTTTCGTGATTGTTGTTTATTTTACGTAAGATCACTATATGTTCTCCAAGGGTGTCGCTCCTCTTGCTTTGTCTACTCTGTCTGTGTTTATGTGTGCGATTTGACACTGTCCCTAATCCCGATGTGTTTTCGCTCGTCCGATTTTTGAAGTGAAAACTTCTTTAGGCCCGTTGAGCACTTTTGGGTGAACACAAATCATGGAACTCGCCTTATAGTCACCGAACGCTTTCTATGAGCGATATGTATACTGTGTAGGTATATGGGTGAACGAGCACACGGATGGGTCGCGCGTTGACGTCTCTTGGAAAAGTCCCTTTCTTTCATTAATACATTTTTATTCTTTTATCCCTTTCTATCCCTTTGTATTTTTATCGTAAAAATCTGTTATCTATAATGGCTAAAGTCGATCGATCGTTTATTATTTATTTTTTATCGAGAGCAATCAGGACCCAAGGACCCAATGTGAAATCCTGTATTGACGATTAAAAAAATACAAACGTAATTGTTTAAGTTTTCACTTCTGTCGGTGTTTTTTTTTTTATCACTTATTTTCACTTGTTTTTTGTAACCTATATTTTGGCAAACAAATGAATTTGATTTCGAACGGATCAACCACTTTCCTATCTTCGTAGACGGACTAGACCTCCTGTGTTAGGGTTGAGCGGAGGTGCACCTATAAAACACCAACATTTCGTCAAACACTAATCCAACTATTAATTAAACCACTTCATCATTTCCAGGAGTTCCTCGACATCCTATCCCGCGTGGCTCGTGGCTCGGTCCAGGAGAAGCTGTCCTGGGTGTTTACGCTGTACGACGTGGACGGAGATGGGCGTATCTCCCGCTCCGAGATGCTGGCCGTCGTGCAGGCCATATACGAACTGCTTGGAAGGGCTGCGGCGCCGCCCGTGCACAGCACTGCCGCTAAGGATCATGTGGATCGCATATTTCATGTAAGTTTTCATTTCTGGTTCTAAGTGCTGGATTATGAGGTAGACAGTTTTCGAGATAAATCGTTCAAGAACATCAAAAAGGTGGTGACGTTTTTAACCGACTTTAAAAAAGCAGTAGGGTATAGGTTCGCCTGTGTGTATTTT
Organism: Polymixis flavicincta; assembly: GCA_949987655.1. Lineage (NCBI taxonomy): Eukaryota > Metazoa > Arthropoda > Insecta > Lepidoptera > Noctuidae > Polymixis > Polymixis flavicincta. The sequence goes on from OX465200.1 coordinate 13,546,932, forward strand.
TTTATTTATGTTATCATCATCATCATCATTTCAGACGAAAGAATTCCACTGCTGGACATAGGCCTACCCCAGGCTCCTCCACTTCGACCGGTCTTGTGCTTCCCACATCCAGCGGATACCCGCGGCCTTCACAAGGTCATCAGTCCACCTTGTGGGAGGCCTTCCCACTCTACGTCTTCCAGTACGCGGTCGCCACTCCAGAACCTTTCAGCCCCATCGCCCATCTGTTCTGCGAGCAATGTGCCCTGCCCACTGCCCCTTAAGTTTGACAATTCTTCGGGCTATGTCGGTTGCCTTGGTACTCCTGCGGATCTCTTCATTTCTGATTCGATCGCGTAGGGAAACTCCGACCATAGCCCACCCCATTGCCCTTTGGGTGACTTTAAGCCTTGTGATAAGGCCCATTGTGAGCGACCACGTCTCTGTACCATAGGTCATCACTGGCAACACACACTGGTCAAAGACTTTTGTCTTGAGACACTGTGGTATTTGGTACGATAAGATATTGCGAAGCCTCCCGAACGCGTCCCAGCCGAGTCGGATTCGACGATTGACCTCTTTCTCGAAGTTGGATTTACCTAACTGGACAGTTTGTCCTATTTAAACGTACTCGTCCACAACTTCGAGTGCAGCGCCTTCGATCGGAGTGGGTGTTACATGGGCATTCGACATGACCTTTGTCTTTTCCATGTTCATTTTAAGACCCACTCTTTCGGAAGCTCAACTGAGGTCATCGAGCATTGCACTGATTAATTTATATATGTTCATGGATATACTATAATATAATTGTATACCGACTTTGAAAATTCTCATTTTATTTGGTAGAAAAAGCTTGTGCGGTGGTCCTATATAAATTTTATTTACTTTGCTTGGGTAACTTGGAGTTAGCTTCGATACAACGTATTTAATTAGCTTTGTGTTTCTTGATAATGTTATAAAACTTCCTGTGACTGTCACATAGCAAGTAATGACAGATCTAAAAACACCAACTTCTGAAAATTAAAGTGATTTTTTACTATTTAGATTTTTTTTTGCACACAGCTCTTTCGAAGCCAATTGAATGCCGCTACTACTTACTATTAACAAGCTATATCTCTCGTTCCAGCTCATGGACACGAACTGCGACGGCGTGGTGACTCCGGACGAGCTGGCCCGCTGGTGCAGCCGCGACCCTGAGCTGCTGAACTCTTTGGACACCATGGATACGGTGTTGTGATCCACGGGTCGCAGCGCCGAGCATAGGTACAAACACACCCACTTACATACACCCACTACACCTCACATCCACACACACCATCACACTCACGTTCAGATACACACACACATGACCACATGATCTGACCAACATTAAGTCAGGACTTTAAAAGAGGCTGTGATTCCTCAGTTTCTTTCGGCCTTCTCAGAGTAGTCAGATAGGAAACGCAGAACTCATATTGTAAAAAAAAGACGCTTAAAAGTGTTGGTACAACTGGTATAAATCTACTTAAGGTGAAACGAGTCCACATTTTTTTCCATACAAACTTCGGGAGGGTTTTAATCCACTGTTTAATAATGCACATCAAAACTTAAACATGGTATGGTTTTGTCTCATTATTAATATTGTCGGTACCTACAGAAACAGAATACTAAAATGAAAAGCCATTAAAAACTTATGAGCCAACAAAGATTAGTTTTTCTTGGTAATTTAACGTAACTTTGGACACGTTTAAGTAATAAAAGAAGTGTAAAATCTCCAAAACTAAGTCGATACCAACAAAGCTCAATTATCGAAGAATTCAATAAACTTAATAGGTTATTGATTTATGCAGTGGTTTTTTCAGACAACCCGATCTTCCGAAGGACTTTTCTTAATTTTTTACGCGCCTGTTTTATGTACTACTAGCTGACCTGACAGACGTTGTCCTGTCCGTCCAATAGTCATTCATACAAAATCCCTACCCTACCTACCCTACCTACCCTACCTACCCTACCTACCCTACCTACCCTACCTACCCTACCTACCCTACCTACGCTATAAACCTCACGGAGCCCGAGACCTTTCCAACGAACGCAAAACCGTGGAAATCGGTTCGTGCGTTCAGGAGTTATAGCGTCAGGAAGGAAAACCCGACTTATTTTTATATAGTAGATAATTAATCCTGCAGCTCACTCAATAATATTGTGCGTGTAGACTATCGTCTAACTGCTCATCACTGATACTACCTCTGTCGGACACGATGCCTGGTGAGACAGTGTGCTTTTTAGCCAGGCCCACCAGTGAGTTCAAGCCCGCGACTAGTGTACCCTAAAATAAACAAAATCATTTTATCATTTCTTTTTGACAAATAAGTCTGGATTACAAAGGACGGAAATGTCGTAAATGGTCGTGAAGATTGGGGTAACTAGATAGTAAAAGGGGGGTGAAAGGGGGTGACTACCGAGATGACGGCTGACAGAAGAGTATGGAAGAAGATATGCTGTGCCGAGCACTGATATATTGGGATCAAGGGGCTACTCTCTAACTCTATCAACGAAAATACGGGCCCGACCGAAAATAGACGACAGTTCAAAGTGACTTCTCATCATCCTCATCATTTCAGCCGAAGACGTCCACTGCTGGACATAAGCCTCCCCTAAAAAGGAGGGTTTTGCCATAATTGCCACGCTTGGCAGGCGGGTTGGCGATCGCAGTATGGTGGTGAAATGAATAGAGAACGCTGCTGCCCATTCTCTAGTAAGTCCCTTAGTCGCCTTCTACGACACCCACGGGATGAAATGAGATGGTGCTATTCTTTTACGTCCGACACCACACAGAACGTGAACGTGACCTACAGCTGATTAATTAACTTTTTTGGTCGGGTAATAGCACATAGGAGTAGAGAGAGCTATAAAATTGTGTGTGCCCCAAACTAATCACAGGTCCGTAAGTGATACGGAGTAGGAAACGCCCGTAACTTCGACAGTGATTACGGATTTCGTGCTTTGAGAGTAGGCCTCCAGGGCAGTAGAAGGATAAAGTCTATGTCGATGATAATTTATTTACGAACATATTCATCTTGTCTAGTTTTATCCAATGATCTTCGCTGGATGGTTAGCAGCAACCGGATGAGAGTAACCGAGGATCGAACTGCATGGCTTGCAATTATGGAAGCGCCTATATCTAGTAGTCAAAAAAATCTTCAGTAACAACTCCTTTACTCTTTCAGGTCGGATTCGGCGCGCGCATCATGTTCCACGGCCGCAGACAACTGTTCTCCATCTCCCTCTGGCTTACCGACTACTCACTCCGCGACCTTCACACCCCACACCCATCAGATAGACAAGGACAGAACTAGCATCGAGAGCTACGCCCCCCAACTGCAACAGCAGAAAGACAAAAGTATGACTGAAAGCTTCGTCTCAGTTGAGACTCATGTGGAAAGAGATAGAAGTACCGTGGAAAGTGAATGCGAGAGCGGGATAGATAGTGGAGCCGCTAGTTCGTCTACCAGTGGAGTGAAGAGTGTAGTCAGTAGTGGGATTGGGAGGAGTGAAGAGGATAAAGTTGTGATTGAGAAGAAGGTGGAGGAGAAGAAGCAGCCGCCGCCTGTTCCTGCTAGAGTTACAGCTTGTGTGAGTATTTGACGGAATTCCACGATTCTCTACGAAACATTGATGCCCAACAGAGGTCCTGGTGAACATCACATCTCCAATATGGATCCGTGGATGCTAGGGGGTCCTCCTATATAGGATGGCAGAGACCCAAAAACTGAAAACCCCAAATAATCTGCTGTTTCATAGAAAAATGCAATACCTACGCGGTCAAAATGTATGGAACAGCAATTTTTAATCGACTTCAAAACGAAGGAGGTTATCAATACAACATGTTTTTTTTTTTTATTTATGTTCGGGTATAACTCTGTCATATATAAACGGCAAATATATTTTTTGTTCGAAAGGAGTTTATTCCGAAATAGTCCCATTTAAATTTCACATAGATCTGATGATGCGTTTCGGAGACAGACAATGGAACTCTTCAAAAAATTACAGCAAATCAACCGCGATTGCTGCTATAGCATAAATATGCATTGTTTTGACCACAAGGATGATGAAATTTCGAATTGGTGTGGGGTAGGTAGGTACTATAACTGAAAAGTGAAAAAAAAAACACTATAAAGTGAAAAATAACTTTAATTTCGGAAGGCGGTGACAAAAACATTTATACATACCCAAACTCACCGACTCGTCCGTTACTATTAATTTCGTTTTTCGTGTTGTTTGTTGTTTTATTTTATGTAAGTAGGCAGACTTTGACACTGGGAGGTAATTGAATCGCCACGCTCACGTCCCTTTTTTTTTTAAATCAGTTTTACGGCCTGGTTTCAGAGACCTTTTAGCCAAGTTTAAGAACGTATTCTAGTCATAACAAAGTTATTGTAAAGCGGTAGTAATTTTACAATAACCTATTAGGAGTTTTTGGGGGAACACGAAAAGTCCACGTTAGTCACTTATTTTCACCTTCACTACACTTGTGCACTCACACGTAAATAAATTAGATAACTCGCTACCAAAATTATACAATTTAATTCGCTATTTCACAAAATTTAATGATAGTGAAAATTCATGCGACATGTTCTAACGCGATCCCGCCAAAAACTCTCTCGCGTCCCTTTTTTTGTAATAGACCACAGACAATCAATTGTCTGTGGCACGGACAAGCGATGTTGGAGCATCGGTTCTGGGTCGATCGTAATATTTATTGTAATTATCAATTGTCAAAAATACGGGTTTTACTTACATTTGTATGTGTATATTTTAACGTATATTTTATTTTATTTTTTCATAATCTTTTAATAGGTTATTTATTTGTTGTGTCTTTTTTTTTTTCTTCTTATTTTGTTATAATATTGTTTGTATTTTACCATTATGTTCTTCCAGTTAGTTTGTATTTCCTGTGCGTGTCTCGAATAAAATATTTTAGTTTCTTTCTTTCTAACCGATGAAAATTTTGAAACCTGCCATTATTAAGACCCATTTACTTACTGAATCCATGGGAACAGGTTGCCCATCGATGTCCCTGCCACTCTGTTTACACCTATCGAGTATATATCTCATTAATTTTGATGATGTATTTCAGATTACTGAAGAAACAGTCCAACGCAAAGTAAAGCGCCGGCCACGCAGATCAAGTTCACCGCAGCTGCCACGGTGAACCACACCTTAGTTAATTGAGATAAGGTTTATTATCTTTCGAACGTTGTGCTTACGCATTCCAATGTACTTTACGCTATTTTTAAGATGATATTATTAGTTTTTAGAAAATATTCGAGAAAAAAAAAAGATTAAATGAACCGATTTTGGAATCGAACTCACAAAGAATTTTTGATTTTTAAGCACAATACAATATATTCACTACTTTTTTGTGGTAGTAACAACTATAGACTTTACAAAAGTAGGTATTTCGGGTGCAACCCGATACCATAAATTCACAGTACATGATTACGAAAACCCTGCGTTGATTTTTTTTATGGCTGTTCCATAGATTTTGACCACATAGGTTTTTACTTGTCTATGAAACAGCGTTTTTTTTTAATAACTGAAAAAAAAACTATCATAGAGGCATGTGCTTAGTTCAAGGTTACATTTTGCGCGTCGATGTGCCTGCCACCCTAAATTAAGTTATTATGTAGGTATGTAACAAAAAAGTAGCATTTTACTTTGTAATATTTATTCATTGAAATCTCCTTGAGCATGACTATAACATTGTCAACGTACACGAAAAATATATTATTTAGATTTAATTATGAACGATACATTTATCTTACTATTGTTCTCTAAGATAACTTAATATTTCGACAACAAACTTAATACATTATTGAAAGTATTATTAATTATAATAAAATTAATGCAATGATGAGCATATGACCACTTGATTGTATAATTGGTGTGAATCTAAAAGTTTATTTACTTAATCTATCCGTAGAATAATATACATTTTTTGACCAGGATTACTGATTATAATAAAACTCTTATATTACAGCTATAACGATATCATATAATTCAAAGTCTAATGATATACGAGTATATGTAAAGTAAGTCTTAAGACAGTTCCAGACACCAATCCACATGGTCTTCACATGATCTGACCAAGATTATGTCTAGACTTTAAAAGAGACTGTGACCTCTGAGTTTGTTTCGGCCTTTCTTCTCAGAGTAGTCAGATAGGAAACGCCGACCTCATCTAGTTTAAATATGATTGACGTGTAAAAGTGTTTGCACAAACCTACAGATATGGAAAATAAATGGAGGATCTAATTATTAAAAGTTTATTATAATCAGTAAAACAGATTCTATATTCTATTTAAATGGAACGAAGAGCAATATTCAGTATTTAAAGATGTATTCTATTAAATAAACTATGTAATATTCATTTATTGTCAAATGTTCAAGCTCTTTAAACCCTGGTTTCTGAAAGTGTAGTCAATTTATTTCAATCTGTTGCTGTTTTTTTTTTCAGCCAACCTTGTGGAAATCCACCATCAAATGTGTTGAGCTATTGTTAGCTTTGCATAGCATAGCATAGCATTTGATGGTAGATTTGTTGAATAAACTTTCACAACCTTTAAAAAAAACAAGATTTTGCTTTATGCCATAGAACCATTTTTGAATTTCAAACTTCATTCCGACATAAAGTTCTAAATACAAAAACTGATTTGAAAACCGAATCTATGTTGTCAATTTTGTGATAAGCACTTTATAGCAGTAGAAATAAGGTTCGAAATACTAAAATTGGCTGAAATGCTTGTTAGCTTCGACCCAAATTAGAACTCATTTTATAGGATTTCAGAAACCAAGTTTTAACGAGTGATAGGACCTTGTCACCCTACTATTAGATTCCTACTCACTTTAATAATAAATACAAATTATTATTGGACCTCAAATAGTTAGTAAAAAATTATGTCTACACCAATATTCATAGTTAACTAAAGTTAAAGGGGTTAATTCTGCGGTTTAAAAATGGATGGGTTACCGATGACCTATTCTGAATTTAAGCCGTGGATTCATTAATTATGGTACAATTCCGAAGGCGACTGCAGACTGCAGCAGCAGTGCCACTCAACTGCAATGACAAACCGCAGCAACACTACTGCTTTCTTTGATTGGAAAAATTGTTTGATGAAATTAAGGAAGAGAAGTACCGCTGTCATTGTAACGATGAATCGCAGAAACGGTACAGAAGTTCAATTGCCGTATTTAACGTACGGAAAGTTGCAAGCGTGACTACATCTCAGCGACAATCAATATCAAAAACTTGTTGAAAATGTCAAATTAGAGGCATATTTGACAATTTGAGACGTACATTAAAATACGATCATTCTTAGTAATGCGTTTGATGAGTTTCGTGCAACAAAAAATAGAATTGCCGTTGCTGTCGTAGATGACGTCGCGTTCGAAATTCAAACCGCAGCGACAATGCTACCTGTTCGTTAGTGACAACCGCATCACTCCTGCCGTGTGCCGTCTGTGATCTGCCGTCGACTTCGGAATCGTCACTGAGTCTAGAGGTCCAAATCATGACCATGTTTACTGTGACAGGGTTCCATGTTAGTAAGTGCATGCGCTATAACGATTGTATCTTCTTTCTGAAGAGTTAACAAAATTTTCAATATATCTATTTCTATAGAGTATCAAAATAATTTGCACAGTACAACCAGGAATAAAAAATTATTACAATAGCCACAAAACTACAGTTTAAAACCACTGAACAATTTAAATAGTTAATTGTTTACTAATCTGGAAGTTAATTGAAATAATATGAAAACACTTTTCCAAACTGGAATCAGCAGCATTGCATCTTTCTCTTTTTAATAGAGTATATAGATACTGGTGACATTACAGCCCAATTTTAAGGCACATGGGCGGCGGAGGCGGGGTACAAAAGGGTGCACTTGAATGTCCCTGACTTCGAAATTAAAATAATTGTAAGTTTGAAACATTCTGAACTAAAAAAATATCCGGAAACGCCTAATGGAATAATAGACAACTCAACCTATTTGAGGTGAGATGCTAGAATAATCGAGCGCGCTCCGCTCGCTCTTGGATTCTTCTTTATCTTAATTCTGGATCCTCTTAATCCCATTCGAAGTGAAGTGCAAAAATCATTATTTTTGCACCTTGCTCGCTTCGTTGAGCTGAAAGATAATCTTACCGACGCCCATGTAGGTAGCATTTCATCTCTAAATTCGGAAATACAATACAATGTTCCATTGGTGTTGCAGGTGGCATACAGGCAGCAGTAACCACTATCCATCATAATATTATATTATCATTAGCACAAACTCTTCAAAATTATAAATTATATTTACAATCGCTAGTTTATAAAGTTGTTCTTCCAGATCTAGTGCATTACATTAGCCTTTAGCTTATATCTAGATTTACTTCTTGATCTATTGTTATCTCTCTCTCGCACTCGCAGATTCTTCTATTTATAGCTGATGTGCGAAAGAGTCTCTATATGGTGTGCGTGACCAATTATATTGTAAGGTGGAACGACCACTTCATTTGACTTCATCTGCCTGACTTTTCCCAACTATCTTGGGGTCAGCTTCCAGTCTAGCCGTATTTAGCTGAATACCAGTATGTTACGTGGACCTAGTGCCTATCTTACCTCAACAGCACAGTTACTGGGTAACACAATATCTATTGGTAAGACTGGTGGTCAGGCTGTCGCCATGCTCTTTACTTTGTGTACACCACTGTTATCAAAACGGTGAAGGAAAAAATCCTGGTGAACCCGACTCGGCTGGGCAGCGTTCGGAAAGCTACGCAATATCTTCTCGTCCCATATATATCCCGCAGTGTCAAAGACGAAAGTCTTTGACCAGTGCGTGTTGCCAATAATGACATATGGTACTAAAACGTGGTCGGTCACAACGGGCCTCATCAGAAGGCTAAAAGTCACCCAACGGACAATGGAGAGGGCTATGCTCGGAGTTTCCCTACGTGATCGAATCAGGAATGAAGAGATCCGCAGGAGAACCAAGGCAACCGACATAGCTCGAAGAATTGCCAAAATTAAGTGGCAGTGGGCAGGGCACACTGCTCCCGCGTACTGGAAGACGTAGCGTTGGAAGGCCTTCCACAAAATGGACGATGACCTTGTGAAGGCCGCAGGAATCCGCTGGATGCGAGAAGTGCAGAACCAGTCAAAGTGGAGAAGCTTGGGGGAGGCCTATGTCCAGCAGTGAACGTCTTTCGGCTGAAATGATGATGATGATGAACCACGGCGCTCTCCCTCTCGAAGAGACGAGGCCCATATTCCAGTAGTAGGAACATTATTGGCTGACTATGTATGTGGTGGCCCACGCCCACTATATGACAGACAGCTGTGCTGATGGACAGGTTGTTTCCCCACTTCTTCCCAGCTAAAACACTAGGAAGTGGTGAAGGACGAGCGTGCCGGGGGACTGTCTTATGGAAAGGCTTTCAAAAAGATTTGAATAAATGACTTTTGTTTTAGTTTTTTTGGTCGTAATTATTGGTCGTTCCGCCCAAATCTTGTGGAACACATGTAGGCAATACTTTGTAGTTAAAAGTAGTTTAATATATTCTACGCTCGTTGACTCTGAAGTTATATATTTTCTCTCTTGTTAATAATAAAGACCATTTTCATGAGCCTTACTTAACTAATAATTATAGTAGCTTTAAGATGTTACGCTCCACTGAATTGTACTTTTCTGGAAGCCCGATCTATTCAAATTTCATGTTAGCTAAAGGCTTCCAAAAACAAGTGACTGTCGCGATTCAGAACGTTGCGATAAGGCCCCTATTGAGGCAACTGTCCCATCACAGTTGACGCCGAAGCGACGAAAAAACGTACAAAAGATTGGACGCTCTTAGTACCCGTACGTCAAAGAGAATAGTTGATTGCTGACTGCGAATCGCTTGAGAGTACTCGGTTGTCGCAGCGACTAGAGCTGTCAAAAAGAGTTGTCGCTCAGCGGCACGCAGATTCACGCTTAGTACTTACGCATACCAGCAAGTAATAGATAGTTCTCACTTTTATCTATAGGAGCAACACGAAAAATGTACGCAAGGATTATTTACATAATCCTGAGTAACTCCAAGGAAAGAATAAACACACACACACAAGTAGATCTTTAGGGAGAAGAACTGGCACGGAACTTTGATTTCAAAGAGTGTCCCTTGGAGTTTCACTACGTTTTGGCTTCAACTTTCTGACTAACTGAACGACTTTTTGATATTTCAAAAGTGAATGTAATTGCAATGTATGCTTGTAGTTTGCTGCTCATTGCTCGCAAACTCGTTTTTAGTTGCTATCTCTTCTCGCTTCTCGTTAATCGCTGGGGATGGGACAGGTGCTGCACTTAACATTGATAAGATCGAATAATACCTACCTATCTTCCAAGACATTTGTAAGAAGTGGAGCAATTAACAATAATCTATATTATTGGTTTGGATACATGCATCTTGTAATGATAGCGATAGTAGAAGACTTACTGATCGGAATCATGATCTTAAAGAAAACTGACAAAATATATTTGACCCAGGAATCGAACCCATGACCACTACACTCACCAGCCGTTCTTGCAACCGACGAGTCAGTTTAAAAAACTAGTAAGAAATTCTTAAAATTTACATTTTGAAAGAACTCGACCTGCAGCAATAGTTTTGCAATTCGACTTCAAAAGATTGACCCTATCCTGACATGCTAGTGTGTATCCAAACGGAATTGTAATTGTAAGAGTTTAATCTTCGACCAATCACGTCTTGTGTATGTTTGTGTGTGTGATTTTCTGTCCGTGTGCAACGCTGGTAATTGTTTTAGTACTTATTTTGTTGTTTATACACAATTTTATCGCAATTTGACCCACAAAACTGTAAAACCATTTTTTTTCCTCCTTTTTTAATTAGCATTAAGATTAAGTTATTAATTTCATTATTTGTTGTGTAGACTCCAATCTTTTGTGGTTTATTTTAAACCAAAAATATGTTGTTTTGTACGCCATAAATGGCAGAACATGCAGATCTACCTGTTATTTTAAGACCTTGCACACATTACTTGATGTATACTCACTCATGTTTTACAATAAATATATTCTATTCTATATTGTTTTGTTTTGGAACGAAGTTCTTTAACGCAGCTTGTGGTAGGAGTAAGATTGTAAAAACCGTCACGTAACAAAAAAAGTACGAAACCCTCCATTATGTGACTTTTATTACTTATAATGGAAAGAGCCAGAGAGAGAAGTAGTTTCTTTTGGTTTTTGAGGGTGCCACTATCAATACTAATACAGCAGAAGAACGACAGATTAGAGAAGGCACACGTAGAAAAGGCATTAAACGGTACAAGATACAGCCTAATTTGAATATTGTGAAGCATAGTCCCAGTATTAATCGGTAATATTATTTAATAAGTTGCCTCTCGATATCAAAAGCGCTATCTATTCAAGCTCTTTTAAAAACCAGCTTAAAAGTTTCCTGTTGAATAACTGTATGTATGCTGTTGAGGATCTATAACGAAATTCCTATTTATATTTATATTTGTTCTAATATTTAATGTATTTTTTTTCCTTATGTAATTTAGTTTTCTTAGTTTTAGTTTTCTTTTTAAAACTATGTAATTTAAAATACAATTTATTGTTCATGAATAAACAAACAATTATTGGAGTCAAAATGAAAATCCAAGATGGCGCTTGCATACATTTCAAAAAATTTCATTCAGGGGTGTCGTTTTTACGGTTTTCAAGGGTGCTGAAGCCGTATTGTAAAGATAGAGTAAACGACGACGTAACATTCAGAGTTGAAGGAAAAGCGTGAGGAAATTCGTTCTTGACGGGATCCTCCTCGACGGTCCCTACATACAATCCCCTAAGCGGTAGACACTTGATTGGCATGTTTTATTTTCGTGACCTTCAGGCCAGCCTATACTATCGCTTAGTTTAACAAAAATAAGTCTAAGATGGCAAAATGCACTTTTGATCCATCATGACATTACATTAACTAGAACATGATGTACACGTGTTTGAAACATTAAAGCGCTCTCCTGTAAAATTTGTCATTTGTAGTTAGTGGATTATACGTACTCGTAGGGTCCGTCGTTCTAAGCCTGTACTTTTTTTTAAATTGCCTTATGATACTCCTGCACTGATGCACGGACACAGTATCTTCGTACCAGTCAATACGACACATCGAGTAAAAAAATGTAAGGGTTTGTAGTGTTTTCTATCTGTCACCTTAGATATATACCTGTCATACCGGTCTTATTAAAGCCTTCTTCAGAACGCAACGTGATTTACTCGTAGGTATAGATAGCGCGCGAGTTGAATGCGGTCGGGGTCTGAGGTAAAGAGCGGGAGCATCTCCCCCGCTATCCGCACGCCCCACCTCACGCGCCTGCAGTGTAGTGCTGTGCCATCCTTGTCAACTATCGTATCGTGGCTTCGATGGTCACGTCATAATTATAGAAGAAAATTATTGGCAAAGAGATGGATTAATTGAAGATACCATAGATCGATTCGTCATTGAGGTCAGCGACGGCGAGGATAGTGACACCGATTCAACCATATCTGCCATTTCTGAATCTGATTAATTTTGTTTTATTCCGTTTTATGAAATGATTATTAAAAACGTGTGATAATTATGATATTGTTTTTTTTTTTCATCATGTTAACCTAGTGTAAAAAATAAAATTAAACTTATAACATTGTTTAAATTTATCGACATTCATTACTCATTGTGGTCATAATTAGGTCACAGCACTACCGCATTCCTAAGCTCTGCATTCAACTCGCGCGCTATCTGTAACTTACACCTTGTTGCGAGAGCCTTTAAACACGATGTGTCATTTTTAGGTATTTCTGAGTATGTAGTGTTTCTAACTTTTCTTTATAAATACTGAACGGTTTTAACTGTCGCAAAACATATTGTCAATTTTTTTTTAATTGGAACTTTGTCTTAATAATTAAGTATGATGTCTGTATTCATTAAACTGTAATTTAATTACCAGCAATTACATTACACGGCAGAATAAGTTGTTTTATTTGACTTCTCAAGAACCTATGGGGTTATTGCCTAACACACCATTAACCACTTTCGCAATTATTTTGGAAGGTGTTGCCAATTCATTGCTCAATATGTTCGAAAAAATGGTTTGCTCAACAATTTAAGTAACGCAATGAATACTGTTGAACTGTCAAAATTAAAGTCTTTCCTACTGTCGTTAGTGTGTTAAATAATTGTGCCGCTGAACTACTGAAAGCAACTTTGAGTTTTAGAACTGATTCGATATCAAAAACATGACATACTTCACATAACATCACGCTTGTAATCACCGAAGGAATAGTCAAAGATTTATACACTATATAAATATATAAAACTTTATTTCTGGTGGCATATACCCATAGAAACCCTAACGTAATACACATTTATGTAACAACTAGCAGCGCTCCGCGGTTTCACCCGCGTAGTTACCGTTCCCGTGGGAATACGGGGATAAAAAATAGCCTATGTCACCCGAGGATAGTGTAGCTTCGCAACAGTGAAAGAATTATTCAAATCCGTTCAGTAGTTTCGGAGCCTATTCAATGCAAACAAACAAACAAGCAAATCTTTCCTCTTTATAATATCAGTATTAGACAAGCTACGCCCATTTCCCATTCCGATTTGTTCCCGTGGCTGTCGTAGATGGCGACTAAGGGACTTACTAGAGAATGGGCATCAACGTTCTCTATGCATGTTACCACACTGCGATCGCCAACCCGCCTGCCAAGCGTGGCGATTATGGCAAAACCCCCCTTTTGGGGAAGGCCTTTGTCCAGCATTGGACGTCTTTCGACTGAAATGATGATGATGATGACGAGTTTACTTGCCGTGACTCGCCACTCCCACACAACACATGACCCACTGATTTTGAAAGGGACACTCAAAACGTACAGTTATTGCGTTCAGAATGCAGTTGTTGCTGCCCTGTAGGTACACGAGTAAGCAGGGAAGATGCTTTTTTGTGCATGATGGCCTGAAAGCCATCAGTGCGCACTTCAACAAACATGCCAGACGCGCTGCACCGCCACAGCAGACCCAACAACCTCCTGAATGCATTATTGTACTACTATACAGAGTTTTTTTTTTTTTTTTGGGTGGGAAATCATCAAATAACTTCTCCCGCTCTGGGTGGAGCAGGAGGGCGTGTCAGACTTTTACTGACTAAAACCCACCCGTGTTCCTTCAGTAGCCCTTATGCCAGGGGCTGTGGTGTCTCTTTCGAACAAACCCGCACCCCTGGCAGGCTACTATACAGGGTCAAATTAAATTAGCTCACGTGGGAACTGACGTCATAAAATCGCAGCGGAACTTCATCACGCATTGTATTTTCACCTCTGGGTGTAGCACTGAGCATTGAGATTCCAACAAAGTGCAGCTCGAGTGAGTCTCAACGCGTCGAAAAAACACAGTGTTCGATTTTGAACTCTTAGCGCTCAGCAGTGCGTTGAAAATAAAGTGCGCGAAGAAACCTTTTTATTCAAAATATTTTAATTTTCTTGATCCGCCTGTAAGCGTCTAGTTCAAAACACAACTACGTTTGGTGAACGTAGCTAATATCATAGAAATATCTTTGTTCTGTGCTCAAACCAAACCCCTGTCGCGCAGCTGAGAAGCACACGGATAAGGATTTATTCTGTCTCCATCTAGTCTCCCTGGGTGATGTTAGGGCCGAGGAGCAGACTGAAGAGCCGTAACAGCTTTCTCAAGTCAACCATCCCACTATCTGACAGTAGCTCTAGTGCGGCGCGACTGAAACTGGCTCCTCAAACACCCCGCCCCGGCTGACTATGTTGAGCATGCAGAAAAGCTTCCAGCGGGCCCACTAACTACCATGGCCCTCCTGGAAATCGCTTAATCGACTAAGAAGCCAGGTGGGCCGCTGCCGGTACAACTTGATCAGGTGGGGGTACTCCGGTGAGATGCAGTGTGACTGTGGAGCCGCATCGCAAACTATGCCCCACCTCTTCTCGTGCTTTCTTTGCAACTCCTGCACTATGAAAGACCTTTGCGAGACCAACGATAAAACTGTTGAAGTGGCAGAATTCTGGTCAAAGCTTGTTTGAGCTCAATTGGAATCATCGATACGACGAAGAAGATAAGGGCCGTAGCAGACGATATTTCTTTAGTTTAGGCGACTCTGTGCGACCGGTTTGGCGATCTCTGTAAAAGAAAAAAGAAATACACTACGAAACATACAACAACGGATGTCAATATATTGTCGCAAAGCAGTGGTGGCCCAGTGGTAACGCCACGACTGTGGAGTTTGGCTAGCTAATTTATTTTGATCCTGTAGTACACCAATATTTCGCCATTCCCAAGTAATAGGGGGCGAGCCTATTGGCGTCAACCGGGCACAGATCCAGTCCAGCATTTGATCTCGTTGCATATGACGTACTGTGGGACAAGTTGAGGAACGCGGGTGTGTGTGTCGGCGGAGTACACCTCCCTTCTCAAATATTGGTACTCTAACCAAAAGAACCGGGTGAGGTGGGTGGGTACTATGTCAGACAAGTACGGGTCGGTATGCGGAGTAAGACGTGGGTTAAGCTCGCCTCTGCTATTTAACCTCTATATCAACCGGCATATCGAGCGACTGAGCGGTACACATGTCGGCTGCCACATTAACGGAACATGTGTCAACAATATAAGTTATGCCGACGACATGGTACTTCTCAGTCCTTCGATAGGCGGGTTGAAAAAGTTGTTATCGTCCTGCGAGGCTTATGCGGTGGAGCATGGCTTAATTTACAACTCGAAGAAGAGCGAGCTTCTTGTATTTAAAGCGTTGAGAATATGGCAATGTAATATCACCTTAATTTTATTTTTTGGTGTTGGTAACTGGGTCACTCTGTTTCATATATAAAAACTGTCATGGTGTTCATAAAAGTGTTCTTATATTAAAACATTTTATATTCTTCTTATCCTTAACCAGAAATGCAGATAAGCTTGAAGGTGAACATTGTCCATTTTTCTCTTTCAGCCTTTCTTCTTCTACCAGTAGTCTTGCAACTAAATTGTTCACTGTTTGTTTATCGTCCGGGGCTGACTCCCAAGCCGACACAAAATGTTTATACTCATCTGGTAATGACATTAATACTTTAGTTATCACAAACTTGTCAGAAACTTCTTCTCCCATTTGTTTAAGCTGATTTTGTAATTCCTGGATTTTTGATAAGAATATTGACATTTCAGTGCCTGTTTCAAACTTATATTGAAAGGAGCGCTGTTTAATTATATGGATGTTTGTTTCTGTTTTTTTGCTCATAAACACTTTGCAGCTTTTTCCACATTTCAGATGAAGTAGAACACGAAATAATATGTAACATTACATTTTCTGTCATTCTTTTGACTAATAGTGTTTGTGCCTTTGCGTCTTTATTCTCCCAAACGGTTCGTTCAGTGGGATCTTCGGGTTTTAAAGTTCTTCCTTCAACAATATCCAACCAGCCTTGACCTCGTAGCAAAACTGTAGTTTGGAACTTCCAGACGTTCCAGTTGTTACCTCCTTCCAGCTTCATAAAGCTGTTATTTGTATTTAGATTGACTTCCATTTCGCTATCCTGTCTTACAATCCACGTCGAAAAGTAACTTTCCTTTTTTTTTTTTTCTTTTTACTATCTCCACGTTGCCATGCAAACTTAACCTCACTTTCAAGCCGCACGCGTAACGCGAATGTTATTTTCACGGTAAAATAAAATTAAGGTGAAATTACATTGCCATATTCTCAACATAAAGTACATAAGTAGCAGCCGCGCAGTGTTCCACCCATAGCACTTAGGGTTGTTGATAGTTTTAGGCACCTTGGCCACATTGTCACGTGCGACCTAAGAGATGACCTGGACTTAGAAATGGAGCGCAGGGCGTTGTCAGTGAGGAGCAATATGCTTACCCACAGGTTCGCTCGTTGTACTACAGACGTCAAAGTTACTCTTTTTAAGGCGTTCTGTCAATCGTTTTACACGAGTGGCCTGTGGAGGGGATACACGTAGAACAGTCGAGCTTACAGCGTCCTGCGCGTGCAATTTAATAATGCTTTTAGGATGCTGTTGGGACTGCCATGGCGTTGTAGCGCCTCGGGAATGGTTTCCATACGATCATGAGAAAGAAAGCGGCTTCCATGCTACAGCGTTTGCATGGTAGTGACAACAGCGTTCTAAAAATGATCGCTGCTAGAGCGGACTGTCTCTTTCAGGGTCACTGGGTGGCGACAGTCTTAGGACCAAATAATTAATTAATTTTGTGAAAACTATCATTATTAACCTATATTTCTAAGCACTGTTGTTACTTACACCAAAATACTAACAAAAATATGGACCTTAGTCTGAAATAAAGTATAATTTATTTTATTGATTTTTTAATTGTAATATGAACTCCAGCACTTTCCCCCGAAAAGAACTGTACAAGCAAAGCAGCGACACAAAACTTGTACAACGGTATACATAACACACCGAAACTAATAATATTAAAATAATTAAAGAATTTCCGCAAAATCTCATATTTTTATCAAAAATGACTTCATTTCGTTGTGAATATCGTACAGTGTGCTACATTAAAATCACAGAATGTTCAGTGATTGAAGCATTTTAAAGTTAAATGATCTTTATGCAGTAAGTTTTTTATGAGGTATTTTTTTTTATCTCGTGATTTAATAGGGTTTTTTTTTTTGGGTGGGATGATATCCATCAATAACTTCTCCGCTCTGGGTGGAGCAGGAGGGCGTGTCAGACTTTTACTGACTAAAACCCACCCGTGTTCCCTCAGTAGCCTGTATACCAGGGCAGGGTAGGGGCAGCGGTATCTCTTTCGAACAAACCCGCACCCCGGCAGGCATCGGCCCTTGCGGGCCCCACGTTTGTGCTGACATCTTTGAGGCGCGCGTGGAACACAACGCGCCGTCGACCTGGGCTTGGTCCTTACCGGACAGCGAGCTACCCATAACTCGCCGTCCGCAAGCCCACGCCTACGGAGGCCGGAAATCACCCTGGGATTCCGGACGCCCCGGGCGTCTCCTGCGGCGGTTAGGGCCGTGAGGGCGCATATGCTGCCTCTCCCTCATGTGCGCCACCTCCCTCTTCGCGAGCATTACTGCTTCGCTGAAGGAGGTGACGGCTACCCAGGCACTCTCGCTCCATGCCACGGCCTGGACCAGGGCCGGACGCGAGAGATCGCCGCCGCCGATCGCCTCCACGAGGACATGGCGGTGCTCCGCCCAAGCCGGGCAGACCGCCACCGTGTGCTCCACCGTGTCCTCAGCCCCCCCGAGTGGGTTCCCGCATTGTCGTTGCGGGGGGGCTTAGTAACCGTGGTCTCCCATCCACGGTGAAGCCAAGAGGAACCCAACGGTGGGGCCGCTCGTCAGGGCTTTTGCCTTCAAGCCATTGACGTAGCGGCCAAAAAGTAGGTTGCGGTGAGGTGCACCGCAACTGAGGTGGGCCGCGATGTCGAATGGGAGGCATCGCGGCTGAGGGTTACAGGCTGCGGTAGAGGAGGAGTGCCGGTGCTTCTGAGCAGCGCTCTTCCCTTCCGTGGCCTGGACGGGGCCGCCACCGTTTGATGGCGGACGCGGTGGGGCCGCAGGGGAAGAGGAGTGTCGGTATAGCGTCAGCCGCTCTCCCTATCCTCTGCGGCCGAAAAGTGGTAGACGGGACGGCGCGTTGTGTTCCTCACGCGCGCCGTCAAAGATGTCAGCAACCACTGGTGGGGTCCGCAAGGGCCGATGCCTGCCAGGGGTGCGGGTTTGTTCGAAAGAGATACCACGGCCCCTGGCATACGGGCTACTGAGGGAACACGGGTGGGTTTTAGTCAGTAAAAGTCTGACACGCCCTCCTGCTCTACTCAGCAGGAGAAGTCATTTGATGATTTCCCACCCAAAAAAAAAAAAAAAAAAAAACCGTGTCCTCAGGGCGATCTTCGCAGTGGAAACACCCGGGCGTTTCCTCCCGCCTTATCCGAAAGATTAAGACCTTCTTATGTTTTAAGTAATGTAACAAATCACATGAAATCTTAGGTTCTTGGACATTTCTTTTAGAAAAAAATTTATTCCGAATTTAATTAACCCATATACAATGAATTATAGAGGTCAGATAGACAGTTCTTCCATGTAAAATACTAGTATTCCAATAAAAGAAGATGCCAATAAAAAAACTACTATTTAAAAAAAAACAAGGCCGATGACCGGAAATTACAAATTTACAAATAAACTTGGGCCCCTTACTTAGTTCCCTTTAAGGAATGAATTTTCACAAATTCTTCCTTCTCTTTTGCAAACTTCCCCTTTAATTTAGTTTCTGCGTTGTCTGTCAGTGTAGTTGAGATATTTATTGCGTAGATAATTCAATGTAACAATATAAAACAGTGGTGACATAAATACATAACAATTTTTAAATTAACAGTTCGCGTCGCTTATTATGTGACGCGAAAACCGTGAACTTGTCAAACGAATTATTTATTTTATATAATAAATATATGTATAATTTAATGTGTAAACCGTTGTATGTCTATGGTATTCAATCAATACGACTATAATCGATACCTAGGTAGGTACTTATTACAACATTAGAAACACCATCGTCATCAACCTATAGTGTCCCACTGCTGGGACCCAGGCCTCCTCTCTGTGAGAGGGAGTGGGCCTACATGGCCAACACATGATCTGACCAAGATTATGTGTGGACTTTTTAAAAGACTGTACGGAACTCCAGCAGGCTTAGCACGAGCACCAATTTGTCGATGGAAGAATAGACATGACTAAAATGATGTACAATAGGAGAAGATAGCTATGTTTACAAAAGAGAAGCATAATAAGTGTATTTTACTGTATCACCAAAATATAAATCGCTTCTCTGGCAAAATTCTAGACGTGGAAATGTTAATAGATAAATATCGTATGGATATCTTATGTTTTACTGAAACTTGGTTAAAACCGGATAGGAAGTTGTTTAATGTGAACAATTTTTCAGTTGCCAGTGCGTACAATAGGTCTTCGATGGGGGGTGGTACTTTGATATTGTGTAATAGTTGTTTTAAATATAAGGAAAGAAAGGATATCACCGCTTGCGCTGTTGATCGCTTATGTGAGGTAGCATTTGCGGAGGTTGAGGGCCATACTTTCTTATCTGTGTATAGACCACCAGCCACGAACTTATCATCATTTTTGATAATTAAGGAAGAAATATTAGGTAAACTTTTCAAATATAATAAATTAGTTTTTGTGTGTGGTGACCTAAATATTGATTTATTAGTTAATTCACCAGAAAAAAGTAAGCTTATCTCTTTGTTTAAAACATTCAATTTAAAATGTATATTTAATGAAGCGACTAGAATAACAGCAACCACAGCTTCATGCATAGACAATGTATTTACTAATTGCAAAATATAGGACTCATCCGTAATTAGTGGCGTCAGGTCAGACCA
Organism: Polymixis flavicincta; assembly: GCA_949987655.1. NCBI lineage: Eukaryota > Metazoa > Arthropoda > Insecta > Lepidoptera > Noctuidae > Polymixis > Polymixis flavicincta. The sequence continues at coordinate 13,567,368 of OX465200.1, forward strand.
TACTGGTCAGCTTGTATCGTTTGACTTAGATCAAAAGTTACATCTAGATAAAACCATTGAATTGAGACCTCTGACTAAAAATAAATTGAAATCTTTTAATAATAATGTTCTTAGCAAGCTCTCAACAACGAGTTTTGATTCACAAGACCCCAATATAAACTATGGCACACTTTTTTCAGTATGCAAAGAATTCAATAAAGCATGTCCTGTAAAAAAAGTAACGATAACTACTAAACCAAAATTTAGCGAAGGGGCCACTACTGGCATTAGAAAAAGCAGAGATATCTTATATAATTTGTATCACGAAAAATCATTGACTTCTGATCAGGCCCTTCATAATTATGTAAGAAACTAATCTAATATATGAAAAGAGTCTGCGCTCACGCTAAATCTAAATTAATAAGTAACATAATTAGCATCTCTAAAAATAAAATAAAAGCTGTGTGGCAGGTAATTAACAAAGAAACTGGAAACACAAAACAGCGAGATCAGAATGAGTTATCTCTAAAAATTGATAATGAAACCATTTCAGATAAGATACAAGTTGCTAAGACTCTAGAAAATTTATTTACCAACACCCAATAGAAGTTACGAAATCTCTCCCCTCATCATCTGTATTAGCTGAATCTCTCCTTAACGAAACTTCAGCAAGGACATTCCAAGTTTTGAATTCAAACCCATCTCTATTGCCACAATTAAAACAGCATTTAAAAGTCTTAACATAAAAAACACTGAAGAATTGTGGGGGATTTCCGTTAAGGTTCTCGAAAATATCATTGACACAATTGCCCCTGTCCTAACAGGCATATTTAATCAATGCTTAGACAGCGGTACGTTTCCTGACTTAATGAAACACAGTAAAGTAGTACCAATTTTCAAATCGGGTAGTAAGAGTGATCCCTCTAATGATAGACCTATATCTGTGCTTCCAGCATTGAGCAAAATTTTATTAAAAAATCATGCTGGACCAGATGTTGTCACACTTTAACTCGAATGTGATTTTACATAGTCGACAGTTTGGTTTCACGAAAGGTAGGTCGACGACTGACGCAGGAGTAAAACTCATCAGTCACATTTTGGAATCCTGGGAGAATTCCCAGGACGCGATTGGCATTTTCTGTGACCTCTCAAAAGCGTTTGACTGCGTTGACCACAATACACTGATCTGTAAATTACACCACTACGGAATTCGTGGACAAGCTGCTGATCTTGTACTTTCCTATTTATCAAACAGGCAGCAAAAAGTAAACATTAATGGGGCGACGTCCTCGGGGTCTCTAGTTAAGATGGGCGTGCCTCAAGGTTCAATTCTTGGCCCTTTTTTATTTCTAGTTTATATATAAATGACCTTCCTTACCTGATGGCTAACTTCTCGGACATAATTTTACTCGCTGATGACACTTCTCTTATTTTTAGAATAGATAGATACGGATACGGATGTCTAACATGTCAATGATAGTCTAGCCGTTCTTTCGAAATGGTTTGCTGCTAATAATCTTTTACTCAATGCGAACAAAACTAAATGTCTTAAGTTCTCGTTACCAAATGTACCCCAAGTAGGTCTAAACTTAAAACTTGATGGCAAGAAACTGGATGCTATTTCGGAAACTGTATTTTTGGGAATTACTTTAGATTCAAAATTGCAATGGGGTGCTCACATTAGAGCTCTTTCAATTAGATTCAAGCTCAGCTGCTTACGCAGTAAGAAAAATAAGGCAGTTGACTGATGTAGCTACAGCTAGGTTAGTTTACTTTGCTAATCTTCACAGTATTATGTCTTATGGCGTTCTGCTGTGGGGATCGGCAGCTGACGTAGATTCAATTTTCATTTTACAAAAGAGGGCAATCCGCGCAATCTATAAAATGGGGCCTCGCGAGTCTCTTAGAAACAAATTCAGCGAAATTGATATACTAACTCTGCCTTCTCTTTATATCCTAGAAAATATCTTGTATGTTCGCAAAAACTTAGGCCTTTTCAAAAAACGGTGCGATTTTCATAATCTGAATACACGTAGTAAAGATGAAATTGTGATTCCAAAATTTAGACTGACTAAAACTAGCAAGTCATTTCTAATAAACAGTATCCGCTTCTATAACAAGTTGCCAAAGTCAGTTACAGAACTTAGCGATGGAAAGTTTAAAACGCACATCAAACGTGTCCTTATCAAAAAAGCATATTATAAGATAAAAGACTACGTTGAAGACAGGGAAGTTTGGCATTAATTCCTTCTGCACATGTGGCTTCCCTGGTACCTCATTAACAGCATAACTATGTGAAAGTCTATTAACTGCTCTCAAATACAATGTTCTTTTTATTTTTACAATGCTGACATAATCTCGTCATTAATTAACATTATACATCAATTTTATTTAGGTTAATTTTGTTTATGTAGATTATTTTACATATTGTGAATGAGAGAACGTTGTAGGCCTTACTGACTGATGTATGGGAGGACAGCGCAGGCCTGTCAATAAGTACCAGGTACTTAGACGAATACAGAATAGAAAATCGTTTACAAATCTAAGTACCTGGTACCTACTTATTGACAGGCCTGCGCTGTCCTCCCATACATTTTATCTCTGTAATTTGAAAATATTGTTAAAGCCAATTATTTTTAAAAGAGTAACCGTGGAGTTTCTTGTCGGCTCTTCTCCATAGGAAACAACAATTAGGAACCGTGCACCTACCTTCTGACGTTTCATAAGTGCCCATGCAGGTTTATATGAAATTAAAATATTTTGATTTTTCTATTAATTATCACAGTTATGCGTCATAAACGAGTCATGATTTTGTAGATAATCGTATATACTTTGTGGCCGTCGAGTAGAAAGTTTGTTGTCAGTGTGATTTTGACAGTTTGGGAAGAAATATTCTTCTTAAGTAGTCTACATTTATAAGGACCTAGACAAAGATAGTTAGAAACGAAAGACAAACAGACGGATTGTAGAAAGAAACTACGGTGCGATGTCAAAAATGGAGGGGGTTAAGCCTGCAGCTCGGCCTTTTTTCTCAGTCTCGGATAAGAATCGCCGACCTCATCTAGTTTAAAAAATATAACTGACGTGTAAAAGTGTCGGTACAAACCTACTTACAGAAATAAAATCACTACAAACGAAGTAGCAAGTCTTAGCTAGTGTGACAGCCACCCGACTGATTAGAAATGATTAGTAGTAACCGTGTTATCTACGGCGGGTGCTGATTAATTAAACCTAATCCGACATGCGCAGTTACATACTACACTCACACTTCTTCTCTAGCGGGGTAGGCAGAAAGAAAGAAACGATAAAATGTTCTTTACAAACTGCTTTTGCTTCATCCACATTGATGATGTTTGAAATCTTGCAAGGCGTAACCAGAGATTCGATTAAAGATGCAATTTTTTTATGACACATAACTATCACGCCTTTGTTACCCTAAGGGTTGTGCAGAGGAAAAGGATACACGGCACACATTTTGGTAGTTTGTTATAATGAGAGAGCGTGATGTTATCCACCAGACACGATTGACTGAGACATCATAATATCATCAAAATCAGCTAGTAATGTTCCCACTGCTGGGACACAGGATTTTTCTCTGTGAGAGGAAGTGGGCCGTAATCCACCAACCAGTGTGGTTAGGTGGATGACACATTTCTTTGAATTATTTTTGATGCCGGTTTCCTCACGGTGTTTTCTTTCACTGTTTTGAGAGCAGTATTGATGAAATTTAAACAAAGTTAAGTCCCTGCTTGCTTTCGAACCCACAACCTACAACTCGTAAGTCACGGCCGTTATGACGGTTTTTCCTCCAGGGAGCAGTGGTCCCCCGAGGAAAAACACAATGATACTTTGCTCGACCTCCGCCGCGCCTGCGACGGACGGCGCCAGACTTACATACCGTCAACTGCCTCCCTCTCCCTTTTCCACACCATTCTGCTTTTTGCTAGTGCGGCGCCAGTTCTTTCGCCCTCGTGATGGCATCGTGCGTTTAGTGGACACCAATCGATGGTTCTCTTAGCCCATTTCTCATGAGACATGCGGCAGACATGAATACATGACCAGAAAGAATAAAAAAATAAAGCTCCAAACCCAAAAACCCGACTACCTACTCAAAAAATTACACTAATGTATGTGTTTTACTAACATTAGATTAAGACTTTAACTAACGACATATGGATTTTGATCTGAAATAAAATATTTATTATTATGAAACAAGAAAGCCCTATAGTTTATGATCGCTTACTACTGTTAAAATGTATTGCTTTTAGAATGTTTTAGTTCGTCACTTTATGTCCTCTAGAGGGCGACATATTCAATCTTATGTGACATCACATAACTTCTATCCAGCGGACGATCATGATAAAACTATTTTATTATTATAAAATAAGACTCGTGGTTGTGACATGTAAAAATATATTTTGAATAATAACAGCGGTTGCTAAGCAATACAAGTCTGACATAAGTTTAAAAGGTTATCAAAAATAATAAGGTTCTAGTATATCATACTCCTTAACAGATCAAGACTCTTCCAATGATATCTCATTTGTCAAATTATGATAAGGAGTTTAGAAGTTATGAGGGAACAGATGAATATAGACACATACTTTACCCATGTACATATCTACATACCCGTGATTGTGACCCTTCTTTTGCGTCGCCGTAGTTGGGGTAAAAATGTCATCCAAATGAGTCTGAGAATTACCATTTTTTGAAAGTCAAAGTCGCCGCTCTTCATCACATTTACGAACACAAGAGTCACAGTGAACTCCCCAGCAGCAAGCTTGGCACGAGAACCGTAGACAAGATTTTTTTTTATTTATTTATTTGGAAGAACAAACAATTACACATTATATTTTACAAATAAATATTACATAGGAAGTTATATAAATGTGCAACCAACAACGTTCTCCACAGATACACAAAAAGACAAAGACAATGTTGACAAAGTAGTTCGGGTAGAATTGATAAGAACATGAAATAAAATATACATAGATTACAGCCACTAAATACAATAAGGAACACTTACAGAGACTTTAACACAATATTGTTATTCTTTCGAGTTTTTTATTGTGTCAAGCAGTATTTTTCTAAATTTTCCAACGGATACACCGAACAGATCCAAGTTAGAGAAAAACTTATTAAAATTGCCTGTGAGGCGACGTAGAGGTGCCCGCAAGCCTGCATTTGTACGACTAGGTGTGACAGCGAAAACAGCACCCTAATTGCGTAACTCACGATTGATCATAATCTGTATCGTTTTGAAACGGATTGTTAAACCATTGCTTCATATGTTCGAAAAATGTGTCTGTTCGACAACATAAATAACGCAATGAATATTGTTTAACTGTGAAGACGAAACCAATTATGATCAATCGTGAGTTACGCAATTAGGGTGCAGGTCGCGTGCGCACCCCACGTCCCTTTTGGCGTCGGAAGAGTAGATAAAAATGACGTTTCCGTATAGACAGTTGATAGTTTTATGCCGAGAAATGTAGACAAGCGATTTCTATTCTACAATAGAAATAAATAGAAAGCCTCATACTAATGACGCTATTTCCACTTTACACACACACGACACAACAACAACCTGTCTGTCTGTAGGTATAGGTTTAAGTACCTACTGTTAATTTTATTACTCTGATAGGCAGAACTGGGGCTTCAAATTTATACCTGTACCTAGTTTTCCCTGGTGTCTAGCGAGAGCCTATGTTCAGGCTTAGCTTGACGCTTTCTATTTCTACTCTACCGTAGAATAGAAATCGCTTGTCTACTTTTGTTGGTACAAAACTGTCAATTGTCTACTCGGAAACGTCATTTTTGTCTACTCTTCCGTCGACAAACCGCTTCTCTTCAGTTCTCGTGCTAGCCCTGCAGCAGTGGACTACTGTAAGCTGGTGATGATAACAAACTGGCTTCAACAATCAAGGGATAAGGTTTCCTATTCCTTCCCTTTGAACCAAAGTTCTCCAATCTATCACAGATTAACAGAATTCGCAGCTATTCGTCACGCCATTTCACGCACCCACACATAGTTATATGCTCTGTATAAATATAAGCGCAGTCGCACATACAGCGCGCACTCGCCTAGCACAGATGTACCTAATCGTTGGTAAGTAGGTACTAGACTAAACAAGAACTGTCCTTAGTTTTATTTACGAGGCTTTTATTTATTGAAATTTCCTCAGAAATATCCGTTTTCATTCCATGTCTATAAGGTTCAAATAGACAGGGAAACTCAAACATAAATTAAATTTTCACATTAAATTTTATTACTGCCGCATGCTTCGAAATAAATTCAATACAACAATCAATCGGGTCCATTATGTGACGACTCGGTTTTAGTGGCCCAATCCGGTGAAACAGCGGAGCATTTGATCCTGGGTTCAATTCCCAGGTCAGGCAAAGTGTGATAGGGTTTCTTTATCTGAATTTTTTTAGTGGCAGCCCGGTGTCTGCATTGGTGTGCAGTTAATTGTTATTAGTGGGGCTCAAACATAACTGTGAAACTTTTGTTGTAATATTCACAATTAACAAGATACATCTGGGAATACAGGCGTCATATCATGTAATTCCTCATGTACGTGTTGTTTGGACAATACTGTTTCATACAAACCTGTCTAAAAACTCCCTTCTGTTCCAGCCTTGTGTCTTTTGTGTGGTTGGGTGGCGCCGCACTCGTGCCGCTCCGTCGACAGCCGCGATCCTCCCTCCGAAGACCTAGAGCCCTTCGTAGCCCACCATCATCATGAGGGCAATATCGCCGAACTTCTCATACCACTCTTAGAACGAAGCCTAGCTCAGAGTGAAGCAAGGTCTAATGAAAGACAGCTTAGAAGAAGCAAGGCAGGCAAAAAAGTAATTCAAGTTCTACCTTATAGAGGCTCTGAGGAGCATAAGCGTAAGGGATGGCGAAAACTGAATTCCCATAAGAAGCAGGTAGTAGAAATCACTCCTCTACATGGAAAGAACGGGGCTAAACCTCTAGCGTACATCCTCTCTGCTGCAAAGCCAAGCCATGCGGAACATGCTGAAACCAATGACGACGTCAGTTCTTCTAACACTTCAGAATTAGAACATGATAAGTCTACCAGTGAAGAACAACAATCTTCTGAGGAAAATAGGGACAATAGTGAAGATGTCAACGTTAATACACTAAGAGCTGGCGATGGTGACTCACCCAGCGCTTCTAGCAATGTACAATCCAGCGAAGATGCAAGTACTAAAGACTCTAAAGATTTAAGCGCAAGTGATAAGGAAAGCGCTGACGCAACTATCGAAAGCGATGTAACTGTTGAAAAATCTGAAGAAAGAAAAGTAGTAGTGGTTGAGCAAAGTGAAGAGGATGAGCCGGTTACTGTCCTAAAATCTGGAAAACATACACATCATAACCATCGTCGTAAAAGTAAAGCTACTGTGGAAACTGTCACCTTAGAGGAGGACGCTACGGTAGAGGACGCAGGAGTTACCGTTGAAGATGTTGGAGTAACAGCCGAAGATGCGACCGCAACTACAGAAGACAGAGATGTAACAGCAGAAGATGTCGGTGTTACCGAAGAGGATAAAGCTGTCACATTAGAAGCAGACGTAACAGTAGAAACTGCAGATGTCACGGTAGAGGATAAGGCTGTGACGGTAGAAGATTTAGGAGCTACTGTTGAGGATGTTGAAGTTACTGTTGAGGACAAAGCTGTAACCGTAGAGGATGTTGAAGTGACAGCAGAAGATAGGGCAGTTACTGTAGAGGATGCTGAAGTTACAGATGAAAATAAATCAGCCACTGTTGAGGAAGAAACAGTAACTGCAGAGAACGTTACTGCAGAAGAAAAAACAGCTACTTTAGAAAACGATGCAGTTACTGTTGAAGATCAACTTACACTAGAAGACGACGTGACTGCCGAAAGAACTGCAACAGTTGAAGCAGATGTTACTATCGAAAATGCAGATGTAACCGCCGAAAATGGCGCGAAAGTTGAAAGAGCATTGACAGAAGAAGATACTGACACACACTTAAGAAAAACACATGTACACACTCACCCACACCACGTCAACAACGATGTTTCAGATATAAATCATTTGATTGATACCATCGGTCGGGACTTAACGGCCGAAAACGAAGACTCTTCCGAACCCGGCCGCGGCGGATACATAGAAAATGACATAGTCATTTCTAGAGGTCACCCTGAATCTTATTCGGGTGAGAAAAGTATTAACAAACTATTCAATGCGAGAGCAAGAGATATCATTGAATTAATACAATCCTCTGTTGAAGCCAGTACAGCGGCTCAAAGAGATTGTCTAGAACCAGCGGAAAAGCATCACGATCATAAGTCGTATAGACTTTCGTTCTTGTTTAATAAATAGATAGATGTATAATAATGGAAAAGGTGTACACTGAAGGTGCCAACAACGAAGAACGAATTTGAGTTAAGAAAGTAGGTATTGGGCAGCGGTTTTTAAACGTATCTTAGTATAGTATTAACACGTACTCTAAGAACAGTTCATGCTGTAACCAGGAACTGATAGACGCTACTGAAGGCAGATACCGTGATAAATATACATTAGTCTGTCACCACGATGGTATTGTAATGGTACACTGGTGGTTTTTGGCATTATCTCGGAGTCCTATAACATGGGACTTTGGCAGTGGTATGTGGGAATAAATACCTCTGAATACCCCTTCTGAGAATGTAATCGTGGTATTTAGGTACGTAGGGAACTTGTCATCATATTCCTTAGAATCATCTGATGTGTACACTTTGTAACAACGATTAAAGCAAGCATAAAGTGACTTCGAGTATTGTATGCCTAAAAAGCAATAGTTTTATTACGATTAGATTTTAATGAGCATTATAAAATGAAAAAAAAAAAAAATCGTCACGCCGCAATGCAGTGATATTTTGAAATAGTTAGAATTACAAAAAAAAATACAGATCATGTTACAACATATAGTTTTTCTATAGTTTATAGACGAAGTTGTCTCCGGAAGGTGCTATAATATAACCAGTAAGCCATGGTTGATCTCAAGTTCAAATGGTCAACAAATTTTCAATGGTGAATAGGTCAAATGAGTTTTAACTACTTACGATCTGAGACGTCATCAAGCTCATTGTACCTTATAAATTTTCTGTAATAATTTCTAACAAATAGAAATAAATCTACTAGATTTCTATGTATTTTAATAGATTTCATTTAGTTTGACATTTGACGATCTCAGACCATTTTGCAAGCATCGTCTATGTGGCTTCTTAATAAATATATTTGAAACATGGATTTTGGTCTTATTTTTCTGTTTGCCATTTCTATTCTTCTCGTGAATATTCAGCACAGATACTACAGATCCTTATCTACAACCAAACATACTGCCCTACCTTCATTTTTAAGTTTTGCTAAATTGTGAATCAGTTTCATTCATGAATTGCTAGAGCCATGATTAAGCTAACTTTAAAAATATAGGTCATTCGTAGAGGCCACATGGTTTCCATTGTAAGATAATAATTAAGAGCACGGACGTAGCTATAGCTTTGACAAGGGGGTGGTCCCCAAAGTAAAAAAAACAGAGCTCTAACGCCAATTAAATCTATCATTTACAAATTAAATATTGCCTGCGACTATAACACGCAAGTATAGTCGCGGGTACCTAATCTATAATATTTAACTTAGGTTACTCTAAGTAGGTGCCTTTAAATAAAAACTTCTATGTAATGTATGTATTGCGATATATATTTATTCAAAAGTAAGAAAGTTGAAGCTTTATAGTAATAAATTTAGTCTTTTACGTTTTATTGCTAACTGATTAATAATTTTAGATGGGGGGCCCAATACCCCCCCCCCCCCCCTTATATACGTCCGTGATTAAGAGTATGTTGTCATGGAAGCAAAAAGACAACGAACGCAGAAAACGCCTGACAAAAATATGTTAGCATGTTGCTTATTAGCATTGAGTATGCGGCAGTGATCTAGGCGCATCAATTTGTATCACAGTCAGAACATGACTAGTGTCACTATAAGTTAGGAGCAACCAATTTTTTCTTTCTTTTGAATGGCAGGCAAGCCGGCACTCATGCACGTTCAGCTGTAGTGGTCACCTTTTATCCAATGACTTTTTTTACCTAAATACTCTATCTGGACCCCAATTCTCGTAAAAAAAACGTTCAAAATCTAGTCGCAGTCTCATCTCGGCACAGTCAAATGTCAAATAATTGTCAAAATATTCATACATTTTGACAATTATTTTACTGCAGTATCCATATACTCGAGGTATTTTTGACAGATTGAGACTGAGATCAGAAGGCCAATTCTCGTAATAATAACCGTTCACAATCTAGTCGCAGTCTCATCTCAGCTACAATCAAACGTCAAAAAGTTGTCAAAAATGTATGGAAACTCGCGGTTTTTTTGACAAGATTGAGACTGAGCTGTGAACGTTCTTAAAATTACGAGAATTGCCCCTCTGACTGTGAACGCATACTAATCCCTGTCAGATGTCATACAGTAAGTAGCATACTGTATTCGGCCTATAATGTTCCAACTGCTCAGGCCACCTTTATAGAGGAGGAGAGGGATCGGGCCGTAAACCACCCCACGCGCCCCCAGTGCGGGTTGTTTTCACGTAATTGTTCATGGACAAATTGACACTGAGCGCGTAAGAAGCCGAGTAAAGCCGAGCAAAAATTGCAAAGCAAACTACAATACTTGGTGAGTTTGTCTTGTTCCCAGCTAAAGAACTAGGAAGTGGTGAACGGCGGCGTGCCGGGCCTTTTGATTTTACGCTTCTCATCATTATCACGTGGCAAACGACTGGTATACAACGTGTAACAGAAAATACATACCAAGGGAACCTTTGGATGATATCAAACGATATCAGAAGGGTTTTTAAATCCTATCTCTACGTGTTCGGAAGTTATGAGAATTTTTAATACATTAATACCAGAAACCGAACTTTTCAAATTAAAATGAACACATCACTCGGAAGAGATTTATCGTGATATGTTTGTTATGATTGGTATTTAAGAAACATGAAACCGTTAAATTTGTATTATTCGTAGAGTATTTCATTTTGAGCTGAAACTATCATAGTGATTCTATACCAGCTGTTATCTTTAGTGCTTGAGGATAGCAATAGGGTTTCTGTTACAACCTGTATAACTGAATTGAAACATCATCGTCCTCGACTTTTTTTTTTTTTGGTTGGGAAATCATCAAATAACTTCTCTCGCTCCGGGTGGAGCAGGAGGGCGTGTCAGACTTTTACTGACTAAAACCCACCCGTGTTCCTTCAGTAGCCCGTATGCCAAGGGCTGTGGTATCTCTTTCGAACCAACCCGCACCCCTGGCAGGCATCAGCCCTTGCGGGCCCCATCATTTTTTGTGCTGACATCTCTTTGAGGCGCGCGTGGAACACAACGCGCCGTCGACTTGGGCTTGGTCCTTACCGGACAGCGAGCTACCCATTACTCGCTGTCCGCAAGCCCATGCCTACGGTGGCCGGAAATCGGCCTGGGATTCCCGATGCCCAGGGCGTCTCCGTATCCTGCGGCGGCTGGGGTCGCGAGGGCGCATATGCTGCCTCTCCCTCACGTGCGCCGCCTCCCTCTTCGCGAGGGAGGCGCCGCCAATCGCCTCCACGAGGACACGGCGGTGCTCCACCCAAGCTGGGCAGACCGCCACCGTGTGCTCCACCGTGTCCTCAGGGCGATCTTCGCAGTGGAAACACCCGGGCGTTTCCTCCCGCCCTATCCGAAACAGGAACCTCCCGAAACAACCGTGTCCGGTGAGGACCTGCGTCAGGCGGAAGGTGAGATCGTCCTCGTCTTCATGTTCATTAGTGGGCTGGTCACCTGGTGACTATGAAAGTAACTGGCAAAATGTGGGCGTACTATATACCTCTGGTGACCCCTACGGACAATACAGGCGTAATGTTCGTGTAGCTATGCTAGTAGTCAGGAAAACAAAGATTTTCATATATTTTCACATAATTTATTAAAAATATAACTAAAAATTCACAATTTGTTTTGTTCTATGCTACAGAATTATACATTATATATTAGTTTATTATAATTTCGAGTTATATGGCCTAAAGTTTATTTCCTGCGTATTAAAAAGTACCATTTATGCACTATTTTGGCGTTTCATGGCACTCAATGCTCAAGACAGGCACATAATTCTATTGAAGTCATACAATACATTTATTCTTAAAATTAATATTTACAAATCTTATAATTAATGCTAATAAGCGTAATTGGAATCGTTAAGACTTTAGTATTAATATTTTTTTCAGAAAGACACATGAAGGCAATAGATAGAAGGTATTTCAGTCAAAATTACTTTGTTGAAAAAGGTAGAGGTACATAGACATGTTTTTTTTTTTTGAAGTAAATGTAGTTTTATAATAGAGATAGATGTACAAAATTATTAATACTAAAGTACTCATATTTTAATTTTAATAATTAAGTTTAAATACGTATATAGTTACTGCAGTGTTCGTAAAGCCTGTATTAAATAAACGATGACCAAATTCTAAAGGGATTTTTATTTTCTTAGAGGAGATTTATCAATTGAATCGTGCTATTGGTTCTATTTCCTATTAGGTTGTTTCTGAACATAAAATAGTAATGGCTCACACACTACGGATGGCCACATACAGAGCGTTTTGACACCTCAAGTTCAATTACTGGTGAAAACTAAAGATTTTTATCCTCTTGTCTGTTAAGGACGTAGCCCACTTTATACAAAACCGCTCCCACACTGCAAAATAATGTCCATTGAAATGTGAGCTTCAGAGCGACTTCTGTAGACATAGTTTACATTGACAACACAAATTAGCAGATTTATTAGATTACCGCCATCGTACCACTCGATAGCTGTCATCTCCGTTTAAGGCGGTGTTGTGCGGAAGCGGGTTTGTGTAAGTGAGCTACAAGCAAGCAAGCGCAAGCGCTCGTTGAGTCTGATAACAATAGAAAAGTAATTGTGTTAATAACGACCATTATAATATTAAGGAACCGAAGCTCCATAGAGGCTTCTGAATTTACAAGTAACATTTCCAAGTATTAAAACATAATTATTTACCCACCTTAATAATAACCGAAACATATTTAAATAAAATAAATCTAAAACATAATCAAAGCGTAAAATATTGCAAATTAGTAATCTTTTGAAAAAAAAAAATCGACATTGAAAAACAAAAATTAAAATTTTGAAAAGTTCGTATTTTAAGAGTTTTTTTTTTTTTGCTATAATTATTACAAATTCAGAAATAAACAGTGATGTACTTGCACTTCACTAAATTTGTAACAATTTAGAGATAAATTGAACTAAATTAACTATACAAGGAACTTAACATTAGTTTATCGGGGCACTAAATATAAATTTAAAGCTTAATACTTATATTTTAGCTATAATATAAAATTGGGTATGTATTAGGTATATAACAAATCAACATTAAACATGCTTTTGGTTAATACAGTAATTATTTACTCATTTCTAGCTTAAAAATAAATGTTTTTCTTCACTGTAACGTCAGTGGTGTCTATAAAGGTACATGATTGCCTATTACTGTCCCACTGTTGGGCAAATCCTCTTCTCATACACAGAAGGCATGAGCACTCATCACCACGCTTGCTCAAGACGGGTTGGCGATTTTTTACTTATATTAATTGTAATTCAAGGTTTTCTCACAATGTTTTCCTTCACCAATGTTAGTAATTTCCAGGATCAAGTCAGTAATTATCATATTCAATATGAACCCGCATTTAAACCCGCACCCTTGCACATTAGAGATGGGGCTTAACCACTGGGCCGTGATACTAAAAGATCAGTTTAAGTAGAAGCGCCAGGGTACAGACGCCAGCACATCAAGTTATACCAAACTGTCACAAATTTTCCCAATTGAACATGAACCTTATTTCATATGAAATAAAGTTAAAAACCTATCAAAGAAATTTGACAGATTGGGGTAGCTTGATGTGCTGGCGTCTGTACATTCAAATTTTCGTACGTTTTTTTGCAATTTGCAAGTCGGACAGTATGTTGAACAAAATAAGATTCGCGACCTTAACACGTATGTATTACGGTCGCTAATCACGTGAAATAGTCATAGGTAGGTAATACAGGCTGGTGTTCGCAACTCCACGTCAAACACGTCATTCAATTGGATTAAACTAGTGATGTACCGACTATTCGGGAAGTCAACTAGTCGGCCATATTCGTAGTCGGCGATTAGTCGACGACTAGTAGGCTAAAACTTTAAAAGACGGTGATTCAAATGAAATTGAAATCTTTACTGTTTTTATTTTATTATAGAATCAGTTTAACAGTTTACTTTCAGTGCAATCTAGGAATAGGATAGGAAGAAAAGCCGGCTCGCACTTGAACAATGATAGAATAAATGCAAAGCAAATAAAAACATGTACTGACAATTCCGCCTGGTAGCCGGGTAGCCGGTAGCCGGGACCTACGAGCTGAAAGCGTAATCACCAACATTACCAATATCACCCGAACTCAACCGAAATCAATGATCGGCTTGGCCGACTAGTCGGCCATTTTACAGCCGACTAGCCGGCCAAAGACATAGTCGGCCCATCTCTAGATTAAATGACATCGACCCGCAAATTGCAAAAACCTTAAGAGAATTTCAGTATCGCGGGCCAGCTTAGGCATCAACATTAAGTTAAATAGAAATAGTTATTATACCCATCAAAATATATATTACATAATGTTGAAATGTTTTATACCCAACTTCTAATAAAACCAACGCAAAGCTAACCTATATCATCTAGAGAAAAAAACCAAAATCTAGAAAAATACGGAGAAATATAATTTCGTCTAAATTTATTTTCAATAATATATATGTATTGCAAATGTCAAACGCACTAATACTAACCGAACTAAACTAAATAAGAGGTGGGAGATAATTTTTCTAAATTTATATGAAGTTTTTTGTGTAAAAGTGACACTGAACTAAAAACAACATTCATTTTGAAAATCATCATTCTTATGCTAGTCTAATCAGATGTAGCTGAATATCAATGTTATGTTATGTTGTTGGGTTGTGGAGGTCAGTTAGGTAATCACTCCATGTAAAGTACTGGTATTCAGCTGCATCCGGTTAGACTGGAAGCCGACCCCAACATAGCTAGGGAAAGGCTAGGCAGATGATGACTGATTGTTACAAAAATAATTCTTCATTTTATAAAGTCACTTTTATTCTAAAACCATCATAACTTTGTACTAATAACTTAACATTTTTTTAAAGGATAATATGGCATCTTTTATGTACATTACTTAAAAATAAAATCAGATATACTTTGCTAAAATATATACTTCGAAAAAATAAAAACAAAAATTTTGAAAAACATTCTATAGAGACATAATCTTTTCGGATATTTCTCGCGGATATTATACAACGTTTTTAAAAGATGTTCGCACATCACTAATAGTGATAAAATTATGTATAGCCAAACTTTATTAGTAGACGTAGGTTGATAATAGTTATTATATTTTGGATTTGGGTATTCTACTAAAAACTATTTGTTACCGGTTGTTACAGTCATCGCAATATTGTGTGGCATTCCTGTCGCTTCGCAGTACAGTACCCGGGCGTTAAATATGACACATTGGGCTGTAACACTGTCACACAGTTATTAACGTTTGAGCAGAGATCAGATATTTGGATACATCCTTACTTAAAGTTGAGATATTGGCTATATGGAATGCGCTTTTGTATCGAAATAAATCTTAATTTTATTTACGTTTCTTTTTGTGTTTTACGAACATACACCAGCTCACATTCTTGGTTTTCGGGAATTCCAGAATCCGGGTTTTTTTTTTCATAAAAATAATTATAAAGCCGCTTCCATGGCTTCATAGCTAAAACTTAATTTTATGTATCCGAATATCCGATCTCAGCTTATGAGTGGCAGAAACAAAGACATAAAAATCT
The DNA here is from genome assembly GCA_949987655.1 of Polymixis flavicincta. NCBI lineage: Eukaryota > Metazoa > Arthropoda > Insecta > Lepidoptera > Noctuidae > Polymixis > Polymixis flavicincta. Next base: position 13,583,287 of record OX465200.1, read on the forward strand.
GAACATGATTTGATCATTTTATTGAGTACTAGTTTTTGCCAGCGGTTTCGTTCGCATGGAAGTCTATAATCATCCCGCAGGAATGTACTATCGAGATCAGAAGTTATATTTTGTTTGTTCCTTGTGCCAAATTTCATTCAAATTCGTTCGGCTGTTTTTGCGTGATTGAGTCATCATCTGAACATACAAACTTTCACATGTATAAGATTAGTAGGATTTTAAATGCATGATGTTTGGTTGTTTCTGGTTGCTCAGGAGGTTTGTGAATCACTTTTCACGGCAGGTAGGTTAATTTTCTTGCAGTGTTTGGTTGCTATGACAACTATGTTTGGTATCGCTGCCTGTAGGCTTTTGGATCATTTTAGCTTATCTGTTCGATTTGTCCTAGTGTATCGTTAGTTAGTGGTAGCTGGTTTGAATGTAGACGTTCTTACCAACGATGTTCAGAGAGAGTGTCTTCAGACTGTTTTAGAAATTTGAATGTCTAGTCTTTTTTCGTTATTATTGTGTTGAAAGATTTGGATTTCTTTTTAGTCACTAGGGTTATTTTGGATGCTTTTGAGACACTTGGCTGGTTTAACGTCTTTTATGAAATATTCTCGACACTGGGGTTGTTATGTAGACAGTCGGCGGACGAGCGGCCGGGTCACGTTTGGTCGCGGTGCCGCCGGTACAGGTGGAGGTGCACCGGGTCGCGCATGCGCGTGTACCCCCTCGGCGCACAGAGCGCGGGCGCGCGCGCGTGGAAGGCGCGGTAGCCGCCGCGCAGCAGGTAGCACTCGGGGTGGCGCAGCGCCGGGTAGCGCTCGCGGTGCGCCGCGCGGTCGGCCGCGCGCAGGTAGCGGCAGCTGGGCAGGCGTGCTCAGTTGTTGGAAATGCAATAGGGTATTTTCCAATTTAATAAAAACTAGGTATTTTAATTTGAAGATTGGAACGATATATTTAAGTTTTTTTTTTTTTTTAATCCGTTTTCTCAATTAAATACGATTAAAATCAGATAACGTTTTCGTTGTTTTCACCAAAACGCTCGTTACGGTGACTTTTTATCACGTGACATCGTGATGCCAACTTTGTGTACACGGTACCGGTACAAATACTTAGTTTGGCGCAGTTTTAGAAGTATTTGTGCAGAGGCACCGAATGCCAATAATTCCACTTTCTATACATTTAAAATCTTGTTAATTATTAACTCGACATTCACTTGTTTACTTACTAACTACTTTGGTTTACACAAAGTTGACGTCACGTGATAAAAAGTCATCGTAACGAGCGTTTTGGTGAAAACAACGAAAACGTTATCTGATTTTAATCGTATCTAATTGAGAAAATGGATTTAAATCAATTTACTTTTATTTTTATGTTATATATTTCGTCCCAATCTTCAATTTAAAATACTTTTCATTAAATTGGAAAATACCCTATTATGGAAACACATGAAGAAAGCACAAACAAAATGATGACAATACACATATGCACCGGGGGTTTAACATGAATTTTTGCATGTGATAAAAAAATAAATATGCATCTGGAAAATTATGAAATCTAACAAGCCCGGGATTTTTTTAGTCATCTCTTGCATAATAAACACCCTATTAAGTGTTCTCGGCATCCCAGGCTTTTCTTGACAAAAAATATATTTTAAGAAGCCGCTTCCATACTTTAATTCCTAAAAATTACTTTAGGATATGCATCCGAATATCCGATCTCTGGTTAGAAATCATCACAGTATTATTATTTTACAGAAAATATTCATGGGAACAAAAACCTAGGTATTGATTTGAGTCAATAGGCATGTCACTTCAAATACAAGTATTTTTTGATAATTTAAATAATATAAGAAAATAAAACTACATATTTATTTTACACGATGGTAGCACAGATGGCACGGTTAGCCCCGTGGTTTAACGATGAACTGCTGCACTACGTGTCGCAGGTTCCATTCCCGCACAGAACAAATATTTATATGACCTACAAGTAATTGTTCCGGGTCTGGCTGTTTGTGTATGTGAGTTTTGAATGTTTGTAAACACACCCACAATACAGGAGAAATTCCTAGTCAAAAATCTACGAGTATGTAGTGTTGATATTATTTATTGGTAGAAATTATAAACCAATTAACGCGTATAAAAGATTAATGGAAAAAAATCTTAAGAAGTCATTGTACTCATCTATATGAACAACTTTTATTATGGGACCAAACCTGAAATCGCTAAATAATCAGCTGTTCCTTGACTATTCCTTACTTTCGGGGTTCTGACGTCCGTAGAGGGTAACTGAACTAATATAGTACACAGAACAGCAAAAAAACAGTAGAAGTCGCATATCGCTTCGTTAGTATCGGAACCAGGGTACCTAAACTCACACGAATACAAGTTAATTGTTTTTCATAATAAATATACAATTACACTAAGAAATCTTTAATCTCATTGGTAGTTTAATATTGAATAAGAGTAGGAAATATGTCAGTTGTCGCATAATTGAAAATAAATAGAGTATAGAGTTGTTTATTATGTACTCTGTTTACGTATTTATTACTTTTCCGTTTAAAGTGCACACGGAATAATTTCCTGAGCAAGTTACGCTACCCGCCGCTAGATGTCACTACAGTAAATGCATTCAATTTAAAGCTGTATTTCTTTACCATTAAGATTTATATTTGCGTAGCGAGATCATTACTATTCGTCCTCCTCTAGGGATGTACCAAAATACAGTCAACAGCTAGAGTCGATAAATATTATGATGTTTGAAATCAAGTCAATCAATCAATCAATAGTCTTTATTTGTAAACGTATGTTACAACAGTGTGTAATATGGTACAAAAGTCAATTACAATATCTCTGTGTTTTGCCATTTGGCGTACAAATATACAATTATGATAGGCTTTTGCCAATTAAGTAAATAGATTTCAGTATAACAATTCAGTAGTATCACTGTCAAATTTATTTTTATTTAAAACGAATGTAATAAAAATGCAATAAGAAATGTCAGGTAATGTCAATATTAAATAATTAATAGTAATGTCGACAAGCTACTGAAATGAAAAATGTTCAATTAATTGTAATGGGCTTAAAAATAATAATTAAGTAGATATTCGATTTTATACGTTTCGATTTATAGAAAGTATAACTAAGAATTTTTTATGTTGAACTACTGATCCGATTTTGAAAATTATTCTAAAAACTAGCTGTGCCCGCGACTTCGTTCGCGTGCATGTCGGAAAACAATAATGTGTCGCTTTGACGGTGTAGGTACCACTCCTCCGATCTTCCGATCTATCCTGGTAGGAATCTACCACAGCTTTCGAATGCAGTCCAGAGCCTAGAGACAAAACACATTATTCTTGGCGTTCACGCTAAACGGTACGCCAAAATGTATGGGAATGACATTACCTGCGGAAAGGACACGGTAATGTCATTCCCATATATTCTGGCGTAGAGTTTAGGGTGAACGTTAACAGAAAGGTGTTTTGTCTAGACCTGCAGGCGTCTTTAGGGGTTATAATGATATTGCGACGAAGTCTCACTCAGATTTTTAAGAATAAATATAGATCAAAGCGCCTGGTCGAGGCTCATCTATACATATAATAAATCTATAAAGGAACTTTTTCTGTACATTTAAAATATTTCGAAAATAATTGCTTGGGGTGGTAAGGGATAATCAACAGATGACATTTTAACCCTTATCAAAATTTTTGTCTGTAGCTCGGTTTTTCAGTTTCTATGTTGAATAGATCAAGTATCACGTCAAAAGAACGAAACTAATATGGTTATCTTTCATACTCAAATATTGTTTATAACTCAGAGTTTATATTAGTCTTTGTTTCATCGCAATCGCTTCGGTCAACCTATCTAAATAATTTAAAGTGTTCAAGAAGAATTTATTTACGTAATGTTGAAACACTTAGCGACATCTATTGGCGTGAAACGGTACTAACGAATACTTAATATTAACATGTCATTCTCATTTAAGTTACTGTGTCTGTGTTATTTCAAAAAGTAATGATGCTGATTACTAAAATCGCTTTCCGTTGGTGGTTGATTCCCACGAATCAAAAAAGCTAAAAGAATTTCAAATAAAAAGTTGTGATAATATTAACTGACGTGGTGTTCTGAGTCACATACCTAGAATGCAATGTTAGATAAATATTTATTAGTTTTATCAATCAAATTATTACAATTAAAGGGGAAGAAATCTCATTTTTAATTGTGATAAAAGTCTTAGTAGCGCCATCTAGCATAATATAGCAAAATTAGAGCGGCTAGAGGAACATCTCCATAGAAATTCTTAATCTCTAGCGTCAGTAACGCCATCTAGGTTTGAATAGCAAACATGCAAAGACAACAACTTGATTTCGCGCGAAATTTGATAATGTTAAATTTAAATGCGTGTTTACAGCATTACTCGATTCAAATAATGGGAGTTTTGGGAGTAAAGAGTTGTAAATACTTATGTGCTAATTTTCGTGATGTTAGTTTTCGAGGTGGGGAGGGGTTCAAGCGAGGTCGGATGGTGAAAGTCAGGAAAAAAAAACCAAAATTGCGACCATAACTACTGGTGGATTTGAGTAAATAGATAGGTTTTCACACGGGCAACTGTAGTTATGTCGATGCTCTTCCGAGCAACATCGCTTACAGAGAAGCATTTTCTTAGTTAAAACAAGTTTAAAAATGTATTTATTTATCCATTTGGCATCTCCAACAAAGGATACATTACCTACACAGGAACAATAGAAATCACAATAGTAAAATATTGACAATTTTAAAGTCGCTTCTTTAAATATAATTATTTATTGGTCTACCAATAAATGTATGGCTGAACAAAAGAAACACTGAAACATTTTTGATTACAATTTACAATAAAAAGGCATCGCAACTGAGAGTCGCGGAGGATCGCTCTGTTACGTCCATTATCCTCGGGATCGGGCTCTCATACGTAGTATCTCTATGTAGTTTGAGGGGCTCTCTCTCTTCCTGCTGCCTGCGTCAGCAGCGGGGAGAGAGGTGGGGGCGCGCGCGTTATGGCACTACGTAGCAACAACATCGTACTTACTATTGTTACGAGCTTGGGGTTCGTGACAATTAAAAACTGCCGATATGAATTACCAAAAATAACACTTTAATTAAACACACTAATAACACAACGCAATAGCACTACGGATCACTCTTAAGTCGCACTTGAAGATCGCTTTAGATGTTCTCGCATGTATCGCTTCCAATGAACTACTCCGAGACGCGCTCCGTTCCCGCTTATATAGGGCCCTCGGATAGTTCCAGAACCTTCTACCGTAGAAGCATCTAGAATGTTCGAGTACATATCGGCCCTGACCGAACGCATGTCGATAGTTCCAGAAAGTTCTAGCATCGAACTTTCTAGAAAGCTCCTGACAATTAATTTCGCTATTCGATAAGAGATGGCGCTAGTGGCAACCAAACATTAATTGTGCGGCGCAACACTGCCCCCACCTAAGATATGCTCGTCCCGAGCATTATCGGCCCCATAATAACGCGCCAGTCGATCCACATGGACTATCCTAGGAGTACCTCTTGCACCTTTCTGTATCCGGTAGGTAACGTCATTGATCTTTGTCACAATCCGGTACGGTCCGTCCCAGTTAGCTTGAAGCTTAGGAGATTTCCCTTTGCTGCGGACTGGATTGTGCAACCACACTAGTGAACCTTCGTCAAACCCTTTATTGTTCATTTTGCGGTCATAACGGGTTTTCATCTTTTCAGACATTTGCTGGCCTGATTGTCTGACGTGCTCATAAATGTCATTCATCTTGTTCCGCAAGTCATTCGCATAATCGGTTATACTGCATGGGGCATCAGGTGGTATTCCGGTAATCAGGTCTGCAGGTAGCCGTAATTCCCTTCCAAAGTTTGCGAAAGCTGGTGTCACCGATGTGCTTTCGTGAACAGCGCTTCGATATGACAACAAAAACGGTTGTATATGCTTGTCCCAATCTCTTTGCCGATTTTCCACAACTTTTGCTAGGTACCTCTCTAATGTCTGATTAAATCGTTCCACCATTCCATCCGACTGTGGGTGGTAAGAAGTTGTTCTTGTTTTATGAGTACCCATCACTCGACAAGTTTCCTGGAATATTTGAGACTCAAAATTCCTTCCTTGATCACTGTGAATCTCTAAAGGTACTCCAAAACGACAGAAGACTTCATGAACTAATTTATCTGCAACTGTCGAAGCTTCTTGATTTGGAATGGCGAAGACTTCCGGCCACTTAGTGAAGTAATCCATCACAACCATGAAATACTTGTTACCACTTTCACTTTCCGGAAACGGCCCCGCAACGTCAAGGGCTATCCTCTCCCATGGTGCACCAACATTGTACAATTTCAATGCACCTCTGCTACGCGTCTGAGGTCCCTTTACAGCTGCACAACTTGTACATTTGCGACACCAGTCCTCGACATCATCCCGACAGTGGACCCAGTAAAACCGTTCTCGTATCTTCAGTAGAGTCCGTTTTACTCCCAGGTGACCTCCTGAACAACCATTATGGTACAGCTGCAGAACATCCGGTACTTGTGATTTAGGGACAACCATTTGCAAGTGACAGCTGTTTCCCCGAGCATTTTCCCATTTACGGCACAGGACTCCATCCTGAATCACCAAGCTGTCCCATTGGGCCCAATAGCTCTTTGTGATGGAACTCATTGCTGAGACGTCGCTCCACCTGGGCTTAGGAGCTTTGGCCTTCATCCACTCTAGAATCGGCTTGATGTCCGAATCTTCCTGCTGTGCACTTTGTAGGCTTTCCTTCCACTCGTTGCTGAGGTCTGTCCTGAGCATCCTCACAGGTACCACTTCCTTACTCTCTTGCCTAGTACAGTGCTTGCAGTCTTCAGGACAAGGTCTTCTTGACAATGCATCTGCGTTGCCATGAGATTTCCCGCTGCGATGTTCGACCACAAAGTCGTATTCCTGCAGTAGCTCAATCCATCTCGCAACTTGTCCTTCTGGATTTTTGAACTGTAATAGCCATTTCAGTGCAGCATGGTCGGTTCGTAAGTGGAATTTCCGACCCAGAAGATATTTGCTAAAATGCTGCAATGACTTTACCATAGCAAGCAATTCCCGTCTCGTGACACAATAGTTCCTCTCCGGCTTTGACAACGACTTGCTGAAGTACGCTATCACAACCTCTTGATCACCATTCCGTTGAGACAACACACCACCAAGTCCTATGTCACTTGCGTCTGTGTCAACTATAAATTCCTTGCCTGCATCAGGGTACCCCAAAATAGGTGTTTTGCATAGTCGGTCCTTTAACTCCTGGAATGCGATATCGCAACTTTCATCCCAGCAGAAATGTCGCTTCTCTTCGGTTAGCTTATGCAGGGGTTTGGCAATATCCGCAAAGTTCTTAACAAATCGCCGATAATAAGAGCACAACCCCAAAAACGCTCTGACCTGCGTCTTGTCTTTTGGAACTGGCCAATCCTTGACAGCGGCGATTTTCTCTGGATCCGTGCGGATACCTTCTTCCGACACTACATATCCCAAAAAGCTAACTTGCCGTTTGAATAGTGAACATTTCTTCGGACTCAACTTGAGGTTGGCACTCTGGATCTTCTTGAGCACGCGTTCCAGGTTTTGAAGATGTTCTTCAAACGTACGGCCAACGATGATGATGTCATCCAAGTAGACCAGACAGGCATCGCCAATCAACTTAGTCAGTACAAGTTCCATCAACCTTTCAAACGTTGCCGGAGCGTTGCACAATCCAAACGGCATAACTTTAAATTGCCACAGACCCTTTCCTGTCGAGAATGCTGTTTTCTCCTTGTCCTTGGGGTCAATTTCCACTTGCCAGTAGCCACTTTTCAGGTCCAGCGTGCTAAACCACTTTACTCCAGTGAGCATGTCCAACGTGTCATCAATTCTTGGCAAAGGGTAGCTGTCCTTCTTCGTAACGTCATTCAGACGACGATAGTCAACACAAAACCGCATGCTGCCGTCCTTCTTCCTTACCAGCACTACCGGTGAACACCATGGACTAGATGAAGGTTCAATAACACCATCCTTCACCATTCCCTCAATCATGGTTTCTACTTCCTTTTCACGCGCTACCGGCAATCTCCTTGGCCGCTGACGGATAGGCAACTCGTCTCCTGTATTTATTTTGTGTTGAACTAGGCCAGTCTTCCCAATGTCACTATCGTTTAGGGAGAAAACTTCGGCGTACTTCAGTAATATCTTCTTTGCCTTGCCCATCTCATTTTGAGACAGAGCGCTGCGACACTCTTCTAAAAGTGTGGTCACTCTCCTTTGTGCATCCTTGCTGGGGGTCCCAGTCGATAGATATTGGCATTGACGCAGCCAATCCACTTCCTCGCAAGTACCAATCAGTGTGCCTTTTTTAATAGTCTGTTTTTGATCACAAAGGTTCAGCACACGTACCCCTGAGATGTCGGTGGCTCTGACCAAAGTTCGTGCCACTTTCCATGGAAGGTCATTGTCTACCCTTTCCACGAGTACACAACGATGAGTTTTCCCAGGATTCCGAGGAAGACTAACCGGCACAATCGTTTCTGATTTCGGAGGAAGAACAATTTCCTTAAGGCTGTACACATTCCCTGGTAACGCCCCTTCCATAAAAAGTTCCTCTCGTCCACATTTCATAACTCCCTGCTTGACGTCAATCTCGCAAAAATTCTTCCTCATAAAGTCAAGACCCAGGATGCAATCGTCCATTATATCAGCCACGATGACCTTGTGCAGGTAGGTCCTGTTGCCTAGCTTCAACTCCATCTCCTTCTCTCCACGGACGGGTATGCGCTGACAGGTGGCTGTCACCAAATTAATGCGTTCCCGGTTGTATGCGGAGTCCCCAAGGAGCCGACTCATAACTTTGGAACTGACGACCGTACGAGAGGCTCCCGTGTCTATGGTCAGCTTACAGGGCATTCCGTTGATCTCACCCTTGATGATTAAGGTGTTCCCGTCATGGGTTTGTGTGATCGAAATCCTTGGGGCTCTTTGAACATCAGCCAGCACCCGCCCCGCAGTCCTGGCTATTACTCGTTTCCCTGCTGCTGCTGGGTAGTGCTGTTAGCCGCGCTACCCCCTGGAGACCGGCCATCTTCCCTTTCTGCAGTTCGTTTAGGGCAACTGGATCGAAGGTGGCCCCTTTCCCCACAGCCGTAGCACCTAGGGCTGTATCCTTTACGATCGCGAACCGTAGCCGCTACAGCCTCCCTGACACGATGGGAACGATGATCCTGCCGCACAGCTTCCACCTCCAGTGCATGGGCCAAGGCGTCCTTAAGCGTCCCGTGGTGACCGAGTCTCACAGCAGCTCTAACTTCAAGGTCCCGGATGCCGTCGATGAATGCTTGCACCAGGTTCCCATCAATAAGCGCAGGTACGGACTGGTACGCTTTTCGAACCAGCTTCTCCACTTCAAGGGCCCACTGCTGCAGGTTTTCGTTACTGCGTTGCACACGATCCTTGAGCTGCGCACGAAACACGTGTTCCAGGTGAGCGTCGCCATATCTAGCCTCCAATGCCTCGAGGAGCTGCTCGTAAGTCACTTCCTTACCGAGAGCTTCCAGCACATTTAAAGCCTGGTCGCGCAGGCCTAGAGTGAGGGCAGTCATGGCCTGACTTTTATTCCACCCGTTCGCCTTCATGACAGCCGCAAACTGAATTTTGTAGGCCGACCAGGAAGAAGTCCCGTCGTACGGCGGCACTTTGAATCCACGTAGCGAAGGTGTTGTAGCTACGGGAGCTGCGATTCCATCCCCAAGTTTGAGGTTACCCAACTCTTGCTTCACATCAGCAATGACGTCACTGAACTTGCTGATCTGAGTTTCAGCTTCTGACAAGCGGTTGTCATGCTGGGCAACCTTCTCCTTCACCTCCTTCATGTCTTTCCCGAAGGTTGCGTGAAGGTCCTTTATGAGGAGCATCTGCTCTTCCTGGCGGTGCACCTGCTCCTCCTTATCCCGTTTGAGCTGTTCTTCCAATTGACGGGCCTGCTCCTCCTGTCGGCGAGCCTGCTCCTCCTGTCGGCGAGCCTGTTCCTCCTGTCGGCGGGCCTGCTCCTCTTTATCCCGTTTGAGCTGTTCTTCCAATCGGCGGGCCTGTTCCTCCTGTCGGCGGGCCTGTTCCTCCTGTCGGCGGGCCTGCTCCTGCAACATCATCATCAGAGCAGCAAAATCTGGTGCTGGTGATGCTGGAGCAGCTGTGGACGGGCCGGCCTCTGTGGTTGGTAGCTGGCCCTCCGACGCCTGTGGCATTGCTCCACCAAATCGCCTCTGGTCCGTCTCCTGCTGGCGATGACTCCGGGTACGGATACCCTCCATGTCGTCTTTAGGTAAAATCGGCATGATTTTAATCCTTGCTTCTGACACCAGTTGTTACGAGCTTGGGGTTCGTGACAATTAAAAACTGCCGATATGAATTACCAAAAATAACACTTTAATTAAACACACTAATAACACAACGCAATAGCACTACGGATCACTCTTAAGTCGCACTTGAAGATCGCTTTAGATGTTCTCGCATGTATCGCTTCCAATGAACTACTCCGAGACGCGCTCCGTTCCCGCTTATATAGGGCCCTCGGATAGTTCCAGAACCTTCTACCGTAGAAGCATCTAGAATGTTCGAGTACATATCGGCCCTGACCGAACGCATGTCGATAGTTCCAGAAAGTTCTAGCATCGAACTTTCTAGAAAGCTCCTGACAATTAATTTCGCTATTCGATAAGAGATGGCGCTAGTGGCAACCAAACATTAATTGTGCGGCGCAACACTATGTTCATAGAAAACCCGTGCTATACAATTAAATAGTTTTTTTTTGCCCGGTTTGGTTTTTTTTTCAACAGCGCTTTTAATGTGGATAATGACCGACGTTACGGGGCGTAGGTAATGTAACATTCGCAGCGATCATGTCTTTACGCCGTGTGCTAAAATCAGTGTTGCTCGCTCGCATGTTTTGCCGTAGGTACTACTCACTGCACGAATACTTGCTTGGTAACATATTAGGTGCATTTTGACCCGTGACGCCGGTCAGTATCCACCTTTACAGCGTGATCTTTCTTCATCGTGATAACGCCATGGTCCCACGGGCCGTTAACTGACAGGTGGCGTCAGGTGTTACTGCACTGCTACCTGTCGAGGCCGTGCAGAGCATTCCCACTGCTGTGGTTTTATTCAGTGGTCAACGTTTGATAAACAAAGCTAAAAGACACGCGCCTGTACGGGCCGAGATAGGCGCCCGCCCCCGCGTGGAATAATGCTTCAGCACACTCAACCAGACGCGCAGTCGATTTATTGAGTAAGTAGGTACAGTAAAAGCTCCTTATTCGTGCTTCCTTCATTCGCGTTTTCACTATTCGCGGATTAAAAAAATGCGACCCAATTCCTATATCCGCGGCTAAAGATTTATTTATTTGCGGGTCTAATCGGTACATCGGTACATACATATTAACAAATAACAAAAAGGATTCCAATAGGTATCCAACCCAATATCCTTTGTAAACGCGTCGTCAGATGGACTATAAAAAAGTGAAATAGACCTTATTACAACTTCGCCTAAAGTACATTGTCAAATGATATCGCCGCTGTATTGGTTCGGCCTTTGACATCTACAATAGCCGCCTTCGCCGCGGTCGGTGTTTTTAACCGACTTCAAAAAGAAGGAGGTTATCAATTCGACATGTTTATATTTTTAATGTATGTTCAGGCATAACTCCGTCGTATATAGACGGATTTGCAAAATTCTTTTTTTTTCGAAAGGGGTTTACTCCGAAATGGTCCCATTGAAATTTCATATAGACAGGGCCCGATCTAGCTATTTAGCCGCTCCGGGCAAAAATAACATTCGCCGCCCTTTGCACTAACACCATCAAAGATGGTATGACCATAATTATGTGATATTCTTTTAACTATATAATATTCACATACGTTAGTCTACTGCGGCTTCTGAACAAGTATACAAAAATTCATGAGAGTAGGTATGTTTGTAAGTATACATTTTGCCGCCGCTCATTTTTGCCGCTCTGAGCATTTGCCCGGTTTGCCCCCCCTTAGATTGGGCCCTGCATATAGATCTGATGATGCGTTTCGGAAACAGACAACGGAACTCTTCAAAAAATTACAGCAAATCAACCGCGAATGTTGCTATCACATAAATAAGTATGCATTGTTTTGACCCAAAGGATGATGAAATTTCGAATTGGTGTATATTAGTATTGGTAGGTAACAAAAAAGTGAAAAATAAAAACTTTTTTCAAAAAAATACCAACCGACTTCCAAAAAACACTACAAAGTGCAAAATAACTTTAATTTCGGAAGGCGGTGACAAATAATTAAAATACACATCCAACGTCACCGACTTCCGAAATTAAAGTTATTTTGCAATTTGTAGTGTTTTTTGGAAGTCGGTTGGTATTTTTTTGAAAAAAGTTTTTTGAGAATGTAAACAAACATAATGAAACCAACCTCATCAGCCTTAAAGTATATTTATATATCATCATCATCATCATTTCAGCTGAAAGACGTCCACTGCTGGACATAGGCCTCCCCCACATTTATAAATGCTGCGACTTAATAGACATTCCATCCTTTGGTACGAGCCGCTTTGCGTGTTTTACCTATTGTTTCATCTTTCCATTTATTGCAAAATGTTGAAATTTTTTTTTGTTTAAAAACGATTTTCGACGCGAAAAAATCTGTTTAACGCATAGAAATGCTTGATCGTTTACGCCTTGGAGAGTCGCTTGCATCCATATCACGCTCATACAAATAATCAATATGGTCAAAAACTTCAATTAAATTGTTTTTTTTTTGTCACTTAGGAACGTATCCCCTATAATCCCATATAAATTACCATTCCATAGTCACGGTTTCTGTATTCGCGGTAGGTATTTTACGGAACGTATACCTCGCGAATAAAGAGCTTTTACTGTACCTACGGCAGGTGCACATTTATTATAAAACTAGCTGTGCCCGCGACTTCGTTCGCGTGCATGTCGGAAAACAATAATGTGTCGCTTTGACGGTGTAGGTACCACTCTTCCGATCTTCCGATCTATCCTGGTAGGAATCTACCACGGCGGCGGAGTTATGCCTGAACATACATTAAAAATATAAACATGTCGAATTGATAACCTCCTTCTTTTTGAAGTCGGTTAAAAACACCGACCGCGGCGAAGGCGGCTATTGTAGATGTCAAAGGCCGAACCAATACAGCGGCGATATCATTTGACAATGTACTTTAGGCGAAGTTGTAATAAGGTCTATTTCACTTTTTCATAGTCCATCTGACGACGCGTTTACAAAGGATATTGGGTTGGATACCTATTGGAATCCTTTTTGTTATTTGTTAATATGTATGTACCGATGTACCGATTAGACCCGCAAATAAATAAATCTTTAGCCGCGGATATAGGAATTGGGTCGCATTTTTTTAATCCGCGAATAGTGAAAACGCGAATGAAGGAAGCACGAATGAGGAGCTTTTACTGTACTTACTCAATAAATCGACTGCGCGTCTGGTTGAGTGTGCTGAAGCATTATTCCACGCGGGGGCGGGCGCCTATCTCGGCCCGTACAGGCGCGTGTCTTTTAGCTTTGTTTATCAAACGTTGACCACTGAATAAAACCACAGCAGTGGGAATGCTCTGCACGGACTGCGATAGGCCTCGACAGGTAGCAGTGCAGTAACACCTGCCGCCACCTGTCAGTTAACGGCCCGTGGGACCGTGGCGTTATCACGATGAAGAAAGATTACGCTTTAAAGGTGGATACTGACCGGCGTCACGGGTCAAAATGCACCTAATATGTTACCAAGCAAGTATTCGTGCAGTCAGTAGTACCTACGGCAAAACATGCGAGCGAGCAACACTGATTTTAGCACACGGCGTAAAGACATGCTCGCTGCGAATGTTACATTACCTACGCCCCGTAACGTCGGTCATTATCCACATTAAAAGCGCTGTTGAAAAAAAAACCAAACCAGGCAAAAAAAACTGTTTAATTGTATAGCACGGGTTTTCTATGAACATAGTAAGTACGATGTTGTTGCTACGTAGTGCCATACCGCGCGCGCCCCCACCTCTCTCCCCGCTGCTGACGCAGGCAGCAGGAAGAGAGAGAGCCCGATCCCGAGGATAATGGACGTAACAGAGCGATCCTCCGCGACTCTCAGTTGCGATGCCTTTTTATTGTAAATTGTAATCAAAAATGTTTCAGTGTTTCTTTTGTTCAGCCATACATTTATTGGTAGACCAATAAATAATTATATTTAAAGAAGCGACTTTAAAATTGTCAATATTTTACTATTGTGATTTCTATTGTTCCTGTGTAGGTAATGTATCCTTTGTTGGAGATGCCAAATGGATAAATAAATACATTTTTAAACTTGTTTTAACTAAGAAAATGCTTCTCTGTAAGCGATGTTGCTCGGAAGAGCATCGACATAACTACAGTTGCCCGTGTGAAAACCTATCTATTTACTCAAATCCACCAGTAGTTATGGTCGCAATTTTGGATTTTTTTTCCTGACTTTCACCATCCGACCTCGCTTGAACCCCTCCCCACCTCGAAAACTAACATCACGAAAATTAGCACATAAGTATTTACAACTCTTTACTCCCAAAACTCCCATTATTTGAATCGAGTAATGCTGTAAACACGCATTTAAATTTAACATTATCAAATTTCGCGCGAAATCAAGTTGTTGTCTTTGCATGTTTGCTATTCAAACCTAGATGGCGTTACTGACGCTAGAGATTAAGAATTTCTATGAAGATGTTCCTCTAGCCGCTCTAATTTTGCTATATTATGCTAGATGGCGCTACTAAGACTTTTATCACAATTAAAAATGAGATTTCTTCCCCTCTATTTGTATTAATTTGATTGATAAAACTAATAAATATTTATCTAACATTGCATTCTAGGTATATGACTCAGAACACCACGTCAGTTAATATTATCACAACTTTTTATTTGAAATTCTTTTACCTTTTTTGATTCGTGGGAATCAACCACCAACGGAAAGCGATTTTAGTAATCAGTATCATTACTTTTTGAAATAACACAGACAGAGTAAGTAACTTAAATGAGAATGACGTGTTAATATTAAGTATTCGTTAGTACCGTTTCACGCCAATAGATGTCGCTAAGTGTTTCAACATTACGTAAATAAATTCTTCTTGAACACTTTAAATTATTTAGATAGGTTGACCGAAGCGATTGCGATGAAACAAAGACTAATATAAACTCTGAGTTATAAACAATATTTGAGTATGAAAGATAACCATATTAGTTTCGTTCTTTTGACGTGATACTTGATCTATTCAACATAGAAACTGAAAAACCGAGCTACAGACAAAAATTTTGATAAGGGTTAAAATGTCATCTGTTGATTATCCCTTACCACCCCAAGCAATTATTTTCGAAATATTTTAAATGTACAGAAAAAGTTCCTTTACAGATTTATTATATGTATAGATATAGATTATTCTATTGATAGAAAGATACACCTGTGGTATTTCTTCCTATCTTATGCGATAGATATTAATTTACGCGATTAGTTACTACGTCTACACTAAAACCGAACACAGGGATACATTTTTCCCGATATTGCATGGAACACAGAAAACATTGTATGTTTAAAATATCGATAACGGTAATCTCTAATTGAGTAGCTGACTGTGACATGTGCATAGTTGGAATCTTCGCGATCTTTTGAGTTTAAAAGAAAGTAAATGTTCAATGAAAAATCATAAACTCAACATTTACTTGTTTTGTTCAATAAAATATTGTTTTGTAAATTTTAATCGACATAAAATCAATTAAGACCTATCGATGGTATGATATACATTCATTTGATAAATTTTTGGTTCTGTTATCACGTTTACATTCTAAAACAGCAAAAGTTTGTATTTTTTTCAAGTTCTTTTCACCGTGGCGGTTGTAGCAAGACTGATGTGCGTGGTGTGTGCGCAACTCGCAACTTTGTGGAATTCCGCAAAACTGGGTACGCGGGCCCCGCCCACTTGCGACTTGTACTGTTTTTTCTGTTCTGTGGTGTAGTACGTTTAGCTGAACAATACTCACAGCTTAGGGCCCCGCTCCAGCGAGAACTCGCAGTGGAACACCAGCACGCTGCGGCCCTCGGCGCGCGCCGGGCCGGGCGCGTGCACCAGCGCGTGCATGTGCGCGCTGCTGTAGTAGTTGTGTGCGTCCACGATGTGGCCGCCCTCGAACTCGTACGGGTAGCGGCAGTCGATGACCTGCGGGAAGGGACGGCTGGGTAAGGCAAACTAATCATTGGCCTCACTTTTCCCAACGATGTTGGAGTCGGCTTCCAATCTAACCGCATACAGCTGGGTACCAGCATGTATGCTACATTGAGCGACAACCTATCTGACCTCCGCAACCCAGTTACTGGGTTATACTCTTGGTAATACTGGTTCTGAGACTTTCAAACTTCTGATGACCCATAACGGCTATCAAAGATCCACGAATCACATCCAGTTACCAACGGCTTACCGTGCTTTCTGAAGCAAGGAGGGGTCTTGGTATGTTAAGATAGTCACCTATCCACTAACATTTCATCATCACCTGCCTAGCCTTGTCCCAACTATGTTGTGGTCAGCTTCCAGTCTGACCGAATGCAACTGAATACCAATATTTTACATAGACCTGGACTGTTGGTCGGTCGCCTAACCACGTATAGATTAACTAGCTTTTGCCCGCGACTCCGCCCGCGTGGATGTCGTTTATCACGTAAAAAGTAGCCTATGTCCTTCTTCATATCCCAGGCTATTGCCGTGCCAAATTTCATGACGATCGGTTCAGCGGTTTAGGCGTGAAAGCATAACAGACAGACAGAGTTACTTTCGCATTTATAATATAAGCAGGGATGAATTGTTCTCACCTTAAAATCAGTGATGACATGTTGGTACTCGCCCCTGATGAGCGCGGCGAGCGTGTCGCACGAGATACTCTTGAGGTCGGAGTGGTCGCCGAGCGTCAGGGGCAGCGCGTACGGCACGGAGAAGTCTCCTATGAGGTCCGGCTCCACCAGCGCTGGAAAGAGACAGAAATATGGGTTAGATAAAGGTAGACAGATGTTTGTTTGGGTTGTAGACACCAGAGAAGCTTTTGTAATCAGCTGTCGTGCAAACTTTGCTTTATCTTGAAATTAAAACCAATATTTAAACGCTATACTCAACCACTAAACCAATGAGGTAGTCTGTTGAACTACGGGGTGGTATGGGACATCGACACAAACAGTAAGCATAAATTCTGCATATGATTCTAGACATGCATAGAAATTATTAAAAAAAAAAACTGCTGTTTCATAGAAAAGTGTGATACCTACGTGGCCAGCAGTATTTTTTTTATAACCGACAAAAAAAAATGCATGGGGTTCAGGATCATGTACTGAAACTATATCTAACAGGCTGTGCGTCGATGTCCTTGCCACCCTGTTTAAAGAGATGGAATAATACTAAACTCACATCGCGCCATAGCAGACATAATCAAGGCATTATTCTCAGAGAAAGCCCTCTGCAACACCGGTCGCTGTAACCTTTCCACCTCAGGACTCTCACAATTTGATCTCCGTCTTTTGTTCGATCCTTCAACCTCACTTTGCTCCACTCTCTTTTTATTTCTCTGAGCAGGATTCTCTAGAATAGAGAAAAGAGAGACTCTCGCTTTGCTCTCTGGGTTAAAACTTAAACTCCTATTCAATGGCCTTCGTAGAAAACTCTTTTCTGAAATAACATTGGATTTAATTTGTCCGGAGAGTAAATCATTGAAGTTGGCAACCTTAGGAGAGTTTGATTCTTCAATTTCTAAGAACGGTTCTTCTAGTTCAGAAATGAAACCGCTTTCCATAGATGTGGTGGACTCCATGGTGTATAGTCCAGTTTTTGGTAGAGGGGACTGACTCATTGACCCAATACTGGAGTCTGACTTCTCATGCCTCAATTTAGTTGGTGTCTCAGAGAATTTCAGGGACTTCTTAGCTGCTTGCTTCTTAACCACTGGAGACGGGAACTCAAAATCCTCATCATCAAAGTTGAGCATCCGTGTAGCGGTGACCGTAGGTTTATTAAAAGAAGAAGTTGAAGCTTCATCCTCAGCCAACGGTGCTCCGAATACAAAATTCCTCGAAGTGACCTTTCTTGAAGATGCTGTGCGTCCTCTGGAGATAATATCAGGACTGTCCGTGGAAATGATTTCGTATTTAGAGCACTCATTGAAGTTGTCAGCCTCAAATTCTTGTTCCAAATCGTGTAGGGTCTCAAAATCGTCTATTTCTTGGGTTATTTCTTTCTCGGGGACGTAGAGGTCTTGTTTTGGTGATTTTTGGAGAGCATGGGTGAAGTCCAGCTGGAATTATGGAAAGAGAAATTGAAAAAATGTTTTATGAGGTATTGCTGTGTATTGGAGAGAACAAACAGGTATCATTGCAACGTATTACACAACTTGACGCCTGTACCCTCAGAAGGGGAAGGCAGGGTGTACAATACCCCCATATATTTTTGGTTAAGAGTCAGGAACCACGGCAGAGGTTCTGACAAAATCAAAATTAAATACCAAATAAAAACTCACTTTGCCCAAGGTGAGTTTTTGCTTTGGTTATTTTTGATGACATGGGGGATAGGGGAGTCAGCAGTATTTTTTTATAACTTTTAATTTAATTATTGCAAAAATCTGCTTACGTAATACTTGAATGGCCCCTCAGCACAACCACTAGACCAATCTATTGGGCCATTATTTTCAGAACACAATTAAAAAAGTCATGACATAAAGATATAAAAAACTTTATAATGAACAGTACCCACCTGAGCTGCTGACCAGTTAGTAACTTTTTCCCTCGTAGCCTCAAATCTCTCTCCGAACAGAAAGTCCCTTGCTTCCTCGTCCTCATCCAACTTAACGAACGTGTCACTTATAAAGGCCCCTTCATTCTCCTTATTTGACATCTTAAATCTAGTCCGTTCCTCCATAACCTTTGTGATCCGTGACCGCTTCACCCTTGTTGATAAGGGAGAATTCCTATTCAAAGGCGAGTTTTGGTTCAAGAATGGAGACGTCCTGTTCAGTAAGGGAGAGTTGATTGTTTGTAGGGGTGATTTGAACGGCTTCGGTGAATTAGTTAGAGGTGATTTCAGTCTCTCTAAGGGAGAATTTGGCAGCTGTATCTCTCCTAGTATTTTTCGCTTGGTTGGTGTGTATATTGGTGACAGCGGTGACTTTGTGAAGTCTATAGCATGCGGGTTCATCTTGATTTTGTAGTTGTTAGTTAAGGAGTCCTCTTGTTTCCGTTTCTTTCCATTGCTGCCGGAGTTTATTTTGAAGTTTTCGGTTATTAAGCTGGAAAGAGAGAAAAGATTTATGTTAGTTTAATATTTAACTACAATCTAGATAAGGGTTCTTTAACTTATTGACAGTTGTAAATATTTTTGTATAACAATATCATTGCCTATACTATATTGATAATATACAATAATATTATAAAGCTAAAGACTTTGTTTGTTTGTTTGGTTGAATGCGCTAATCTCAGGAACTACTGGTTCGAATTGAAAAATTATTTTAGATCTGGATAGCCCATGTATCGAGAAAATATATAAAAGAAAAAAGTCACGATTACGAAGTAATCGCACGGTCAGGCGATTCGATGCGACGGGGTAAATAAAAAATGAAGAATGTTACCTAATTAATAAACGACTTCTTGGGAGATTCTTAAATAGCTAGGAATGGTACATACTAAATGTACTGGTAATGGTGGCTCATGTCCCATGCAAAACCAGGTTTTTGGAATAAAACCAAAATACAGAACCAAAATTCTTCATACAAAACCCACCACACATTAGTAGTAGCAGTAGTATTAAGGCTTCTACAGACAGGTGCGACGCGACACTTGTCCCTGAAGTTCTCATAGTAATTGTTCTACGAGAGTCTCGTCGCGGCTATTTAAAGAAGCCTTTATATTATGAACTTTACTACGGTCAGAATAAAGTTCAAATTTCAAAACTAGCTGTTTAAACATGATCTAAAGAAAAGCATTTTTTTTGTAATAATGCTGACAATCTCCAGAAGATGATGTAATAAAGCTGTTAATTACTGCTACAATTACCAGTAATAATTAGCTAAATACTGTATTCATACTCGAATAGGCAACCAATTTATTTATTTAAAACGTTATTATGATAAGGTAATGTCCAGTCACTTGACAACCTATAACTGGTGACTAGACAACCTGTAAATACTCATACTATTTAATAATTCACATTTTCATTCACCAATTATGTTTTCATTTCCACCACCATTTTTTACTATTGCAAATATTAATTTATTTAATTGAATATTGGCACTTATTACTCAGTAGGTTAGTTTATTTCTCTAATTCATTTTTTTATGCATGCGGTGTCTACAGATAAGTAATTGTTGCACGGTAATTTAATTTTGAGAATGTGTTATGTCACTGTATTCAGTGTGAACAATTTTTGGTAATCCAAGTATTATTTTATAAGGATATGTCTTTACCGTGTGGTACATAAGTAAGAAAATAAATAAGCCGTTACGTAGATAATTAATATTGTAATTAATATTGACAGCTAGAAAGCAAAGGGTGTAAAAACGAATCCATCAATCTTTAAAAAAAACATATTCTCAAAACTAGAATTAAAACTTAGAATTATTTTCTCAGGGCTATGAACTAAATTCTACCCTAATCAGTAACCTACAGGTCATGTGAACATAGCTTACACCTTATTTCACTCCCTTGCACGATATAAAAACTTTTTTATAAAAGAATTCGGCCGAAAATGTTAACAAAGACACTTTTGACATACCCCTTTGGGTTTTTTTTTAAATAACCTATCTATAGTCGTAAATAAATCGAAGTAACTAGTTTTACGTACCGGCAAACCCTTCCTTGAAACCTCGGGGCATTATTGTACGTATAATTCGATGTTAAAAAGCAACAAAAGGATTTGACGAAAGTTTATTTTAACCTTCGTGGTCACAGTTTTAACACTTAATTCTCATGCGAAACTTATAAAACACGTTTTGTAGACACTTGTACACGATTACTTTTAGGTTTTCGACTAGTTTTTAATGAAAATAATAAATAAACAGGGTAGTTTTTGATATTCTGTGAATCATCGC
Source organism: Polymixis flavicincta (assembly GCA_949987655.1). Taxonomy (NCBI): domain Eukaryota; kingdom Metazoa; phylum Arthropoda; class Insecta; order Lepidoptera; family Noctuidae; genus Polymixis; species Polymixis flavicincta. Next base: position 13,604,452 of record OX465200.1, read on the forward strand.
TTTCGGCGATTCGCGCGCGAAGGTTAGGTTTTAAATGTCAAATGTTGCGAGGTTGAGGTAATAGCCATTCTGCCAAAGATTCTTTTTTGCTTTTTTTGCACAAAATTGGTGAAAAAGAACGTATTTACACTTATAATATCATTGATTGAGTTAAAATAAAAAATCGTTTATATAATTACTTAACCTAATATGTAGAATTCAATTCCTAATCGTTTAAATTTAAAAAAGTACTTACTTGCAGAATAAATCTGTTAAAATCAAATTTATTCTGTACTTTTTTTTAATGCCTTTAGAAGTTATCACAAATTTACATTACTCGGTTACTTATATTGTTAAAAATAGATAAGGGGAGAAGCAGAGATGACTTCGATGCTTTAAGATGCATATTACACGCATTCATATTGTAATCGATTCAATAAATTAGTCGATCAATATTTATACAGTAGGGATGGGGCACTTAGAAGTTTTTTGAATTATAACGGATTTTTATAATTTATATTCGTAATCTACCTAACGGCTCAGAAGTTCAAGGTATGTAGGCTGAGATGTTAGTTGACCCATATTTAACATTTTGCATCATAAAAAATAATGGTAAGATGGCGTATGTAACATGATTTTATTACAAAAAAACTAGGCTTGTGAAATATTTTCGAAAGATATTAACAGTTTACTAAGTAATTTGTGTGAAGTGTTATGGGTGGAATATGTATGAAGTAAGGTATCAAGTGTAATGGGCTATGTACCGACTATTGTTTTTTATTATTTTAAATACATTGATTTCTCATTTCATTCATATCTTGCCATCTTTGTGTCACAACATAAATGAAACAAAAAATACCTGAAGTCACTTAAACCCTGAATACTGAGCTACTTCTTGTATTTTAATACAAATCCAAAAAAAAAAACAGCATAACGAAATTCGTTAATGATGTCATTCGTCCATTCATATCTTGACGCATGTAACAAAAACGGCCATTCATTATTATTAGAAGCTTGCAGACAGTTTTTTTTGCAAATAATTATATTTTATTTACTTATCTTTAACTAACCTTGCACAATTGGCGAATAATAACAAAAATAAAAGATAAAAGAAATAACAAAAGCACAAATTATGATAACGAAAACCGTTACGTGCTATCGTATTGGTTAATAACTGATATTTATTTTGAAAACAGAAACTGTTAATATTCGTTACGACTATGTAAACCTTAAATGCAGTGATATAATAACCATAACCAATACATAGAATATAATTAATATTACAAGATAACCTGAGCTATTATTCTATTTTTGCACTATATCAGTCTATGACAAGGAAAACTAATTAAAATAACAATATCCTAGGATTATTATGCCTTCCTTATTTAAGAATTTGCTGCTTTATTTATCGATAACTAAAAAAAAACAAGTACAACTGCTTATTATTTTGTTTCAAACTCGTCTAAATTATAATAGGTTACCAACATTTGCAGATTAGGTAACTTCACGTCACTATTTTTAAACAAAACATAATCGGTTCCATTTCAACTTTGGCGTTATGGGCTTCTTGCGTTTTTGCAAGTTGCAGGTCAGCTGTGTCTGCTGTATTTAGGACAAAATGATACGCAACCGTTGCACTTGTGTAAAAGTCATAAATACAACACCCCGTGCGGCTGTCCTTACTAAGCCACGAGCCACTGCTTTACAAACATTTCAGATAATGAAGTAAAATGACAATTATCAAGGCACGCTCAAACTTTTGGGTAATACCTATTATGTGATGTTTGTTATAATAATGTGAGGAAAACGTTGAATAAAACCACTTATTCACTTCCGTGACTGAGTCATGATTCAAAATAATATTTAAGGTTTTCTTTTTTTCCGTGGATAAAATGTTATAATTATGCAGCATTCATTCGTTCTTCTGCCACTATCCCAATGTGTCCGTTGTCGGCGCCACATTGCTTCTTCTTCCACACATCTCTATTAGTCGTAATCTCAGTAGTCACCTCTTTTCTAGCCATATCATCTCTCACACAGTTCATCCATCGTTTCTTTGGTCTCCTTCACGACATGTGTGACATTCTTTCACAAAGATTACTGGCACATAGGTTGCATATTACTAGTATTCACGCTAACTCCTATACCTAATATTGTAATGCGAGACTGGCATGTCAATGATAAAAACAAGTGAGGATCAAATTCACGTATTTTCACAGGGCATTGGCTGTGTGAGACCTCAGCTGTTAACCAATGAATAAAAAAGGACACAGAAGTTTTTTAGGGCACAGTCTACCTATAAATACAATTTGAACTGTATCCTTTTCTTGATTATTAAGCCACACGTGCCCAAATATCGATAAGAAGCTGATATTAATATCCTTTGACCTGATTTACTATCGAGCAATGTTATTTTGTAAAAGCTCACTGTTGAAGAATTCAAACCTATTACAACATTGTACTATTCTGCTAAGCCCTGGCTGGAGGCTTTAATTTGTTGAGGCAGCCATAGGCAAGACCGACAACCTCCTAGGTTGACCTGCGACATGCCATTCACAAAAAAATAAGAATAAACTATCATGTAAAGCTCACTCGCTAATGCGAACCTCACTGAAGTGACCGCACCACACGCAAGTCGTAAGCGAACTCATTTGTTTTTAAAGTAAGTAGGTATGTTAATCTTCACGGATTCAGCACGAGACAGCGTTTGACTTTCGAAGTGGTCTATTTCGATAAAAATCACTTACCTAGATAAAAGAATCTTTTGCTATTCGACAAGGCGGCGCTGTTGTACGAAATTTATTGAAAAAATAAGATGGCGGCGCTAGTTCCGATTTTGGAGACGCGCCAAAAGACTCTACAGCTAAATATTGTATTTTTTTCCGCCCAAGGCTACAAACAGCCAGTTTTTTTTTTTTTAGATAAAGCCTCATTTATCTAATTGCGCCGCAACAAAGCGCATTCATTATGTTTTAAAACTAACAGACATTTGGCCTAGTTAGATTATAGTGGTGATGTCAGAGCTCAAGAGGCGGTTACTGGAGTTAGTCCGTTAATTAGGAGTAGTGGCTTCTGACCTCACGTGATGAGAGGACTGAGGACTTTGTGAGTATAAATCTGAGTGATATATGGGTAGCTGACCAAGAAAATGGAGGAAAGGCTGGCCAGTAATATTTTGATTAGATTGAAGCTAATATTGCGTTTTTTTTTTATAAATTCGCCTTGTCAATAATTTTTCGGGGAAAACAACATTCATCGTGTTGTTTACATTGTTGAGCAGACAAAGTTTTCGAACATATGAAGCAATATCCTTCAAAATAATTCCATTTCAGATTTAATAGTGTTATGGAATAGGGTATTTTCCAATTTTTGAAAAAGTATTCTAATTTGAAGATTGGAACGAGATATTCAACAGAAAAATAAAAATAAATTGATTTCTATCCATTTTCTCAATTAAAAACGATTGAACACAAATTTATTTTTAGTTGTTTTGAATTTACCACCAAAACGGTTCTTACGATGACTTTTATCACGTGACGTGAACTTTGTGTAAACTAAAGTAGTTAGCAAGTAAATAAGTGAATGTCGAGTTTATAATTAACAAGATTTTTAATGAATATAAAGTGATATTACTAGTGTGCGGTGCCTCTGTGCAAAAATACTTCTAAAACGGCGCCAACTAAATATTTGTACCGGTGCCGTATAAACAAAGTTGACGTCACATGTCACGTGAAAATAAGTGATCACAAGGAGCGTTTTGGCGGTAAATTCAAAACAACGAAAAATAAATTTGATTTTAATCGTTTTAATGGTGAAAATTGATTTAAATAAATTTATTTTTATTTTTCTGTTAAATATATCGTCCCAATCTTCAAATTAAAATAGTTTTTATGAAATCGGAAAATACCCTATTACCTCGTACGTGTCGGTTGGAACAAAGTTCCTTCCGCTACAAAAAAGCGTCGTGACGGTCAAACTGTTACAGGTTTTTGTTCTAGCTTTCATTCGGCACGCGTGATAAGGAACCTCGTTCCAAAAAGGCAATACATTGATAGATTATATTGTTGTTGGTTTATAGCAAATTCTGCTGAAGACTAAAAGCTAGATATCTTTGCATTGTATAAATTCAAATTTTAGTATTGTATAATTGCATAGCATATGTGTGAGCACTATGTTCCTACTATAAAGCAAACATTTACAGGGTACGTCTTTCATTGACTTGAATGTGCCCTGGCAGCTGAGAGTATGTCATGCTCACTCAAATGTCTCGCTGGTGGTGGCATGTGTATTGGATCATTAAGTTCCCTTCAAAATGGTTGAGCTGAATGGTGCTGATGCATACGTCATGTCCGTGAACGGGCGCCGCCAGTAGGGACTGGTCATCTCTTAGCTCCCACGGCTTATTTTAATTTCTGAATTGTTATTTTATTTTCGTTTTAATTACGGACGCTTTTAATGTGCTCTTGTTACATCGTTCTCACATTGATAATTTCAACATAATGATGTAACCAACTTTTTGTAACAAAATCATGATTTTAAAAGAGTTTCCATGGAGTTTCTTGCCCGTTCTTCTCCATAGGTACCTACGCTTTGGAATGGGCAACTAGCTTCATCTTTCTAACTCACCGACCTTGACAATTCAAAAGTGCATGTAATTGGTTTATTTGAAATAAATGCTTTGAGTTTGAGTCTATTGATTTCACTCAGGTTAATGTGACAATCTATTATGTATAAATAAAAAAAAAAGTCCCGACTGACTGACTCATCAACGCCCAGCCCAAACCCTTGGACATAGAAAGCTGAAATTTTACACAGAGGTATATAATGTAGACTAGGTATAAGGAAGGATTTTTTGGAAATTCAACCCCTAAAGTTGTTAAATAGGGGATGAAATTTCCGCGCAGGCGAAGCCGCTGGCAAAAGCTAGTTATTAATAAATGTTAGGAAATGCATTATATTAATATAACTATTTCAATACTCCAAAACACATGCGGAACGTGGCACGTTATCAGTAAACGATAATGCAACGTTGTGCGGGCCCAAATAATATTAGGTCTTTACCTATGAAATTGCCGTTCTGCAGTACTGGCCATTTCAAATCAAAATAATTTTTGTTTGGCTAAGAATTCTAATTTCAAATTAATTTTATTTTAAAAACATGGATTTTTTTTTCTAAAAGTAGTCTTTCTTTATTGATTAGTGTTACATTTTCATCGCATTTCAATCTTTTTCGTCATCATGGATACGTTAAAAATTCGAGTAATTATGGAATATGAGTACCGTCGTGGCAGCAACGCGGCACAAGCGGCACGCAACATCAACGACGTTTACGGAGCTAACCATTGACATATATATAAGGACTGGGCGGACCGCACGTTAAAATGACGCCTCGAACTTGGTCCCAAAATGGTCTTCCCTATAGCGAAGTGAACTAGAACGCGATCGGCTGTCTTCGGAGCGGTCGTAAATTGTTGCAAGCAAAAATGTCAAGTTGTGCCGTGAAGGGTTGCGTGAACTACGACAAAAAGCACATTAAAAAAAATGATAACATTTCATATCCCCGGTAAGTTAAAAATATGTCATTAAATCGACTTCTAACATTATTTAAAACAATTTTCTTTCTTATTTGTCTCAAGCTTTGGCAAAGACGACGCGAAGCCGCGTAAAAGCGCGACATAACTTTGCAGCGGCGCTCGTTGTAGCCGATGAAATGAAAAGATGTATTAATATTGCTCTATGATTAAATTTTGTACAAAATTGATTTTTATTGTTTATTAAAAGCAAATTAAAATGTCCAACGTCAGAAGACACTACGAATCCAAAATGGAAAATATGTCCAAATTACCAAAAAAACAAGATTAAAAAAAAATATGTTTTATTCGAAGGCCAGTGAAAACTTAATAACACAAATAAACTGCAACAAATATAAATTTTGAAAAATATAAGGTTTTTATTTTATTTCTTTGTACCTCGAAAAATACCACACCCGCTCTTACAAGGTTACGCCTAGGACTAGACACGCCGATTGACATCGTAGTTCTAATAGACGGCGTTAGTGTTATTTGTAGGGCGACCGCGTCCGTCAAATGTTCGGACGGCCGTATCTTTACTATTTAAATCAATGGAGCTAACACTACAAACCAACGCACCACCTGTTATTGGTTTGCTCGCTTCCGTTCTGGAAATTTCGACCTGAAAAATGAACCTCGCGGTCGTCCGAAGACTTTGGTCGACAATGACGAATTAAAGGCGATTGTGGAAGCTGATGATACACAATCTACGGCTGAATTAGCAGCAGCTTTCGACGTTAGCGTCAAAACAATATTGGTCCATTTGCGTCAAATTGGCAAGGTAAAAAAGCTTGACAAATGGGTGCCCCACGAACTCAATGATCGCCAGCGCGAAGTACGCGTCGAGACGTGCCTTGCACTGCTCAACAGACACACAAATGAAGGAATTTTGAACCGCATTGTTACCTGCGATGAAAAATGGATTCTGTTTGATAACCGTAAGCGCTCAGCAAGTTGGTTGGATCCTGGTTCAGCACCTAAACAATGCCCTAAACGAAAACTTACCCCTAGAAAAGTGATGGTCACTGTTTGGTGGTCTAGCGCCGGTGTGATTCATCACAGCTTCTTACCAAACGGGGTGAGCATTACTGCAGATGTGTACTGTGAAGAACTGAACACAATGATGGAGAAGCTGGCGCATCTCCAACCAGCATTGGTCAATCGCTCGTCTCCGCTGCTCCTGCACGACAACGCGCGACCTCATACTGCACAGCAGACGGTCTCCAAGTTGCAAGAACTGGGGTTGGAAGCTCTCCGTCATCCGCCCTACTCACCAGACCTTGCGCCTACAGACTACTACTTTTTCCAGAATTTGGATAACTTCTTGGCGGGAAAAAAATTTAATACCCGAGAGGCAGTACAAAATGCCTTTGAAGAATTTGTTGCCTCCCGTCCAGCTGATTTCTTTAAGAAGGGCATCAATAAACTGCCACTGCGATGGCAAAGATGCATTGATTGCATGGGTGATTACTTCGATTAATACAAATAAAAAATTCATGAAAAAAATTCGTTTAAATTTTTTTATACAAAACGGCAATTTCATAGGTAAAGACCTATTATAATATTATGTTACAAGAATAATCTAACCAGGAAGTTTATAATATGAAATATGTGTTATTTAATTACAACCGTAAAAAGGAAACTAAAATATTAAATTGAAAAAACGAAAGAAAAAAAAAACAAACAAAATGGAAATATTGACTCCGAAAAATGACCTAAAACCATAAGTCATTGCAATGCAATGTAACTCTTATTTCGGTAACGTAAAGGTATAATTCGAATGTGTACTCAGAGTTTTTATCAGAATCACGGCAATCATTCTAATTTTCATCAGTTACCATAATCCTGTAGGGTTGCCTACAGGATCCCCCCCGAGTGGGTTCCCGCATTGTCGTTGCGGGGGGGCTCAGTAACCGTGGATTCCAGCCACGGTGAAGCCAAGAGGAACCCAAAGGTGGGGCCGCTCGTCAGGGCTTTTGCCTTCAAGCCATTGACGTAGCGGCCAAAAAGTAGGTTGCGGTGAGGTGCACCGCAACTGAGGTGGGCCGCGATGTCAAATGGGAGGCATCGCGGATGAGGGTTACGGGCTGCGGTAGAGGAGGAGTGCCGGTGCTTCTGAGCAGCGCTCTTTCCTTCCGTGGCCTGGACGGGGCCGCCACCGTTTGATGGCGGACGCGGTGGGGCCGCAGGGGAAGAGGAGTGTCGGTATAGCGTCAGCCGCTCTCCCTATCCCCTGCGGCCGAAAAGTGGTAGACGGGACGGCGCGTTGTCGCGCGCCGTCAAAGATGTCAGCAACCACTGGTGGGGTCCGCAAGGGCCGATGCCTGCCAGGGGTGCGGATTTGTTCGAAAGAGATACCACAGCCCCTGGCATACGAGCTACTGATCCCAACACGGGTGGGTTTTAATCAGTAAAAGTCTGACACGCCCTCCTGCTCTACTCAGCAGGAAAAGTCATTTGATGATTTCTCACCCAAAAAAAAAAACCCTACAGGATACGTTTTTATCCAGTGCACAAACTGTAACCATGAATTCAGCATATCATTCTAGACCCCCTAGCGTAGAAATTTTTCATCGGTTATACAAAAAAAAATCTTCTGTTCCATATATTTTGACCGCGTAGGTCTTTCTACATTTCTACGAAACATCTGTTTTTTTTTTTTGCATAACCGACGAAAGATTTCTGGGGTCTGAATGATACGCTGAATTCATGGTTACAGTTTGCGCACTGGTTAAAAATTTACTCTGAATAGTGTTCTCATTGCTGGGACACAGATCTGCTCTCTGTGAGAGGGAGTAATAATGGTAATAATGGTGTGGTAATCCACCAAACTGGAAGATATCACAGCCTCTATCGAATTTTTGGTTCTAGGACATGCCGGTTTCCTCACGATATTTTCCTTTACCGTTTTGAGAGCAGTGGAGATGAAAAAAAAATCGCTTAAAATCCTTGCATCTTATTTTATACCACGAAAAAAAAATCTTTAAGCAGCTGAACAATTTTTTCTGCAATCCAGTTATAAGAACGCGACATTTCGTGATTTCACACACAAAAACTTAATAAATACTGCAAGCAGCAAAGTCTCGTTACTTTTTCGCCCCTAAGGTCACGAACTCGCGACCTTTCCGTTACGAGACCTTACCGTTAAGAAAAAAACTTCCCTTTTATAAAAATGCATCTATTGTTAAACAGGGGTAGATATTGCTTGTATTTAAGGAGTTTATATGTCTTTAGTAGAGTATATAATGATGTATAAAGAATTAACAAGTAACGTCTGGTAGATATAGCTCCCTTGGTATATAATAGTGTAACTGTCAGACGGGATTGACAATGCGCAAAATTTTTGATGGGCGCAAAGCGGTTTCTCGTTTCAATGTGGTGGTCGTGATGTTGTGCAAGATAACAGATAAAATATAAGTAACAAGCCACTGTATATTTCAGGGCAAACACTAATAATTAAGACCCAAGCACTATAATAAACTTTAAACACCGACTGTGTTGAAGAAATATGTAAAATAAATGTTTTATTATTCCGCCTGTGTATGTCTACATCATAGCACAGCATGCATAACACACTATCGATCAGAATCTAAATCTTTTGATGGAAGACTAATCCATTGGTTCATATTGTGTTCGAAAAAATGTCTACATAAATAATGCAATGAATGTTGCTGAACTGTCAAAATGTAAGCCATTCCTAATGTTAATATGTTACGCAATTACCGCTCTGTTTAAGACAAAATGCCTAATATTATTATAATATTAAACTGTCTGCAGAAAAAGTACTAACAAAATACTTAAGAAATATTTTTAGTTCCGTTTAGTCGATTTTTATACCACACTAATATTTTTTCACTCTTTCCCAACACTAGACTTCAAGAAAAAATCTTCACTCATTCATTTATAAACCTGTCACAAAACCTTCACAAAACCAATAAACCTATCGATAACGGCAAATTTTAACTGAAAAGTAACCGCTACCCGAAAATAAGCGTTTCCCGTTTCTCTTAAGGTTTAAATTTGAAGATAAGGGCGTAAGAAATAAATATTTATTCAAATCAGTGTTCGTTTGTATAGTTGGTGCATAATGCATTCGGGGAGGGGTGTAGCTGGTTTTTATAACCGTTTCTTCTTTTTTTTCGGGAATATACAAGACACTTGTCCTGTTGTCTATGGATTCAAGAATGCATGTCGTTATGGATGTTTGTGTGGCCGTTAAAAATGGTTGTCACGAGCTGAATTGAATGACACCGTCTTTTAAAGATATCTTGAGTATTTCTCAATAAGTTGCTGGAAGAAAGATCGAACATCTTTAATTTGTATAAACTATATTCTGCCAGGTAAGTTTAACGGAACCTAAATGGTGGTGAAAAAATCAGTAAGTAGTATAAGTACTTATGTTATCAAAACTGTAAATATATGGCTAGAAAGGGTATGACGACGTATGGAAGAAGAAGACATGCAACGCCGACCCCAAAACATTGGGATAAAGGCAATAGAAATTAAATGTATTGTTTATTCTATTAATAGGATAAATAACTGAACCACTTTAACACGTCATAATATAAAAAATAAGCTATATCGACATTTCCTATCTGACTACTTTGAGCAGAAATGGCGAAACAAACTCAAGGGTCAAAGTCTCTTAATAGTGGCCGAAATTGTATTTTGAGGGAAGAATCACACAGAATGATGACTTTATTAAAAACAATGCCATAGATAACTAAGCTAAACAGGACCAGCAACAGCAATAGGTACCTAGTCGAGCAAAAACCGTTACAATTTGTAAAACAATAACATTATGCCTAGATAATTTTCTATCCATTACCTTACAGGAAAAACTTGCAACCCAACTATTGTAGTTATACATAGGTAAAACAGTAGGTAACTACTTATTGTCGAACCATATTGTTTACAAGGAAGTTTGAAAATCAGTTGGCACTGCAAACAGGATGTACGGTGTACCAAATATCCTTCCCTTAACCTTGATTCCAACCACATGTGTGCCACCATACATTTGCCACACTATTGGCATATTGGGCCAAAAAAATATTCACTGCTGCATTTTGAGAGCTGTCAATTTTGACGGGAAACGAGAGCATAGCTGAAGGAATTAATAATGAGTCGTGAAGAAATGGCTTTTGAAAGCAGTGAAGCGTTTGTTTTTAGTTGGAAGAACGTTGAAGATATGCCGAGGAATGTTTTTTGATACTACAGGGTAAGTTAGTAGTAGATTTAGTATATTTTTACTTCGCCAATCCTGCAACACTAATTTCCGCTTATACAGGAAAAGTTTTGATCCAGTGCGCAAATTTTAACCATGAATTCAGCACACTATTCTAGACCCCCCCTACCGCAGAAATTTTTAGCCGGTTTTACAAAAAAAAAATCAGCTGTTTCATAGAAAAGTGCAATACCTACGCGGTCAAAATGTACGGAACAGCTGATTTTTTTTTTTGTATCACCGGTGTAAAATTTCTACGGTAGGGGGGTCTAGAATGGTATGCTTAATTCATGCACTGGATCAAAACTTTTCCTGTATAAGCGGAAATTAGTGTTGCAGGATTGGCGAAGTAAAGTAAAAATATACTATATTCTGCTAGCTTTAGGAAGCATATTTTATAAGAATAGAGTCCGAAAGAGACGACCAGTCTTACCAATGAGTATTGTATTGGGTTGTGGAGGTCATCTAGGCAGTCGCTCCATGTAAACTACTAGTACTCAGCTGCAACCGTTTAGTGACTGGAAGCCGACCACAACATAATTGAGAGCAGGCAGGCAGCTGATGATGATACATTACATACAACATAAAGTTTGTTTCCAATCCTATCAAACAAATAATTTCGGCTTAATCCATCGAAGTTAAAATAATTAGCCATCCCATACATTTGGGTCAAACTCAAAACTCAAACTAAAAGCATTTATTTTAAATAAACCAATTACAGACACTTTTGAATTGTCAAGATCGGTGAGTTAGATATGAAGCTAGTTGCCCTTTCCAAAGAGTAGGTACCTATGGAGAAGAACGGGCAAGAAACTCCATGGACACTCTTTTAAAATCATGATTTTGGTACAAAAAGTTGGTTACATCATTCATTATGTTGAAATTATCAATGTGCGAACGATGTAAAAAGTGCAGATTAAAAGCGTCCGTAATTAGAACAAAAATAAAATAACAATTCAGAAATTAAAATAAGCCGTGGGAGCTAAGAGATGACCAGTCAAGTCGGTATTGAAGTTTTGTGTGGGACAGTTGTTTTTTTTTTGCGAATTAATACGATGTTGATACCACGGTGAAAGGTTGTGTGTTTGCCCCACACCTTTCTGGTACGTGCTGTATAATTCCCGAAATACCGAACGTTATAAAGTCCCTAATTAACGGTTTCCCCATATTCATTTAACACAGCTTGTTTTCCCTATTAATTAAATAAAATCTCGACAAAAACAGACAGATGGTTTGATATCAAATGGTGAATCATCAAACGATAGTTCCCCTTGTTGAAGTAATCGATAAAACCGTTATGTCGTGGCAACGGGGGTACAACACTAGAGGGTTGAGTTGCTTAGGCGAAAGTCACTTTTTTATTAGACTTACTGTTACTGTCGGTCTGCATCGTCCCACTACTGGCCAAAGGTATATAAGTAACCCCATGACTTCCAGTGCTAATGTGGACCACTGGTGAGTCGAAAAAAGAAAATTAGGTACCTTCGATTTCGAACTAGTGAGTATTATTTTATTCAAATACTTAGTATTTTTTTTTTTGCTACACAATAACCTAGTTTCCTAATCTTTTCATTATAAAACCCTCTTTATAACACAACATGGAGTAACACCCGCCGTTTTTTTCACCCAAAAATTCGTTCCTTGACCTTTTAAGAAGTTTACTTATCCATTTTACACAATTACTATGCCCCCGTGCACCTACGATTTACGCACAAATTCTATTTCACACCTTATACCTCCCAAATAAAGTATATTTCGCCTTAACGTTCGCCTACGATACGTACACATTCAATTTCACACTTTATTGCTAACACTTTAAAGTTCATCTTCCCATAAAGTTAGTAAAACCGTTAGCACGTGCCGTGGGGGAGTATTGCTATAGTAGTTCGAAATACAATTGATTAAAAAAATTGATATAAAGTGAAATCTTGGCGCGTGCAGCGAAACAGCTGATGGCTGCAACGACCTTTGTGCTCATACCTTCTTGGGGGTGCATCCAGTGGCGTGGTAGGATGCCGAAAGACACTGCCTACCCTACCTAAATAAGATAAATATGTAAAACTAATATAATTTTTTCAATAAACAAAAAAAAAATATTCAAAAATCTGCGCCACTTGTGGAGCATCGGTCGTATCATTAGTATTATCGATACAATACCCGTTCGTTCGCACAATTTGACGCAACTTCGCATTGCGATACACTAGTGCCGCTGAGTGCCTCGGGAGAGTCATGAACTATTCGCGTCTTTATGTTTATATGTGTACTCTCGTGATCATGCAGATTTATTGGGTGTGCGTTCCTATACATACGTGGCACCCAATATAACAAATAACGGACACAACCGTACAGGGTAGTCACTGGACGGGATTTTTAGGATAGTTTACAACATGACGAATTACGAAACTTACCGAAGTTTTCAGAACAAAGTTGGTTATGCGACTATAGACGCATCTGTCAAGCTTGGAAAGTGACCCCACAAGAATTGATTGGGAAAATAATACAAGATAACTTGTTAACCAGTGCGCAAACTGTTACCATGAATTCAACACATTATGTTCTAGACCTACTAGCGTAAAAAAAACCGTCGATACAAAAAAAAATATCTGCTGTTTCATATAAAAGTGCAATACAAACGCGATCAAAGTGATGGAACAGCAGATTTTTTTTTGTATGACCGTTTGCATCTTTGACAACAACTCATCAAGTGATAACTATCAGCAAAATACAAGAGATAATATAGGCATTTGGATTAACAATAAAAACTGACGCAAAATAAAAAAATCTGTGAAATCCATATTCACAAAAAAAATAAAAAAAATACAAAATGCTCAATCATAAAATTCAGCAATACACAAAAAAAATTGTCGATTAATCGTTCTGCATCCCTAAAAATGACTGAATCCTCTAATGGTCATTCCAATCAAGGGAGCTTAGATGACCAAATGTTTTTTTTTTTTTCACTAATGCATCAAGTAGGTACCACCCTCCGTGCAATATGAACTACAATGTGCCAGCATCGATCGGTAACGGTTCCGTTCTGGCTGATACGTATGCGTGTGTCCCGTGCTCGCGTGACATATGGAAAAATACGCTTGCGCGGGAGGGTTTATGGGTGTTCCAAGTTTAAGAAAGTATGTATATTTATTTTGAAAAAGAAATGTGACTGTCTCAAACGGTACGTGTATAACTTGCATGAATTTAATCATTTATACACAACTGATATATTGGACCAAATCTATGGAGATATTTTTCGCGTTGGTCCTTTAGTAAAAGTGGTTCATTATGATGACCTCAATTACCGATTTTCAGGGTTTCAATTAATTACTTACACGTTTTTTAGGGTTCTGTACCTCAAAAGGTAAAAAAGGAACCCTTATAAGATCACTCTCTTGTCTCTTTTCCTCTCTTGTCCGTGTGTCACCACCGATTTTCTCAGGAACGGGTGGACCTAGCAAGTTGAAATTTATAGCAGATATTGAGGTCTATAGTCTCTATTAGGTGAAAATCAAGGTCCTGTCAACACAATAAAAAGATAAGGACAAATTTAGATTTTCGCGAAAATTTTAAGTACCATTTACCTTAATTTTAAACTTTTAATATTTTACGGAATTTTCCCATTACTTGTGCTAAAAGACCTTGCTTTTAACCAAAGTTTACAACTGTCAACCGGAAGTACCCTATAGGTATTGGGTCGAAAACCTATATGGTAGTTCCCGTTGACCTAGAATCACGAAATTTGGCAAAAAGCAAAGTCTTACAGCACAAATAAAGGAAACATAAAAAAAAGTTGTTATTTAAGGTAAATTTTGATACTTATAAGTTTTCGCGAAAATCTAAATTTGCCCATATCTTTTTTATTATGGCGATATAATGGGTAGGTACGGAACCCTCGGCGCACAAGTTCGACTTTTATTTTATTTTATTTACATTATGTGCACTTTCACTGGTAAATTATGAGACCTTATGTCAGATAATGATTATGCTAACAAGTGTGCCAACGGGGTAAAGTTCACTATTGTCAAAACACATGTTCAATACATTCATTACTTCATTGAATGAAAGTGAATGGGATGCGTTGAATGATCTTTGTATGGCGCGCACGTGCGTTTCCGTTTCCGGATGAGACAGGCTGAATCCTTGACTTTTTGTGTCTGCAATAAAAAAAAAACAGCTGTTTTATTCACCGATGACATCTATTTTATTTAAATTGGTGATGTTATCGTCTGCAATAAATTAATTAGACTTCAATTAATTATTTTTCCATTTTTATCAAAAATGAGAGTTAAGTACTTAAAAATACGATTCAGAATAAAAACAAACAAAAAAGTTTATCAGTGTGCCAATCGAGAATAACAATAAAATTAATTTCCAATCGAATTGCTAAATCGATTTCGAATTGCAACCACAAATCATTCGGTAATCTTATCGCGGATACCATCTGCCGACTTCTCTGATGAAAAAAATAGTTTAACTGAACTTTTGCGAGTTAAAATTCATGTTTTAAGTTATTCTATTTCCTTGAAACTGAGTGTTTGATAAGCACGGCAATAGAAGGTCCTTTGTATTTTATAGGTGGCTACGTTTTAAAATTAAATGTTGGTATACCTAGATGTTTTATGAAATCGATGGAAACAGTTTGAAAACTCGAATGCAATTTTCAAATAGGTATTTCTATTTAATTTTCGATTTTTATTAAAACATTGAAAGATAATATTCATAAAGGTAGAGATAAGAGCAGGTGGTGTTCTGTAGTTTCTGCCTACCCCCGTGGGAAAAGGCGTGATTATGTATTAAGTTGCCACGAAAAATTAAAATGCAAACGTCAACGAATTTTCATTTCCCGCGCGCAACAGATACACAATACCATAGACACAGATAATGCCCGTTACACATTTATTCTCAAGACGGCGCGTGCTATACATCTGCTGGTGCAAGTGCAGGCAGCTGCATTCTACAATAGACAAATAAATTGCCGTTCTATACTTCCTTAGCTTCCCCATACTTCCTTGTATCTTCCCCCTCGATAAGATTTTTTGTAGCAAATCCTATTTTGATTCGATGCTGTGATCCAACGGGATAGTGATTGTTTTTTTTTTCGTGGCTTTAGCAGATGACCATGTAGAAACCGTTACTTGGTACGGGGCTTAGCGATTTCTTGAACTTTTTTTTTTATGTATTACTTGGGAAATAAATAGGGAGTAAAACCTACAGATATCATGAAAGCATCAACTTGAGGATACTTAACAACCCAGCCAACCAACCTAGCACACCAGTCACGCCACACTTCGCCATGGAAAATGAATATTAATGACACATCTATCTGTCAAAATGAATTAAGACCTTGCCAGCGAAAAAAAATACAACTTAAAGAATCAGAGAAGCAATTCCCATTTTTTGACAACGTTCGTATGTTAATCTAAGTCTTAATCTGTCAAAAATACCTCCAATTCGTTTACCATTTTTTTTAAATTGATTGTCGCCGTTATGAAATTGCGACAAAATGTTTAACTGTTTTAATGACAGGAAAGAGCTGGATACTTCAGACGGCTGAAATGATTTTCTTGAATCATAGCTAAGAATATGCTCGATTAAGTCACCTTTCAGACCAAACAAAAACAAATACTAATCCAAACACAACATACAACCTATCTGCTATTTATTTATTCAAGAGTGTACTAGTGTGCTGGATATTCTGGCTGCAGCATCAGCTCATCGTGTTGCCACACTTGCCACTATTGCGTTTTATGTAGAATCAAATACTAATCAAAACGAATCCAAACACTTTAAAAAAAACACTTTAAAAAAATCAGGAGTGTAGGTACTGGGGTGTTGGATAACCTGGCTGCAGGATCAGACCATGAATTTCGTTATCTTGCATAGTTATATAGCAAACATAGATGTTTCATATTTAAGGTTACACGTATGTTTGAAAGTAAAGTAAGTACACATTAAGCGTCTAAGAACCCTACTGCAGCTTACATAAAAACTTTTTTCAAAAAAATAACAACCGACTTCGAAAAACAACACTACAAAGCTCAAAATAACTTTAATTTCGGAAGTCGGTGACTTTGGGTGTGTATTTTAATTATTTGTCACCGCCTTCCGAAATTAAAGTTATTTTGAGCTTTGTAGTGTTGTTTTTCGAAGTCGGTTGTTATTTTTTTGAAAAAGTTTTTATTTTTCACCTTTTAGTTACCTACCCCACACTAATTCGAAATTTCATAATCGATGGGCTCAAAACAATGCATATTTATGTGATAGCAACATTCGCGGTTGATTTGCTGTAATTTTTTGAAGAGTTCCGTTGTCTGTCTCCGAAACGCATCATCAGATCTATATGAAATTTTAATGGGACCATTTCGGAGTAAAGCCCTTTCGAACAAAAAAACAATTTTGCAAATCCGTCTATATACGACGGAGTTATGCCCGAACATACATAAAAAATAAAAATATAAACATGTCGAATTGATAACCTCCTTCTTTTTGAAGTCGGTTAAAAATAGCTGATGACCTTGAAACGGATGAACCGATTTTGATAAAACATGTCTAAGAATCACCACCAGAAATCCTACTTTTAAATTAAAAAAACGGCACCCAAATCGGTTCACCCATTTAAGAGCTTACGGTGCCACAGACAGACACACATAGCGGTTAAACTTATAACACCCCTCTTTTTTGCGTCGGGGGTTAAAAATCAGGTACCGGGAAAAGAGTAGTCAAGTAATTTCCGAGATTGCGACGTTTGTGTCCGTCGTAACTCAATATTTAGGGTAGTGCGTACCGAAGCTTGAATCCTGCTGACCACACGTCTTCCTGTGGTTAATGATATGGTATATGGTGCTTCCATTCAGACCACAGGATGTACTGAATGCACTCGTTTTCTTAAGTGTTGCGTAAAGTTTCTTGCCTTTAAAGATCTTTAGAAGTAATATGTGGCCATCAATTTATTCATTTTGCTGCTTTTCATCCTTATTAAGCTCAGCAGCACTTAAAACGGTAATGTCTTCAATTTCGACAGTTCAACTATGTCTATTCATTGCGTTGTCGAGCAGACGCAATGGATTATGACTTTACGAGTTTCCTTCAAATTCTTCGGATTGTGATTGTTAGTGTTTTAAGGAGCTAATTGTTATTAAAAAGCTGTAGCTATAGTCTTTTAACTGCAAAGATAATAATTAGCAGCTCAATAAACATTTTTAATACGTCAGAATGAAGTATTCATTATTATACCAATCACCAAGTTCAATAAACACTACAATGAACTAATTCTGAGGTTAACAATGGCTCAAATGATACAAACTGTGACCTAACATCAAGGTATTTAAAACAATTCAAGTGGTTTATTAGCAAATTAGCACTATCTGCCGACTGCTCACCATTGCCAACTCCATATAGCATCATGTAAAACAATATTTGATTGGGCCCAGTCACGCAATTTTCATAATTCGTTGCGCGCACCATGTGTTGGGCTTTCGACGCAGGAGGGAACCCGGGAGGTCCCGCCATGTTTGATTTTAAAAACATACATTTAAAAAGAGAATGTTCAAGTTCGTTATGGTCTATTCTTGGGAGTCTTGAGGGGTAGGAAAGGAACTGTTTATGTTTAGGAAGAAGGGTGAAATATACTCTGCTCCCAGAATTCGGTTTTTGGTAAAGATTTTGCGTGTTGTATCGCTCGCATCCGGCAAAAGTAAAATTCTGTTGTAAGAGTCTTACAAATTACCAAAGATTCTTAGTAGGTAACTAATTGAGAGGTTTCCATATCTGGTCTACCTCAGCTCGTCCGCTGCCTTTCTCAGTTCGTCGGTACTTGAAGGATGAGCATCGAAGCGAAGGAGGCTGAGGTGCGAGCAAAAAAATAAAGTATTAAGACTCAGTTAACATTCTACAGATGTTAAATCCCATTGGAACTTTCGGAACGACAGTTAACTTTCAATTTCGTCGAAAAGCCACGACTTTGTAATCCCTCTTTTACCTCAAAATAACGAACATAGCCATTAAAACCTTTAAAAAATAAAGAGAACGTGTCTCGAAAGCTATTATAGAAGATGGCGGCTCATTTGACAGTGACAGCAAAAAACGCGGCAAAAAGTGAGAGATTACAAGTGATTTATGGGAAAGTGCGAAGTGAACATCATATGGTGTACCAAGGGTAAGGTGGAGACAACATTAACGAGGATTTGAGGACTCAAAACTTAATTACTCTTGATATATGGCAGTTAGCAAGTGGTAAGGCAAATATATTTGAAAGCTTTCAGGAGATATCAGTTAATGTGCCAATAAAAACAAATTTTAATAACAGTTGAACTCGATATAGAAGATATACTACTGTTATTCAGATTCAGACGCACTTAGTTATAAACACTAGAAACGTGTAGTCAAGGAAAAGGCTACAATAATGAAAGCAATCAATGACAGAGAGATAAATTCTGAGACAAATCTAACATTGATTCACGACGTATGATGTTACAGCTAGATACTGAACAAGAGGGAGAATGCTCTTCATGAGGGCTTTTTATTCGAAATTAATGTTTCGCTATTAAAGGCATTACAGTCTTCATTAAATCAGCTGATAATTTTCAAAAACAAACCGTTAACGAACACTTGGATAATCAAATGGACCTTGAACGAATTGTGACCTATTTGGGAACCAAAGTAGGTTAGCATCCACGACTCACTCTCAAAGACAAGTAAGTAATAATATAATCACATATCGTCTTGTGCTAGATAAACTATGACTTTCGAGGCTGTAAATGATAAGTTTTAATTGATAAATGGTCGTGCAGAATCCTGTTGATTCCGTATTTAAGTTGATTATAATACTCACTGTCATACCAAGCCTTGACAGATGACATTAGTGACAGAAGCTACCTACCTCACTACTTGTGCGAATGAGACACTTTTTATATAACAAATAAAGATAAATAAAATAATAGACAGAAAGGAGAAGGGATACATGAACTATATGGGGGTTTTACTTTGAACTGCTTGGTTTTGCTGTCAGTTTAAGGACTGTTTTTGAAAAGCCTTTTTAGTGACATCTACTATACTTTTTATTTCATTTAGTATGCATTAAGCTAAATAGGGCAGGAATATACAAAATCGGTCTACACTATCCAGTAAGTATGCCAGAATTGCACCAACAAATTCAATACAGTTTTCAAAATATAGGTCAGATTTCCTGTGGTTTTCCCTAAACAATTTTCAGACATTTTTAGTACATAGTATAATTGTTAAATACCAGTATATTATAAACCAAACTTATTATTAACCAAATATGGCATCCTATTACAATAACGAATTAGCTTCCAGTTTAGTATTCTATTTTTAAACAGCGCTCCCACACGTTCCATATTCAAACGACTGTTCCGAATTCAAATAAACCAGTACTGTTCGTTTCAGCGGATGACGTCATTAACGGTTTTGCACATTTTTATGTAGGCACTATTATTGTTTTATGTGATGCAGTTATTATTGTTTATGTCTAGTGTGTATGGTTTTTTTTTAGGATGGGAAATCATCAAATAACTTCTCCCGCACTGCGCGGAGCGGGAGGGGTGTCAGACTTTTACTGACTAAAACCCACCAGTGTTCCTTCAGTTGCCTGTGTACCAGGGGCCAAGGTATCTCTTTCGAACAACCCGCACCCCTGGCAGGCATCAGCCCTTGCGGACCCCACCAGCTGGATCTCTTTGAGGCGCGCGTGGAAAACAACGCGCCGTCGACCCGGGCTTATGGTCCTTACCGGACAGCGAGCTACCCATTACTTGCCGTCCGAGTGTATGTATATGGGTTACAATGAGAAGTCCGGAGCTAAGGATACAAGAACAAGACAACTCATTTGATGTTAGATTAGCTAAGAGACCGCTCCTGTCGGGATTTATTAATGACAAATTGTAGTCAAACTAGATATTTTAGTTAATTCCGTCATATATTTTACCATGGTTACGAATTCAGAGTCATTTGGTACCTTAAATCTCAGTAAATGACGAGTGACGAAACACGACAGTTTTTGGTCTGATAGCCTACTACTACATACTTATTTATTTATTGGAATGGTCCCAAAACTATTTGCAAATCTAAGAATGCAAATATGATAATATTGAGAAGAAACACAAAAGAAAGACAACTAGGTACGCTAGTTTGCCAAGAGATTCTTATTTAAATAGTTTATGCAAAAACTATGTAAATATATTCAAATAATGGACTTAGTGATTTAGAAGCAAGAGTTTAATTTGTTTTTTCTCACGGACGATATACAAATCTGCATATTATTCTATGTATGACATAAGACGTCTTAAAATATAAGACGACATCTGGTTTGTCTGGCTTGATACTTTTTAACAAATTCTTGAGTGTTTTGTTTTGCACATAACTAATTCTTCCCTGCATTTATGTATGTATCCTGAAAACAGGCATCTTCCAAAATCAGAAGGAAATACCTCAGAAAGGTCAACAGGTTCTTTAGTGTAAAGATTTAGTATGTCGAAAAGAATACTTACATTATTCTGCAATTGAAACGTCAAACAAATGATTGACATCTGATTGACAAAAAAAAATGTGACGTAACTGTTGTTCATTGTCCAAGGGGACTAATAATAAACAATAAATAAATAAAATCAATCCCAATAGCTTCAATTTTTTGGCCCATTTAATATCGACAGCCCAGCTGACGGGCAAAGATGACCAACGATCTGTACCATGGGAATATCGTAAGCTAAATCGAACCCCTTATTTTAAACTTTTAAATTCGGAAGTAGAGAGTAACAATAGACAATCAGACATTTCGCACGGGAACTCCCTATTGTCATGTTTGGCGCGAAAGATGGGGCGAGTAATGTCAAATAAAAAAAATGGCAGCGCAATGAGAAGTTTTAGCGTATATAGAGCACCTGTATATATGGGGTGTGAAACGGGATCGTCGTGGGTTCCTTCCGGGTTTTCTCAAGCTTGTCATAAAGATAATAGGTACCTATGCTGTAATTTGTTACTTATGACATTCTGCAGACCCCTCTCTGAAACAAAAGGCGATCTTCTTTTGTTAAAACAATTTTTCCTTGGTCAATATAGAATTCTACGAGTATCTGCAAGACAGCTGTCAGCCGTTCCCGAATATTTCCGAAGCCTGAAGTTTGGTCTAGGTAGTCAAAACAAAAACGTAGATCGTCTTTTGTCTACCAAGATGTCAGCCCCGTGTAGGTATATGTCGGTCATTGTGATTAATCAAAAGCTGGAAGCCTTAATTTTTCGCCAAGACCGCGTTGGCAGGCAAAGGTCTCAAACCATACAGCCTTTACAAAACAACATTTTACTTTTACAGATATTTGGTTTACAATATCTTCATCTAGGTAACTAACCTCTTTACTTCCCAGTTAGTGTTATGTTGTAACAACTAAGCCGTTAGAATGTCGTGTTATTAAACTTTATCAACAATTCAACAGGATGTCAGTAATAAGCGCCCTAACCTTGTACAGGCGCGCAGATAAGTGCTATGCGACAAGCTTGGAGTGTGGGCGGTTTTATATCAAGAATGGCTGCGAAAACTTGTTAAAATATACGAATTATGAACTGGAGAATAGTCGGTATTGTTCTAGCCGTAAACTAAATAAACTCTTATAATCAGGAGATTTGGGGTAGCTTTTGTCCAGCAGTGGGGCAGTAAAAGCTGTTTAAAACAATCAGAAGAAGAAGAAATAATCCATACTAATTTTATAATATAACATTAGAAACGGTCACATACAGACAGACGAAATAATAAATGCAAAAGTAACTCTAGTCTCTCTGTTACCTTTTCACGCCTAAACCTTGCCTAAACCACTGAACGGATCGTTATAAAGTTTGACAGTTAGCTGTCAAATTTTAGGCGTGATAAGGTACAATGGTTTTTTTTCGACATACTTACATAGAAGCTTTTGATTAGCTACTTATATCCTTGAAAATGATTCTGATTGATAGTGTGCAGACAATCAATTAGGGTACAGGTTCCAGGCTACATAGATAGCCTGTACTTAGTAGCTAATCAATAATTGCTACATAATTATGCCAACAAAATTGTCTGTTCAACAAGGTAAATAACGCGATGAATGTAATTAATGGAACTGTCGAAATTAAAGCCAAATTCCTGTTAGTTACGCAATCACCTCGCTGGAGAAGGACAGAAGTGTCGCAGGCGAAGTCGCGGGCAACAGTTAGTTAAACTTAGTTCTCAAATGATTCTGGCGTGTCTGAAGTTTCAAATTCGGTTCCACAATTCCTAACTCATCGATCACGGATTTCCTTTCCATTCCCACGCTACAAGAAAAAAATCTTCATCACCGTACATTTCTTACACATAACGTTTGTTTAACTATATAATTAACACTATGCTGTACAACTGTACTTGTCTGTCTTCCAAACAAAGGTTTTTTTTTTCTTAGATGGTAATAAATCAAGCTTTATTTTAGGCCGACGCTTAAGCTTTCGGTAAACATAACACACGTTTCTAGTTTACGTCAAAAAACCTTTTTGAACCTTGAGGCTATGTTGTGATCGTTTAAAAATAAACAGTGGAGTCGGCGGTTCTTTACACATTAAGCAGTTTTATGATGTTACATACCAAGACCCCTCCGTGGCTCGGATAGCACGTTAAGCCGTTGGTCCCGGCTGTGTTAAGTCGTAGATCTTGTGACCGTCGTTACGGGTCGTCAGGAGCACGAAAGTCTGACAACCATTGCCTGGGTATCGTGCTACCCAGTAACTAGGTCGCAGAACTTGTGGAGGTCAGATAGACAGTCGATAACTTACTGTTATTCAGCTGCATCCGGTTAGACTAGAAGCCCATCCCAACTTAGTTGGCAAGACACGCAGATTGATTTTAAGGAAACACCGTGAAAAATACGAAATCAACCAGCTTTATGTACTCGTACCTTCTGTGTACGAGAAGACCACAGAGACCCCCACCCATTTTTTTTTTTTTTTTTTAGCTTTTATTTCAAATAAACCAATTACAGGCACTTTTGAATTGTCAAGGTCGGTGAGTTAGAAAGATGAAGCTAGTTGAGATAGCTACAGGCTAAAATAATTGTAAAAGAAGACAGAGCTACTAAAAATCAAAATGATAACTTTTCTTCACGCGGGAAAACCAGCTGTTTGTAACGCAGATAAGCAATAAAAACGTAAAGGTCAAAACTAAGATTCCAAAGCGTAAGAGACAATAAACGCAGCTTTTTTCGCGATGACGTCATTTCCTATTACATCATAGACAAAGGATGTATCTATTTAAAATGGCGACTCCGTGTTTTGAATAGAGAATTGAGTGAGAGTAACGGTTTTCTTATGAGAAAAGTTACGTAATTTGAATTGAACAATTTAGTACCTAAATGAAAGATCTGCTGATGGCACCAAAAGTACAGCTAATCTAACAATTTTGACACTTCCAACTCTAAACGGCCATGTCCGCATACCAAGTTCTTATAAATTACACCATCCATCTGTTAGCATACCATTGCTTGGAAGAGCACATATTGTGAAATTACCTGACAACCGGAGCTTTCTATTGACAAAGTGCTAACTCCCGTTCCCGTTGGTAACGTCAAAAATGTCAATGAACTTAAAATAAGTAATCTTTCTCTGGACATATTGCACCATACCACGAATTACTAAATAGTTACTACATAAACCATACTCTTCAAATGGTTTAAAAACCTTAAAATATTAACCTAACCTAACCATTTTTGATTAAAATAACAAGAACTAAATATTTTGAAACACATACTTCGTCAATTTGATGAAAATGCCAAAATTCCTGTTTATTTTGGCATTTTCATCAAATTGACGACGTATTTCCATAACCATTATTTCTATGCATTTTCAAAATATTTTTATATTTTTCTAAAATTTAATTCCATTAATCCCATCCGCAAATACATCGCTCTATACTCCGTAAATTGCCAACTGTCGTTCAAAGTACCATTTATATTGCACAGGATATGAATGTATGTCAGTCTCGTTGAGACAATACTGTCTATGGTCTAATAGAGCAGTGACTGTTCACACTTGCAACCGGAGAGGACAAAACTGAGATATCAGAGACAATGAGAGCTGTCAAGAGCAATGCGTTACTTCCTTCATTGTAATTGGTTTTGCTATATTGCATTTTGAATTAAGAACGCTAAGAATTTGATGTTGGTGATGTGATGAGTTAAAACACTAGGAAGTGTCGAAAGGTGGGCGTTTTTGGGGACTGTCTTATGTAATTTTGACGTTCGAAAACTGCTGACTCTCAGCCTAGTTTGAATAAATGACTTTTGATTTTGATGAGTGTGGTATGTGGCTTTGGATTTTTTGTTTGGAAAAGTATTTAGTAAAATTTATTTTATTCTTTGTTATTTTCAAGCATTTTAACGACAAGAATTTAGCGACATAACATATTGGTTGAAATCTTAAAAATCTGAATCGGATTAATCAAATCATGAAGAAAACTAATGAACGTTTTGGGTGTAACTTTTACGATTATAATAATTCCCTAAATGGTTCAGTGTTTAAGAAATAATTAGCCTGGATAATTAACTCCTGTAATTTTATCTCTATTTGTGTACTGTTATATATTAAACGTTATTTATTTAGGATACCCGTTTTTGTGTGACTGTTGACGGATTTCTTAGGAAACCAAATACAAGAACAGTATCAAGTTAGCTTCCATTTCTATCTACGAATAAATTATGTATCAGTGTAGTGTAGAAAACCTTTGAATTGTTTAAGAATAACTTCACTTTTTTCTCCGCATATGTTTCAACGATTCTTTAACGTATTAACGGTGCGTCACGGTATGCGCTTGCGCTTGCCATTGGAAACGTTACGATACGTTACGTGTTTTTTGTTTAATTATAATATTTGTTGAGGATTGAAGGCAAAATTGGAAAATTAGTTAAGGGACATCAATTTGTTTATACTGGCAAATGGAAAACAAAGCTGTTTTTTTGTTGTATAGGCAGTCGCTCCATTTAAAAAACTGGTATTCAGCTGCATCCGGTTAGACTTGAAGCCGACCCCGACATAGTTGGGAAAAGGCTAGGCAGATGATGGTGACAGTTACAGTGGAGGGTACCACAGTGGATTTCAGAAAAGACTAATAATAATAATTGAATAAAATTCCTTTTTCTGGCGTTTTTGGATGCAAAACTAAGCAGTCCATAGTTTGTTTGTTCACCAACTTGTTATTGAGATAATCACAAATCTGCTGTTCAATAAAATTGACAGTTCGTGGCTGACAACGGTACGCATCAAACAAGAATTCTAAAATGAAGAAGACTTCTTCAAAGAAGTATGAAAAACCAAAACTAAAGAAAACCAGCGTTTCGGTATAAGGAAAACTTCTGAAATATAGATTTATTTCCTGAGGATTAACCAGTTTTTAATGAGCAAATGAGCCAAGAAATCCATCACGTTAATCTAAAAACTACCAGGATGACATAAGTGTAAGGACATGGAATGTAAGATTAGCGTGTGAGCGAGACTAAAGCACGCGTTAGAATGGGATAGGCAATAACGGTTGAATGAAGCTCGGATTCGTTTTGTTTTTTTTATCAAAGATTTTTTAAGCTGTGGTTTGGAACAAGTTGTTTTTTTTTTTTTGTTCTAAGGGTTTGAGAGATTTTTATAGGTGTGGTCAGGGATTCTTCTAGGGTTATTGTGGACGAGACTGTAGATTAGAGGTTTCTATTTTTTTAGCTATGCCATGGAATTTCAAGTTAATGCTTACAATTTTTACGGTCGGTTCGTAGTAACAGTAAAGTTGATAAATGAAAAATATTCTAAGGGGCTAAGAAAATTATGGTCAACTTTACATGTTTTTTTTTTAAATAATTTTTAATAATTTATAATTTTATAATTTTTAAGGTACTATTTTTTTTTTATTCAGTTTAAGGCACATTGACCACACTATTAACACTGTTACCAAAACCAAATCACCTACATATAAGCTACAATACTTCTACTACAATAAAAATTCGTCCTCTCAAATGAAATAAAAGAACATCGATCACTGCCTTACACTGTGAATAGCTAGCTTGATTGTTGAACAGTCCCTTACCCCTAGTATACACTGAGGGGTTACGCATCTGGTAAGGTCGATAACCTTAGAGGGTGGATATCGATCGCCATGTGGTAGAACTAGGAAGTGTGGTCGTGGCCTTATAATGAACTTTGATGACATTACGAAAAAAAAATAACAGGAAAATATAGAAATTGTTCTTTGAAAGTTTTATGTTATGTGTGAAATAGTTTCTGCATACAATTGCCTTGATTTAGATTTGCTTTAGCACTGACAGAGGCAAAAAAAAAATGTACAGACGCCAGCTCATCAAGCTACCCCAAACTGCCAAATTTCCCCAATTGAACATGAACCTTATAGATACCTAAGTGATAAAGTTGAAAATCTATTAAAGAAATTTGACAGATTGAGGTAGCTTGATCTGCTGGCGTCTGCAGAAACTTTAGACCCGGCTGTCATTCGTAGATCTTTAACAGTCGTTACGGGTAAAAGCAAAATCAAAAGTAATTTATTCAAATTAGGCTGAGAATCAGCACTTTTCGAACGTCAAAATACATAAGACAGTCCCCCACAACGCCCACCCTTCATCACTTCCTAGTGCTCTAGCTGGGAAGAAGTGGTGCAACATACTCCCCAGCAGCACAGCTGTTTGTTTAGTCGGATAGACTTGATTCTATACATCCATAAGCAAAGTAATAAACATTACGAGACACAGAACATTAATTAAATAATTAGTCATATTAGCTAGCCATGCCAATATACCAACAAATAAAATCATCCGGTTAGAGTCGAAGCCGACCTTAAAATAGTTGTGAAAAGGCTGATACACAAATATAGTTGAATCAAGAATTTTATCCGTTTTGAAGTCATGTCTAGAGTGTCATGGTGGACTAGAGAAAGAAGCAAAAAAAAAGAGAAATTTTACGTAAAATGGAAGCAAATTACTTGTTATTTACGAAATAAGGTCCTGCATTGTAATCTTACAAGCAATTTACCAGTTAATTTAGTAAAATCGCGTGATTCAAAAAGCTTTGTGTCCATTGTCAATGCCGACACATAAAAGAAACACTTTGCGAAAATTCAAAAGAACAAGTCTTCAGTTTATGGTGGGACGTGTAAACGTCATACTTAATTGCTTTTTTTCCAATGCATCGAGCAGCAAAGGAAAACACCAAATTATGCCTACTCTTTTCATTACCATAGACAATAATACTGAAACATTTTTTTTTAATTTTATTTTATTAATGATAGAATGATGCTAGCTTGTTGACAATACTTCACGTATCGCAATAGGAAGCGACATTGACACAATAAAGTCGTTTTTGCACGATTTTTGGTTTTATTAAGCAAAACAATACTATTTGGTCGAGGGTCGACACACTAAGGGGTGTGATAGCACCTGCCCGATTCAATAGGGGAAGTCGTATTGCGAAAATAGTTTAATGGAAAAGTAACTGTAACTTAAGGACAGTTCAGTTTATTTTTATATGTGGTTTCATTAAAAGAAGTGGGATGTAGTGTGGCTTGATATCGATTTTAGCTTATTCTGTGGCCTGGGCTTGTAGATTATACGGTCCAGTGTGGAGATAATATTAGAAACGATTGTTTTATTAAGCTTCACTCAATTAAATTCATTTTTTCGCTCACTAAGCAAATAATTTAGAACAATAGTTTCTATGAATAGGTGTCTACCCGTGATCAGCCTAGTTCTGTCCCAACTACAGTCTTGAAATCCATGTTTCCAATTTCAATTATTTCCATTTAAACAAATATCAACTTTGTTTCCGTGTTCTTTAAGTTGATTTCAGAATGACTGGTACAGTCGCCAGCAGGTCAAGCTATCCCAAACTGTCAAATTTTCCCATTTGAACATAAACCTTATTCCTTTGTTATAAAGTTGAAAAGCTATCAAAGAAATTTGACAGATTGGGGTAGCTTGATGTGCTGGACTCTGTACTATTGAAAAAGTCTACAAACGTTTGGATTCGATCACGAACGCAGGATAAGCCCGTCTTCTAGTCTAAAAATATGTAGTTGTGAATGACTCTACTAGTTCACAAAATAAGTAGCCTAGAAACACAGGCATAAATAATAGAATGAATGAGGTCAATCGGTCCAATATTTTTATAGAATTGATCCTGGTGAACTGGTCCATTAGTTATTTCACAACACTACATTAAAATTATGTCAGTTGGGTGCGGCGTACGTAGGTGGGTCGTGACGATGTAGACGAGTTGGCAGAACATGGTCAGAAATGGAACAAGATAGAGGTTTGAAAGGAGGTCTTTGCTAGAGGGACACTAAAAAGGCTAGAAAAAATATATGTCTATGGTTATTCTTTCGTCACGTACTTTTTTTTTACACTGAAGGCTGCCAGTATTTGAAGGCTGTTACACACAGCAACAAGAAATGTTTCAGTTTCTTCTTTCGTGAACAGTTAAATTATCTCGCACATAATTTCATTTAAATTCTCTTCCATTTTTATTACCAACTACCTGACCCGTCGAGGCGCCAACAGACCTGTCCAAATTGAATAACTCATACCAAAATCTCATGGAACAAAAGGACGTCCAGTATTTTCCGAATTTGAAAATTTTGCGGAAATATTTTCCTGCGTACTAATACTAAGTAGGTATGTACCTTTTTAAATTGTTAAAAAAATAGCCTAATCCAGAATCGGCCAGCCGTTCTCAAGCGATGCGCTTACGAACAGTATTTCATATTCCTGGATAGTGCTTATTCGGACATAGTAAAACCGGTTTTTAGTCGCATTATAAAATACCAAGTAAAATTTAGTCAGCCTAATTTCAATTCCTCACAAATCTTAGGTTTTCCCTAAAACTTCGTTACCGCTAAACATGTGACGGTACCAGGCGCACATGACTACGAAACAGTTGTGAACTTATCAAGGTTCCTTGTCTGTTGATATTTCACGGTCTAACGGGTCTGTGGGGGTGATGTCCCTTGCATTTAGTAGGGCTCCTAGCATATGGCGTGGCTGTTTGGGGTTAGTTAGAATTTTTGAGTTGATTACACGACATAACTTTAGGTTTCATGATCAAAATTCGTCATAATAATTATCATCTTCTACAATAAACTGCCTGATAGTTCTTATTTTAGCCGGTAGAGGTGCTGCAAACGGCGATAGATCCTAAAAAAAAAAACAAATGCCATCATAATTCTCCTTCGATCTAATATTGAAAGTATTCTACAGCATTCCTTTTTCAAATCATCTACGTATAATTTCAGCAAATCAATATTAAATAAACCACAGCGAACGAAACATTACTTTCTCATCTATTTCTTTTAAAAATAAGACATAGACAAGAGTAATTTCCCGAACGTCCGAAGGATACCATTACTGATCACTTTTTTCAATGCCATAGATAGAGTATCTTTTTTTATTTGAAGATATCCTTGGAAGGCAATGGTATAAAAAGTGGTGCGGCCTACGTGTAATGGCTCTTCGGTTTGTCTGTATGTGTTTATATGGATGGATACTAGCGTTTGAATGCGGCTTTGCCCGCATTACATTTTATTAGGCGATTATTTTAAAACGATGCTGGACCATGAATGTCTTTATAAAACTTATTTGAAGTGAAAACTTCTTTAGGCGCGTTGGGCATTTTTTGAGATGGGAAAATACAATTGACACCCTTACCGACACCACTGTTTATTAATAGAGGTATTTAATAATTTAAGTCTTAAAAGAGAGGTTTAGGTCCAGAACTAATATTCCAATTGGAATTACGAAAATCGGATAACTCGTTAGAAAATTGACCAAAATTACGATTATGAATTAAGTGAAATCCTCGCGACACCGTTACCGACACTTATGTTTTTGAGTAGAGGTTTTTCAATCATTTAAGTCTCAAAAGATAGGTTTAGGTCCAGAACTAATATTCTAATTGGAATTATGAAAATCGGATAACCCGTCGAACGAACGTTGAACTTCGTTTAATCTGACGATTCAAAAAATACACACATAAGTAATTGTTATTTTTTTTTTTAATGTCAACTTGTTGCAGTTCTGTAACAGAACATCATCTTAATTCATGCTCGATCATCTTTCCATTTACACAGTTTTGAAGAAATGTGCCATTAGACTCTGCTAGGCTAGGATTAAACTGACGCCAGAAATATCAATCTACTCTTAGAGATGTCCAAAAAATGATTATAAACGCACCATCAAGTCCCAAATTACTCGACAAGGATCATAACACAGCCCTCTTCATACACGTCGCCAGCCTCTTATCGTGACTTTTAGATCTTTAACGGATAACCTCAAGTTTTTAAACGCTTCTGGGCGCAGTACTCTTGAACTTTCGTTTATGTTGAACAAAGATAAAGACGTAAGCGAGACATACCAGGACTCGTTTGGTACTAAGAAACTGGTGACAAGGAAATTACAGAGAATTTGCTGAAGGCGACTAAAGATGTGAACGCGTTGGAATCGAAAACCCGAAACGTGCCTTCAGGGAGGCAAGTAAAACTGCCAAATTATAAAGTACTTTAGACAGTAAGTTATTCATTCCTTATCCTAGAGCTTCCGGACTTATTATCAAGGTCGATGCCAGGAAGCTCTTGTCAAGTGTGTCCTTCGCTCATGAATGATTAGGTGTGGCAAAACCGGTACCTATTAGTAAGAAAACCTCCACGGACGGTGCTTGAGGACATCCGGCAAACTTGATACGAACACCATGGCATTTAGATGTTTGGATGTTTGTTACTAAATCACGCAAAAACGGCTGAACGACTTTGAATGAAATTTGGCACACAGATAGTTTGCAATCTGGATTAACATTATAGGATACTTTTTATCCCGGTAGTACATTGCCGGGGGATAAGCTCATAAATAAAAGAGTCTATTCTCCAGTCAGTTTTATGAAGACTCAACACAAATACTTCATTCTTATTATATTTTTGTCCGCACTTCACATGCTCAAAAGCACCAGAACTCCCACGCACAGTTCTTCATATCCCCGGAATTATAACCCACCACCATTAGCCCTCCTGTCCTTACCTCAATTTATTTGACTTCGGCGCAGCATATTTTCATCTCTATCAGCCGTCGCGTCGTCTCAATATTCACTCCTTTTCTAGCCATATTATCTTTTTAACCGACTTCAAAAAGAAGGAGGTCATCAATTCGACATGTTCATTTAAGTATATTTTTTTTTATGTATGTTTGGGCATAACTCCGTCATATACCTATAGACGGATTTGCTAAATTATTTTCATTGTTGTTGTTCGAAAGGGGTTTAATTTCGAAATGGTCCCATTTAAATTTCATATAGATCTGATGATGCGTTTCGGAGTCAGGCAAGGAAACTATTCAAAAAATTACAGCAAATCAACCGCGAATGCTGTTATCGCATAAATATGCATTGTTTAGATCCCAAGGATGATGAAATTTCGAATTGGTGTGGGGTAGGTACTATAGCCAAAAAGTGGAAAAAAAAATGAAAAAAAAAAACAACCGACTTCCAAAAAACCACTACAAAGTGAAAGATATATATATATATATATAGATGTGTATTTAAATTAAGTTTTTTACACAATACGACCATCGTTTCTTTGGTCATCCCTTAGACCACCCCGCAACATCCCTTGTAACTCCGTACATAATAGAGAGTTGCCGATGTGTGCGTGAGTGTTCAGCTGAATACCTATATGGAGTTAACTTTATATATGGAATGTAATCCTTCCTCAGAATAATGGCTGTTACGCACGTACTTGTAGTCACGACCCATCTTCACGCTATTCCGGCACGGTGGTCGGCAATTTAGATGGTATTATTGCAGGTTATATATGTGTAGTAGTTATTTTGCTGTCTTAGAAGAAATGGCTGATGTTTTTTCTTAGAGTGCGAGAACGTTTAAAAAGGACCGTTTATTTTTTGTCTATGGTTTTTTTTTTCTGGGATTTCTCTATCTTTATTACAAATTTTTAAAGATAAATAGAACCAGAAAACTCACGGGATAACTATTAGATAGAGATGTCATACATAGATACAAGTACGAAAAGTCTCTCTAATGTCATAATCAATAAAATAAACGGTATTCTTTCTTTCTTTAATCACCACGATTATCAAGTAGACTGGTGATGGCCAGAGTAGCCCGTGAAATGAGAAATAGTCATACAACGAAATTAAATGAAGTATGACTAGAATTCTATAAATCCATATTCATAATAACGGTCACGAATCATATTTTTATCAAAATGCAAACTGACATTATAAAAACATTGTAACATCTATACATACCCCTACCCATGTTGGCAAAAAATAAATGATTTGATTTGATTTGACACTGAACTTCAAATTGCAAAAAATTGTAATTTTAAAAACAAAACTTAAAAAAGTAGAAAATTAATATTAATTGATTATAAAAAAAAAACCTCAAAACGCACTCCACGCTTTTTTAATAGAATTAAATTATTTTCTACTTTTTTAGTTTGGTTTTTATAGCGTGCTTTTTCTATTTTTTAGTTCTGCTGTCTACAAAAGCGTGTTTTTTTTTCAAAAAAAAAGTTTAAATGATATCTGAGCGTTTGAAGTGGGTCAAAATCAAGTCCAAAAAAAACAAACAAACATACAGATGAAGCCAATAAAAGCGTGTTAAAAACGTTAAGAAGTTTTAATTTCGCGGGCCACCAAGCTTCAAAGTTTACGAAAATCATTTTTGGACGAAATTTCAAGGCTAGTTTTCTCCTCTCCCCTTTTAATGCTATTTCGGTCTCCAACAGTCACTGGGTCAGTAAGCCGGTAAGCTACAACCAAAACGGATTGTTTTTTATACGCTGCACCGAAAATGGAAGCGTAACAATAGAAGGAAGTTGCTCAGCGGATGTAACGGTCGGGATGCTTCGAAAATAAAAGTTTTCATTGAAAGTGAGAGCTTTTTACACTTTTTACCGTTTGAAGAGAGTAAGGATTACTAAAAAAATGAAATCGATGTTCATCAGAGCTCAGAATTAGGGCTAACAGGGCCTAGAGACAAAACAAGACAAAGAACACGATGTAACCTTTCCACAGGTAATGTCATTCTCATACATTTTGGCGTAGCGTTTGGCGTGAACGCTAATAGAAATGTATGTATTTTGTCTCTAGGCCCAGAAAGACTAATATATATTCTGTTATTTATGATACATTCGAATAATTCAGAATTTTGCACGCTTTATGGCTCAACAAACTACAAATCTACAACTCAAACGATTTACATGAAGTTTTCATAGAAATTGTGTCGCGTCGCCCTGTTTGTACGCATAGGAGGATTAAAATGGATCGGTACTATTAAAAAAAAAAAAAAACATTTATTATGCATAGGTGCGTAGGCCTACATTATAAAAGCAAATGATTTATTTTATTTTTTCTGTTTCTCCCTATGGTAAGTATCAAAAGTTGCCCCATATTGTATCGTTTTTTTTTGTGTGTTTAATACTCGTAGATATACGTGTCTTCAGCTAGGTGCTTGACCCCATAAAAAGAAATCAAAAAGTACCAAACGAAGCAGGTTGTCTAACGAATCTTATTCAAAATTCCCGATGCAACGACAAGTAGAATGTTGATAGTCCAGTCCCGAAACTAGTTTCGAATTAGAAATTCAATGTGGACTATCTCTTCTATAGAACCGGTTTTCAAAAATCGTCTATGAAGCCTCTTATGTGGTACGGGCACTCAAATTATGCTTTTTTTTTAAGATTAGACGTGGGATACGGGCACATTGTTGTCTGGCCATAGACAACCGCAGCAGTAAAAATATCTTTGTCTATGATGCTAAGTTGTTGTTTATGTTTTCTTTTTTGTTTTTGTTTTGAATTTTTATGTTTCTTAGAGGTTAGGGGTAGGCAAGTTGAATTATGATTGTTTAGTTTTAAATGATAGAAATGGAAGCTAAAATCTTAGAACGCTCTCGAGATAACTCCAATACGATCAACACGATTTAATTTAGTACATTTTTTTATCAAATTGACCTACTTATCACTAGTGTACTCCTTCCTACTAGTTAATTAATGCCAATTGTTATTAACTGCCGCTTCATTCATAACTCCGGGTAGCGTATCTTGTTTTGCAATTATGCAGTTACTTACTGATTATAAAAGTAATTGTGTACTTACCTACCTAATCCACAACGGAATAAAAATAAAACATGTGATTTCTTACGCAATTTTACCAAAGTGACTAAAACGGTGTCTTTCTTATTTTGGAACAAAAAATTGTCTATTTCACCCAATGTCCTAATTTTGAATTCAAGATATCATCAAATTACAAAGTTAACGTCACCCCTTTCCGGTTACCTTCGACCTTAATTTTACGATTTCCGAGGGCCTTAGTAATCGCTGGTAAGTTTCCTTAGCCTGGGATAGATCAGTAGTTCAGTGGGGCGTAATAAATCAGTTGGTTTATAAACATTCTGCATAAATAGAGCACAGGAAACGGCTCCAAAGATATATGCAGCAGCAGCTAATAAAATGATTCAATGGCGACGGACGATCGTTGACATTCAAGGCGTTTCCCGCCAATCCTGATATCTCCATTCCTTTCTTACGCACTAACTTCAGTAAGAGAGAGCGAGTTGGCTATACAAACATAAGTTATCGGTTATTGCTAACATCCTATTTGCAGATAAAAAAGTTTTTGTAATGAATGTTTTTTTTTTTAATGATTTGAACTCAGATGTTCGGTTTAGATAAATGGTATGGTAAGTTAAGTAGACGATAACTTAGCTATGGAACGTATTTTTTATTTTATTGGCAAAGGTCAAAAAATGTAGGCAGAATCGAGTTGGTCTAGAGTTTTTCTCGATATGTCAATACAAATTAAACTAGGTATCGAAAACATTGTTTACGTCTATGCAAGTTAGTCCTGTTATGTCACCAGCTGACGGTTACCTACATTACAACGGGAATTTCAAATGCAAATCCTAAGATTATGAGCTACAGTGCTATTGCTAGGTAGGTAATCAGAAATTACGTCATGTACCTATAACGAACTTATAGGCTTCTTGAATGATAAGTAAGAAAACTTGATGGTTATTAATTTAACCGGTAAGATTATTTCTTATGTTTATTACAGGACTCTCCGATGTTCTAATTGGGTAATTATGTAGTTATAAACACGTTATGATTATGAAGTAGAATCTAACTTTTCCAAGACATTATCTCGGAAAATAACTTAGTGAAATGATTTTTTTCTTTTTCTTATTTTAACTTATCATAAAACCGTAAGTTACAATTCCAATAGAAATGAAAATTTCCCTTTCACTGACCACTTTCGCGCCATCCTACAACCATAGAGTTGTGGCTTCAAAAGAGGTCGTTCACCTAGTCTATGCTTCAAGGCTATGCCAAAAACGATGATGTCATTATTTCAAGTTTATTTTTGCTTATTATTATTATGTCGAACATGTGTAGCTAAGTAGGAAGGTATGTAAAGTTTGATAAGCTTAAAGATTGTAAATATAGCCATTAGGTAGGTTACATGACATGTAACGTTATGGAAAAATAAACTAGGCTGATTGCGTTGATGCCTGTGCTTTATTAGGACACATGAAACATGGCCCATTATTGGCCATTGTGTAGACATTTAGAATTTTATGGTATATTTTTTATTATAATAATAATTGTTACTGAAGGGATAAACTGGTTTTAAAGATAATTAAGAGGTGACTTTGATGATTTTTCTGATGCATTAAATTATGTTTTGAGTACCATCACTGTATGCAAAAAAGACTTCAAAACATTTTTTTTTTTGCTTTCACAATTATTTACGGTTAAAGAGATACACTGGTTTAAAAAAAATAACTTAACTTTAAAAAAGTTTCTTGTTTTCATCTTTTTTAATTACCTAAAGTTCACTTTTTAGGCGGTCGGGTTTTTTTTTAATAATATATTTTTAAATCTGTGTACCTCTTTAAGCGTAAATAATTTTGAAAGCAAAAAAAAAATATGATATTTTCAAGTGTTTTTTTTTTTATTATATTTTTCTTAGTTTTCGTAGATGTCTGCCATACACACTTAAGAGGCCTACGTACAATGAACTGTCCATACATACGTAATACCTAAATCATTTGCAACTTGAGCATATTTCCATCATATTATGATGATATTCGGATTCAGACAGTATTTATCTAGGCTCGTAGGGGTTTTTTTTTCCAATATACTTACCTGAAATGAAGTTTAAGCGAATTGCATTTCGCACATTTTTACAGCGTAAATGACATGTTTTCTCACTGTTTTTTTGGTATTATAACCAACAATTTCCGTAATATTGTTGTCTCAGAAGCATAGCTCATATTATCAAGTTGTAAAATGTCGAAAAAAATATTAAAATACAATAAGTTTTCATTCATCATTTTTGGTATTACGGAACACATCCAAATTCATCATAAATGGTCAGTAGCTAGTAGCGCTATCGCGTCAAGCCATTGTCAATGTGTGTGTGATCGTACTGCTCACTGTAGGTATGTATCCTCGACAGGTACTAACACTAGCGCAACGATAGCAATTTTCAGACGAAATATTGTCTCCGCCCGAATCCTAGTTGCAAGCTTCGGTCGTAGGATTCTTAATGTAATTAATGAATAATCATGTAGTTTATGTTGTAACGTTGACTATTTTGTTGCTTTTTTAATATTTTTTCTTTTTTCATTCCAAATTACATGTAAACATACAAGTTGCATAAATTTTTGCAAGCTATTTATTTGGATACCCCATTCAATAGGTTTTGAGAAAGATTTTTTTTTTCGAAAACAACGTGGGGCCAAAAATCGGACATACCTATTTTTTTTTTTCAATTTTGGTATACCTACCCAGAGTGACTCTCACAATTAAGACGAATCTAAAGGCACCTCAAAGCTGAAATCGATCAAGCCGTTTAGGCTACAGAGCGTGCCAAAGAAATATACATACATACACTCGAAAAACATAACCCTCCTTCTGGCGCAGTCGGGTAAAAACCACCATTTTGACCGTTTTCAAGAAAGCACGTCAGGCGCAAATCGCAATAGACGCATCCTGGCATTCAGACCCGTTGCCAACCTATCACGACAAAAGCTATGCTCCCATACCTACCTTGCGCTGGGATTCGAACACAGAACGTCATTTCGGGCGACCGATCGTTCGACCGCTGTACCAATAAGGCTTTTTACTGCCGTTATAATTATTATCTGTGCTGCCGTGAAGTTGGTCAACCTGATTTGCTGACGTAGGTATTTCCTTCCGATATCGAACGCTAATTTAAGAATTCGCTAGCTGGCACAAAATAATACGAGGACAGAGGCCAGCACATCAAGCTACCCGATCTGTCAAATTTCTTTGATAGTTTTTCAATTATAGAACACAGGAATAAGGTTTATGTTCAATTGGGAAAATTTTACAGTTTGGGATAGCTTGACCTGCTGGCGTCTGTAAATATTTAGAAGAACACGATACCTATATAGGTAATCGGTCGACGTGGCGGGGCTTGGGGACTTCAGGTCTCCCCTAAGTAGGTATGTGAGTCATTCGGTTGAAACGGTGGTGATGAAACTACCCGACCAACGCTACTCTGAAATTAAATTCGAAACCCCTCTCCAAGACATCTGCAACACAGACTCAAATGCGTTGCAAATGAGATAAAGATTAATCTCACTCAACGCACATTGAGCTGATCATGTTCCCACTGCTGGGATACGGCTCTTCTCTATGAGAGGGAGTGGGCTGTACTTATCCACCACGCGGGCCCAGGCTGGTTGATGGATATCGACTCTTCGAATTTTTGGTTCTAGGACATGCCGTGTTGCACGTTTTCCTTCACTGTTTTGAGAGAATTGGTGATGTAATTAAATACACAAAGTAAACTGCCTGCCTGGATTCGAACTCACGACCCTACAACTCGTAAGTCAGGGCCGATACCACTGGGCCACCGCTTCTCAAAGATTGATCTCGTATTGAGCTAGTATTGTTACCACAGCCTACAAACCAGACCACAGCAACCTGCTGAAGGTAAATACCTAGGTACCTATGTGACTTGGTAGTACTTTCCAGGATGAATGGTTTCAATAGGTACCTAAGGGCCTGCATACCTACACGGTATTTTTTTAAGCGCTCCGTCAACGCACGTGTGGAACGCGCTGTAAACGCAAAAAGCGACTTACGCAATATATTATGCCTTATGGCTCCTGCCGACAGGCGAAGCGATTTTGGTAGAACAGTTTCCATTAATTTATTGTTAGATGGTACTGCGTCGTGCTTTAGAATTGCGCCTGCTGCGAGAGCCTTTACTCTCCTTCTAATATAGTCATAGATAACTGCTGTTAATCTTCCCTAGCTCAGCAATTTTTATAGCTTACAAAATCACACGGTGACGGTATTATCTTGAACATGGTAAGTTGAGAAATAACAAACATACATTTTACCTACCGGTACGGTCACATCCCTATTTTATATTTCATACGGCAGTTAGTAGGTACCTCTTACCTACCTGTCGATGTAAACTAGTGTAACCTCTCTATTGCCAAAAAACCGCCTTCTTTGGATAACACAACAGTTACCAGTTCAAGCTATGAAATATTGTATGAAATCCATAGATTAGCAGTTTTTTTTTTCTAAGTTGATGTTTATGGCTTCATACATATATGTATTGCTAGTTACAGACAAAACAATAGACGTATTGTCGTGTTAGGTTATAATTATAAAACGGTGAGAGAATAGTCAATAAATTTCTGCTGATATATCGATTAACAAATTATTATCCGACGGCGAAGTAAACAGATGATTGTAACACTAATGTTTACAAGTTTTACTTGCCAATTAACCGAGAATTAGGTCACTCACAATCATGCTCTATCAACGAAAAATGAACTTTAAACAATAGAGACTTACCTAGAACATTGGCAGTTCACCTCACAATGTTTACTGCTCTCTCCCCACATTTTGGCACAATATTTTAACAGCACAGTTTCACAAATAGTACATAATTCGATCAGTCTTTGTAAAAAAGTTTTTATCACAGTATTTTTGGGAGTTCGCCTAGGCTTATGTCCGCTCACGACAGGCGCCGAGCGATGACTGACGATGACTGAGTGGCATAATGGGAGAGTTCCCGCGGGCGCGCGAAACGGCCGTTGGTGATACCACCCTCTATGTTTTTTATGGTAAGGTTTCGGGATGTCTACTTTTATGGTACATTTTTAATGTGAAGTTTGGGGCCTTGGTTTTTGTAAAAAAAATGTGAATTATGTATGTATGATTGAAATAGCTACCTACTCCCCTTTTACTAGAGTGATTACTTATCAGTGTTTGAAAGTTAAAAATCTTCCCCACATTATCCTCTAAATTATGGAGAAAACCTCATCAAAATCCATTGATTATTTTACTAAGTACTCAGCGACTGGAATGGGCACACAAAGTAATCGATTAATAATAAATTGGTTACTTTTCAGGGGTTTTAAATGAAGTGTTGAGATACGTAGGTTCTATTTGTAGCTTTTAAACTTAACCTAAAACATAATAGTAACTGTGCCTTTTCAGTTTGTGCTAAAAAAAATTTTTTTTTTTCATTCTTTTGCTATGGTGATTCTTTTTTAATTAAATGCTGATAACTTTACATTGTTCATATGAATTCCTTCAGTAAACTGATACAAGTAATTTGTATTGATCGAATTGTAGGTTTTTTAATAATGTGTTAATATTATTGGTTGAGCAAATAGTGGCTATTAAGAATTGATTATGAATAAAAGTAGCGTACACCAAAGACTTTACCAAGGCTTTTTGTAGTTTTGACGAATTTGTAAGACTCTTTTAGACTTGATTAAATTCAAAAATAATTAGGTCAAAGGTACACGCTACACCAAATAGATATATGGAAAATCCACTCCACTCCTCCGCCACACGCCACAGAATTAATAATTATTCTTTAAAGATATTTACTAAACGTTGAAATGCTACATGAACCGAATTAAGTAGTACTAAGAACTTTCCCATAAAATAAAATGATCTCTATGTTGACTGGTTGAACAAGTCTAGATGTTCATGTTTAAAAACAAATTTAAGTATGGTTCAAAAAAAAAACAAGACAATTTATTTTTCGATTATATTTTAAGGCTCAAAAGGCTTATTTTAGCCATATTCTAAAATCAGCTGTTATTTTTAAAGTCAGGTTTTTTTTTGCCTAATTGGTATAATTTTGAATTTAATAAGTTGGCAACTGGAATGACCAACCCGTCTGAGTACATACGTCCTAACTAGATCGAGGATAATAACATAATTTATTTCAATTTCTACCTTATATTTATGATCGTAGAACATACTTCACTTTAACCACAGCCTTGAATGGAATGCCATACAAAAATCATATGGGAAACGAATCCTGTTCTTACACATACAAAAAACTGCCTACATACGATAGTAGACCTAAAGTCATTGCATTAAGCTTTAAAATCAAGTAACTCTTAATGAGAATCCAGTATCTCACACTAACACATTGATAAAATTCAAAGTAACAATCATATGTTCGCATTCTGGAATACACAAACGAAATAAAACTTACGGACCGGTGGGATTAAGTCCAAAATTCACTGTCTTTTCCCTTATAACCTTACT
Organism: Polymixis flavicincta; assembly: GCA_949987655.1. Classification (NCBI taxonomy): domain Eukaryota; kingdom Metazoa; phylum Arthropoda; class Insecta; order Lepidoptera; family Noctuidae; genus Polymixis; species Polymixis flavicincta. The sequence goes on from OX465200.1 coordinate 13,645,838, forward strand.
TAAAAGCGCGCCAACCTTTATTTGCAATTGGAAAATAAGGGATGCCATAGAATTTGTATTAGTTATTAATTTTTCCAACGCAAACATAACTTTGCTTCTCCTGATATCCTTAAATTCTTCAGCAATCATATGGTCAAAGATGCTTTTGAAGTGGCGACAAAAAAAGGAGGCAGTGTAACTTCTCAAGCCTCTAGTTCAATTCAAACATTGATTTGCAAATTTTAAAATACATTCGAAATTCAAATCATCAGCTGTTTTTTATTTGCGCCAGTTCGCTTGTTATTTTTTTTTCAATCTGTCACTGTTTCTCGTTCACTTTTTGAATCGAAGACGTTATGCTGTAATGCCAATGTTTTAATATTACGTTGGTAGGTACCTGTTGGAGCTTTTTACCGTAACGTTAGCCGTTGGCTTGTGGTTTGCCGATTCGCGCCAAAGACGAGAAGAAATGGCTGTGGCTTACATCCTGGATTTACTATGAACTTCTACATTTTTAATGAAAGTGAACATTAGACTGAGTGTAATGTTGTCAATGCCTTACCAACAAACCATAGAGGGAAAAGCAACGTGTCACTGACATTAACATTATAAAACTGAGGTCGTTTCGCTATTTCAAGTACCTATTCAAATTGCCTTTTGCATTACTGCCGTCCACAAGCTATAATGCCGTAACCTCGCTTAAGGTCGATTTTCGTTTTTTGAAGGCACCATAATCAGAAAAGAAATCTCTATTTATCTGTCTAAGCAGTATTTTTCTACTATAGGATGCCGAGATAAAAAAAAAAACTCCGCTAACTTGCCTTGTTTGTTAAGTTTACTACGCTAAAACGCAGGTAAGCAACATTATTAAACTAAAAAGGTCACTTGTTGGTTTTAAGGTGAATCTAGTCCACATTTTTTCCATAAAAATCCATTAAAAAGTTATGAGCCAACAAAGATTCGTTGTTCTTGCAAATTTAACCTAACTTTGGGCGTGTTTAAGTAATAAAAGCAGTATGAAATCTCGAAAACCAAGTCAGTACCGACAAAGTTCAATTATCGAAAAGTTTAATAAACTTAATTGGTCATTGAGTTATGCAGCGGTTTTTTCAGAAAACCCGATCTTTCGAAGGACTTTTCTTAATTTTTTACGCGCCTGTTTTACTATAACTGATCCTGCAGCTCGCTCAATAATGTTAAGCGTGTAGACTAGCGTCTAACTGCTCATCACTGATACTACCTCTGTCGGACACGAAGCCTGGTGAGACAGCGTGTTTTTTAGCCATGCCCATCAGTGAGTTCGAGCCCGCGACGGTTCCCCATTAGGGCTTATAATTTAAATTTTTACTAGATTGTTTACCATCCGTTGCATAACAAAATAGTCACATTTTTCTGCGTTTTTTTTGTCCGTAACTAGCATGTGGACAGCAGATTAGCTAACGACATGCCTAAAATAATATAATCATCCAGACAGGCATGTTTTTATTTTGAGAGGCTAAAGGACCACGTTTGGCATTATTGTGACCTCGTTTATGACATACAACTCTTTTATCCCGATTTTATCTAAGTGTCCGTGGGATAATTTCCGACCACCACGCAGGCGAAGTCGTAGGTTAAAGCAATGTTTTTTTTTTTTCATAAGAATTCCATACAATTTTCAGTGTCAGTTGAATACCGTAGATCGTTGCAATCGACCTTAAAAAGTGCATTGAGTATGCACTTTTTAACGTCGATTGCAACGAACTCGATATTACTTACGTTAAAAAAAAATCCACGAGATTCCGATATCAGGCAGTTGCTCCGTTTAAAACCTGAAACTTATCGAATTCCGTAACTTTGGGGAGGCCTATATCCAGCATTCATTGCACTAAATTGAGTGTATTACTTACTTTATTTATTAGAGGGGCTTCTCGCTAAGTAATATTTGCCGCACGGGTCGATAGTTTAGGTTAAGCTACGCTTGCCGCGGTTGGTCCGTGGATGGGTGACCATCTGTTCATGCCAAGACCCCTCCGTGCCTTGGAAAGCACGTAAAGCCGATGGTCCCGGCTGTAATTTATGGATCTTTGACAGTCGTTAAAAATCGCTTGTCTACATTTCTCGGTGAAAAACTGTCAACTGTCTATACGGAAACGTCATTTTTGTCTACTCTTCCGACGACAAAACGCTTGTCATCGGTTCTCGTGCTGAGCCTGCTCATGGTAATGATAGATCTCCTGATGATGAGTCCTGCTGGAGGCCTAGCTCTTCCGGAAGGACGGGTTTGCGAGCTGCCAGAAGACCGCCGCCAGCCCTTCTATAATAGCAGTAGGTACCTATGTATACGCAGTTTGAATGAAATTTTGTAATGGGGAGCTGCCACCGTTTATATTAATGCGCTACCGCTTGCTGATTGAAGCTCAGTTGTGTTTAGCAACTGTTTCTTGTACAATAAGAAAGATAAAATTATCTTTTCGTCCAAATTTGAACTTTTTACTCTATAAAATTATGATAGGTACCTACTTACCATTGCCGAAGAAACTTGCGTTCTTCCGGAAGTATATAAAATCCGGCTGCCAGCACTCCGGGCGATCGGCGCAACACAACTGCCTGAGTAACTATCAAATCTATATCTATATCTTCTTCTATACATATAATAAATCTGTAAAGGAACTTTTTCTGTACATTTAAAATATTTCGAAAATAATTGCTTGGGGTGGTAAGGGATAATCAACAGATGACATTTTAACCCTTATCAAAATTTTTGTCTGTAGCTCGGTTTTTCAGTTTCTATGTTGAATAGATCAAGTATCACGTCAAAAGAACGAAACTAATATGGTTATCTTTCATACTCAAATATTGTTTATAACTCAGAGTTTATATTAGTCTTTGTTTCATCGCAATCGCTTCGGTCAACCTATCTAAATAATTTAAAGTGTTCAAGAAGAATTTATTTACGTAATGTTGAAACACTTAGCGACATCTATTGGCGTGAAACGGTACTAACGAATACTTAATATTAACACGTCATTCTCATTTAAGTTACTTACTGTGTCTGTGTTATTTCAAAAAGTAATGATACTGATTACTAAAATCGCTTTCCGTTGGTGGTTGATTCCCACGAATCAAAAAAGCTTAAAGAATTTCAAATAAAAAGTTGTGATAATATTAACTGACGTGGTGTTCTGAGTCATATACCTAGAATGCAATGTTAGATAAATATTTATTAGTTTTATCAATCAAATTAATACAAATAGAGGGGAAGAAATGTCATTTTTAATTGTGATAAAAGTCTTAGTAGCGCCATCTAGCATAATGTAGCAAAATTAGAGCGGCTAGAGGAACATCTCCATAGAAATTCTTAATCTCTAGCGTCAGTAACGCCATCTAGGTTTGAATAGCAAACATGCAAAGACAACAACTTGATTTCGCGCGAAATTTGATAATGTTAAATTTAAATGCGTGTTTCAAATAACGGGAGTTTTGGGAGTAAAGAGTTGTAAATACTTATGTGCTAATTTTCGTGATGTTAGTTTTTGAGGTGGGGAGGGGTTCAAGCGAGGTCGGATGGTGAAAGTCAGGAAAAAAAATCCAAAATTGTGACCATAACTACTGGTGGATTTGAGTAAATAGATAGGTTTTCACACGGGCAACTGTAGTTATGTCGATGCTCTTCCGAGCAACATCGCTTACAGAGAAGCATTTTCTTAGTTAAAACAAGTTTAAAAATGTATTTATTTATCCATTTGGTATCTCCAACAAAGGATACATTACCTACACAGGAACAATAGAAATCACAATAGTAAAATATTGACAATTTTAAAGTCGCTTCTTTAAATATAATTATTTATTGGTCTACAAATAAATGTATGGCTGAACAAAAGAAACACTGAAACATTTTTGATTACAATTTACAATAAAAAGGCATCGTAACTGAGAGTCGCGGAGGATCGCTCTGTTACGTCCATTATCCTCGGGATCGGGCTCTCTCTCTTCCTGTCCTGCTGCCTGCGTCAGCAGCGGGGAGAGAGTGGGGGCGCGCGCGGTATGGCACTACGTAGCAACAACATCGTACTTACTATGTTCATAGAAAACCCGTGCTATACAATTAAATAGTTTTTTTTGCCTGGTTTGGTTTTTTTTTCAACAGCGCTTTTAATGTGGATAATGACCGACGTTACGGGGCGTAGGTAATGTAACATTCGCAGCGAGCATGTCTTTACGCCGTGTGCTAAAATCAGTGTTGCTCGCTCGCATGTTTTGCCGTAGGTACTACTTACCACGAATACTTGCTTGGTAACATATTAGGTGCATTTTGACCCGTGACGCCGGCCGGTCAGTATCCACCTTTACAGCGTGATCTTTCTTCATCGTGATAACGCCATGGTCCCACGGGCTGTTAACTGACAGGTGGCGTCAGGTGTTACTGCACTGCTACCTGTCGAGGCCTATCGCAGTCCGTGCAGAGCATTCCCACTGCTGTGGTTTTATTCAGTGGTCAACGTTTGATAAACAAAGCTAAAAGACACGCGCCTGTACGGGCCGAGATAGGCGCCCGCCCCCGCGTGGAATAATGCTTCAGCACACTCAACCAGACGCGCAGTCGATTTATTGAGTAAGTACAGTAAAAGCTCCTTATTCGTGCTTCCTTCATTCGCGTTTTCACTATTCGCGGATTAAAAAAATGCGACCCAATTCCTATATCCGCGGCTAAAGATTTATTTATTTGCGGGTCTAATCGGTACATCGGTACATACATATTAACAAATAACAAAAAGGATTCCAATAGGTATCCAACCCAATATCCTTTGTAAACGCGTCGTCAGATGGACTATAAAAAGTGAAATAGACCTTATTACAACTTCGCCTAAAGTACATTGTCAAATGATATCGCCGCTGTATTGGTTCGGCCTTTGACTTCTACAACAGCCGCCTTCGCCGCGGTCGGTGTTTTTAACCGACTTCAAAAAGAAGGAGGTTATCAATTCGACATGTTTATATTTTTAAATGTATGTTCAGGCATAACTCCGTCGTATATAGACGGATTTGCAAAATTCTTTTTTTTTTCGAAAGGGGTTTACTCCGAAATGGTCCCATTGAAATTTCATATAGACAGGGCCCGATCTAGCTATTTAGCCGCTCCGGGCAAAAATAACATTCGCCGCCCTTTGCACTAACACCATCAAAGATGGTATGACCATAATTATGTGATATTCTTTTAACTATATAATATTCACATACGTTAGTCTACTGCGGCTTCTGAACAAGTATACAAAAATTATGTTTGTAAGTATACATTTTGCCGCCGCTCATTTTTGCCGCTCTGAGCATTTGCCCGGCTTGCCCCCCCTTAGATTGGGCCCTGCATATAGATCTGATGATGCGTTTCGGAACAGACAACGGAACTCTTCAAAAAATTACAGCAAATCTACCGCGAATGTTGCTATCACGTAAATAAGTATGCATTGTTTTGACCCAAAGGATGATGAAATTTCGAATTGGTGTATGGTAGGTACCAAAAAAGTGAAAAATAAAAACTTTTTTCAAAAAAATACCAACCGACTTCCAAAAAACACTACAAAGTGCAAAATAACTTTAATTTCGGAAGGCGGTGACAAATAATTAAAATACACATCCAACGTCACCGACTTCCGAAATTAAAGTTATTTTGCACTTTGTAGTGTTTTTTGGAAGTCGGTTGGTATTTTTTTGAAAAAAGTTTTTTGAGAATGTAAACAAACATAATGAAACCAACCTCATCACCATAAAGTATATTTATATTATCATCATCATCATCATTTCAGCTGAAAGACGTCCACTGCTGGACATAGGCCTCCCCCACATTTATAAATGCTGCGACTTAATAGACATTCCATCCTTTGGTACGAGCCGCTTTGCGTGTTTTACCTATTGTTTCATCTTTCCATTTATTGCAAAATATTGAAATTTTTTTTTTACTTAAAAACGATTTTCGACGCGAAAAAATCTGTTTAACGCATAGAAATGCTTGATCGTTTACGCCTTGGAGAGTCGCTTGCATCCATATCACGCTCATACAATTAGTCAATATGGTCAAAAACTTCAATTAAATTGTTTTTTTTTTGTCACTTAGGAACGTATCCCCTATAATCCCATATAAATTACCATTCCATAGTCACGGTTTCTGTATTCGCGGTAGGTATTTTACGGAACGTATACCTCGCGAATAAAGAGCTTTTACTGTACCTACGGCAGGTGCACATTTATTATAAAATGAGCCTCGACCAGGCGCTTTGATCTATATTTATTCTTAAAAATCTGAGTGAGACTTCGTCGCAATATCATTATAACCCCTAAAGACGCCTGCAGGCCTAGACAAAACACCTTTCTGTTAACGTTCACGCTAAACTCTACGCCAGAATATATGGGAATGACATTACCGTGTCCTTTCCGCAGGTAATGTCATTCCCATACATTTTGGCGTACCGTTTAGCGTGAACGCCAAGAGTAATGTGTTTTGTCTCTAGGCTCTGGACTGCATTCGAAAGCTGTGGTAGATTCCTACCAGGATAGATCGGAAGATCGGAGGAGTGGTACCTACACCGTCAAAACGACACATTATTGTTTTCCGACATGCACGCGAACGAAGTCGCGGGCACAGCTAGTTAATGAATAAAGTCGTAGCGTTTTCCCGACAATGGTAGGGTTTTTTTTTTTTTTTGGATGGGATATCATCAAATAACTTCTCCCGCTCTGGGTGGAGCAGGAGGGCGTGTCAGACTTCTACTGACTAAAACCCACCCGTGCTCCTTCAGTAGCCCGTATGCCAGGGGCTGTGGTATCTCTTTCAAACAAACCCCCACCCCTGGCAGGCATCGGCCCTTGCGGGCCCCATATACAATGGTAGGGTCAGCTTCCAGTCTAACCGGTTGCAGCTGCATACTAGTATTTTAGATTGTAGAGCGACTGCCTATCTGACCTCCATAACCCAGTTACTGGGTAATTCGATACTCCTTGGAAAGACTGGTTGTCAGATTTTTGGGCTTCTGACTACCCGTAATGACTGTCAAGGATATGACAGCCGGGACTAACGTGTTCTCCGAAGCATGGAGGGGTCTCGATATGTGATGTCACCCACTAACCAACCTCGGTAACCGTAGAATAACCTCCAAACGACCAGGGGCCTAAGTCTACTAATTTATAAACGTCACAATGGTCTCTCAATGGTAAGTTTTTGACAGATTTGCCATACAAAAACTGTCAAAAACACACCATTGAGAGACCATTGTAACGTTTATAAATTAGTAGACTCAGGCCCCTGTTTGGCTGTCGTCATTTAGCCATAAAAAAATCTAGAGTTACCTAAACCTGGCTCAAAATAATGTCACTTAGAAACCATTCGCTTCTTATTACTACACCGCGTGCTTCGTTCATTGACTTGACGAAACGTGTTCAAATAATAAAACTACACATAATTTGCAATGTTAATTAGAATCGACTATTTTTACAGACACAGTATGCCAGCATTATTAGCAATGGCGTATCTAGTCCTATAGGGGCCCTGTATCAAGGTTTTTAGCCCCCCCCCCCCCTTACAAATCTTAATACATGGCCCCCTTTTTACCCCTCTGCGGCCAAGCTCAAAAAGTCGATATCCCTTTATTTTTATTAAAATCGAAAAAAATAACAGCGTCCCAGCGTCGACTCGGAAGAGAAAGAAAGAGCGAGCGCAACACGCTCGAAAATTCTTGCACTCGAAACTGACTCGGATAGATACTTAACATTTTCTGCTTGATTTAACTCATCATCATCATCATCATTTCAGCCGAAAGACGTCCACTGCTGGACATAGGCCTCCCCCAAGCTCCGCCACTTTGACCGGTTCTGTGCTTCTCGCATCCAGCAGACTCCCGCGGCACTCACAAGGTCATCTGTCCACCTTGTGGGAGGCCTTCCAACTTTACGTCTTCCGGTACGCGGTCGCCACTCCAGAACTTTTCGGCCCCATCGGCCATCTGTTCTGCGAGAAATGTGCCCTGCCCACTGCCACTTAAGTTTGGCAATTCTTCGGGCTATGTCAGTTACCTTGGTTGATTTAACTAAATTAATGCAAACGCTTAAAAAAAGTTGTCCTGCTTCTGTTGAAGCCTTTGTAAGACAAACAAATCACGTACATTTTCATATTTTTACTATGTTTTCATTCATTACGAGTCTCTCATCAATAAGTTTGGAGGTGTTCACTATTATTTTTTTCACATGCTGTATAATAAGTTATAACATCGGGACTTTGGGCATATAGTACAAAACCTACATAAGACCTCTCTTGGAATATGGTAATGTCATCTGGGACCTATATTTAAAAAAAGACATCACACTACTTGATAATGTACAAAGAAGGGCAACCAAGATGGTTCGCACCATGCGTAATCTACCTTACGAACAGCGCCTCAAAGACCTTGGCCTGATCACACTGGAACAGCGTAGACAAAGGGGTAGGCTCATTGAAACGTATAAAATACTTTCAGAACACTAAGAAGTGCCCAGCCTTCAAAACATTTACACTTTGAATGCCAACAAACATTTGTGTGGGCATCCCCTTAAGTTATGGGAAAATTCATCCAAGCTAAAGCCTTTGAAGCACTTCTTGTCTAACAGAGTTGTAACAGCATGGAATAGACTCCCAGAAAATGTTGTGATGGCTCCCACACTTAACTGTTTCAAGAATAGATTAGACAGATTAAATATTTCCAAGCTTTTTGATACATACGCATCAGCTAATTAGCTGCTAGTATGTGTAACCAAATAATAATAAATATCATTGATACGGCTGATACGGTGGTAGCTACGCCACTGATTTTATTAGATCATCTAGCTAACCAAAGTAACCTGCGCGGTAATTGCGTAACGCATTAACACTCTTCATTGCTTTATTTACGTTGTAGAGCAGACATAAAACACAAGCAACTAGTTATAAAGAAGAAAACTATCTGTTAAACAATAGATAAGGTATTTTGAAGTGCCATAAAACACCTGGTCCATAATCATTAGGAAATGGCATTATTGTATTCTTAGTCTTCTTTCGCTGTTCGTGTGTGTGGCTTTTTTGTTTGTGAAGTATTGAGAGACCGTCTATTCTACGAACTGCCGAAACAAAGTGAACTTTGTGTAGAAAAACGGATAAAAATCCATATTCTACACGAAGAGGGCTTCCAGGTAGAGATTGCTAAGTTAGTCAAAGTTATTCGGAGCAGTGAAGGTTCGTATACTGGTTCTCACACAATTGGGGTGAAACCGGGCAGATAACTCGTGACTACTGAGTGCCAGGACACGAGGACAGAAAACTTATTCGTAAGTCTTTCAAGGACCGCAAAAAAACTTCTTCTGAACTCGCTGCTTTATCGGAGGATATTGGAAAGCCAAATAGTTCTTGAACCCCAAGAGGAAGACTTACAGAAATACCGCTTAGAACGGGCTCTACGACACCAACTAAATACCGAACAAGATTGTTCCAATGCTAAAGCACTATGAAGTAGTGAAGGGCGGGAGTTTTTTGGGGGACTGTTTTAATTTTGACGTTCGAATGGTGTTGATTCTCAGCCTAATTTGAATAACTGACTTTTGATTTTGAATGTAGTATGGTCCGACGTATCCAACTTGGAGGTAAGTTTTTATATCATCAGTATAAAACAGCAACAACAAATTAAGTACGAATTATTCAAATAACTTTTATAAGAAATGCGAGTATACGACCATTGAGGTTTCGGCGGTTGTTACGTTTGTGAGGCAGTGAGGAATATCATCCAGATTTACTTAGGTATGTACCTGCCGTCAAACACGGAGGCGGCAGCATTATGTTCTGGGGCTGCATGGCCAATGATGGGCTCGGTGAAACGTTCGTTTGTGAAGGCCGCATGAACAGTGAAAAGAACAGGAATGTGGTAGAAACGAGCCAAAAGAAACGCATTTTTGTTAGCTACAATTGTTTAGGGTACTTAATGCTTTTGACAAAGGCCTGTGTTCTCTAAGAATTTAAGTTTCATTGACGTTTTTTATTTCAAAAGTAGTGAAATCATGGCGACTTGTTTAAGTTTGGTACAGTGAATGGTATCAGGAAGAGGCAAATTACATAATCACGAAGTTACGTTTTTGTACCATTGAGGTAAGATAAACTAGTTGAACTTTGAAAGAGGCGTTTAACAAAGTGACATTTTAGCCCCGCCCCAAATCTTCTACTTCTCTCTATCTAGTCGATCTACTCGTATTAGGAACTAAGTTTCAGCCTTAAAACTTTAGGAAAATGTAATTCAACCTTTTTAAACAGACTTCAAAAACAAGGAGGTTATCAATTCGACATGTTTATAATGTTTTTTTTTTTAAAGTATCTTCGGGCATAACTCCGGAGTATATAGACGGATTTGCAAAATTTTTTTTTCTTCGAAAGGGGTTTATTTCAAAATGGTCTCATTAAAATTTCATATAGATTTGATGATGCGTTTCGGAGACAGACAACGGAACTCTTCAAAAAATTACAGAAAATCAACTGCGAATGCTGCTATCGCATAAATATGCATTGTTTTGATCCCAACGATGATGAAATTTCGAATTGGTGTGGGGTAGGTAACTAAAAAGTGAAAAATAAAAACTTTTTTCAAAAAAATAACAACCGACTTCCACAAAAAACATTTAATTTCGGAAATCAGTGACTTTGGATATGTATTTTATTAATTTCTTGTCACTGCCTTCCGAAATTAAAGTTATTTTTGACTTTCTAGTGTTTTTTGGAAGTCGGTTGTTTTTTATTTTTTTTGTTGAAAAACGTTTTTTTTTGCAACAGAGCTTAGCGAGTTTTATTTTCCACTTCTAAAAGACGCTGTCATTTTTCTTCCAAACTTCACAATTTGGGACTTTATATCCATAATAACTGTCAATCAAACAAGTTACGAGTTAATATATGTATTATTTAATAGCCTACAACAAATAATAGCACCTCCATATAGGCAGTTAGACAATGATTTCTTTTTCTCTCCGACCGAGGCTCCGAAACAGGTACTTGGCTAAACAAAAAAATCATACTCGTAACGTAACGTCCGCGTCCTTTCGTCCGTTGGGGCAAGCCAAACGTTTGAATATCCTCTCTCCTTTCGTGGAAGATACAGACACGGTTGTCAACTTTGAAGAGGTTTTAAAAACTTGAAAAGAACACGTAAATTTATTTTTCAACACACTTGCTCATAAAATGGCTCTAATTTCACCGCAATTAGGCACATAATGACACCTATTATCAAACTGTGACTTTTTCATTACTATTATTCACTAGTGTGTCATAGCTTTTTTTTTATTGGTTGAGTTGCTTTGTTCTCAAAAAGTTTGGATACAAAAAAGGTCGTGCTCAATAGTACAAATAGATTAATATACCTATTGCTTGCTCATTTCATGCAACTTCGTAATTAAATAGATAATTTCAACTTGTACGTTTTTAATAAATAAAACTTTCACTCAAATATAACTTTTGTTTTTTTCTGTAATAAAGAAAACTTTGAATTCCCCATTTTGTACGTGGCTAAAGCCCTATCCGCGAAAAGCAAAAAAAAAATAAACGTCATTCTTTAAGGCTACGTTCCGAGTTACAATAATATAGATTTGACCGCGCTCACACACGACGTCCCGCGAATCGTCATAGATGACGTCATGACATGCGCCATCTTGTAAAAAATGACAGTTGTGCTGTTTTGTTTAAGTCACATCGAATCTTTAGTTAATTTAGATTTATTTCAAACAAGTTTAATATGGTGAATATATGTTTTAACGTTGAGTGAACACTTTTATCGCGATCACGAGCGTTCCGTATTGATGACAAAAATGACGGTTCTTAGCTGTCAGAATCGTGATATCTAACTCGGAACGCAAAATATCGATGTGAGCGCTCATAGCGTTATTTTTCTAATTCGGAATGGGGCCTTAGTATAAGGCCGATCGCCATTGTTAGATGCGCGCGCATTGGAAAACTGATTACTTTTTCCCGCCATTGGCAAAAAAAAAATCTCAACTCGTTTTCACTGTTGAAATTATAGTTACTTATTCATTAAAATTACTACAAGTAGGTACTAGTTATGAAGAAAATTATTTATGTTGTAACACCGCCTGATATAAAATGTGAAGCCGTTAACGATATGGAAAGTTTACTACCTAAAAATTCCAAGGACAAAATGATTTTTTAGTATTATTTTCTTCACAAGTGTGTTGAAAAACGTCGTATGATACACGTGTCTATTGATGATTACCGTAACCAACCTCATACACTTGTACCATAATGTACTATTACTTTGTGTAAATTATTTAACCACTGCTCTCAAAACGGTGAAGGAAATATCGTGAAGAAACCAGCATGCCCTAGAACCAAAAATTAGAAAACTTGTGACATCTACCAACCGGCACTAGGCCCGCGGTGGATTACAGCCCACTCCGTCTCACAGAGAGGAGGCCTGTGTCCCAGCAGTGGGAACATTATAGGCTGATTATGATGATGTGAAAATGTTATGTGGATTAATTCAAGAACCACGCAGAACGAAGCAGAAGATGTGAGAAACAATGGGAATATAGAAATGTGAGTTGCTGACCCAACTTACACCGTAGGTACCTTTTACACTATAAGTAACAACGAAAACCAAATAATTCGCTGTGATGGCTAATTTACTATAAAAGAAATAAGGTTGACTATATAGCCAATAATTATTGTGATTTAAAAAATGTACTACAGTAGATTTTACTAAAATTATAGAGAGGTAAAATTGTAGAGTTTGTGTGTAGGCGGTAATCTTCTTTTGGACTTAGTACTTATTTTGGAGCAGTATTTCCAAGTTTCTACATAAATAAAAAGAAAAGTCCTGACTGACTGACTGACTCATCAACGCCCAGCCCAAACCCTTGGACTTAGAAAGCTAAAATTTTGCATAGAGGTTCCCTTTATAATGTAGACAAGGAATACGAAAGTATTTTGAAATTCAACCCCTAAGTGAGTTAAAAAGGCGATGAAAGTTCCGCGCGGGTGAAGCCGCTGGCAAAAGCTATTCAAGGATATAAACAAGAAATTACACGCGAACGAAGTCGCGGGCAGAAACTAGAAGCGTGACAAGTTAGAACTATATGACAAAGTTAATAGAAATTCGACTAATACCAATACCAAAGTAATAAAAGTTCCAAAGCAAAGCAGTAATAATGTAATCAAATTCACGGCACGTTTGTTTTTACAGATTCAACGAACAAACATGGCGGGATCTTAACAGCTGACAGACATAGACAATAAAAATAATTTTAAGTATTCATTTTAGTTACCAGCCAGTTTTGTTTTTTGGTATAATTTTTCGAATATTAATTAGGCCTCGGAACGATGTGATCCGGCTGAGAAACACAAGTTGTCGACATAGCTCTCAGAATAAGCAAGCTGAAGTGGTGATGTGCTGGCTATAATAGCTGTAGAACCGATGACCGTTGGGGTAGACGTCGCCGCGGATCGGCATACGTAAGGTAGGACGCCCTCAGGATAGGGTACGACGATCTTCGCAGGGTGGCTGGCAGTAGTGGTAGTAGCTGGATGAGAGTTTCCGAAAATCGAGTTGAATGGCCTATTTCCGGCAGAGGAGTTATGATGACCGAGGTTTTCGAGTTTTGTGCAACAGACCAGGGGCCCAAGTCTGCTATTTTTATAAATTCGTCATTCCAACACGATCCCGTTGTCATTTTGCTAAAAGTTCGTAATCTGCTAAATTCATAATGGTCGATCATTGGTCGGTCAATGGTGTTGTAATAGAATTGTGTTATAATGGCATTGTCGTACCTATTGCCATTATTATAAAACCCGTTAGTAGAAGCGATTTTCGAAAAAATGCTACTAAATTTGAACATTTATTCATGCCAGATTTCATTTACATACAAATTTTTACATATTATTTTAGGAATTGTCAAAATTTTAGCAGATTAGCGCCTAAGTCAGTCATTCATTTGTTATTATATACGAGATTGCCAATAAATGCAATTTCTTTCAATGGAGTGTCAGTGGCTGGCCATTGGAAAGTCATACTGACGCCATTATATTAGTAGATTACCAAACTAGTGAAAATCAACAATTATGAAATCAATGATAGACCATTGTAACACTACCGTAATGCGGGCCGGGGCTGCGTGCGGGCCGGGGCTGCGTTGAAGCGGCTCCTGCCCAATCTAGGGGGGCCAGACGCCTCCTGCCGGAGGCTCTACGCGGGGATCGTGCGGTCCATGGCCCTATACGGGGCGCCGGTGTGGGCGCCTACATTGAGGCACCAACCAGCTCGCAAGTTGAGGGCGTCCCATAGGGTCATGGCGATCAGAATGATCCGGGGATATCGCACGATCTCCGGCGAGGCGGCGGGCCTCCTTGCCGGATTACCGCCATGGGATCTGGAGGCAAAGGTCCTCGCGCAAATGTGGGAGTGGCGCGAGGAGGCCAAACGCCGGGGCGTAACTGCGCTGCCGCGGGAAATCGCGGCACAGCGGACAGAGCTCCGGCGGGATCTCATGGTGACATGGAGAGAGCGATTGTCGCAACCCAGTTCTGGGCACGCCACGATTGCGGCGGTAAGTCCCCTCTTTGAGGAGTGGTTCGAGAGGCGGCATGGCGTCCTCACCTTCCGCCTGACGCAGGTCCTCACCGGACACGGTTGTTTCGGGAGGTTCCTGCTTCGGATAGGGCGGGAGGAAACGCCCGGGTGTTTCCACTGCGAAGATCGCCCTGAGGACACGGTGGAGCACACGGTGGCGGTCTGCCCTGCTTGGGCGGAACACCGCCGTGTCCTCGTGGAGGCGATCGGCGGTGGCGATCTCTCGCGTCCGGCCCTGGTACAGGCCATGGTACGGAGCGAGAGGGCATGGGGAGCCGTCACCTCCTTCAGCGAAGCAGTGATGCTCGCAAAGAGGGAGGCGGCGCACGTGAGGGAGAGGGAGCATATGCGCCCTCGCGACCCCAGCCGCCGCAGGATACGGAGACGCCCTGGGCGTCGGGAATCCCAGGCCGATTTCCGGCCACCGTAGGCATGGGCTTGCGGACGGCGAGTAATGGGTAGCTCGCTGTCCGGTAAGGACCAAGCCCAAGTCGACGGCGCGTTGTGTTCCACGCGCGCCTCAAAGAGATGTCAGCACAAAAAAAATGATGGGGCCCGCAAGGGCCGATGCCTGCCAGGGGTGCGGGTTTGTTCGAAAGAGACACCACAGCCCCTGGCTTAAGGGCTACTGAAGGAACACGGGTGGGTTTTAGTCAGTAAAAGTCTGACACGCCCTCCTGCTCCACCCAGAGCGGGAGAAGTTATTTGATGATTTCCCACCCAAAAAAAAAAAAAAAAAAAAACACTTCCGTAATAGCAGACTTGAGGCTCAGACAAGTTTACATGTTAAATTTTTTACTAATGTGCAAACCGTAACCATGAATTCAACATATCTACGCTAGGGGGGGTCTAGAATGATATGTTGAAGTTTGCGCTCTGGTCAATAAAATATACTGTACTAGCAGCGCTCCGCGGTTTCACCCGCGTAGTTCCCGTTCCCGTGGGAATACCGGAATAAAGTAAATGTCACACAATAGCCTATGTCACCCGGGGATAGTGTAGCTTCCCAACAGTGAAATAATTTTTCAAATCAGTTCAGTAGTTTCGGAGCTCATTCAATGCAAACAAACAAAAAACAAACAATCTAATCTTTTCTCTTCATTATTAGTACACATTTGCGTGTGGCCAAGAAGGCTGTGCTTCTTCTGACTTCACTATATTAATTTTCTTTCTCATAATTTTTTTGCTGTTAAACGTCTTGTATTGATGTGTTTTATTCAGATCTATAAGTTGTATTTTTGAGATGTTGTTATAAAATTGACACTCGTGTTGCAATCAAAATCGATCTTCCTAATCCGATGCAGCTGAATACCAGTATTTACATGGAGTGACTGCCTTCTAGCCTCCACAACCCAGTTACTGGGTAACACGATACCCCTTTATAAGACTGGTGTTCAGTCTTTTGGGCTTCTGTCTGACTACCCGTAACGACTGTCAAAGATATAGAAATTAAACCCGGGACCAAAGGTTTATTACCATGCCGTCTGAGGCACGAAATGGTAGGTATGATGTGGACTTTCAGTGAGTAGGTAAGCTAATCGTGTTGAAAGAACACAAACGTTATCTTGAGTTAATCACAGCGACCAACAATTATGATCGTTTTAGTAGTCGTTGATAGAATATTATGCCTTAATAGAACAAAGGTTGGATTTACTTTAGCTTGAAACGCATTAAAATGTAAATCTAGCAAAGGAGAGGGAAGCTTGTTATAAAAGGTTATAAATAATAATAAGACAAGTAACATCTATAGTGGGTTAGTAAGCAGAAATTTTATGACTAACATAGTCATAGTAAAGCTTAATATTATTAGTTTGCGATAAGATGACAAGATTATTCTGAGAAAGTCGTATCTCCCGGCTATGACTTTCAGGATGGAGTTGGGGCTCGTCCGCACTCTGCCAAGTTATACTAAGCCCAACAAATAAGTTTTGAACCCGGTGAAAGGGAGCACGTAGTTTTTCCTTATTAACATTATGAATATCACTGTTTTTAGTCTCCTAATATATAAGATGTTAGCGAAGGTGAATTGCGATGCCACCGTGAGAATAACAATATCTTTTTAAAAATTCTCTCAGAGAAACTCTAGCACCTAGTTGGTAACAAAAATATTTTGAATGTCAGCGGCCTTGCTCCACAGCAGAATGCCGTAGGACATAACGCTATGAAAATAACTAAAATAGTCTAACCGAGTTGTATCAACGGCAGTGTATTGTCTTACTTTCGTGACGGCGCCGGCGGCGGCGTGCCTTCCCGCTAGGCTTTATATTCTGACTGATGACCTCTCGACAGTTAAAAGTCCTGTAATTGGTTTATTTGAATTACCTAAGTGCTTTGAGGTTGAGTTTGAGTTCTCGATATGTAATGGAAGTGGCAATCGACCCGTGTTGCTGGAATAAGAGCCCTAAAAGCCTCCTCACTCGTCGTCTATACCTCGTCGAACAATGGACAAGACAAGTCACAACACACCATGTGCCCGTTTATCCGTTATGTTGTGTGTGTGTGGTATTGTTTTAATTTCAAAACTTATCGTCGTCGATGACAGATACTATCTTTATAGTTTTATAGCCAAAGATTTTAACGACAGTATTCTTGCGGGAACTTTAACAATGAACTTCCCGTTATGTACAAATAGTTGCTATCTTTGTTATCGACACAATTTTATTGTTATAAAGGTTATGTGTGAAATTGGTTACTGACTTAATTATTTTCAGATTATAATACTTTGTATTTTTCACATGTTAAGTCATACATGAGATAAAACCATCTTAATCATTTGCCAGCCATGATGTGGTCGGCTTCCAGTCTAACCGATGCTACTAACCATACTTAAATGTTTTACAACAAAACTCTAACTCAAAGCATTTATTTCATTTCAAATATTAATAAAGAGGAAAGATTTGATTGGTTCTTCGTTTGCGTTGAATAGGCTCCGAAACTACTGAACCGATTTGAAAAATTCTTTCACTGTTGGGAAGCTACACTATCCCCGGGTGACATAGGCTATATTTTATCCCCGTATTCCCACGAAATGGGAACTACGCGGGTGAAACCACGTAGCGCTGCTTATTTCAATAGGGTATTTTTCGATTTGATAAAAACTATTTTAATTTGAACATTGGACGATATCTATAACAGAAAAATAAAAATAGATTTTTTAATACACATTTTCTCAATTAAAAAGAATTTATTTTTCGTTGTTTTGAATTTACCGCCAAAACGGTCCTTACCATAGATATAAGAAAGAAGATTTCTATGGTCCTTACGATGAGTTTTTATCACGACATTTGACGTCAACTTTGTTTATACGGCACCGGTACAAATACTTAGTTTGGCGCCGTTTTAGAAGTATTTGTGCACAGAGGCACCGCACACCAGTAATATCCATTAAAAATCTTGTTAATTATTAACTCGACATTCATTTGTTTACTTACTAACTACTTTGGTTTACACAAAGTTGACGTCACGTGATAAAAAGTCATCGTAAGAAGTGTTTTGCCGGTAAATTCAAAACAACGAAAAATAAATTTGGTTTAAATCGTTTTTAATTGTGAAAATGGATAGAAATCAATTTATTTTTATTTTTTTGTTAAATATCTCGTTCCAATCTTCAAATTAGAATAGTTTTTGAAAAATTGGAAAATACCCTAAATTACAGGCACTTTTGAGTCAAGGGGTCGGTCAATCAGAAAGATGAAGCAAGTCGTTCTCCAGTTACATGGAGTGTCCAGCAATACATTGAGTACATCATGAAGAAGTCATTCAATGGGGTTAAAATTATGAAGATGCAGGGAGGGGTTCATGATTTCAATTATCTATTATATTTCTGTAAAGCCATATTTTTTACGGTCGTAATCAAATTTATAACCTGACATTGAGCTGCGCATTTAGCGGGCTACCTTATCCCCTTTGATCATGATGACATGACACTCTAAAGTTATAAGTATTTTACCAACTCGCAATGCAGAGCATAACGTAACCTGACCAGAAGGCAGCGTGGGTAGGCTACTCCAAGGTGGCAAAGATTGTGGGGATCAGCTGGATTCGAGAAGCACAGGACCAGCCGTTACGAAGATAGCTTACGGGAGGACTAGGTACAGCTGTGGATGACCCATTACTCTGTTCTCAACCCCGATTTCCCCCTATATTTATTAACCAAAGGAGTTTTGCACTAAGCCAGAGGCCGTGGGTGCCTAAGGTTATCTTACAGACCGTTATCGATAACTCAGACGTGACGTAGTTGATAACATAACGGTCGCTGCAATCATATGGGGGCTATGGGACTTCCTGGCGAACGGCGCTGTGATCTAGTAGGCATAGATAATAGATAAAGCTAGATAAAGGGTTATCGCGGTGTCGATGGTGTATAGTCTATGAGTATTTTGTAAAGTACGTATATATTTATGAATGAAACCATTTTTATTTTTTTTAATAATAGTGCAGCCTCGCTAGTCTAGCGGTGGCTAGTGCGACAGCTAAGGCCTAAGATCTTGACTGTGCTGGATTCCAAGGTTGGGCGTAGTTTTCTGGTGATCCGATCGCTTCCAGCCGTTGTTTAACTGGTGGTTGAGAGCGAGACGCGTAGGATGGCCGTTCGTCGCCTGTTTTTGTGAAGATGTTATGATATATGTATGAATGGGAGGCTGTGGGAAGTGGGAGAGAGCTCAGAGAACGTGTCTCTCACTCCTCCTGCATCAGAAGATAAGCCGGGCGTAGAAAGACGGCCACCATCGGTCCCTACTTATGTCCTTACCTGCCTTGTTTCCCGGATAGAGTAGGTATTATAGTAGTGCAGTCTCTTGTAAATGCCTTTGGCAATAGCCAATACAACATTGTGTTAATGTTGTGTGCTGAGTACTCCTAAGTTTCAATTGTGTCTATTTCTAATTTTGCCCTCGTATCGACAAACTCTTTGGTCTGGATCTGGAAACGGTAGAAATAACCAGTCATTTAGCTAAGAAGTTTGTTGAGTGCCAGGCAGATGATTATCTCCCAAATATGTAACATACCTAACTAGGCTTGCCAGATGGCCGGGAAATCCGGGATTGTCCCGGAATTTTACGTCTTGTCCCGTGTCCAGTAATTAGACCTTATTGTCCCGGATTCCGAAAACCTACTAGTTTTGAACAAAATAAACTAACAACGAATTACACGGCTGGCCTGTCTGTGAGAGCGGGCGCCCCCTCTCTTACCACCCGTCCGCTGTCTGGCTCCTTCACTCGTACAGCCGATAAGAGATTTAAAAGAGAAAGATATTGTAATTTTTTTCAGTTTACTACGATTTAATTTATAATATAGTTTTCATTTTCTTCCAAAGTTTAAATTTATTGATAAGCTAAATGCTCAAATTTATTTATACATATTTAACGTGTAGATTTACTACCAAAGTTTTAAGCCTAACCTGCAGCTTAAAATTACAACTGGTGTTAATTACCTACTAAGTACATAGATACCTATCTATTAAAAGTATGTATTTGCAAATAAATGGCATTTTCCTTTTCAAACCAAATATAAATCCTTTGAAAATAAAAATAAACAAGATACTTTTTACTATGGCCACGACCAGACACCGTTGTCCTAGAATTGTCCCGGATTTGGTAAGTTTCGATCTGGCAACCCTATACCTAACCCATCCCGGATAATGTAGATTCACAAAGATGATTCACATATTTTTGTATCAATGAAATAAGGATACACGGCCATGTGCTTTTATTGTACCTACCTATTGTGTGCGTCCGAATCCCTCGAACCAATGAGTCAAATATGAAGTATTCGGAAATCACGGAGCTCGGGGCTGTATTTCATATATACGGTGCATATTAGGTCCTACTGTGGGGAGAAGGCCTAAACCACTTCCAACAATACAATATGTATAATGCTAAGTCATATTAACCATTTCAATTAGGTGCCTAAGTTATCCCTTTTTAACCGACTTCCAAAAAAGGAGGAGGTTATGTGTTCCACCGAACGTATGTATGTTCCTCGATTTCTCCCCCATTTGTGGACCGAGTCTCAAAATTCTTTTTTTATTTGAAAGCCTATACTCCTGAGGTGGTTCCATTGGTACCAAGTCAGGATCTGATGATGGAATCCCAGGGAAATCGAGGGCAACCCTCAAATCTTGTAGGGATTAACAATGTTTTTCCTGTTTTCTAATGCAATTGAGACATTTGCGTATGGTCATCATCATCTCATGACGCTGAGCTGATGAAGGAAGGCACAACTCTTTAATGGTTAGGACTTAGGTGGAGGTTTGAGCATAACTCCGTCGTATGTAGACCGATTAGCAAAATTCTGTTATTGATCGAAAGAAGTTTATTCCGAAATGGTCCCATTTAAATTTCAAATACAGGAAAAGTTTTTATCCAGTGCGCAAATTTTAACCATGAATATATATAATATACATTTATACAGGGTAAGTGAATCACTGAATTCAGAAAAACAAAACGTAACTAAAACTATTCACAAATGAAAAAATGGCGTCGAAGAATTCTTCCGCATCCCTATCGACTGGTAATGTTCCCATGAGACTGGCGGCATTACTACGTTGTATGGCAATGCTTAGCCGCTGGCCAAGGTAGAAACCAGACAAAATCAAAATCAAAATATTTTTATTTCATA
Source organism: Polymixis flavicincta (assembly GCA_949987655.1). Classification (NCBI taxonomy): domain Eukaryota; kingdom Metazoa; phylum Arthropoda; class Insecta; order Lepidoptera; family Noctuidae; genus Polymixis; species Polymixis flavicincta. The sequence continues at coordinate 13,667,026 of OX465200.1, forward strand.
TAAACCTGCATGGGCAATTATGAAACGTCAGAAGCTAGGTGCACGGTTCCAAATTGTTGTTTCCTATGGAGAAGAGCCGGCAAGAAACTCCACGGTTACTCTTTTAAAAATAATTGGCTTTAACAATATTTTCAAATTACAGAGATAAAATGTATGGGAGGACAGCGCAGGCCTGTCAATAAGTACCAGGTACTTAGACGAATACAGAATAGAAAATCGTCTACAAATCTACAGTCAGTAAGGCCCACAACGTTCTCTCATTCACAATATGTAAAATAATCTACATAAATAAAATGAACCTAAATAAAATTGTTGTATAGTGTCAATTAATGACGAGAATATGTCAGCATTGTAAAAATTAAAAAGAAAAAAAAAGAACATTGTATTTGAGAGCAGTTAATAGACTTTCACATAGTTATGTTGTTAATGAGGTACCAGGGAAGCCACATGTGCAGAAGGAATTAATGCCAAACTTCCCTGTCTTCAACGTAGTCTTTTATCTTATACACGTTTGATGTGCGTTTTAAACTTTCCATCGCTAAGTTCTGTAACTGACTTTGGCAACTTGTTATAGAAGCGGATACTGTTTATTAGAAATGACTTGCTAGTTTTAGTCAGTCTAAATTTTGCCCTTGGGTCACGTGAAGTGTCAACCAGCCTTTTCGAGATTTCTTTGAAGAAACTATGGGGGAGGGGGGAGGGCTATTGGGTTTTTCCATTGCAACCGTGATGTTGTGTGTTTTATTTTATATCAAATATGTCCTTGAAAGCTGAAAGTTCGCTAATCAAAATCCAAAAACCTCTTAATCCTACTGCAATAGGTGACTTCTAGAATATTCAATCAATAAATCGATCACTTTATTTGTGAAACATAGGTGTTTACTTAGTAGCGAATAAATCGTCAAAATACTTATTTCACAAAATAAATATTTGTATATGTAAGTACATGTAGGCATGTTTTCTTGCAGTGGCGAAAGCACCATATAACACGATTCCTACCGGCTTCCCTTCGGGGATTCGCATCGGCAACTCTATCGCTAGGTATTAAAAAATTGCACGTCAATAAAGGGCTACTATTATTAAAAATATACATAGTTACACTACGGGTATTTAATTCACCATAACATTCAAACAACGAAAACGGTTATTTTTACCTTTGTATTAAAAAAGAAAATAAAAAATAAATTAATTCGGCGCCAAAGCGTCGTAATCGGGAACTAAAAATTCTTACAACAGCGAACCCGTAATTATGTCACTTTAGGTCACGTACAACGGGTTATGACAGAGTCAGAAATAGAAAAATACATCAGCGAGAACGAGATGGAGGAATATAACACATTTTATTTGGTTTTCAGCTGTTCAGTTTTATTGTATTTAATTCTTTACATTCCTATATTAATTTTAGAATGATCATCATCATCATCACCAACCTAGTATGTTCCCACTGCTTGGACACAGGCCTCCTCTCGGTGAGAGCGAGTGGGCCGTAATTCACCACGCGGGCCCAGTGCGGGTTGGTAGATGTCACATGTCTTCGAACTTTTGGTTCTAGGACATGCCGGTTTCCTCACGATGTTTTCCTTCACCGTTTTGAGAGCACTGGTGATTAAATAATTTACACAAAGTAAAGCGTCTGTCTGGTTTCGAACTCACGACATACAACCACCTACAACTCGTAAGTCGCAGCCGTTACCACTTGGCCACCACTGCTCACTTAGACTTTAGAATTAACTTAATTTAGAATGTTAGTAAGTATTAATTATTGATAAGTCAGTAAGTTAAAGCAGACTTCGCATCGGCTTGTCTCTTAGAAAAATTGACACCTCGCCGCTGTTCTCTTGCCCTTAACACAACTGATTAGTGGTCGCCGCAACATGTCTTTCTGTTCCACACTTCTCTATTAGTCATCATCTCCGTAGTCACACCCTTTCTAACCATAATATCATCATACACACGGTGTCACAGTCCATCTATCCTGTCTTTGGTCTTCCCTTATAGTCATCCACATTCATTCTCATTTCCTCACGACATTTTCCTCATTCCTTCGCATGACGTGCCCATACCACGGCAATTGATGTGTGTAGGTACTGTCCAAAATTCAAGTACCCAGGCTCACAGTTTTAAAGGCTTATTGCCATTACATGTGGCCTTCTTTCTTCTAAAAATTTAAAATCAGCAAACAGCTGCGGAGCGGCGCCTTTGGCGGTGGCAGCTTTTACAAGTTACAATTCTTCACAAAAATTATGCATTTTTCTGTAATTTGCTTCAAAGGCACAATAGGAGCTAATCGTTCGTACCAAAGTTGCGTTTTTTGACATGCATTGAACGATTTAGCTACGTCCTTTTTGACATCATTTCAACTTAGAAGTCAATGTATTCTGTTTTCAAACCTTATTCAGTGAAAGTAATTACCGTTTCTTTTGCAAGAAATCTTTAACAATGTCCGGAATCTCTTTATCTTTTTTCATGTTTTGTTTTTTTAAAGAACACATTTACGAATGTGTATTGTTACTTTCTCATATTTTTCAACAATAAAATGTTACAATAAAGTTAATAACTTACGGAAAGTAATGCAGATGTAAAAAATCAAAAAAATAAACTCGCTAGTTATGACGAAAACGACGGAAAACATGACGTATTTTTTAATGCATTATGTATGAATACTTACAGGACCGGTATTAGAGGCTTCCACTTCACACGAAACAAAACCCAAATATTAAAAGTTACTGCCTAGGTATAGCGCTTTGGCATTCACTGGGATTGCTAACATCGCTGCCCTTGGAGGAAACAGAGTTGTTGTAACATTCTACAGCTGATTTTAAACCAGGCAACAAACAGTCAGCTGATTTCGTTCAAAGCATAACATAACAAAATAAACACAACTTTAGAATAAATCCTCCTTTTCTAAGAACCCAATAGCTCATTCAGCCTTATCTGTCAAGCGTTCCACTAATTTAAACTTTCGATAGAGCAGACCAAATTAAACCTTACAACTGAGGCATAAAGATTATTCTAACAGTAAGTGTAAAGTATGCAGGATGCAAAAGCGCGCGAAACCAAGCGTCGGTTACTATACCGTTGTTTTAAATCTGGAATTCTCCCGGTCCGTTTGCATTTCTACAATTTATTGCTGTACGAAATTGAGCTCTTAATCTATCTGTGTAAAGGTTATAGTTCTAAATGGGTGAATTTTAAGCGGTAATATTTTAACATGGCTGAGGTTTTTTTCGTGTCTGAGAGAAATGAGATGAAATTATGTGTTTTTAAATGGTGTTAAAGAAATACCTACTGTTTTGGAATCAGCTGGCCTGTAAATTTTTACAAGCTTGAAAAGGAGATCATGAAAATAAAGCTCTATAGTTAGTTACTTACCTAAAAGTTACTCCATAGGAGGTCTTTCAACGGAACGGAAGTGTTTGACAAAGACACCTTATTTTGAGTTTGACGTTTCGGAGTGTTAATTTTTCGACAATATTTTTTTGTTTCTTTGAATGCAAAATCTATTTCGGTAGGTACCTACTTATTCAGTTATTCACTAGTTTCAATCAATAAAATACCCAAGACATATAGGTAGGTAGGTACTAAAAGATTTGAGTTAGGTACAAATTACGTAGGTTTAAAAGTCAGCTGACTTACCTATTGTGTGCATTCTTTAGGTTCTGGGCACAAGTATTCGTAGTCAGCCTTGCATAGGTTTTAACTTTTAACTTTTTTAATCTGTCTGTGGACACGGTGTGGGCTCTGTGATGTCATGTGCATGCTTTGAATAATAAGTTTGCCAAAACGCCATAATTTGGATAACGATAAGAGAAGATATCGAATTAGGAATTTTAACACAACGAAATTAGTATTTTCAAGTTATTTTAAATGCTTAATTATTTTTTGAGATATTTAGAAATACAGTTTTAGAGAATTTGACTCTGAAACCAAGTTTAACTGTGCGTGTATGTGTGAGTGGGTTTGGTGGTAGGTTCCTACCTAGAGTACCTACTCGTATATGGAGATATAATGGACAGAATGTCATGATGGAAAGCCTCGTCTCTCATGTTGTGGGTTTGAAATCCATGACTTTTTCAATGAATGCGTAGGTAGTTACCGAGTCACTACCACTACCACTACCTTATTTTTAAGATCTTCGTAGGTATGTGATTACCTGTTTGACAAATAAATAATTCTATTCCATTCTATCTTGATATCGGTTACTAGTTTCTGCATTGGGCGTCGCCCGCGTGGATATCGGAAAATGTCCCATGAGAATATGGTACCTAGTCAAAACAAGCCTCTGTTAAGTAGGTAGGTACTCCTTTTACCATCAGGTATCTGCCAGGAAAACTCCCGTCTACATCGCTCCAGCCGTTACGGAGAATCGCCGGAAGAAACAGAAAGAGCGACAATAATTTGAATGAATTTGATAAAAGCTCCTAAAATATGAGTGCTTTATCAATTTACTGAGTTTATCTATGAAATTATCTTTTTATTTACTTACAACTACTTACAAGGTTATTTACAAGAGAAATACTTATGGCGTAAATTACCTTTTATCGCCAAAAGTAACGATTCAACCATTTTCGACATGAATGCAATGCACTACATTTTCAAATCAAAAATGTTTTCAATATTACATCACCAGTGTATTATGGAATGCAAAATTAAACCTTATGCCAGTGACTTATAGTTATTTTTCAATTGGCAAACAACATTAACGATAAAGCATTTTTCCCTCGCTTTTTCAAGAGGTCATTGTCGGTCAGAGAACAGGTATGCCATTACAATACAATCAAAAACCAACTTAATCCTTTAGTAATAAAGTCTAAATTCAATTGGCGAGCAGTAATTCTCACGATCGATATTATTACGCCACGGCAAAAAGAAATGTCTTTGCAATTAAAGAAAATTAGACATTACTGCTCAAGTTTAAAGTTGATATTCGTTTGTTTGCCTCCGTTTGACAGCCCGCGCTTTTCTCCATGAAGGTTACGTGTGGTATCTATTATTTATGACGTTTTGATAGCGAGATAAGCTTTAAAGTTCTAGACTTGTCACTTCAAAGGTCTATCTTTACGCTATAGCTGTTGTGGGGTGCGTACAACTTCTTTTGAGCACTTCACAAACCAAATGTGGCAAAGATTTTACTGACATTTCGTGTCATTTTGACACTGACACTTTTGTACCAACCAAATGTTTCGGGACGTGCTTCTTATTAATTCTCAAATGTGAAGTGTGTGTGTCTGTCCTTTGTTTTTGCTGGATGTCATTCACAAACTTTGACTTTTGCCGACATTGCGCTTTTTGTTGCTAAGGACGATAATGGTGCCGATTCTGTTGTACACCGAACTAAACTAAATAAACTATAACTAAAATTCTTTACTTTTTACTATGAAAATCTAAACGCTATTCTGCAAAAAAATATCTCTAAATTTAAAAACTATTTTGACACAACTAAAATGAATTTGACAATCGCGACTCGCACGTGGTATGTTTTGGCTTCGCAACTTGGTACTTGTTTGCCCTACCCCGTGTTTTTTTTTGGAGCCAGCAGCGCGCCGGGGTCGGCAGCCTCGACGTGATTTATATGGAATTTTCATGGAAAATATGAAAAATTATTATCCACATGTTGAGTTTTAGAAGTGTTTGGGGTTCTTTAAAGGGGGTCGAAATTTTCATTATTTTTGCGATAGGACACACCGTTTTCGAGATTTAAGCAAAAGAAAAGAAAAAAAATACAGTACTATTTTTGCACCAGAAGTCAAGGTGTCGCGTCGGTGAGAATTTTAGTTCTTGACAACTAATTTTATTCCACACCTATTTAATCGCGATTAAAAATAGTCAGATTTAGTTAGACAACCAAAATTTTAGGTTGAATAGAATAATGAAATTGAAAACAACAGAATAGCAAAATTACCATTTTCACTAAACTAATAATTCAGTGCAATCTTAGTGCTGTCAAACTAAAATATAGTTAAGTTGTGTCACTTTAGTCAATTTCAGAATAGGAAATCGTCGTTTGATAGGAATAAACTAAATTTTGGTGATTTTTAGTCTGGTTTAGAGAATTTTGTGACAACAGAATCGGCACCATTGTGTTGTTTCGGGCCAATAATATGTATTTTGTATGACATACAGACATCGTTATATTGAGAGCTGATTTGTTTGTTTCTCTCTTTACCGTCACAGACAGGCACCGGTGGGATATTTTCATAACATATCTACTAATCAGTTTGACAGTTCAATAAAATTCATTGCGTTGTTTACATTGTTGAGTAGGTACACACATTTTTCGAACATACGAAGCAATGGATTGGTGCACCTTTCAAAATTATTCAAATTCCGATTGATAGGTACCTAAGTAGTGTGTTGCAAATAGGGTTCAGAACTTCTTTATCTGGCAAAAAAAGTTGTGGCCATTTTGTCAAGGGCAGCTAACCTAGAGAAATAGTTAATTACCTATGTAATAAGTAGGTGTATCAAATATGACGAGAAGAACTGATTCTTAATGATCCTAGATGAGCGTGTCAGAATAATGGGGATATATACATTTATAAGTGTGTACATTTAAAACAAATATCAAGCTTTGAATATCAGAATGGTTACTGCTTATTTACTGTATATGCAGGTTCTTATGAATATGGTTTGTAGGGAAAGGATTTCATGAAGTAAAGCACAGAAAGACAAGACCAGACATTTATTTCAGTTAGGCTTGTCAATATTGAATCAGAAAGCTAGTCGTCCGTTCCAAAACTAGGTCTTCATGGAGAAGAAGGACAAGAAACTCCATGGAAACAGTATTGAAGTATTTCATCAACACATCTCTTACATTACTATGAATTATTATTTTCCTACATACATTTAATTTCAACTCTTGGATCATTGTCCAAGAGAACTTAGAATTATTATAACATTGCTATTACATTATTACAATAGCTAGGAATAGAACATGAATATGATTGTTATGATTTAAAACATTAGGAAAACCGACTATAATATAACTTGTACAACAACATTTTTATAATAAGCAATAATGATTATATAATATCAAATTACTTAACTTACATGACATCTGGTTGATTTATTCCACACAACAACGGCACTAGGACTAACCTCCTGAACATCTACCAAGCAACTGACCAAATAACGTTATTTTTAATCCTTTTTATAACTTCCCAATGTCAATTTACATTAAACAACTACCGCCATTTTGAACAAGCTACAGAACGTCACTCACTTGGCTTAATAACTTCTAACACAGATTAATAAACAAAGGTTATGTAGTAAAACCGTTAGAAAACATTTTATGGTAATTAAGCAATTTAATAAGAACTGATTCGTAATTTAAGACACTTAAAAGTATCAATATGAACTGCCAGTATTGTGCTAGTCAATTGAATCAGTCTATTTATTATTTTAAGTAATACTAGAAAACCCAAATTTATTACAAGTGTAATTAAATACTACGTAATCATTTATAGTAACAACATCCAAGTTATTTTCACAAATTGAGACCGTTATTTTTGTAAACTAGTCAAATTAGGTACTTCTGCACTTGTTCAAGGCTTCGTCAACGTGACAAATGACATTATCTACCAAACAATAATAGATTATCAAAATGAACAATCTAACACGGCCAGACTGACAAGTACTTCGTTCTCGAAGTACCTATGAATCCACCGTCTCACAAAAACAACAGCACTTGATAGTTGACCAGTTAAACTTACACATTATATAAAAGTATCAAATCAAAACCTAAGGTAAAGTATATTTAAACAGGTATTATTAAAAACTACTTAATCATTATAGATTTAAGTAATTTTTGCAAGTCAGTACAGTTATTTCCTGTGAATACTATCTTGTCAAATTAGGTAGGTACCTCAAGGCCTCGTTAATGTGACCGATGTCATTATCCAACAAACAATACTTATTATAATTATCAAAATGAATGATCGAACACGGCCAGACTGAAAATACTTCGTCCTCGAAGTACCTATTAATCCTCCTTCTCACTAAAACGACAGAACTTAATAGTGACCAATACAACAAAAATTTATACATTGTTTCTCATTTTATGTGCTCCGGGCATATAACAATTTATCTGTCTACATATTGATAGAGTTTTTTTGTTTTTACCTCCCTAATGTCGTATAAACATTTAACAATTTTGTCATAACTATTAACGTAAGGGTATAATTAAGTTCACAAAAGAATTGTTCAGTAAGTCATTCATGTTTAACAGCTGCATCGCAGCACTGACCAGTGATCATGAAAATAATTCGAATAATTCATCGTTCGGTCAATCTGACAATATTATTGAACACTATTCAATAAACACATTTTCTATTAACAATTTCATACATTTTTGACATGGCCACTCCGAACAATACTTTTACATTGGAAGTAATAACTTTTAATAACACCTAACAAGAAACCAAAGTATAGTGAATTATTTCAAACAAGTTAATCTTAAGGAAAATCTTAGTTTTGTACATGGGTGGTACTCGGGTGGTGCCCTATATAATGTGAAGTAGCTCAATTTTGTATTATGTTAAATTTAATAGCTCAATTTTTTATAATTATTAATTTTACAAACATAGTTTTAAGTTTTGTTTTTTTACTAACAAGTTATGGAATGTAATAATGAATTCTGAATTAAAATAATTAATAATAATAATAACCATGTGATGCTCACTACTTTGAAAAAATCACAATGAATTAGTTCTAGCAAAAGTGTGTTTTTAGATTGACTTTTACTTAATTGGCTGTCAGTATCACATACCATTCTTTATTTATTGTTTGTTTCAGCTGTAAGTCATCTATTGTTAATTAATAAATAAATAAAAGAAGCCACGCCCTCCAATAAATTTCAGCAAGTGGTGTTGGTGACTTTGGACCGGAGTAGATGGAGAATGACTGTCCGCTTATCCAGTGACCACGATCTTCAGTAATGAGGGACTCATTGAATTACCTTTACGACGATAAATAAAGTACCAACTATTTATTCCGTCTTTCTGCTAAGACTTGGTATATTTCGTTTTCGTTAAAATTATCTCCGAAATAATTTTGTAAACATCAGAACCTTACACAAGTACCCAATTTTAAATTACCGTGACCACTAAAATAGCATTTATATAATTCTCAAATAACATCGATTATAAATTACTTGTTACACTCACATTCAAAATATGTTCGTTACTTTAATTTATCTATTCTGTAATAATCTATACCAATAAGATTAATAAAGAGGAAAGATTTGATTGTTTATTTTTTGTTTGTTTGTTTGCATTGAATAGGGTCCGAAATTACTGAATCTATTTGAAAAATTATTTCACTGTTGGGAAGCTACACTATTCCTGGGTGATATAGGCTATATTTTATCCCCGTATTCCCACGGGAACGGGAACTACGCGGGTGAAACCGCGGAGCGCTGCTAGTTCAACAATAATTTCCAATTTCACGATAGAACAGCTTTACAGATTCAGCATTTTATATTTGTTTGTAAAGTCAATTAGCGCAGAATTATATTCAGCCATCATTTGATATTTCAGACCGAATTAATAACGTGACACCGTAAGCGTCATTTGTTTTTAAATATTTTCTTTTTATTTCAAAAAATAGCCAGGTTTTTGAAAATAAAAGATTTGGGTGATTTTAACTCGACAGTAAAGGTACGTACTATTTCGATTGGTGTTATGTAAATTAATAAATTTTCTTATGCGATAATCTGCTCAGTACCGTACTTTTAAGAGGTGTGATACATCTTGATTTGAAAAGAAGAGAATTTGTAAACTGAAGAAGAATAACAAATCACACCGTACCGAAAAAATATACAGTAAAAGCACATCCAAACCAATATTACAATTTAAATTCACTATACGTTGGTCTATTAAGATAAAAGAATTATCCATCATCCCAATATACAATCCATGTCCAATTGTCCATGTACCGTTTGAACGTTCGGTCAAACTGAAATGCACCAAAATCATCATCACAATGCCAATAAATCTGAAAATAACCTTTCACAGCCATGCTGAACTGTACTTGTCTCAAAAGCAATAAGGGGAATATTTATATTGTTCTCATTGGTCTATGACCCAAGTGATGTTAAGGCCCCACCTGCTGTACGTGAGTTAGTTAACACCAGGCCTGTGACCCCAGCAGCAATTATTCCATTAGTCTATGACACAAGTGATGTTAAGGCCCCACCTGCTGTACGTGAGTTAGTTAACACCAGGCCTATGACCCCAGCAGCAATAATTCCATTGGTCTCTGACCCAAGTGATGTTAAGGCCCCACCTGCTGTACGTGAGTTAGTTAACACCAGGCCTATGACCCCAGCAGCAATTATTCCATTAGTCTATGACCCAAGTGATGTTAAGGCCCCACCTGCTGTACGTGAGTTAGTTAACACCAGGCCTATGACCCCAGCAGCAATAATTCCATTGGTCTCTGACCCAAGTGATGTTAAGGCCCCACCTGCTGTACGTGAGTTAGTTAACACCAGGCCTGTGACCCCAGCAGCAATTATTCCATTGATTTCACAATAAAATCAACCTCTAAATTGCAACTTATCAAAGTCAAAGTCAACGTCAAAATCAAAGTCAAAGTCAAAGCATTTATTTCAAAGGCACTTAAAAGGCACTTTTGAACGTCAGTTGTACCATTTGCATTTTTTTAGTTGGTTCATTTCAGTTTAACCAAACTAAGTTATTAAGTTTTTCTTTCTATCAAGTCTCATCGCTGTGAGCATTGGAAATTGAAATCGAATATAACACAATTTCATAATTATGTCTTTCAATAAAAATCTTAAAAGCTAATTTAAAAAAATCATAAAATAATACAAACGTCATGAGGAAATAGAAAGAAAATTGCATTAAGTACATACTCTACTAAAGTCATAAAAAAAGTATAACTATAAATTCGGGGTATATTACCACATCCGAAAATATTTTTACCATTCATAATCCGCCATGCAATTATAAAAAAAAAAACTACCTTAGGCATACACAGCTGTTCATGACACGTTTCGAGGCTACTACTGAATAAGCTAGAAAGTATCAACAACTTTAAAATCCATAGTGTAATCAAATTGATTTTATTGCCACTTGAATTTCAGGTAAGTCGTGGCGCAATTTGAAATTTATCAAATCGAGTTTTACATGTAGGTACTAAGTATTTTTTTTTCTTTTTTTTTTACTTCTCATTTGTGGAAATGGTTGTATATTTTTCTTTTTTATCATGACATGGAGAAAGACAAATTAAATTGCATTTAGCATCTTTAAACTTATGAAGTTAACTGATTTAATCAATTTATTTACCCGGTAACCTAATCAAGTGTTTATTGTACAAAGCAATTAGTTAGGTATGTATCACGGAAGAAAGTAACTTTGTTCTTGTATCATTTAAGAATGTCAAAATTACTATTTTGCTTCCTCTCTCTTTCCTCTAACTATTGTATCCTCTGATTATCTTTTAAAGTAATTGGTTCAATGATACATAAGTAATTAACAGTAAAAACTTACTAATAAATTCTCGATAAACAATAGAAATGATATAAAAGTATTTCGCAATACTTAATCTTTCAATTTATCATCGTATCCATTTGTAAATATTAAACAGCCTCTAAGGGCCTTACCAACTTAAGCTACTTCTTATTCCTGGAAAGCTTCCCGATACTTCTCACAGCAGCTGAGGTTCCAGTCTCGAAGCTCACATAGTAACTTGCAGCTCCGCAGCTCCGATGTCAGGGGCAGCGGGATGTCATCATTATGGTGCGAGTGAAGTCAGCGTCCCGCCAACGGTTTTCAAAATATCGTCAGCAGCTCGAACATTGATCATGAAAATAGCAAAATAAAATGCATTAGTAAGTGGTTTTAAAAGGCCAGAGAACCATCCCACTTCTGATGTCAGAATAATGGGGATATATACATTTATAAGTGTGTACATTTAAAACAAATATCAAGCTTTGAATATCAGAATGGTTACTGCTTATTTACTGTATATGCAGGTTCTTATGAATATGGTTTGTAGGGAAAGGATTTCATGAAGTAAAGCACAGAAAGACAAGACCAGACATTTATTTCAGTTAGGCTTGTCAATATTGAATCAGAAAGCTAGTCGTCCGTTCCAAAACTAGGTCTTCATGGAGAAGAAGGACAAGAAACTCCATGGAAACAGTATTGAAGTATTTCATCAACACATCTCTTACATTACTATGAATTATTATTTTCCTACATACATTTAATTTCAACTCTTGGATCATTGTCCAAGAGAACTTAGAATTATTATAACATTGCTATTACATTATTACAATAGCTAGGAATAGAACATGAATATGATTGTTATGATTTAAAACATTAGGAAAACCGACTATAATATAACTTGTACAACAACATTTTTATAATAAGCAATAATGATTATATAATATCAAATTACTTAACTTACATGACATCTGGTTGATTTATTCCACACAACAACGGCACTAGGACTAACCTCCTGAACATCTACCAAGCAACTGACCAAATAACGTTATTTTTAATCCTTTTTATAACTTCCCAATGTCAATTTACATTAAACAACTACCGCCATTTTGAACAAGCTACAGAACGTCACTCACTTGGCTTAATAACTTCTAACACAGATTAATAAACAAAGGTTATGTAGTAAAACCGTTAGAAAACATTTTATGGTAATTAAGCAATTTAATAAGAACTGATTCGTAATTTAAGACACTTAAAAGTATCAATATGAACTGCCAGTATTGTGCTAGTCAATTGAATCAGTCTATTTATTATTTTAAGTAATACTAGAAAACCCAAATTTATTACAAGTGTAATTAAATACTACGTAATCATTTATAGTAACAACATCCAAGTTATTTTCACAAATTGAGACCGTTATTTTTGTAAACTAGTCAAATTAGGTACTTCTGCACTTGTTCAAGGCTTCGTCAACGTGACAAATGACATTATCTACCAAACAATAATAGATTATCAAAATGAACAATCTAACAAGCGCTTACATTGATGATTTTAATTATTATTACTATTCTGTAAAAACATACCTACGTGTTACGATTGCGTATCACATTGTATTCAACATCCAACCTGAGTGGTTGGAGAGGCGCCATGGCGTCCTCACATTCCGCCTGACGCAGGTCCTCACCGGACACAGCTGTTTCGGGAGGTTCCTGTTTCGGATAAGGCGGGATGAAACGCCCGAGTGTTTCCATTCGTAGATCGCCCTGAGGACACTGTGGAGCATACGGTGGAGGTCTGCCCGGCTTGGGTGGGGCACCGCCCGCCGTGTCCTCATGGAGGCGATCGGCGGCAGCGATCTCTCGCGTCCGGCCCTGGCCCAGGCCATGGTTCGGAGCTAGAGTGCATGGGTAGCCGTCACCACCTTCAGTGGAGCAGTGATGCTCGCGAAGAGGGAGGCGGTGCACGTGAGGGAGAGGCAGTATATGCGCCCTCACGGCCCTAGCCTCCGCAGGAGACGCCCTGGGCGTCAGGAATCCCAAGCTGATTCCCGGCCACCGTAGCCGTGGGCTTGCGGACGGAGAGTAATGGGTAGCTCGCTGTGCGGTAAGGACCAAGCCCAGGTCGACGGCGCGTTGTGTTCCACGCGCGCCTCAAAGAGATGTCAGCACAACCTGATGGGGCCGGCAACTGAGGACACGGTGGAGCACACGGTGGCGGTCTGCCCTGCTTGGGCGGAGCACCGCCGTGTCCTCGTGGAGGCGATCGGCGGCGGCGATCTCTCGCGTCCGGCCCTGGTCCAGGCCATGGTACGGAGCGAGAGGGCATGGGGAGCCGTCACCTCCTTCAGCGAAGCAGTGATGCTCGCGAAGAGGGAGGCGGCGCACGTGAGGGAGAGGCAGCATATGCGGCCTCGCGACCCCAGCCGCCGCAGGATACGGAGACGCCCTGGGCGTCGGGAATCCCAGGCCGATTTCCGGCCACCGTAGGCATGGGCTTGCGGACGGCGAGTAATGGGTAGCTCGCTGTCCGGTAAGGACCAAGCCCAAGTCGACGGCGCGTTGTGTTCCACGCGCGCCTCAAAGAGATGTCAGCACAAAAAATGATGGGACCCGCAAGGGTCGATGCCTGCCAGGGGTGCGGGTTTGTTCGAAAGAGACACCACAGCCCCTGGCTTAAGGGCTACTGAAGGAACACGGGTGGGTTTTAGTCAGTAAAAGTCTGATACGCCCTCCTGCTCCACCCAGAGCGGTAGAAGTTATTTGATGATTTCCCACCCAAAAAAAAAAAAAAAATGGGGCCGGCAAGGGTCGGTGCCCGCCAGGGATGCGGGTTGTTCGAAAGAGATACCGCTGCCCCTGGCACACAGGCTACTGTGGTACACGGGTGGGTTTTAATCAGTTAAAGTCTGACACGCTCACCCAGACTGGGAGAAATTATTTGATGATTTCCCAACCAAAAAAAAAAACGGTTGCGTATCATATTGTATTCAACATCCAACCTGACATTGACCTGGTAATTTCGCGAGCTTCCTAAGTGCAGCCATCCTAACTCAAGAAGTTAAGTGAAGAAGTTGATCCTTAGTAAAAGACCAAAACAAATCCCCAAACAATTTAGGTATAAATACCACAAGAAATCAGCGTTTATTATTAAAAATATCAATTTCTAATATAAAACGTAGGTACCCATGACCCGGAACATAGTAAATGTTTAAATACCAACAACCTGTAGGTAATATCGACCATCGAGTACAGTCAACCGCACATCCATGGTAACATTTTGACATTGACAGAGCCTTCATTTCGTAGCGACAGAAACGATTTTTTTCTAGTTCACATGTGACTATACTGCTTGTGGTTGACCGTACATAGCCATAGCCAGTTTAAATCCAGCGTCATTGTATTATTATTAAGAGTAGACTGGATTGAACTAATAATATCAGGTGAGTCTAGCAAAAAACATTTGAAAATCAGCTGCTCGATTCGATAATCTGATTAAGAAATTATAAACGTGATTGTGTTACATCACTATGTATTTTATTTATATTCTTAATTTTTTACTGAAGTATTATGTTGTATTTTCCCTTTTTTTTCTAATACTGTCTGATCAGCCGCCACAGGTCTTCATAATATTATACCTACTTAATTGAAAACCCAACCAGCTTCTGAAAAGTCCAAGCTTCCGGTCAGTTACTCAGAGCTCCAAAGAAAAGGGCCTTCTAACAATATAGATATCTCCAGGTCTTCTGGAAGTGACAATTTCTTACTGCAACAATCAAGCAAGCATAACAACAGTGTCTTCAGAAGTTAATCATTTATTTAATCAGTCTTTTTATTTCTTGGTCTTGCTAGACTAGGTGTCAAAACTTTTGTTTTGTAAGGTTGGCTAACTTCAATTTTAACTGTCAAAGCTCCTAAGTGCAAAGACAAGTATTCATTCAGCCTGGTACAAAATATAATTTCTAAAGATCGAAATGTTCTTGGAATAAGCTAAAGACTTATATCTGTGTAGAGAGGACGCAAATAACCTCTTAAACTTGCAGCCGTCGTCGTCGTGACCTTGAACTCACACGTAGACTGGGGCGCTGCGCTGCCCTGAAATTCAGGACATTGCGACACGTAATTTTGGGTTTAAAATACTCAATTTGACGGTGGTAAGACATGGAAATGGTCCTATATACCTATTGAAGGAACTATAACAGCCAAGCATAGCGAACATTTCTGGGAATATTAATTTAAAAAAAAAACATGATAATTCGGGAAAATGTAATACTTAGATAAAATATCTTAAAAGAGTAATGGTGGAGTTTCTTGCCTATTCATTGCCATACGGAATTACCTTTTACAATGAGCAACTAGAATCAATTTTATATTCCTGTAAATGTCTGTTTTAAATAAATGATTTGACTTCGACATAAAATCGTTGGAATTGAAAAATGGTGGCAAATCCGATAGATTACAATCAACAGCGTAACCTCCATCGAATTCTAACATGATAAGGTCACACCATCACACCCGTAACGCCCTATATACACTTTAGAGCCGAAAATTTAACTTATAATAACAATAGTCTAAAAGTTCGAAACCTTGTGTACCTGCCACAAATATTTTATGTAAAAAAAGTCCTAGCTTTCCGAGAACGTATGCGTAGCGACCCGAACCTGTTAGCGAATTTAAAAAAAAGTTGACAAAAAGGTATGGCCGCCCGTTCCATCAGCTGATTTTGAAATCGGTGAAGCTGTGAGGCGCCCCTGTACTGAGTTGCCGAGGCAATTGGAATGTATCGTTGAGGAGTTATTATTATTGATTGATTTTTGTGCAATTTTTTGGTAATTTTGCCTGAAAATATTTGTTGAAATTCGAGTTTATTATGTAATATGGAACAATTTTACATTGTAGGGTACTTGGTTAGGTTAATTTGGGGTAAAACCAAATCAGTCAGCTTTTCGGCAATTTGAGGTTGCTTTTATCTATAACCAGAATTTACAGTTGAGTGTTCGGTGAATGCTCAAAACCTTGTACCAATTGGCCGGTTTCTAGGACCACGCTGTGCCTTCGAATACAGTTAGGCTTAAAAGTTTATTTAATCAGCAAAAACGGGCATTTTATTCTTTAAAATTTAATGTCCATACCAACACGTACGAACACCACAAGAGTTTCATAGTACAAGGAGGCCGTCAAACCTGTTTGCTCTCTCAGCTGATTCCCGCCAAAACAGGCATCACAGTTTAAAAAAAATAACAATAGTTGACAAAATGCTTTATTATCATCATTTTAGTGTTCAGGAGACCTTTTGTCACGTTTTCAAGAAATGGGTTAGTGTTTGCAAGGTATTTAGAAGGTTATTGTAGAGTTACATTACCGGTTTGCGATGAAAGCTCTACACGTCAGCTGGTTGTCCCGCGCAAATTGGCTGTATAGGTTATTGCCTTTTCTTGATTTTGCTGAAACCTTGAACCGGTCAGTATTTTTTCACTTCTGAAATTTTGTCAAATCAATTGTCAACATTCTATGGAGTCTATGGAGGCTGGAGGCCATTATCGTAAATAGTCAAATAAACAGATGCAATGATAAATACACAGAATAAACGGGTAAAGATAACCCAGTAAACTAAATAATAAAAGTCACAAAAAATATAAATAATATAAAAGTCAAGTACACCTCCAACGCTTTTGGCGTTTACCAAATCGTGGCCATTTGTGACTGAACTTCAGTGTCCTAAAATTGTTTTATTCACTCTGCAACCATCTTGAGGTCTACAATCATAATCTACGTAACCAAGGAGCACGATAATCACAATCCGTCTATGATTTTTTGTACTTAATAAAATTGGCAGCACTGATCATTAAAACACCCACCGGAAATTATCTCATCTGGTCCACGTTGGCAACTTTGCAAAACTAAAGTTACCTATTCTTACACGTGGTTCGAAAAGTAAATTGATATGATTGATTTCCTACTGTTTTTCGGGTGTTTTTTATTTTTGTTGGAAAATATGGATTTTTGTCGTCATTTTCTGGAGGAGAATAAACTAAATAATCTACTTGTCCTATCATTTTGTCGGCGATAGACTGGTCTTAAACACATTAAGAATTTATTTTCCACAACTAACGTAATAATTATGCTTTTTACATAAAACCTACGTATAAATTCACATTAATATAGTGGGAGTTAAGTTTAGTACACACGGCTACACAGTACACATCAAGCTACATATTTCCAGTTTACGCTGATCTCGCACTGTACGGAAATCCTATACCATGCGAGATCAGCTTATACTGGAATTTATAGCTTGATGTGTAGCCGTGTGTATATAGCTAATTATGTAATAATTACAAAATCAAATACAGGGTTAGAATTTACGTATCGACAACTCCAGAAATACGTGGGCAAACTAGGCAAGAGGCATGTTTTGAATTTTATGCAATAAAATAAAAATAAATAATGTAGGTACCTACTTAGTTCGATTTTCTCTAAGTATCTATTAAAAATAATACATTTTTTTTAACACTAAACATACCACACCACACTAACAGCAGATCAGCCTCATCAATAATCATTGGAAATATCCATATAGGTATAACCATTTTACAAGATTAGCTTTACCAACTTATGTTGAACCTGAATTTGACATTACCAGTACAAGACTAGAGGTCATCTGACATTTCATACATCCTACCAACAAACACAGCTCAAGGCATCTAACCAGACAAAACCCGTAGAAAACTGCTTTGCACACCGAAAATATATTTAGAAATAATTAAAAACACGTTTGTACAGTTAACAATGACACTTTGTTAGCAAAAATAAATGAATAATTTATTCTCACGTGAACTGTCAGCTGATTTGGCGGGAAAGCCGCCATGTTGAATTGAAACAAAACTCGTTTGGTAAAGAGTGAATTATTTTGTAAGGTTCCCTACTAAGGAAGCGTTCGATATTGTGTAAGTATTGTTATCTTGTGTAAGGGTTAAATAGTAAACAGAGGGAGTACGCTTGAATGCGCGAAATTGTTCCCTTATTTCTAGTTTAGCGTATTGCTTAAATAAAACACGCCTGTCCTTTCGAGGGGTAGAAATGTGAAAGTAACTGTCAGTTGTCTGTCAAAGCCGTGGGATGTTACTTCGTCGAGAACTGGATGCTGTTTCTCTAACAAAGGTCTGCTTTGCTACTGGCTTGTGGGTGTCGAAAGTTGACTAAAGGATTATCATGTTAGGGGAAAGATCAGTAAATAATAATCAGAGGGGGCAATGACCGTATTTTTTAAGAATGTTCTCAGTCTCAATCTGTGAAAATTACCTCTAATTTGAAGTACCTACGTTTTTAACAAGTTGCAGACATTAATTGGCGGTGACATCAGATTGCGACTAGATTTTCAAGGTTTTTTTTTGCCACTGAAACACATATGTGCATATTAATAAAATGGAAAGACAGTAAGGCAATAGCTATTATAAGGATATAATTACGGTATTTGACTTTCTAAACTAATAAAATTAGTTCATCAATCTCCTGCCCTCTTTCCAATTTATTTGGGGTCGACTCAACATGTCTTTGTCTTCCATACTTCTATTAGAATAGAATTGGTTGATATTCAAAACCAAAATTATATTAGCTCGAAGCAAGTGAGACGAAAAGATTTTCGTTCATACTTTGTCATCGCTCTGTAGTACCTAGTCGCAAGCAATGTTTTTCTTCAAAAACCCTTGTAAGACCTGCCAATAAAAGGCCATTACGATCGGAGAATGTTCAAGGGCTCTCGCATGATGGATAATGGCTTCCCGCATATTAATAAAAGCCCGCCTTTACACAGGAAGACCCGGGGTGGCCTCTTCGAAACCGGAGACCACAACGAATAATACAAGATCTACGACCTAAATATCTCTTTTTGATACCGCTTCAAGCCTCCGGGCCATTAAAAAGATAACTATAAGCCGAATACAAAATACTTTTGTATTCCCATGGCTTGCAAAAAGATGTTTCGGCGAAAACCCATTTTTTTCTGTACTGATGGGCCCCAAAGGTTAAATTGACCTATGAAAAAATCTCGTTCCACGCTCATCTATGGAGAATAGGTAAGGTTGAGGGTATTAGCTATTTGTCATGTGAAAGCACGCTTGTCATGGCCCATCCTCTGTATTCGACAGGTTGAAATTAGTGTCGAGGGAGCCCTAGAATGTTTTATATTGTGCCTCTTATGGCTCGTGGTTGGAAGGGACTTTTGAGCCTGACAAGCGCCTGGGTTTGATTGGACCCATGACGGGCAAAGATTTATGTGTTAGGTTTTCTGTCAGGAAGTTTTCAATGGGAGATTGGATCTTGGTTTGTGCCCGGTTGATGGCAATAGGCTTACCCCCTATTGCTTGAGATCTTAACGTAACAGCAGGTGACATGAGTGGGCCTACCACTTCGAGCACAGGCATGATGTTATGTTCTTCATTCTAATATGAAACTGGCCAGCGTCCTACCTTATCTATGGTCCTACCTGGTGCCTAACGGTAAGCACCTCTGCCTAACAATAGTTTATACTTCGCATGTACGTGTCATCGCATTGCGCTTTTATTACAGTCAGCAAAGTAGAAACTTTTGAAGTCCTTTTTAACGGTCCTTGGGCACTTTAATCTGGAGAAAGAAATGCTACCTGGTAGTTGTTAGCAATATGCGTATTGGTGGTAACTATTTAAATATGTATATAGATACTGCAAACAACGTGATAGATAGGCTATGCGCTCCAAAATAATACGTCAAAACTTTGCAAATTAGCCATATTTTATTGACCTTGTCTGTTTCTTGCTCCCGATGATTAAGACATGTCGTCCGTCCTACTACTAAATTCTTCTAATGTGACATCGTGCCGTTTTTGAAGATCGAATGTTGGGTAAGTAATCTTTTGTGACGGCAGGAGAAATAAAGAACATTGATTAGCTTGTTACACCTATTTCTAACCGTCAATATGTAACACGCTTTTTAAAAAGATTTTATTTCTTTTAATTTTATTTTTACATTTTTAATATTTATGATGCGGGATTTACAACGCCGTAGTTTGAATCAGCGTTTTTCCGTTATGTAGCTCGTAATAATTCGTAAAACCCACACATAAATATGTGTTGTTTGAGTGTTACACTTAAAGTGTTATTTATCTATGGTCACCTTCCAGCGCCAACATCAAACCCTGGTTACTTTATAGGATCAAACTACTCGTCAATACGAATCAAACGAGTCCAAACTCGATGGGGTTGTGTCGATTTATTACGGAGTTCCTATGGTCACCTTCCAGCTCCAGCATCAGACTCTGGTTACCATATAGGATCAAAGTACTCGTCAATACGAATGAAACAAGCCCAAATTTGATATGGTTGAGTCGTTTTTTATATTGTAGGCGTCACGGAGTTAAGAAAGAACTTTCTTAACTCCGTGGGAGGTGTGCATTAAAAAATAATAGTCCGCTATCTTAGGTGTTCCACCATGTTGGATTTAGAATGACGTCACACAGTACATTGTCACCCAAACTAAACGTGTATACAAAATTTCAACTCAATCGGTTAAAGATATCTGCTTCAAAATTGAGTTGCAAGATTCCGCCCGAACTAGCAGTTACATACATACATACATTGCAAGTTAAATAAAAGCTTGTATAGAAGATAATGAATAAAAAGGCTAACCAATCACAATGGTTTGCTCAATAGAGCTTTTAATCTTTACTAATACGCATAAACTCTTCTTTGTTAAAGATTTTATGACTTGGCTTAACTATTTTGGCGTTGTAAATTGACACAATACTGAGTAGCTTGATTGACATCATACCACGAAAGAAAGCATTGGAACTTAAACAATAATAATAGGTTGACTTTCGGCTACCATATTATTTGATATTTTCTGTTATTCGATTTATTTATAGGATGAAGCTACACAAAGGAGGGAAGTTTTTGTAACGTTACTGAATTTGGGTTACAAAAATGTTCCTTTTCTTTTATCTGTTTCGGCTTTGGTGTGGACAAGTGTGGGTGTCGATGGCGTCTCAGGGATTATGCCAGGTGGCTAGGTAGCAGTCTTCGGTGAAAATAATCCGGTCAGACGGCAGCCGCCAATGTCCGATGATTAGTTTATGGTCGAACGGATTTCTTTATTCGCACTTTGGTGATATTTGGGATCTGAAACGGCGAAGAAAGAGGGCGCAAAAGGCGAGAAATGGTGATAGTTATTGGCGATTATTTATTATTTACGTATGCTTTATTGTATAGGTACACTAGAAAATATTTAGTATAAAAACTTTTTACAAAAAAATAAGAAGTCGGTTGTGACTTCCAAAAAAACACTACAAAGTGTACACTTAAAGTTATTTTGCACTTTGTAGTGTTTTTTTGGAAGTTGGTTGTTATTTATTTGTAAAAAGTTTTTATTTTTCAGTTTTTAGTTACCAACCCCCACCAACTCGAAATTTCATCATCCTTGGGGTCAAAACAATGCATATTTATGCGATAGCAACATTCGCGGTTGATTTGCCGTAATTTTTTGAAGACTTCCGTTGTCTGTCTCCGAAACGCATAATCAGATCTATATGAAATTTTAATGGGACCATTTCGGAGTAAACCCCTTTCGAACAAAAAAAGAATTTTGTAAATCTGTCTATATACGACGGAACTATGCCCGAACATACATAAAATCAAAATAACAAAAATATAAACATGTCGAATTGATAACCTCCTTCTTTTTGAAGTCGGTTAAAAAATAAAACATTTATATATAAACTTAAATAGAAACATACAATGGGCCGCCTTATCGCTTTCTGCGATCTCTTCCAGGCAACCTTGTCATTTGAAGAATGTTGGTCTGGATACTGGACAATCGATAATATGTATAAGTAAACTCAAAAAGTGTTTATTCTATTGAGGCTTACATTTAGGAGTTTTTGAACATCATGTTTTAAAAATGCCCCCACAACTATAAACTACTGTTTTAGCTGAAAAAAAGCGGTGCAACCAACTCCCAAGCAAATCGGTTATCCTGTATTTTGTAAAGCGGCATTAAAAAAAAAATGCAAATCTAAAAAATTTGCTTATGGGGATACTGATTTCCTTTCAAATGTAAACTACGTAACCACTTTCTTTTATGAAGATCACTAAACGGGCAATCGTTTTCGACATAATTATAGGTCATTTGGTGGTTCCCTATATAAGTTGCCGTTTTGCTATTATAATGTAAATATACAGAGAGTACTTTGGGATAACTCAATCTAAGACCGTCGACTGCAGCAACACTGTCTTTTTAACCGAATTCTTGTAGATATTTTATCCAACAGCAATCTTATTGTAACTAGAATAAAGATCACTGTGATTTTAAAACAGTGATGCCAAATCGGTGGTAAATTAACTGTGGAAGCAAAGCACCATCAAACACACGCTTATTTCAATTAAACAAAAAAAACAAAACAAGTTGTATTTTATCGATCGCTTGATGGTATATCGAGTGATACAATAATGGCCTCTTAAACATTATTCTTTTTAAATTAGTAAGTAGCGTAAGCAGGACGGGCTGTATTTCCGTCTCCATCTGTTACAGTTATTAAACCTAACCTAAACGGACACGTGGTTGAACTACACTATACTTATTGTCCCACAGTCCCACTGATGAGCAACTTGATGAAGATAAACTCAGAAAATAGATACTTATAAACACAATCAGTCCTATTGCAGTGTTCCCACTGTTGTGACATAGACGTCTCTGTGTAAATCTACCACGCAGGCCCAGTGCGGGTAAGTGGAACTACATAAATATCAATTGTCCTCGTTCCTCGTGCTTGACAGACGAGGCTTTAACCACTTGGCCATCATATAATCAGTCTATAATGTTCCCACTGCTGGGAACCAGGCCTGTGTCCCACCCAGGCCTCCTCTCTGGGAGAAGGAGTGGGCCGTAATCCACCACGCGCACCCAGTGCGGGTTGGTTGATCGATTTAAATACCAATTTTAAATGAGACAAGTCGCCATGAGCTGGTTGCTACCGAAAAACGACTAATTTTAACCATTTTTTCGAAGGTATCTATTTTGCCGCCTGCAAAATTAGCTAACAGGCTTATTTTGTGCACTTTATTGCATGTAGATTCATGCAGTGACCTTTTTTCATAAGTTCTGCAACAATGCATAAAATTCAAAACCTGCATTAGTTCTGGAGTTAAAGATTCGTCTATAAATAAATTAACCTCGAAAGTGTCGATTCGCCCAATGTGGGCGAGTAAATTCATGCGAATCGAATGATAAGCCACAATATCAAAATCAAAAGTCATACTTACATTCAAACTAGGCTGACAATCAGCACTTTTCGAACGTCATAACATAAGACAGTCATCCGGCACACCCGCCCTTCACCACATCGTGGTAGCTGGGAAGAAGAAGTGGCGCAACAAACTCCCCAGCATAGATATTGGTATTAAGTAAATCTGTAATCAAGGCACAGAGCTTACAAGCTTCCATTCCAGCTATTCCCAGTAACTTGAAGCTGTTTCTAACGAGGTCGGCTGCAAGTTTTTATCTCAAATGCCTCTTTAAGGTCCTTGATGTCTAATCATAGGCAAAAAGTCCGTGATTACGACAGGTCCTCGATCTGATGGCGGAGCGTTCATTGCACTAATAGGTTGCTATGGGGTCCCTCATTATTGTTGCTTCTTTTTAGGGTACTGTAGACGTTCTTTGCAAAAGACGACCTGACGTAATACAAGCAGGAAATAAAATAAGTTTAATAATTTCGAAATGTCCAAATAATTAAGAATAGAATAGAGAAAAAACAGTAGTCAAGAGATCGCGCTGACAAGCCAAAGGAAGAACATTAAAATAAGATTTGTAGAATGAGGGGTATTCTAGGAATAGTTACGACCTCGACCCCGGTACAAAGAGACCATTGACCAAAGGGTGCCAACGGTCTCCTATTAGTAAGGCTCCGCTGTCCGTTCGTCTTCTGTCACATCTTCTGAACCGTACCTAATAGGTAGAGTTTGTACTATATGGCCGCTATATCAACAAATAATAAAAAAAATAACATAAAGTTATAAAATAAAGGGGCTCATACAAGAAACTGTATGCTTTTTGCCTTATGATACGGAACCCTTCATTTGTGAGTCCGACTCGCACTTGGCCGGTTTTCTTTGTATCTATTTTAAATCGATTTCTGTAAGGAGGTTGACACTACGATCATTAGCCTGTTCTGCGAGAATCTGTGCTTCGATTGTTTTTGTTGTTCTGTGCCTAGATTGGCAAAAAGAATGAAGACGAAACAGTCTTGAGTTGGGGGTTGGAAGCTGTAGTAGTGGATCCAAAAAAACAATAGCTTATGCGTGAGTCTACACTCAAATCTGTATGGATATTCTTACCTCAAAAGACCATTTCAGACACTATTCTACATGGTCCTCACATGATTTGACCAAAGACTTTGAAAGGACCTCTGAGTTTGTTGCGGTCTTTTTTCTCGGAGTAGTCAGGTAGGAAACGCTGCACGCATCTGTTAAAAAAAAAATGTAATTGACGTTTATAGTATACGTGCTCGTACAAACATAAACAAATAAAATCACATATCATTTATCAAATTGAGATTGATAGGTACAAACACCGAATAAAGCACGTGAAATTATCAAAAAATATCAAGTTTAGCTGATTCAGTTATAGAAAATGTTGGAATGTGGACAAAAATTAATATAATTAATGTCTATGCACTTATCTACATCTCTATGCCACAGGCAATGACAGAGGTCTCACTTTTTTTGCTTGTTAACGAATTGCTCTTTAGCAAATTTCTGCTAATACAGAAATTGCAGGCGTTACGAACGTGCTAATATAAACTACTAGCGGCGCTCCGCGGTTTCACCCGCGTAGTTCCCGTTCCCGTAGGAATACGGGGATAAATATAACCTATGTCATCCGGGGATAGTGTAGCTTCCCAACAGTCAAATAATTTTTCAAATCGGT
This sequence comes from Polymixis flavicincta, assembly GCA_949987655.1. NCBI lineage: Eukaryota > Metazoa > Arthropoda > Insecta > Lepidoptera > Noctuidae > Polymixis > Polymixis flavicincta. The sequence continues at coordinate 13,692,443 of OX465200.1, forward strand.
TCAGTAGTTTCAGAGCCTATTCAATGCAAACAAACAAACAATCAAATCTTTCCTCTTTATAATATTAGTAGATTAGTTTAAATACAATATCTGCACGACCAAGCTTAGCACTTTTGTTTTGTTTGTTTGACGTTTTTTTTTTAAATGAAACCTAGCTAGATCGATGTATCGGCCCCGAAACGCGTACTAGGCCTGTATTTACAGAACGTCACTCAATACTCAAGCATTACATAAAACTAGATTCAAACCATTTGATTGGTTGAAACTAGTTTTAAGTAATGCTTGAGTATTGAGTGACTTTCTGTAATACGGGACTAAATTTCATGAAAATTGTTGGAGCCGTTTCCGAGATTCAGATTATATACATACAAGAATTGCTCGTTCAAAGGTATTCGATAGATATTAAACAACAATATGATAATAATGATTTTGTTATATATTTTTCTGGTGTAAAATAAAGAAGATAAATAATTAATATGTAAGTTCCTGAATTTACAAATTAATCTTTAATAACGAAATAATTCAAAATTTCATTGATTACCTATATCGTATCTTATGTACAGTTGTAAGTGTAACGGGTCGTCAGAAGCTCAAAAAACTGACAACCAGTCACGGGGTATTGTCTATCGTGTTACCCAGTAACTGGGTTGGAAGGTCAGATAGGCAGTCACTCCATGTAAAATAATGGTATTCAGCAGCGTCCAGTTAGACTGGAAGCCGACCACAATATAGTTAAGAAAAGGCAGTTAAGGCAGGCAGATGGTGCCCTCCCTCACACCAGCAGGCTTAGCACGAGCACCGATTTGTCGACGGAAGAATAGACATGACTATTAAATAAATGATGTACAATAGGATAAGATAGCTATGTTTTTCTATTCATTATCACAGTTATGCGTTCGAAACGCATGATTTTGTAGATAATCGTATTTACTTTGTGGCCGTCGAGTAGAAAGTTTTGTTGTCAGTGTGATTTTGACAGTTTGGGAAGAAATATTCTTCTGAAATAGTTTACATTTATACGGACCTAGACAAATATCGTTAGAAACAAAATATTAAATGACAGATTGTAGAAGGATATCTACGGTGCGATATCAAAAATGGAGGAACGAAATGTCACTTTGTATTGAAAAAGCACTGTCTATTCTTCGTAGAAATAGATAGCGTCATGCTGAGCCCGCTGCAGGCTTAGCAGAACGCTTTCCATTTCTACTCTGCTGAAGAATAGAAATCATAATCATAATCATAATCATTTATTTGCAATAAGTATTGGTACAGTGTTGGTCTTAAAGTAGGTAATTGAGTTCCTAATACATAGTCAGACATAATTTGACATGCAAAACAATATATTAGGTCTTTACCTATGAAATTGCCGTTCTGCAGTACTGGCCATTTCAAATCAAAATAATTTTTGTTTGGCTAAGAATTCTAATTTCAAATTAATTTTATTTTAAAAACATGGATTTTTTTTTCTAAAAGTAGTCATTTCTTTATTGATTAGTGTTACATTTTCATCGCATTTCAATCTTTTTCGTCATCATGGATACGTTAAAAATTCGAGTAATTATGGAATATGAGTACCGTCGTGGCAGCAACGCGGCACAAGCGGCACGCAACATCAACGACGTTTACGGAGCTAACACTACAAACCAACGCACCACCTGTTATTGGTTTGCTCGCTTCCGTTCTGGAAATTTCGACCTGAAAAATGAACCTCGCGGTCGTCCGAAGACTTTGGTCGACAATGACGAATTAAAGGCGATTGTGGAAGCTGATGATACACAATCTACGGCTGAATTAGCAGCAGCTTTCGACGTTAGCGTCAAAACAATATTGGTCCATTTGCGTCAAATTGGCAAGGTAAAAAAGCTTGACAAATGGGTGCCCCACGAACTCAATGATCGCCAGCGCGAAGTACGCGTCGAGACGTGCCTTGCACTGCTCAACAGACACACAAATGAAGGAATTTTGAACCGCATTGTTACCTGCGATGAAAAATGGATTCTGTTTGATAACCGTAAGCGCTCAGCAAGTTGGTTGGATCCTGGTTCAGCACCTAAACAATGCCCTAAACGAAAACTTACCCCTAGAAAAGTGATGGTCACTGTTCGGTGGTCTAGCGCCGGTGTGATTCATCACAGCTTCTTACCAAACGGGGTGAGCATTACTGCAGATGTGTACTGTGAAGAACTGAACACAATGATGGAGAAGCTGGCGCATCTCCAACCAGCATTGGTCAATCGCTCGTCTCCGCTGCTCCTGCACGACAACGCGCGACCTCATACTGCACAGCAGACGGTCTCCAAGTTGCAAGAACTGGGGTTGGAAGCTCTCCGTCATCCGCCCTACTCACCAGACCTTGCGCCTACAGACTACTACTTTTTCCAGAATTTGGATAACTTCTTGGCGGGAAAAAAATTTAATACCCGAGAGGCAGTACAAAATGCCTTTGAAGAATTTGTTGCCTCCCGTCCAGCTGATTTCTTTAAGAAGGGCATCAATAAACTGCCACTGCGATGGCAAAGATGCATTGATTGCATGGGTGATTACTTCGATTAATACAAATAAAAAATTCATGAAAAAAATTCGTTTAAATTTTTTCATACAAAACGGCAATTTCATAGGTAAAGACCTATTATTACACTTATTATATATTACGCTCAATGGCATGCTGTCTATCATTAATTTTTCAATACATTCATATTAATTATCGTCACATTAGTTTAAAATACATTATTTAGAAATTCATTCATTTTTGCAGTAGCCATAATTTTAGCTTAGTAAAAAATAAGTTATTAGATAACTCTTTGAAATTCTTCGGTATTTTGTTATAGATAAGTCCACACATATAACAGTTCTTTTTATACAGAGAAGTCTTTGGTGCCCTAGGCAGAACTAATCTATCTGGATCTCTTACTTTTCTAGGGCAGCGGTCTTGAGCCTTTTTAAACAGGTCAAAGTGCTGACGGACAAATTTAGCACATTCTAAAATATACATACTGGGTAATGTAAGGAGTTTTAATTTTAAAAACAATGGTTTACAAGATTCCCATGGTGGGATCCCACAAATGGCTCGAACGCATTTTTTTTGCACCTTAAAAGCTTTATCTACGTCTGTTGAGTTACCCCATAGTATGAGGCCGTATTGTAGCGTCGATGCAACGCAGCCGTGATATGCAGTCAATATCGTGCTTTGCGACGAGGTCTTTCGCATTGTGTAGAGAACATACACGAATTTGTTCAACTTGTTACACACCTTTTCTACGTGTGGCTTCCAGGAGAAGTAGCCGTCCAATGCAACTCCCAGAAAAGTACTTTCGTCTGCCTCTAATAGAAGTTGTCCATTATAATTAATGTTTAGTCTTTCTTGGTTACGACCATATGTCCTAAATTGTATAATTTTTGTTTTATTTATATTTACATGCAAATTATTTGATCTTAACCAAGAAATTGTTGATTCAATTGTATTGTTAATGTCTATTCTGTAATTATTTATGTCAGTATTAATTGGTGATGTCATAATAATTGAAATGTCATCCGCAAATAAAGTGCATGGATTGGGCATGTGTTCAGGAAGATCATTAATATATAATAAGAACAAAGGGGGACCCAAAACGCTCCCTTGTGGTACACCCGAGTTGTTGAATTTTGAAAGAGACCTAATTCCCTTCAGTTCTTTATTCTCAGACATACTTGAAATCTCAACACATTGCGTTCTACCCAGTAGGTAGGTTTCAAGCCAACTGAGGGCCGGACCTCCAAAACCATATCGTTCCAATTTCGAAAGTAACAATTTATGAGACACAAAGTCAAAAGCTTTCGACATGTCGAAGAAGATAACAGACACCCGGTTTCCTATATCTATCATCTATATCTATAATCGCTTGTCTACATACAAACTGTCAACTGTCTATACGTAAACGTCATTTTTGTCTACTGTTCCGACGACAAACCGCTTGTCTACGGTTCTCGTGCTAAGCCTGCAGGAGGAAGCCTGTGTCCCATCCGTGGGACACGGGCCTCCTCCTGGTGGCAACATTATAGTATCGGCTGACTATGGAGGCAGCTGATTATGACTAACTTGAACGAGTATTAGCTTTTGATAGATTATTCTTACTTCAACTATAAAATGTTTGTAGAAAAGTCACTTACTTTCCCGCCGTTCATAAATAGGCAAAGGAAACAAGTCTTGTTAAACAGAACAAGGAAACAAAGTGTTCTGCCTAACGCTACATCCTTCTTAGTAAACTGGACACATTACAGATAGGTTCAGAAGTTTTATTTTGCTAAATGCGACGAAACAGAATACTTATTTCGGAAATTTTATTAAATTTATGAATAAGTTAAGAAGGAAGCGCCACAGTAGCCTGCGAAATTACAATTTTCTTACGTTTTTTTGCAATATGCAGTTCAATTAAAGTAAAAATTTCATATGAAAAACCAATTAGCTCGTGTTTTAATCATTTCGAACACTGTGCGTTTGGGCTGCGTTTGTGACCGGATGTGTGAGCTTAAACGAGGCAAAAGTAGTAGGTATGTAAGGATCGGAACAGGTGGCGATGACGGTCTGTATTTTCTGCCTACCTCCATGGGAGTAATGCGTGCATTTTAATTTAATTTATAATAATGTGTGTTTTAATAATGTGTATAATTTAGTACAATAGATATTTGCACACCTATTTGGATAGGATATGGTCATCAGAACTTTTATGATTGTATATATATGACCTCACGTAACTACCCATATTCCAAGCAAATAAATGATTTGATTTGAATTAGATTAAATGAACTTGAGAGGGTTGTATTTATGATTTCATAACAATACGGGGTACATTTCATTAACCCGTGTAATAAAATTGACGTTTAACTTATTGGCTATGTGCGGAAAATATGTAAAAAATATGTTTTTTTTTTTGATAAAGATATTTGGCGTTGTTAAAATCGGCATAGGTTCAATATTGTGTTTAGTGGCACTTCTATCCTTCCTCTACCACGCTACAGGTCTAACCAAAACCTCAAATAGTTGCATCCGCCCTGACCAAGTTCAAATACATTTCGCTATTTACACAAAACTCAAGCAAATAATGTGTTCGCGCGAAAAGTGAGCATTCCCGGTTAACCATATTTGTCTGTGGTAATACTGGTGGTATTTCCTTTTTGCAGCTAGCAACACTGGCTGGAAACATTTGTTTTACACTGATTTTTTAATGATACTGTTCCTTTTGTATGGTGGGAATTTTAAACCGACTTTCAACGGTTTTTTTAAACGACTGTGCGACCACAAACACCGTGCAATGTTTTCTGATCAATAAACTTAAACTTTCTAATTGTTTTAATGATAACAGCCACACGGGTTGATCGATGGTTAAGCTACGCTTGCCACGGTCGGTTCGTGGATGGGTAACCATCCATTATACATGGAGACTCATTGGTAGATCTTGGACAGTCATCACGGGTAGTCAAAAGCCCAAAAGACTGACATCCAGTCTTACCAAGGAATATAATGTTACCCAGTAACTGGGTCGTGTAGGTCATATAGGCAGTCGCTCCATGTAAATTTGGTAGGTGTTCAGTTGCATCCAGTTAGACTGGGAGCCGATTCCACCATAGCCGGAATAATGCAGTCAGCCATTGTGTCATCTTTATCATAATTTCAGAGTAAGAATGGTCTTTATCAGAACAGCGGAGCAACTCCGCCATCACTAAGTTTCAAATCAGCTGATTGCTTTAACTTGCACAATTTATTTATAACATTGCCGTTCCCAGGACCGTAATATTGTAACAAAAGCCTTAGAAAGACTTGTTACATTCCATATTTACAAGATTTGGCTCACCATAAATCACGACCCGCAGTTTTAATTTTACAAAAGTTGCCATCAATAAAAATCAGGTGATCCTTTGTGTTGCAAGCATAAAAACATGACAATAGAACCTTTAACTGTACCGGTGGGTGTTTCAAAATAGTGAATGTGTCTGATTTTGAATGAAAAAATAATAATAATTAAGAAAACTTTTTTTTCGAGTTTTTCTAACTACATAATGTTGTGGTTGGCTACCACTCTAACCAGATGTGGCTGAGTATCAATGTTGTACAGACGCCAGCACATCAAGCTACCCTTCTTTGAAAGATTGTCTTTAACGAACTTTATTGGTTTATGTTCAATTGTGAAAATTTGACAGTTTGGGGTAGCTTGATGTGCTGGCGTCGTCCGTACATGTAGCGCCTGCCATCTGATCTATACAACAAAATAACTGGGTAATACCGATGTGGGCTGCCCATGTTTATAGAAGGATCAATGGCGGGCGAAGCAGACGAGTCCTGGAGTGGAGACCGCGTACCGGCAAGCGTAGCGTGGGACGCCCCCAGCGACGATGGATCGACGACCTGAAAAGGGTAGCTGGAACAGACTGGATGCGGAAGGCGGAGGATAGAGTGTTGTGGCGCAGCCTGGGGAGGCCTATATGTCCAGCAGTGGACTGATAAGCTGAGTTAATACGGACGTCGTGAGGAACGTTTTGAGTACGTATGTAGATGGCTACTTGTAAGAAAGAGTGAAACTAAAGAAACGATGGGTGGACTGTGTGAAAGATGAAATGGCTAGAGAGGAGGTGATTACCGAGATGACAGCTGATAGAGATGTGTGGAAGAAGGAGACACGCTGCATCAGTATACACGGTTATTGGAAAAACACCAACAAATTTCACTATGGATGGAACCAAACCTGAAATCGCGAAAAAAAATCCGCTGTTCCCTACATTTTGATCAGCTATACGAACATAAACGTTATGAACAGCTGATTCTATTTCGCGATTTCAGGTTTGGTTCCATCCATAGTAAAAGTTGTTCATAATGATGAGTACAATGACCTCTTAAGAGGTTGTTGGTGTTTTTCCAATAACCCTGTATATTGGTATGATGGCAGGAAGATAATGACGGTATGGACGACCAGTTCTTAGGGTGCCTTGCACCAGAATATGCCGAATACTACCGACGTTGCTATGGATGCGTTTGAATACTACCAATCATGTTCATTGGTCCACATAGCATAGCACTGGTGAGAACGGGCTCAACTACGGGATGTTTTTTATATGGAAGGATACGTGCTATGGATGGGAGCTACTGATGTGCGAGTGATGTAGCTATGTGCAGTGCAGAGTATCTTCAGCAACGCGAGATCCTCTCCCGACTGTCGTACTGTCGATGCATCGCTTAGCTCGAGCTGCACAGCTTCCTCGCACAGCTACCTCGCGGCAGCGCATCTTCATTATTCGCCCCGCTACACACCTTAGCATTAGTGGAAACGGTCACATAGTTTCGTAGCTTAGCTTTCATATCCCCTAGCTTAGCTGCATAGCACATCTCTGGTGGAATGCAGCCTTAGACTTTGAGGCTACGTTAGACAGATATTAGAAAAAATTTAGATTAGTGACAAATTCACAAATATTAGAATTCAGACCGACTCCAGATTAAATCTTGGCATGAATCTAGCCATACACTAGTAAATACCTAGACATCTTAAATCTGAATTAAATCTAAACTAATCTGCCATGTTTACAAACAAACAAAACATTCGCGTTGTAACACTCCAAAACTCAACTCCGTGACATATTACATAATAATTTTGAGAATGGTCTCGTGGCGATCGATAAAAAAAATAGTCGGCCATTTTGAAACTTCAAATTATGGATTTTTGAGGCTTGTGGTAGGTGAGAATTCCATTGTGCTGTGTGGGTTCGATCCCGGTCGAAGTAAGGTATTTTATTGAGTTGGAGTACGATCATTTTGAAAGGGCATAAATGTGGTTTTTAGGCGAAGGTAATAACAGTTGGTCTTAGATTGTGTAGCCGGTTTCCTGTGCTTTGTGAGGCCATTGTAATTATTGGAACATATTTATGTATCATAGTCGTCAGATAAACCCTAAAAGCTACTGATTCAACGTAGTGATTCGACGTCTTATTATTATGAGATACTTAAAAACAACTGAAAAGTGTAAATGAACCTGTTCCTGTTGTCCTTAAAAATATAAATACCAAACTCGACTGCTCACTAAGACGCTACTCATAGCTAATGCGTTTCGGGCAGGCGCTGACAGGTTAACAGCAGAAACACATTTGGATTTTCCATTTGTCTGTTACGTTCAGGGACCAAAATTACGTAATCAATCGGACATAAATTAAATAACGTTTTTTATTTATTTTAACCTAAATATTCTATCTCTACCCGTGGCCGTTGCAGTGACAGGACTGACGCCCTTTAAGTGCTCATCCTATCATATTTTCAGGATATAATCCTTCCCGGAAAGTGTGGTCATCAAAAAAAGGTTGGTCATAAAGAGGTGGAGAAGAATATTGTAAGACCCTTCTGTATCTACGTGTAGGGTTATCTTTCGTTACATAGTCATCAGGCACCATATTTCTTATTCTTTTTTGTTTAACTTCTTCAGTGACATTGAAAGTTGCATTACGATTTTTTTTTGTGACTTTGAATGCAGTTTTAGGCAATTTTAAATGGTTACCATTACCAGCATTATTCTTAGCAGTTGGTAGTGATTTTATAGATCTACGAACTCGGATGTTAACTGATGTCACTGCATCAATGGTATGTTTTCCGTCTGTTTTCGTTGCTTTCGTAGATTTGGTCCTTGTGACCTTTTTCTGTTTTTTCAATTTGTATGAATGCCTATCCTTATTTTTGACTATTTCTGTGCTACTTTCTAAATCTTGTACATCTTCATTCACAGAATTCGTTATTTTATCGTCTCGTTTAGTTTCTCTCCCTTTATTCTTACTTTTCCCTGTCTGCGCTCTTGCTACATTTTCATTGCTTTGTCTTTCATTGACATGTTTCGTTCTCGTCTTCTTGCTTTCCATTCTTTTAATTTTATCTTTATTTTTCTTATCTTTTGACTTCTTATTCTTGTTCTTTCTTGTTTTTTGCTTTTGTTTTGTCTTTATTTTATCGCCGTTACTTATAACGTTTATCCTATTATTTCGATTATAAAAATCAATTTTCTTTAACTGTTTTATTTCCTTTTTTAGATTCCTCATTTTTTTTTTGTAATTCTTTATACCGTGTTGCATGGTAGCAATTCTGTTCCTATTTGCTAGAGACTTCTGTCTTTGTCTTTCTTCTCTATCAAATACGTCGATGGACAATTCTTCTTCAGGCAAGGGAGGTAACATACTTCTTCTGAGGTCTTCGTCACTCGAAAATCTAAAATAAAGTTAGTGATTTTTAAACATATTACATAAACATACCGTCACTGTCATTTCAAACGATTAAAAGAAACTGCCACCCTATTTGCGTAACACACTATCAATCTCAATCTGAATCAGTTAGAAGGAATAATGTTATGCAAATGCAAATGCAACTCTATGGATTATCAACACTAATCCATTGAGTTGCATTTGCAGACAAAGTAATAATTTGTCTCCTCATCAAAGTAAATATTGCAATGCATGTTATTGAACTGTCAAAATGAAAGGCATTGCTACCGACACTGTGTATCGCTATAACCCCACAGGACTATGTTTTAAATTTGTTTATTGTGAAACGTTTTTATTGTGTGGCGGCATCTACAACTCCACATGCGAACTACGCATCAAAGACTTCACGTCCCACAAATCCTACATCGCGCAAGCAGAGTTTACCGCGGGACTCGTATATTTATACAACATCCCGACATCAACCGTCGGGCAGTTGCCCACCAAACACAACAATCGTCTGGCCGGATTCCATAGAGTATGACTGAACTTTACACCGTGTTCCTCATACCTCTATAAGTGATTTGTGGACCCACGAATATTTTGTTCAGTTTTGTATCTATGCCTTATTATACATTTTAGTTTAAATGTACTGGTTTTATAAATCAATTCGGTTCGTGGATCTGTGACTATCCACTACATGTCTACACCCCTCAGTGCTCTGGACAGCCGTTGGTCAAGGCTATCATTATTGTTTTTTGGGTAGTCAGAAGCTCAAAAGTTGAGACTGGTTGTCAGCAACCAGTCTCAAGGCATATCATGTTACCCAGTAACTGGGTTGTGGAGGCCAGATAGGAGGTCTCCCATGTTAAAGTCTAGTATTTAGCTGCATCCAGTAAAACTGACCGATAAGGCAAGGCAGATTGATTATTGGTTGTATTGTATTAGTGAGTCAAAAACCCCTAAATACCAGAATTTTACAATGTATTGGCAAAGTATTCAGGTGAAAATGAGAGTTAAAAACCACCTGAACACCGTTCACCTCGTAGTCACTAATAGTCACTGATCACGGAATCTGTAGCAGCAGAAGCATCGTAGATGCGGTGCAACTCCAGCTGACCTCGCATCGTATAGGCTTTCCTTAAAATTAGGGGTCAGTTCATCCTGGAAATTAATAATAGCTTGATGTATCTAGCGTACCTTATTCCGGGCGTGGTTGTTGACTTTACAGTAGGTAGCCTGCTTGAAGACTCCTCAGTCAACATTCTCTGCACTAGATTGCTTTTCAAATAAGACTTATAAATAATTTCTGGCTCTTCCGTAGTCTTATTTACTTCTTCAGTGTAAAGAGTAGCATATGTCTGTGAGTTAAACTCTTGCTGTCGTTCCATAGACAATTCTGTAGAACTTCCTTCAGTTGTTTCATCTGATGATTCATCTGTACTTAGGTACGTTATTTGTAGTTGTTGACTGGTATTCTCTTCTTTAAGGTTCGTTGCTTCTAGTTGATGCTTTTCGTCACTTGTTTTTATTTTAAGAACGTTGTTTTTGTTAGCCGTAGATATTGGATCTATTTTTAGATGATGTTCGGGGTTTTTATCTTTAATTGCGATATTATATCCATAGATCTTGACAGTTTTATCTAATTTTCTGAGTGCAGGTTTATAAGGAAATAAATTCGTTTTTGGAGTTGACGATGGAGCCGCTTTGATTTTTTTCAAAAATGTTGCTATTTCTTTTTTCAATTCGCGTCTGACATTAATGTTAAGATCTGTGTAATGATTAAAAACAATAGCCTGGACGCCATCTCTTATTATCTTGATCAAATCATTTTTATTCCTTTCTGTTGAGTTGCCATAAGCCTTAAGATCCAATAAGATTTTTCCAAACTTTTCTCTGGAATTCCCTCTGTACAAAGAATTGATATAATCCAGCAATTCTTTAATGTTTTTGTTGTATGTTTCATGTTTTATTATGTCCGCCAATTCATTGATTTCTGCTTTCAGAATAGGAACTGATTTACTTTTAAATAAATCTAATTTCTCGGCCATTATCCTCCTAAACTCATAATTCTCCGTCAATTCATAAAATTTGCAGCCTCTGTAATGATATTTTCTAATTTCTTCGTCTAGAATGCCGAAGAAATCTTTGAATACGTTATCTTCATAAGTGTTGAGTATGTTAGCGACTCTCTGAATGAAATCCGTACAGGTTTCAACTGTCAGCGCCCTGAAGTCAGGTCGACGGATCTTGTTCTTATCAATAACTGTTTCATTTGTTGGTTCAGTGGTATTGTTTGTGTTTTCTTTTAGGTTTATTTCTAGAACAACTTTTAGTTCTAGATTACCGTTATCTTCTTTCGGTGTGTTAAGAATGCTTGAGTTGGTGTAAGCTGAAAGACAATTTAGAGTGTCACATTAAAACTGGCCGAGATCATAGCTTCAAAACGAATTATTTTATTAGATACAATTGTTTGTAAGAGGTTACTCTCTTGAAGTTCTGATCCTATTGCTATAAATGGTTCACCCATAGTAAGTACCCTATATCGAGAGCCTTAGGATATGTATGCTCTGTAGTAAAGTTGACTTCCAAGCGGATGAAAGGCGTGGCAAGAAGTAGTACCAAATCCATTGAGAGTATAATTAAACGAATTGATGATAGATCAATCAAAATGGAATTTAACATTCACAAAACCCTCACATAGATTTACCGTCTATGGAACAAACACAAAATAACTACCAAATAACAGCAGAAAACAAGTGCACGCTTTCATTTTAATATTAATAAACTAGCATTTTTATGGAATCATAAAAGTTGTTATAGCACATGCAACTATTAGGTCGGGGAAAAGGATTTTCGTATTTTCATACAAATTCAAGAGATTTCTGTTCCTATTGTTTATTTACATTTGTTTGTAATATACGTGCCATTTTGTTCTATGACTTGTTGCCGTTTTCTCGGTACACGACGTTACGGTGACATAATCCGATTGCTGTAGAAATTGCGGAACTCCTGACGTCTGAAAACGGCGACAAGTAGTTTTGACTCTCTTGACGTTAACACTGAAGAGACGAAAAAAGGTTTAAATCTGAGGGTGCAAGGTCAGGGCAATATGGTGGAAGCATTAACGCTTCCCGACCAATGTTTCTCAATATTAGCTGAGTGGCTAAAGATCATCACATCGTTATGATGAAAGACCGCATCCTTTCTGCTGATGAATTCAGGCCGTCTTTTCCCAATTTTTTGCTTGGGTCAAATCAGATGTTGGCAGTAGAGATAAATAAAGATCAATTGAAGTAGTATAAATAAATGGTTATTCCCGACTAAAAGCTCATAATGAAGGATGCTCTTCCAATCTTACCGTACACAGTAGAGTGGCGTGCAGTCCAGAAAGACAGAAAAACACTGCCTACCCCTAGACAAATCAGATAAATATTTAAAACTAATATTATTTTATCAATAAACAAAAAAACTTTCTTCATTAATCAGCTCCACCTGCCGAGCGTCGGTCGTATCATTAGTATTATCGATACAATACCTGGCCCTCAAGTCTACTGTTACAATAGTGTCAGAATGGTCTATCATTGATTTCATAAATTTTGATTTTGACAAGTTTGGTAATCTACTAATAAAATGGCGTCATTATGACTTTTCAATGGTCAACCGTGTCAGTAACACTCCATTGAAAGAAATGATATTTATTCGTAATCTCGTACATAATGACAAATGAATGACTAAGTTAGGCGGTAAACTGCTAAAAATTTTGACAGTTCTTAAAATAATATTTAAAAAATATATATGTAAAAATAGATACATTTATATGAAATCTGGCATCAATAAATGTTCAAATTTAGTAGCATTTAAAAAAAATCATTTCTACTAACGGGTTTTATAATAATGGCAATACGACAATGCCATTATAACACAATTCTATTACGAGACCACTGACCGACTACTGATCGACCATTATGAATTTAGCAGATTACGAACTTTTAGCAAAATGACAATGAGATCGTGTTGGAATGACAAATTTATAAGATTAGCAGACTCGGGCCCCTGGTTGTTCGTACAATTTGACGCAACTTCGTATTGCAATGCACTAGCACCGCTGAGTGCCTCGGGAGAGACACGAACTATTCGGGTCTTTATGTTTATACTTAGTCGTATTGTGTACTCTCGTGGTCATGCAGATTTATTGGGTGTGCGTCCCTAAACCTACGTGGCATACAATGTACGCACACAACCGTACAGGGTACCTTGCAGGATTACCGCCATGGGATCTGGAGGCAAAGGTCTTCGCGCAAATGTGGGAGTGGCGCGAGGAGGCCAAACGCCGGGGCATAACTCCGCTACCGCGGGAAATCGCGGCACAGCGGACAGAGCTCCGGCGGGATCTCATGGTGACATGGAGAGTGCGATTGTCGCAACCCATTGCTGGGCACGCCACGATTGCGGCGGTAAGTCCCCTCTTTGAGGAGTGGTTTGAGAGGCGGCATGGCGTCCTCACCTTCCGCCTGACGCAGGTCCTCACCGGACACGGTTGTTTCGGGAGGTTCCTGTTTCGGATAGGGCGGGAGGAAACGCCCGGGTGTTTCCACTGCGAAGATCGCCCTGAGGACATGGTGGAGCACACGGTAGCGGTCTGCCCGGTTTGGGCGGAGCACCGCCGTGTCCTTGTAGAGGCGATCGGCGGCGGCGATCTCTCGCGTCCGGCCCTGGTCCAGGCCATGGTATGGAGCGAGAGTGCATGAGTAGCCGTCACCTCCTTCAGCGAAGCAGTGATGCTCGCGAAGAGGGAGGCGGCGCACGTGAGGGAGAGGCAGCATATGCGCCCTAGCGACCCTGGCCGCCGCAGGATACGGAGACGCCCTGGGCGTCGAGAATCCCAGGCCGATTTCCGGCCACCGTAGGCATGAGCTTGCGGACGGCGAGTAATGGGTAGCTCGCTGTCCGGTAAGGACCAAGCCCAAGTCGACGGCGCGTTGTGTTCCACGCGCGCCTCAAAGAGATGTTAGCACAATTTGATGGGGCCCGCAAGAGCCGATGCCTGCCAGGGGTGCGGGTTTGTTCGAAAGAGATACCGCAGCCCCTGGCATACGGGCTACTGAAGGAACACGGGTGGGTTTTAGTCAGTAAAAGTCTGACACTAATATACAACCATAATTGCAGAATTCGAAATTACAGATGATATGTTTTTTTTTTTCTAATATACTTTTTACATTTTATTTGACATTTGAACAATTCGTATGTGTGCATTTCTGTGTGTTTATGTGTGGGGTTGAGTGCGTGTGGGTGAGGGTGTGTGTGTGTGTGTGAAGGTATGTTATGTTTGTAAGTGTGTATGGTGAAGTCTTTAGGGTGGGTTATAATCAGAGAAAAGCAGGCGTTCTGTTTCCAGGTAGTTATTTGTAAGTAGAAAGTTTGTTACAGATTTCTTGAGGGAAGAGGTAGAAAGAGAGTAAAGTCTCAATTTCCTATTGAGTTTATTATATAATTGTGGCCCTTGGTAGCAAAGAAATCGTTTGGTAAATGAGTATTTACATGTGTAGTTCCGACAAACTATATCTTTACGTCTTTTAGTGATTGCCGCGTAGGGGGTATCTTTGTGCTGTAATATGATTGTATTAAGAATAAAGAGTTGCCTGACAGAAAGTACTTTGCAACTTTTATATAGATCTTCTGTTGGGAAAAGAATCGGGCGAAATGTGCTTACCTTTAACACGGCTCTTTGGGCCCTCTCCAATTTTAGCATTGTGGTCTTAGGAGCACCACCCCAGACGGAAGCACAATATGAAAGAAGTGTCTGACAGAGGGCAAGGTAGACCCTTTTGACAATCTGTGCTCCTGCCACATGACGAAGAGTCTTAAAGACGAATATTAATTTTCTAACCCTTGCAGTCAGTAGATCTATGTGTGCTGAGAAACTCAGATTGTCATCAAGAGTTACCCCGAGGTATTTGTTTGTGGGAGTGCGTGCGAGTTTAGGGCAAGAGCAAGCTGCGGTGCCTAGGCAGAAGCTTGAGTGAGCGATTAGGGAATATGAGTTCGGCGGCTGTGTAGATTAGCGTAGGGTAAAGCAGATTATTTTTGTTTTATCCGTATTGAGGGTGAGTTGATTGCCATTAAGCCAATTTAGCACTTGATCTAGTCCTATCTGCGCCGCGTCAAAAGCCTCCTGCCAGGTATCGCCAGTAAAAGTGAGTGCAGTGTCATCAGCAAATGCCGTGATTTTTCCATTATTTCATTGAATAGTCGCTACATAAAGAACCATTACATTTTTGTCATAATATTTTTATATTCGGATTTCCGACGCCATTGTTTGTTTTATTTGTTTTCGTTGTGAGCTATGATAGCATGTATTTAAGATTTTAACGTTGATAATAGTGTGAAAAATACTTTTTCCAAAAAAAACAACCGACTTCCGGAAAAACATTACAAAGTGAAAAATAACTTTAATTTCGGAAGGCGGTGACAAGAAATTAATATAAGTCACCGACTTCCGAAATTAAAGTTATTTTTGGAATAATCTCGTTGTTTTTTTTTTTGGATTTTTTTTTTATTTTTCACTTTTTCGTTATAGCATCTACCTACCCCACACCAATTCAAAATTTCATCATCCTTGTGGTCAAAACAATGCATATTTATGCGATAGCAGCAATCGCGGTTGATTTGCTGTCATTTTTTGAAGAGTTTCGTTGTCTGTCTCCGAATCGCATCATCAGATCTATATGAAATTTAAATGGGACCATTTCGGATTAAACCCCTTTCGAACAAAAAATAATTTTGAAAATCGGTCTATATATGACGAAGTTATGCCCGAACCTCCACCTATCCTAACCGTTAAAGAGTTGTACCTTCCTTGATCAGCTCAGCGTCATGAGATGACGATGACCATACGCAAATGTCTCAATAGCTTTAGAAAATATATGATAAATATTGTTAATACCTATAAAATTTGAGGGATGCCCTCAGTTTCTCAGGGATTCCGTCATCAGATCCTGACTTGGTGCCAATGGGACCAGCTCAGAAATATACTCTTTCAAATAAAAAAAATATAATTGAGAATTGGTTCACAAATGGGGGAGAAATCGGTGAACATACATTAAAAAAAAATACAATAGGTACAGTCGAACATTACCTCCAACTTTTTTTTGAAGTCGGTTGAAAATAGATAACATTTATTGTGAAAGTTGTTCAGGTGGTGTGTGTATAGAGAAATGAAAAACATGCATTTTGAAACCTATCTTTCGGTGGAAAAAAAAACAAGTGATCGTGAAAAGTAGTCTGTACACCGGATTTGCAGTTAATACAATCTAAATGTAAAGTCAATCGTAAATTCAATACAAAACAATGTGTTTCATTTAATTGCCTCACAGGTACAGCAATCTATTATTCTGTTTGTTTTTGCCTCTTTTTTATTTCTGCCTACCCTGTCTAAAAACTTTATGCACGTCACTGACACAGCATTACCTTATTGCTAGTTAATCCGGGTTTCGCTATAGTCTGTGCAGCTTGACTGTTTGACAGTCAAGCTGCACAGACTATAGCAAAAATGATCATAGTGAAAACACCATGATCTTTTTCGTGTGTTCTTTTCGAAGATGATCCAATTTTCATCAGCAGTAATCAATCTTTTCAAAACTATAGTTCATAACGTTTCAATAGAGAAACGCAAATGAGTGCACAATTCATTAGGTTTCTTTCAGTGAGCTCGTGTGGCACCCTCACTTTTTGATATGGGTCAGATCTTGCTCCACTTTTGAAATGGGATCGACACTATCCGTAATAGGGCGACCAAAGCGAGCTGCATCTTTGACATCAAAATTTCCGGACTAAAAGCTTACTGGCACAGCGTTATGTAGTTATACCTATCTTCCGCGGCTTGACAGTCGCATTTTCCCTTTTCTGTAATACAATTTCAATTTGTATTACATTTTTTCGTTAGATAAAATTATTTTGGCGGACAGAAAAACCATCGAATATAGCGGAAAATCGTTTTTACTTTTTAAATATCAATTATTTATTGGTATCAAAACCAGCCAGATACAAACAGCAAAAGAGATTTAACTTACTAAAAAAAAAAACGAATAAACTTATCCCCGAACTATTATTTTTGCAATAAAATTATTATTAGGTACTATTTTATTGGTTATAAAACTGAAATACTGACTACATACTTTAAACAAAGTTCCATTGTGACGTTTTTTGAAATTTGAACAAACCCTATTTTTTTATCTTTAAAATACCTAGATCACGCTAATATGGTATTTTACATTAGAGCTTGAAAATACTACACAAGGTTGAAATTGAGGATTACTCAGTCGATCAGCTCATGGTTCCGTCCTTTCATATATTGTGACCTCCAAAGTTGTGATTATCATTTGATAAAATATATGCGTATAATTTAACTGAGAACATTATTTTAGGATAGTGAAGAAAGAAATATGAACATGTGGTGGTTGGCAGTTCTTTAGTTTTCAAACCTACAAATGTGAATTCAATAATTACAATACGAAAAAAAATGCGTGCTTTTTTAAAATATGTGGAGAAAGGACATGGCCTTCGACTATTTGTAAAATGTAATGTTTTAGTAGCAATGCAGTATATGTATAATTTACTCAAATTGTGATTAGTCAAAACAACAAAAAACTATGCTACTATTTCTACTAAGTTTCTATTTACATTACGATTTGTTTAATTGCGATAAAACTGTCAATGGTAAGTTTATTTTTATTATTGTCATTAAGTACCTATCTGTTTAATTATCCATCGCAAGGAAAGCGTTGTAAGTAGGAGTAGTCAATCAGTTGTAATTAAAACAAAATTTAAATTGTAGCACAATTATTCGGAGGCGAATATTTGATGAAACAAAACGCTTAAATTAAAAAGGTCGGGCGTAAAGACATAAAGTTTGGCAGAAATTAAATTACTTGTTGTTGCAATTGTGGCATGCAATTGCGAACGGAGTTTTATTATCCTGAAAGGACATTTAGAAACAAAATGTGTTACGGAATTAGGTTCAAAGGCAATGCTGTTAATGGATGTTCTAGTGAATGGAAGGATCGATGAAATGACAGCTTTATTGCTTCTCAAATTGAACATGATTTTTATCTTTACTTCCAGCAAAATTCAACGAATCCTTAATAATATATAAACATCATCAAAACCTCCTCCAAGTAGACGCCTTTCTTAAGGAACGTAAAAAACTTCCGGCAAATTTTCATCCGTCTCCACAATACGACCCTTCTGATCGTCGTCCAGATCTACTTCACTGGTTGCCACCTGTCTTTCAAAGTTTAAAAGTACCATTGCCACGTACAGTTAAATCTCAGCGATCATCCCCGTATCCTATGGTAATATTCCCGTTAAAAGATCCTGGACAAAGACCTGGGTCCCCAAATCCTGGATACCCAAATCCTGGATATATATTTAGACCAATGCATTCGATGTATCCTAGACCGAGTCCTAGGTTTATTTCAGACTATAGATACCAGAATGTTTATCTAAGACCACCTGGTCCTTATTTATCAAATCCTTCGTATACACCGGGTCCTGCTAGACATAAACAACTCCCGTTTCTTTATGCAGTAAACCGTTACATTCAAAAAAATCCCCACCTCATAAATCCTCTACGTCCTACTATTTCTCCACTTATTTCCGATCCTGCGGTAGATTCGAAGATCCCTCCACCAGTTACCATTCCTGCTTCAATTAAATGGACCTCAACAATTGGTCACAACGCAAAGATCTGGCTGCAAGAGATCGCTCCGTATACACCTGTCAATGAAAAGTTTGAGAACCCCTCAGAAGAGCAGTCAGCACCTCACCACAGCGTTCAGACCACAGTGTCTGTTACTAACAGAACGCTCAAAACAAATAACTATAAACCAGTGAGTGAAACGACCGACACTAAAAAGACCTGGATGACGACCGTCGTTGGAGATGTGCTGCATGGAAGTTTGTATCTTTACCTGTTATTTATATTACCATTCATCATTATCCTTCTATCCTCATCATTCATCATCATTTCAGCCAAAAGATGTCCACTTCTGGACATAGGCCTCCCCCAGGCTCCTCCACTTCGACCGGTCTTGTGCTTCCCACATCCAGTGGTTTCGCGCGACCTTACTCCTCTCCTCACTCCTTTTAATTTGTGGTCCTCGCAGTCTGTCCTCTTCTTCCATCTATTAGCCGTCATCATAATATGTAATAGTTGTAGTACCTATGATCAGACTCTAACAGGTGTAAAAAGGCACCTAATGAAGCCGATGTTCGGTTGTTTTGTGACATGTGAAAACCTTTTGGTGTCGGAGATATTGAAGGTCCATTTTTTTTATGTTTTCCACAAAATCGAATAAATGTTATAAAACTTTAAATACCCCAACAACTCGTTTGTATAGCAATGGGCGCGTGTGTGACTGATGATCTGTGATTTTTTACAATACAAAAAAAATATGTAATTTGCCAAAAATAATTTAGCTCAATGTTACTTAGCTTTAAGGGTACACAAGTCGATTGCTCGATCTCACTGGTGGGCCTGCCTTAAAAGCACGCTGTCTCACCAGGCTTTGTGTCCGACAAGGTAGTACCCGTGATGAGCAGTTAGACGCTAGTCTACACGCACAACATTGTCGAGTGAGCTGCAGGATCAGTTATGGTAAAACAGGCGCGTAAAAATTAAGAAGTCCTTCGGAAGATCGGGTTTTCTGAAAAAAACACTGCATAAATCAATGACCAATTAAGTTTATTGAACTTTTAGATAATTGAACTTTGTCGGTATCGACTTGGTTTTCGAGATTTCATACTGCTTTTATTACTTAAACACGCCCAAAGTTAGGTTAAATTAGCAAGAAAAACGAATCTTTGTTGGCTCATAACTTTTTATTATGTTCTTTCAGCATAAAGCATTGGATTTGAAGATACGTCTAATATTTTACCGCATTTAAGTTCAATAATGAAAGAAAACATACCTTCCTTCCTCGATTACCTGTGGCTTCACACCATAGCAGCACTTGTGATGACCTATGGTACAGCAAGCTGTCACTTGTCAACTGTCAATTCATAGCGTCTAAAAATTTTGCCGCCATGAACGTAAAATTTTTTCTCTCGTTAATTTTCTTAGAAAATTACTAAAGTTTCTGGTAAAACTTTATAGAAAGTGAATAATAGTGCTTTTGGTAAGTGATACATAGTGTTACGCTGATAGTTAGTCAGCGAAATGCCGAAATACGAAATTGAAGGCTCACAACACGTGTTCGCCGGTTCCGTTTTAAAGCAACCGTTGTAGCGAGCTTGAGCGACGAATTCTCCTAAGTGCGTAAGTGGCGAAAAAGCGCTCTTCATCCTCGGAGGAAGAAAGTAGCCGTTTCCCACTGCTGACCAATTACTGTCAAGTGGACCTACGCATTTACAATGGAATAAGTAGCCAAGTAAGTGTTCAATTTCTGTGAACATGACACAATTTCCACTTTCCACATCATATCACTAACTTTACAAAAACACTTATCAAACTTCTAACCTGGTTTTGGTTATATAAATATCCACTTCGGAAGTGCATTGTGGTATAGGTAATACACAATCCTATTTGTTTTATGAGACAGAAGTGTTACAACTGAAGGATTTCAGTGTAAAATAAGATAATTAGGTAGATACTCGTAAATTCTGCCCCTAAGACAACCCATTGACAGATATTCCTGTTTCAAGCAATATAAAAATAAAATAAACCAAATACCCATTAAAGAAAACCTCAAATTTATGGTCATCTACCCCACATGTTTCTCACTCTGAATTAGAAGAAGCCACTAAACCAAACTAAAGGTTACTTAGTTCCCTCGGAGGGAGTTTTGGTTGGATGCTTAATGTGGGTGGGTGTGGGTAGCCGAAGGAGCTAGCTGCTAAAGCAGGTCTACTAGGACTTGTTAATTAAGCAGCAACCTACCCAATAGGCTTGTACCCTACTGTCACCTTTGGAAGTAGTGAGAATGTTTCTTCCAGAAGTGTATTTTAATTTAAATTGTTTATTGCTGTCTAGTGGCAAGCTGCTGTTAAATTACAGTGGTTCAAATGAAGAGCTGAACTCTCTTGAACTCTAAAATCTAGCAGATTTATATAGCATTTAGAACATTTAATTTACTATGCTATACTGCTGTATTTTGTAATAATTAAGGAAATCTTATAGTTATGATCAGGATCATTGATCTATCAGAATATTAAAGGGAATAAATACATCCACCACACAATTTAAAACTAACAATATATTATTTAAAGCTATTATTAGAAGTAATACTTGTATAAAAAAAAAATAACTTGATAAATGGGAAACATTGCAAAGATACTTTTGACAAAAATCAGACTTCCTAAAGAAACATGTAAAAACTTTAGAATTAAAGGCCTTTTTGTTTCATTTCTGTTTTTATACTGAAGATAATCACAGGAAGTCCAACACTGAATATGTTTATATTCACAACAATTCAATTTTGTATAAGAATAAGTATCTTTAATCAAAATAATTTATGCAAATTTCTATTAAACCAACAATATAAAATAAATATTTTTTGTTTGAATACCTACATTACACATCAATATTATTAAAAAGTAAAATAAGAGTATTGATATGTTAATTAAAGGCAGTTTTTCATGTAATAGTCTACACCAACAACTCCGAAGAGTCTTTTAGAACCCAGAAAATTATGGTTTTTGGCCTTTCTTGAGTTCTCTGGACAATCAGCCAACTGTGTGGCAAAGAATTTGCGAGCCTGTGGTATCCGCATTCTGGTTAATGTAGTTCAGATTGAAATTAGCTAGCTGGCCCACTAGGAAAACTCAGTTTATGGTTTGTGTCTCAGAGACGGTAAGTCCTAATAAAGCTTAGGTGACAAATTGTCTTCGAAGGAAGAGCGCTGCTGTCTGAGATACAGATATTTATTTATCTAGTTCAGACACAGATGTCTTGCCGAACTTCTATTTAGTATAAGCTCATTTATGTTAAGTTATTCTATATTGTACTGTCTTACTTGAATTAAAAAAAAAAAAAAAAAAAAAAATCCTAAGTCAATTCTGAATTTCCATTAGGAGTTAAAACAAGTAAGCTTTCTTTGGAACACTGATACTTATAAGACCCTGTGTGCAGGCAAGGTGTAAAGGAAGATGATAATATCAAAAATTCAAAAAAAAAAAAAAAAAAAAAATGGGACTTTGTCCCTGAACCTAGTTCAAAGTGTATTAAATTTAGGTGTTCCATATATAATTTTTGCAATCCTTGTAAGGGAATGCTTATAGTCTCAAAAGTTTTTGAGAAGGGCAGACCAAGACAAATAGAAAAAGGTTGCTCTACTGGTTGGCCATAATTAATGTGGTAGCTAGAGGCTATTGATAAACCACAGCTCAGTTCCTCAACACATGAGTAAGGAAACCCACTTCTTGTCCACACATGCACTGGAGGAAGGGTAAGGAGTCCACATGAAAGGGCTACCCTATACATTCAAAAAATGTCTTTAATAGATCGCTTTTAGTGATAAAATCACTCATTGTACCACCCTTTGTAAAATATTGTACACTTCATATTTATAATTGATAAGGTGTACATTATAAAGAATGGGTATTATATCCTACTCTTTTCAGGAACTTGACCAAACCAGAAAAAATGGCATTCGAACTTGGGGAGGTTTGCCATAAACGCAGTAATAAGCAGCCAAAAAGCCAGTCTTGAGAGTACATATAGTTCAATCCAACAGCAACATTTGTCACACATTTGGGATGAGTGAGGGATTCGCTTCCCTAGTGCCCT
Source organism: Polymixis flavicincta (assembly GCA_949987655.1). Taxonomy (NCBI): domain Eukaryota; kingdom Metazoa; phylum Arthropoda; class Insecta; order Lepidoptera; family Noctuidae; genus Polymixis; species Polymixis flavicincta. The sequence goes on from OX465200.1 coordinate 13,715,430, forward strand.
TGAACCTAACTTGCAAAATTACGAAGTTAGCAGGTTTGCTGGATATTACTCTGTCAGCGGTTTACCTCTCGGGGAGTTTAAAAGTGTTGTAACGGCTTAGCCGACCGCTTATTTTTGAACCTAACTTGCAAAATTACGAAGTTAGGCAGGTTTGCTGGATATTACTCTGTCAGCGGTTTACCTCCCGGGGAGTTTAAAAGTGTTATAACGGCTTAGCCGACCGCTTATTTTTGAACAGGCCAGCCAGATGGGCTCCTGCTGCTCCAGGCCCCAGGCCTCGGAGGCTATGTATACAAAGTGGGGCGTCCCTGACGTCGACCTTTTCGTGTCAAGATTAGTCGGCCGTTGTGCGACAGAACGTCATATGGGACTCAAATGAAGGCTTGGCAAGCTTCTGCGATGCTTTCAGTCATAGGTGACTGCAATTATTAGTATCGGTGTTCTCTTCAAGTCCAATTTAGAACTGAGCGCTCAGTCCTCTGAACTCGGAGATGGGTCGGGTGCTTATATGTATAAATGGCCCCATATTGAACCCAGTGTACCTGGCTCCCGTACTTGGAGACGAGAGGTCTCGGAGAGCCAATACCTATACAAGACCTATGTAAGAACCTCTTAGACCTAACAAGCTCCTACTCCTACCCGGCAAATTGGGGGGGGGGGGGGGGCAGTCAGGTTGCAAGAGGCAGTGGTTGGTACAGGAACAAGGGATTTGCTAAAATATAGTTGGAGATAATCCACACTTATTACTTATGAAGCTTCTATTCAGAGGTGAATGTCATGGTGTAGATTGCATGGCAATAGTCCTAAATAACCTGATCCCAATTTACTTATTTATTTGCATGAGGCAGTTAATGTACCAACAGATCTGATGTTAGATCTAAACATTTTCTTGTCCATTTAGTAAGTGAAAGGAGCATTAGCCTTAGCTAAACAACTACCAAGAAAGTAACCCAGGTGAAATAGATAATTTTTCCCCCTTGATTGGCAGAGATTTACATACATATAGTAAGATATCTCACAACTTTTAAATGTTAAATAACAGGTCGGCCATTGTGGCTCATAGAAATTGAAAATCAAGTTGTTTACTTAAAATCTACCATAATCTTTGTTGACAACGATAGGTATGGCTAAGCTTGCTTAAAAGATTTTTAAGCAAACTACGATAGAAGAGCCTCCAAAAAAGTATAACGTCTGTGGTAGCCTTCGGGAGGCCGACTAGTGATTAGCACAACAGATGAAATTAAGATGGCCTCTTACATTAAAAGAGCCACTAGACTTACAGAATTATCACTTTTGAGATGTAGTAAAAGAAAGGGCCTCAAGAGAAGTTGTCTCAAACCTCCCACTGATGGGACGAAAGACTCCTCTCTGTGAGAAGGAAGGATGATCACATGAGAATTTTGATTCTCTATGAAATTATTTAAAAAATGTTTTGGTAGGTACATTTTATAAGTCTTAATTGATAAATGAAGGGACTTGAATGCCCCTTCTTAGATCATTCAGATGAGCTTAATGTATTTTGACCACTATAATAAAAAGATCCTGAAAGAATTTCAGTTTCAGGGGAATTTTAACTTTGTCATGTACGACAATAAAAAATAACACATCTTTATAACAGTATGTCTAGAAATATTAATCTCTTAAGTTTCAAGTATATTACTTAACTTGTATTAATTATGGATATGAATGAGTGATCCAATTATCCTTGAGCAATGAGATGTTTATTTAATTCAGATTGTATAATGGATTTAAAATAACCATTATAGCTTAATATAAAAATTTCATGCTGACGGATTAAAAGGCAAATAGATTTGCAATTTATATGAAACAGTTTATGGAAGATGTTTTTATTTCTGCGTTTTCTTGGATTTAATCGATTGAAAACTCTAAATATTTAGTTTTTACAGTTAATTAATTTAAACCAAAATATTCATTAATTCCACATAATATATATTTAATTCACATAGCGTCTACATCCTTAGGGTATTCTTCACCAGCAGATAACAAACAGGTCTTCAAATCCAATGCTTTATGCTGAAAGAACATAATAAAACTGTTTTGCATTAAAACAAAACAGTTATTATGTGATGAAAAGCATAAAGCATTGGAGCAAGGTGCTTGCTGGAGATCTGAAGACTTCTATGAATTGACAGTTGACAAGTGACAGCTTGCTGTACCATAGGTCATCACAAGTGCTGCTATGGTGTGAAGCCACAGGTAATCGAGGAAGGAAGGTATGTTTTCTTTCATTATTGAACTTAAATGCGGTAAAATATTAGACGTATCTTCAAATCCAATGCTTTATGCTTTTCATCACATAATAACTGTTTTGTTTTAATGCAAAACAGTTTTAATGGATTTTTATTTTAATGTTCTGTTTCCGTACAGACAATATTGATAATGAGAAAAAATGTGTCACTTTTTTTTTTTTTTGGTTAGGATATCATCAAATGGCTTCTCCTGCTGAGTAGAGCAGGAGGGCGTGTCAGACTTTTACTGACTAAAATCCACCCGTGTTCCCTCAGTAGCCCATATGCCAGGGGTTGTGGTATCTCTTTCGAACAAACCCGCACCCCTAGCAGGCATCGGCCCTTGCGGACCCCACCAGTGGTTGCTGACATCTTTGACGGCGCGCGTGTGGAACACAACGCGCCTTCCCGTCTACCACTTTTCGGCCGCAGGGGATAGGGAGAGCGGCTGACGCTATACCGACACTCCTCTTCCCCTGCGGCCCCACCGCGTCCGCCATCAAAGGCCCCGTCCGGCCACGGAAGGGAAGAGCGCTGCTCAGAAGCACCGGCACTCCTCCTCTACCGCAGCCCGTAACCCTCAGCCGCGATGCCTCCCATTCGACATCGCGGCCCACCTCAGTTGCGGTGCACCTCACCGCAACCTACTTTTTGGCCGCTACATCAATGGCTTGAAGGCAAAAGCCCTGACGAGCGGCCCCACCTTTGGGTTCCTCTTGGCTTCACCGTGGCTGGAATCCACGGTTACTGAGCCCCCCCGCAACGACAATGCGGGAACCCACTCGGGGGGGAACACCGACATTAGCCACATTTTTTCCATACAAACTTCGGGAGGGTTTTACTCCATTGTTTGACAATGTACATCAAAAATTAAACATGGTATGGTTTTGTCTCATTATGAATATTGTCGGTACGGAAACAGAATACTAAAATAAAAAGGCATTAAAAAGTTATGAGCCAACAAAGATTCGTTTTTCTTGCTAATTTAACCTAACTTTGAGCGGGTTTAAGTAATAAAAGTGTAAATCTCCAAAACCATGTCGGTATCGACAAAGTTCAATTAACGATAAGTTTAATAAACTTTATTGGTCATTGATTTATGCCGTGGTTTTTTCATAAAACCCGATCTTCCGAAGGACTTTTCTTAATTTTTTCGCGAATGTTATCTTTAAATGCTCCTGCAGCTCACTAAATAACGTTGTGGGTGTAGACTAGCGTCTAACTGCTCATCACTGATATTATCTCTGTCGGATACGAAGCCTGGTGAGACAGCGTGATTTTTAGCCAGGCCCACCAGTGAGTTCGAGCCCGCGAGAAGTGTCCCCTTAAGTCCAGAATGCGTATTTATGACGGCAAATGTCATGGGTCTTTTATTGCCAGTGCTTACTGACCTGACAATTGTATTTCCTGGGAACTATGTTGCTATACTTCTTCTTAGACCCAGATCCAGATATCTTCGATCCCAGCTAAACCACTGGAAGTGGTGGAGAGCGGGCGTTTTATAGGACTGCCTTATATTATTTTAACATTCATTAAGTACTGATTTTCAGCCTAATTCCAATAAATGACTTTAGATTTCCATTTATAATTTAAAAATCTTTGCAGGAATCACGGTACAGACGCCTTCACCGACGCCGAAGCAACGTTACCTCGGCTTGATGGAGCAGCTCCATGAAGGGTACATGACGGTGTTCATGATAGAGCTGTGCCGAATGATCTCCGTGAAAGACAGCATGGATGTTCGAGACGTTTTGCACCATACTGAGATGATCTACAATAGGTATGTGTTATTGTAGCCACACGGGTCGATCAATCAGGTTAAGCTACGCTTGCCGCGGTTGGTCCGTGGATGGGTGACCATATTTATATACCAAGACCCCTGCGTGCCTCAGAAAGCACGTTAAGCCCATACGTAAAACACGAAATGTACAAGTTAAGCGGTTAGTCCCGGCTGTCATTTGTGAATCTTTGACAGTAGTTACGGGTCGTAAGAAGCCCGAAAGTCTGTCAACCAGTCTTACCAAGGGGTATCGTATTACCCAGTAACTGGGTTGTGGAGGTCAGATAAGCAATCGCTCTATGTAAAATACTGGTTGGCCTACGGTTAGACTGGAAGCTGACCGCTACATAGTTAAGAAAAGGCTAGGCAGATGATGACTTTATTTATTTATAAGTACTTTATCGTGGCTCAGAAATTGTAATGGGTAGGACACTGGGCTGAATGTGGTGATGGCAGGCGGAGCCCAGCCCTAACTGAATGTCCGCTGAGACAGAAGAAGTTATGGAGAACTAACAGCCACATTTTTGGATGACATTCAGGGGATCGCGGGGATGATGTGGTTAAAATTCACCCAGAAGAGAGGAGGTCTATACGTAGAGTAAGGCTGGCAATGATGATGAGATGATGAGTAGTGAGTACACATGTGACATCCAGCAACCTGTACCCACGTGGTGGATTGCGGTCCGCTCCCTCTCACAGGGAGGAGCTCGGAGTCCCACCTGCGGGAACATTATAATTATATAACGTTTTTCTTCCAGTTTATGGGACAATGGCCGCCTCGCTTGGATCGGAGACCCGCTTGAAACTGTCATTTGGAAGCTGTCAATAATTATGTCAGGAAGAGATATAGATCTTGTTCGGAGTAAGTTCATCATGATCAGCTTTCAGCCGACTGCCGTCCACTGCTGGACTTAGCATCCTCCAAGCGACACCACATCGACCGGTGCTGGGCTTCTCGCATCCGGCGTATAACCGTGAACTTCGCCTTGTCATCGGTCTGCGCAGGAAATTTGATCTCTCTCATTTTGACACTTTAATAGGAATCCCATTGAGATTGACAACGTTAATGCCAAGTTTTTGACATTTTTAAGGGGTATTCATGTTCTCCAGTCACTGTGTCTTAGTGGTTGGATGGACAGTGACTCCATGTTATATCTTGGTATTCACTTATTCAACTGTAACCGGTTACACTGGAAGCCGGCCACAGCATAGTTGGGTAACGCTAAGCAGATGATGATGACTGTTATTTTTAACCGACTTCAAAAAGGAGGAGGTTCTCAATTCGATCGGTTTTTTATGTATGTACACCGATTACGCTGAGATTTATGATCCGATTTACGTGATTCTTCTTTAGTTTGATGCGGAAAAGTTGCCATTTGGTCCCATAGAAATTTAACATAGTTTGGTGTAGTAGTTTTCATATTATGAACATTTTTTTTATTTATGCACATTTTTGTTTACGTGGACGATATTATTTTAGTTTGTGTACGGCTTTTTTAGGAGTTTTCATTTCGACCCCAAGGATGATGAAATTTTGAATTGGTGTGGGTTTTAAAAGCTAAAAAGAGAAATAAAAAACACAACCGACTCTCAAAAATACACTACAAAGTGAAAAATTACTTTAATTTCGGAAGTCGGTGACGTTGGATTTTATTTTTTTGTCACCGCCTTCCGAAATTAAAGTTATTTTTCACTTTGTAGTGTATTTTTGAGAGTCGGTTGTGTTTTTTATATAATTTAATGCTTCTCTCCCCTAGCCTATGCATCAATGATGTTCCACATGCTGCTCCAGAGGAAGCAGACGCTGTCTGCGGAAGTCAACTCCATCATTGATGACGCTGACCTGTTCTACACTCATGACGAAGGAGACCGCCTCTTGTACTCCTTGAAGCAGTTTGAGGATTACCCTAACAGTGAGTGGAACATAGTCATAATACATACTACTAATACTACAATCAGAAAGTAACTCTAATCTATTAGCTTTTGAAAGGGTTTCGAGGAAGTTTAAGTAGACCAGTCAGGTAGACCATTTTTTTTTTCAGCGTGGTATACCATCAAATAACTGGAGCAGGAGGGCGTGTCAGACTTTTATTTACTAAAACCCACCCTTGTTCCCTCAGTTGCCTGTGTGCCGGGGGCCACGGTATTTCATTCGAACAACCTGCACCCCTGGCAAACAGGTAGACCATGCCCTGGGTTAGGACTTAGAATACTTTTCATCCCAGTAGGACGTTCCCGTGGGATCATTTTAAACTCCATGTGGGTGAAGTTGCGGGTTAAAGGTAGTGGTAGATTAGCTAGTGAAACTTCACCAAAGTGGCGAGCATCGGTGTGTAATGATGGTAAAACAAGTAAGTAGTCAGCTGCGGTAACTTGAAATTATGAGTTTAGAATGTTTTTGGCAAGCTTTTATCATGTTTATAGATAACCCGTGGCGTAAGTGAAGTTTCACCAGCTAACTGAATTAGACCAAAATTATAAAACAAAATATAATAATTATGTTTTACTCTCAACTCATGAGTTTGACGTATGGAAATGATGTGTTTAGTTTTTTTTTTAATCTATTCTATCAATATTCGATAGGTTCAGCTGTGAAGTTGTGCTAGTTAATTTACTGTCTCCCTGTTCATCCAAAGGTTGCCTGGTTGCTCTATTAGCGATAAGACCGCCGTTGTACCACAGATTACGTAATGACGATTTTTATAAATGGGCTTTCGTAATTTTTGGTATACAGTATCTGTTTGTGCATGTGGCCCGGGCAGCCATTTAGTTGTTCCAGATATCGCCAAGCGGTTAGACGATTCTTTAAGTGATGAGAACGCTGGTCTATTTTTCAGCCAAAGAATCAGTATTGGCATACATCATGGCAATGCTGCCAACCTTTTTGGCAATTTTGTCCTGTTGACAGCGATACGGACCAACTTTTAAAAACACACATATTATTATTTTTTAAAACTGTTACCTTATAAATTATAGAAAGACTAGCTTCCCGCGTGGAGGTCGGAAAGTTTCCAAAAGGAGCGTACTACCGGGATAAAAAGTATCCCTGATGTAAATCTAGGCTATAAACTATAATATAGATTATAGCCTAGATTTACACATATTTATTTAAATGCATGTGAGCCAAATTTGTTCGGCCGTTTCGCGTGAGTGAGTAATAAACATCCAAAGATCTAAATACCCTTCCAAACATCTGTAGTTTACTATTTATTAACGTCATCGTTTTTTGACGTCAGAAAGAGCTCACTCGCGGTGCAAGAAAAATGGACGAAACATCTTTTAACAGTTTTACATTTTAATACGGTATTTAATTTCCTACCCATTTCCCACACAATCTAAATAAACAAACTTTCATATTTATACTTAATATTAAGTAGGATCATCCATCTCTCTATCAAAATAATTTAGTTTGTAAATTAATCTCTGATTTCAGCAACCAAAAACAGTTATTGGCTCTGCGACAGCCTCATAGAGAGCTTCCTGCTGCCGTTCCGGCGCCTGTCCGGCACGCGCCGCCGGCAACGACTGGTCGACTCAATTAACAAAGCCTTAAAGCAACGCTTCCCTCTTCTGTCGACAGAACACAACAATGGAACTCTTTCTGGTACGTCGGTCGTTTATCTTCATCATCATTGCAACCGTCCACCGCTGCACATGGGCCTCTCCCAAGTGTCGCCGCATTCACCGGTACCATGCTTCTATTCGCTCAGAGTCCTCTCTGTAAAAGGAACTGGGCTAGAAGGCCCACGCCAAGAAACCCAAGTCCCTACTGTAGGAACAGTAAAGGCTAAATTATGCATTCAGATTATGTGTTATCACCATGACTTAGATTAGATGTTCTGATATCATAAACAGATTGTTACGGAACATGGAGATTGTAGGATTCTCTTTTGAGAACAAACCTTTAATAAAATAAAAATAAAATAAAAAATTATTTATTTCAGACGTTACAGTCCATAGATTGTTAGTAATTAGTTAGTAACAATAAGACAACGTTACAACCATTTCTTAAAACTGTCGGAGTTGTGGTTTGAATATACGAACAGGTTAATTTATTAAACGTTTATCATTTATTTTCACAGCAAGACAATCAAGAAACAGAAAGAAAAAACGACATCATCTTCCACACAACAAGGTAAGAGAGAGAAAGAGACAACAGAAACCAGACTTTCGAAATAAAAATATATATGAGAAGCAATACAGGCAAGATATACACCATAATGATACTATTATGAGAACTTTGCCACCAGGAACAAGTGGCCAACTGATATTCAGGGTCGCTACTACAAAAGCCTACAGAACGAAAAAAAGACGACCGGTAACCACCTACTTAAACCTAGCAACTCGATCAATCAAAAATAGAAAACCAACCTACCTAGAGACTATATCGTTTCAAGAGAAACTTGATTCATTTGACAAGAAAACATATAAAACTAGTAAGAAAACTGTTAAACACTATCATAATTTAAGCCAAAAGACTTCCACTGCTGGATATAGGTTTTCACCAAAGGTCAAAACATCGACCAGTTTTGTGCTTCGCACATCCAGTAGATTCCATTCTCCAAGTCGGTTGAAACGCGCTGAGGAAGTTATGATACCTTTTCACCAAACGAAAGAAAATTTAAAAAAATCTGAGGCAAAGAAGAAGGATAAAAAACTGAAATTAATAGCTGAGCTGCTGATAAAGATTACTAAAAGTTCAAGCTACAGTGATGAAGAGTTAACATTGACCAAGAACTTGAAGAAGGCACTTAAATATGGGAATAGGACTGTTGACTTTGTTGATGAAACAAGATAGCAAACGTTCTGCATTATCATTTGCCTGCGTTTTCCCAATTACGTCGGAGTCGGCTTACCAGTATTTTAGATGGAGCGACGGCCTACCTGAGATTCACAACGCAATATCTGGGTTACACGATACCCTTTGATGAGACTGGTTTTCAGAGTTTCGGGCTCTTCACTACTAGTAACGACTGTCAAAGGAACTGACGACCGAATGTGTTTAATTTTCTAGTTATTGTTATGATATGGACATATAAATCTGAGTTGTAATAAGTGTTTCCATTATTTTCGCACTGCACTGCATGCTTGTTATAGGTTATCCCACTTTGCAGGCGATCATATCAGCCTAATTATCATCATCGTCCTTTGTTCTAGTATATCAGTGGTCGTCGCAGCGTGTCTGCTTCTTCGATACATCTCCATCAGCCATAATCTCAGCAGTCAGCACCTTTCTAGCAATATCATCGATATTCCTATATGTATAAACTGAACATGCGAAACAATAACTACATATACACCATGACATTTTAGTCGTCTTACAACGGCAGCCCACTTCATGTATCCAATGACTACAAAACATGTTCTTTTTTAACTTATTAATAATTAAAAAATTAAAATATAATTCACTAAGACGCATGACGTAGTTTGAAACACCCTCAGGAGATGGAATGAATGATGGAATGTAATGGTATATATCTTCTACCCTTTGATACGTAAACATTGTTAGCAGGGTATTTTATAATTCTAAAGCATTATTTATTATTCTTTGTACCTATTATCTTAATTATTGGTAACAATTTTTTAATCGCGCCGAGAGGTATTTAATGTCTGATACATTGAGTGAAACATTTTTGTAAGGTGACTAAAATGTCACGGTGTATAGACTGAACGCATTTGTATGTTGGCACACAGATCGTTTATAACCGGGATTAACACATAGGATACTTTTTATCTTGGTATTAGGTTCCCCGGAGGCAATTCTTGACATCTACATGGGTGAGCCGCTGACAACTCAATCACGCGTAAACGGCTGATGAAAACGGCGGAGATTTGGTTGCTCAAGTGTATCGAGTACCCAAAATGTACACATCATCTACAATTACGAGTACATGTCATCTATCAATTTTATTGTTAAATCCGCGCAGACGACGTCGCGGCCAAAACCTTATTTTAAAATGCGGAATTACCTCTGTCTGTTATGTTTTCAAGCCAAGCAAGTAAGTAAGTAGTTTATTTGCAAATATTGGTGCAGTACATACATGGTCATAAATTGTTAACAGATAAGCTGAACGGATTTGGATGTAAGGTTAAGACTATGACCTGGGGTAAGATATTGGAGACTTTTTATTCCGGTAGTACACGTTCCTTGAGAAAATTTCCGATATGAACGCGGGCAAAACCTAGTCTTTTTAACCGACTTCAAAAAGAAGGAGGTTATCAATTCGACATGTTTCTATTATTTTTTATGTATGTTCGGGCATAACTCCGTCATTTATAGACCGATTTACAAAATAATTTTTTGTTCGAAAGGAATTTATTCCGAAATGGTCCCATTTAAGTTTCATATAGATCTGATGATGCGTTTCGGAGACAGGCAACGGAACTTTTCAAAAAATGACAGCAAATCAACCGCGATTGCTGCTATCGCATAAATATGCATTGTTTCGACCCCAAGGATGTTGAAATAACTAAAAAGTGAAAAATAAAAACTTTAAAAATTAAACACAACCGACTTCTGGAAAAACACTACAAAGTGAAAAATAACTTTAATTTTGGAAGGCGGTGACAAAAAAATAAAATACATATCCAAAGTCACCGACTTCCGAAATTAAAGTTATTTTTCACTTTGTAGTGTTTTTCCGGAAGTAGATTGTATTTTTTTTTGAAAAAAGTTTTTATACACAATCCATCCATCATTTCTTGCACCGTACATCAATCTGTGATTTTAAATATGTTTAAAAGACTACAACTTGCTATATTTCATACCCTTTTGCAAACATAAACGCTGTTATACAACCATTTCTCATGCCTTTTCCCAAGAAGTAATTGACCAACCATGCAATACCGGATATCTATTCAATATTTAAGAGTCTCCCAAAGCGCATGTCGGCAAAGTTCTTGTAAACATCACAACAATACAAATCCCTCAAAGTAAGTGCTGTTACTATTAAACGCCTCTTTGTAACGTATCTTGGAATTGGTAAGTGTGAATGGCATAACAGGTATAGCAAAGCATCATCAGTCTATTCCGTTCCCACTGCTGGGACACGCAATTGTTGTAACAAGGGATTAGTGATGTCCAATGGTATTTCGGTGAGCTACTGAATATAATGCTCGAGATATTGCTTTTTTTTTTGTTGATAACAAAAATTGAAACATCACGCCTTTTGCCCCAAACATGTAGGCAACCACTATGAGCGATTACGATCATGGAGATGATTAAAATGTAAAAGAAAACTTTTTTGTACGCCATACGGGTGAAACATGTATGTACGCACGAAACATTAATATTGTGACATCCTGCATGCTTAATTTGCATGTATACACATGTTTTTGACAAATAAAATCTTTATCTTTAAAGCTTTCGTCAATGCTGTCAGCGATTCCTAAAAGGTGGTCCGCGGAACCCTGAGGTTCTGTCAAATGGTCACTGGGGTTCCACGGTCTATCCCAGAGTTAAGAGGTCCAGATCTTCGCGTTCAGTTGTCAGACGTAAAACCTAATTTTAGTGCTATTATAAAAAGATATGTGAAAAAAACTAATTCTTCACATTTAATAATAATCATTGCATTGTATTTCTTAGTTACAATAAATATTTTGCAATACATTTAATGATTATTTTTAATTATTTTAATATTAAAAATTGTTCTATCTTGGAGTCTAACGTGAATATATCCAAACTGCAAGGTAAATACATTAGTTATCAAAATAGCCAGCTAGGGTTCCGCCAAAAAAAACTATGAACCATGGCCATTCGGTTCCATGGCCAAATGAAATTAGGAACTGTTGACTGGGGACTGCTGTAAAGAGTCATTCTAGTAATACGAAGTATAACATAATATCACACTTGCATAAGAAAGGGTCGTGCAGAGGTGTCCATACAGTACACCCAGTTCCTCCGTTCTTCAGTCATGGTTTATTCCCATGTATCAAAATCAATGGTTTAATAAATATGGTCTCATTTACGTCAAAAATAATTATATTAATTAAAAACTGTGAAATAAAATAATAATTTATAAAATAAAAAATCCCGATTGCCAAAAAGTGATCTTGAATTAAAAAAAATGAATTGAATACTTTATGCAATTTCATGCAGTCGGAGGCAATAAAGGTCTTTATTTTTAAATTTAAGAAGATGCCTCCGACTGCATGATATTGTTAATAGTATTCAGTCTAATAGTCATCCTTTTAAAACATGTTTCTTATTTCCATCTTTTTTTTAAATTTAAGAACACTTTTTAAGCAGTCGGGGTTTTTGATTTCGTAAATTATTATTTTTACTCTGAATCTTGACTGGAAACTCGTTAACTGTGTCATACTTCTCAAAATGTGATTCTGGTTTATCATTGAATGTACTCTGGTCTGTATTTGTGTTTCCGATGGCGTTTCTTCTCTGTTGTCTTTTTATGTGATCGATGGTGTCGCTTTCTTTTTCTTTCTATCGGAGATTGTGTAGTGTCGCTGTCAGGTTCTGATTGAGTCACGGGCACTGTCTGAGGCGAAAGGCGATTTTCTGTGGGAATAATTAACAATAGATAATTGTTTTAAATAGTCTCATTGTAGAGATTTTTGTAAAGGATCTCGTCCGGGGAAGTTCTGCCACCAAAATAATTTACATATTTTAACATTGCATAAAACAAAGACGCTTTTCGTGTTTGTACGCTTACTCGTAGAACATTTGAACTTCGCAATAAATTTCAATGCGGTTTTCATCAGTAAACAGAGTGATTCAAGAGGAAGGTTTATATGTAGGTGAAACCGCTGGCAAAAGCTAGGATATGAGATATAATTGCCGTCAAGCGTAGCTTACTTCCAGTTGGAAGAGTATGTGTGTAGTTATAGGCACGTGAGACATCTTCATCTCTGTGATGGCAACACATCTCCGACCTCTCTGGTAACGCAGATGTCTGAAGATGGCGTGACCACTTACCATCAGGAGTGTCGTGGGCTTGTCTGACATCACCACTCCGCAGTTTAGTCTTTTCAAAAGATTTTAATATCATATTTACAGAGTCAATCAGCTCTTGACGTTGTTGTGTGTCTTTGAGACGTCGATACGGTCTCAGGAAGTTATGTACGAGACTACTGCAGAGCCAATAGCTGGTTATTCTAACTGAAACAAGAGAAACACCATTACATTTTAATTTTTTATGTCTGACAACCAGCTTTACAAAGGGTTATCGTGTTACCCAGTAACTGAGTTGTGGAGGTCAGATAGGTTGTCACTGGAAGACTTTAAGCGGACACCAACATAGCAGGGAAAAGGCAAGCAGGCGACGATGATTATGATGATGGTCTACGTACTGTTAGGATACGCCGCGAACTGTTTCAGAGCATCAAACAGGAGTCTTCCTTCGTCGTCGTCATACAACATGTCAGCATACTCCAGGATGGTGTTCACTTCTACTGACAGCGCCTGATGTCGCTGAGTGAGCATGTGATGCAAATAAGTTGCGTAGTCTGGTGGGAGAGAACATGTCACTGTAATAAATTTAGCGGCTAGTAACAGCAAGTAACTATTTATAACAACGTCACATCACGGCAGTTTGCGTTCCCCTTAGAGGTATGCAGAGGTGTTGATATCCACACTTCGGTACCTGTATAAATTGAAGTCTCAGGGTCCAGGATATACCATATACCTCCTACTGAGCCGATTACATAATAAATGAACAAACTCACTCTGTACGATATCTATCTCCGATTCCATAAGTAATCTAGCGACCAGCCTCGTGACATTTATGAGCGGCTCTCCGAACCACAGTAGTTGTCCACTTTGGTATAACCTGTAACAAGACACGTCCTGAAACCATATTCACTATTTCCTTATGTTACTGGCACACCGCAGCCAGCCCAGGTGATGGCACGTGGTCTATGTCCGTGATAGCAAAGGCATGGTAAGTGCCTTGCCAACCTAGAGACAAAGCTGAATAGTCTCATGTGCTTGTCACCGGCACACATACCCTTAATGCTAACTAGGCCACAGCTATGCTACTGCAGTCATATACTTCATTAATTTAATCTGTTTACTAATTAATATTCATCATCATCATCATCATTTCAGCCGAAAGACGTCCACTGCTGGACATATATAATATTACCTATTAAATAATCCTGGATGACGATTAATAGACGCGTATTGCAAGGGCTGGATCGAGGAGGCCTTAGGAAAGGATACCTGGAATGATTTTGGGAGGCCTTTGCTCAGCAGTAGGACAGTGTAGGCTAATTGAAAAAAAAAGTAATCCTAGATTCTAAGTAGGTAGTTATTTTTATATCACCTTTTTAATTAATTATTTGGTGACATTGTGAATTAAAGGTGAAGACACTGGTCCCTATGATACAGTTAACACTAGTTTAGGGACCAGGCGATTCATATTTGTGTTTACATTTATGTCAGTAAAACTTATTGTATTGTAATTATACACGAGTTTCGTGATACCTACCCAGTAACTATGTTCGTAACTAATCGTTCATTGTAAATTACTAATATTGAGCTGCATCCAGTGTGGCCGACACAGTTGGAAACAAACAGGCAGATGATCTTATCAATGAATAAATAACAAATACCTGTATATAATCTGGTCCGTATGCTGCACCACATCACGAACTGCTGTCCTCTCCTTCGTAGCTATGAGTCGAGTCAGCTCTATCAGAAACACCATCATATATCCTTCTTGAAGAGTTTCTATCATTTCATAGTAAGGATGCTTATCCTTTTTTTCTGGAATAAACAGTTACAGCAATTGTTCATCATGGCATAAAACGAAGCAGGTCTTTAATCAGCTGTGGGTGGAGCATTTCTACCATAAGAATAATAAAAAGAATAATTTATTGGTTCATTCATAATCAGACCGTTCCCACCACGCGAGCCCACTACGGTTTCGTAGGTTACATGACTTCGTATTATGGTACTAAGACATGCCGGTTTCCTCACGATGTTTTCCTTCACCGTTTTGAGAGCAGTGGTGATGGAATAATTTACACAAAGTAAAACACCAGCCTAGGTTCCAACCTATGACCTACACAGCTCGTGAGTGGTGCCCGTTACCGCTGGGCCACCGCTACACTCATTGTTACAATTGTCTTACAAACATATACATATATTGTATGCTAACTGTAACTCGTCCTTTCGGAGGGAGACCTTTGTCCCAGTAGACAGTACAGGCTATTTACATTACATTACTGTAACTAGAATACTTAACATAGATTTTTGAGCAGTGGTCATTATAATAATTATAATTATCAAATAATATCATGTGTAATACATATAATATAATCTTACTAATATTATAATTATCAAATAAGATCATGTGTAATACATATAATATAATCCTACTAATATTTTAATTATCAAATATTATAATGTGTAATACATATAATATAATCTAAAACTAATATTATAAATGTGAACGTTTGTGAGCATGTATGGATGGCTGATTGTTACTCGTGCACGCAAAACGGCTAAACGTATTTAGATGAAATTTAGCACACAGGTAGATTATATTGGTACTTTTTATCCCGGTATCGGTAGTACGTTCTTGTCGGATAATTTCCGTTTGATTACTTATTGAGGTTTTTCACAAGGACAACTATGACTTGACCTTGATGGCTATTGTTTGAGAAAAGTTTAAGTAATAAAATAACATAGTAAAGGTACATACTACATACGTCTAAGAATCTCTTCTCCTGGATCCATTTGTTGAATCATCTTCTCGAATTCATCATCACCATTAGAGTTAGCAGCATCACCATTTTTTGATATTCCATCGCTAAGCAGAAGATTAGGTAACAGTCTTTTCTTGGTTCCCGATAAACGCGTCTGTGAACGTTTACTCTTATGCAACGCAGGTTCTTTAGACCGCCGTACAGAATCGTATGAAGACGCTTTGGGCTTAGACCCTGGGTTCCTTCTTCTAGATATCTCAAGCACTGTAATATCCTGATGTAGTTGGTGTCGTGGCTGATCTCTCAAGGCGTAGTTCTTGACCCTTCTGCTGCTGATTTTTCGTTGAGTTACCTTCTGATTCCGTTTGTTTGCTTGTGGAAACCTGTCAGCTGATGATGAAAGGTTTCGATTACTTTTCACGGAGATTTGAGTAAAATGGTGACATTTTTACTGACTAATGCTTCCACAAATGTATTCGATGTAAGGTCTAATGAATAATAGAAATGTATTCAGATAACGGGAAATCTAGTCGCGGGCTTGAAATCACTGGTTGTCCTGGCTAAAAACCAAGCTGTGTCACCCGGCTTCGTGTCCGACAGAGGCAGTACCCGTGATGAGCAGTTAGACGCTAGTTTACACGCAAACAAATATTGAGTGAGCTGCAGGATCAGTTATAGACAAACAGGCACGTGAAAAATTGAGAAAAGTCCTTCGGAAGATCGGGTTTTATGAAGAAATCACTGCCTAAATCAATGACCATGAAACTTTTCGATATTTGTGCTTTGTCGATACCGACTTGGTTTTGGAGATTTCACAATTCCTTTATTACCTAAACACACCCAAAGTTAGGTCAAATTAGCAAAAAAAACTAATCATTGTTGGCCCATATACTTTGTGATGGCTTTTTATTTTAGTACTTATTATGTTTCCGTACAGGCTATATTAATAATGAGACAAAATTATGCCATATTTGATTTTTGATGTACATTGTCGAAAAGAGGATTAATACACTCCCGATGTTTGTAGGGAAAAAATGTCGACAAGATCCACCTTAATACAAATAGTGCTTACTAAAAGATTCTCCTTTGGGCGTTGGTCCTGTAAGACTCTGTATGTACTTTTCGTGGTCGATTGGAGTAGGGAGGAAGGAGTACTGAGTAGTGATCCAGTTGGTCTGGTCTATTCCTGGAGTACTGTTCCAAGTGATATCCGGGATGCTGTCCATGAAGTTGCGGTTTGTTGTCGCTTCATGTTTGATTCTGAGAGGTCCGTTTGAGTAAGCTGGCAATGAGGTTTTTGTTAATAAGTCTTTTCATCTTTAGGCTTTTTAATAGGTTCGACTATATGAACCTGGGGGGCGTGTGGCAAGCTTATAACAGCTGCACGGATCGATTGACCAAGTTAAACTACGCTTGCCGAGGTTGGCCCGTAGGTGGGTGGCCATCTTTACATGCCAAGACTGGCGCCGTGCCTAGGATAGCACGTTGGTTCCGGCTATCATTCTTGGATCTTTGACACTCGTCACGGGTCGTCAGAAGCGCGAAAGTCTGACAGCCAGTCTTACTAAGGGGTACCTATAGTGTTACCCAGTAACTGGGTTGTGGAGGTCAGATAGGCAGTTAATCCATGTAAAATACTGGTATTCAGCTGCATCCGTTTAGACTGGAAGCTGATCTCAAAATAGTTGGGAAGAGGCAGGCAGATGGGTGTGAATATAATATTATATTGAAATGATAACTTGGAAATAATGTACACGTACGTCTTGTGACATATAATTAATTAAGTTTTAATATTTGTAATGTAAATTCCTAGCGAGTTTATTTTTCTGACAAAAAAAATGCATTATCAGTTGTGCCAATAAGTGACAATAATTATGCAGGTAGCTTTCAGAATTATTCCCCGTTAAATTATTATTTTTAATGCTTTTTTTTTGGATCCATGATGTTTATTCTCTTATTTTTAACTGACTAGAGAACGCTAAAATTATACCATTTTATGAAACAAAATACACACCTTTCTCAAATTCATCACAGTGTAATAAATCGAAGTGAAAATATAAACCTAAAATTAATAATAACATAGTGTTTCGTCCCTTTAAATTACATTCCTATTTAAAACATGACATGTAGGTGCCATATTTTTACCCGATTGACCCAGAAGAAGGGTAATGTTTCGAGTACATATAAGTAATTTAAAAGGTTCCTAATTTTTATGATTAAATTGTAACTAATGAGCTGTTGATTTTTTATCGTTTTAAACTGTTACAGAAATTTATTTTATAGCAGCACGCACACACAGCACCATAAAAATTTTCATTTGTTCAAATACTTAAAGCTACAACATCGATTTCACAAGGTTCAGGTTTCAGATTTCACTTTGCCCACTATTTGTATTAGGTAATTTATTAATATTTTTATTTTTGAAATCAGAAATTAGAAAAATAAATTCGTGCTTGGCCACGCAAGGCTTAGCCATTATTATTTTAAAGCGGCCATTTTAAAACTCACAAAAATCTTTAAAAAAAAATTTATGTAGTTACTGTTTCAGTTTTAGTATCAATGAAATTGTTGTTACATTTTCATTGAAGTAGAAATAAAAAACATATTGCGTTTAAGTTTTATGGTTAAGTGTATATAATAATATGTATATTTTAATATTACAATGAACGTGTAAACTAGTTTTTTGCTGCTCGGAATATTTGGCATTTTTATTTTGTAGATTATTTCAAGCCATCTTTTGACTGAGATTACGACAAGAATACCTATTATATTATATAACAATTCACCTTCGCTATCACTATCACTGCATGTTATAAAACAAAGTCCCCCGCAGCGTCTGTCTGTCTGCTCGCGATAAACTCAAAAACTACTGAACGGAATGTCATCCCGTTTTCACCAATAGACAGAGTCATGAGAATGGTTTAGGTGTATAATTTGTTAATGATTCAGTAAATTGGTCAATGCGGGCGAAGCCACTGGAAAAAGTGAGTATGTTATAATAAAGTTTTTTTGGAAGTCGGTTGTTATTTTTTTGAAAAAAGTTTTTATTTTTTACTTTTTAGTTACCTACCCCATACCAATTCGAAATTTCATCATCCTTGGCGTCAAAACAATGCATATTTATACGATAACAACATTCGTGGTTGATTTGCTGTAATTAATTGAAGAGTTCCGTTGTCTGTCTCCGAAACGCATCATCAGATCTATATGAAATTTCAATGGGACCATTTCGGAGTAAACCCCTTTCGAACAAAAAAAGAATTTTGCAAATCCGTCTATATACGACGGAGTTATGCCCGAACATACATAAAAAAATATATATATATAAACATGTCGAATTGATAACCTCCTTCTTTTTGAAGTCGGTTAAAATACATTACAAATTCAATTAATTTCAGATACTTAACACAAACTCGACATATTGAATCAGACATCACAAAGTCGACAACGTAGCACAAGAGACTGTTAGCGAATATAGTAATGAAGAGTACTTCAGAGATACCAATAACTTAGACAATACACATAGCTTTATAACAAGGGGCACAACACTCAATAACAAAAACATAAAACTTAACTTCAGAGCGCCGACTGTTGAAACCTTGACAGATTTCATTCACATACTCAACACTTATGAAGATACCGCATTCGAAGATTTATTTCACATTCTAGACGGTGAAGTAAGGAAATATCACTACAGAGGCTGCAAATTTTCCGAATTGACGCAAAATTCTGATACTAGGAGTTTACTGGCCGGGTCATTACAGTGAGAGAAATCAGTTTCTTTTACAAAAGCAAGCTTCAATGAAGTGGCGGACATGTTGAGAGTTGACCATACAAAATTGTTAAATAATTGCTGAATTATATGAATCCTATGTACAAAACTACTACACCAAATTTGAATAGTGTTATAAATGAATTAAAGCATTATAGGAAGACGAAATCTAAGAAAACTCACATTGATTTAGTACTTTTAGTAGTTAGTGGCGGGATGCAAGCTGTTTTATTTTTTTAAATTCCTTTGCTGAACTTAACATGGATACTAGAGAAAAAAAAAAATATGTTGTGCCGACCCTAATTAAGTTAGGATTTAGAAAAGAGAATTACGATGACTTTATACTTCTAAACATTCAATTTAATTACGATTTACCTCTCACTTTACAATTTACTTTTGTTTGTCAAAGATCAATACCTCCGCTATTTTATTCAGTACTAGTGGACCTGACAGATGTTGTCCTGCCCGAACAGCAACACCTACCGGGTCCAATTGTGAATCCAAACCATCCGGACACCCACACAAAAATTTCATCACAATCAGTCTTGCCGTTTAGGAGTTCAGTGACATACACACGTATAGTAGAATTATAATATACTATAAAGTAGATTAGAACCGCACGAATGTTGATTATTTCTTCTCCGAAATTTATATTATTATTAAAAATCAAAACCGTCACTCATATGACCGAATGGATCAAGTTGCCTTTTACTTTTACCATCAGGTGGGATAGGGTAATCGTAATATGATGGTTCAGAATAAGGCATTATCATTCTTGTGACACTAACCATGGGAGTAGTCACAACGCTTTCAATTTTCGTTGTATTCGTAACTGAAGTAACAGTAGAACTCGAATTATTGGTGATTACTTCTTTTTTTATTTCTTTTGTGACATTTGCATTGTTATTTGTGACTTGAGTTAAGTTTCTGCTAACAGTAACTGGTACATTGACTGCATCATTATTTATGACTATTGATTTAGAAAAGATGGAATTATTTGTAGTATTTTCTGCATTTTTTGTATTATTTCTTGTAGTGTGTGCATCCTCATATTCTTTTATAATTTTTTCATTGCTTATAGTGTGGTTTTCATTAATTAATCTCTCAACTACGTTTCCTTCAATATGTTTTCTTTTACTTCTAACTCTATCTTTTACTGTAAATGTATCAGTAACATTGCTAAGTTCAACTCCATCAGTATTAGTATCGTACATTTTACTTTTGAAGTCTCTTATTCGTCTTAAATCTTTTAAATCATTTTGTAAAGCATCTATTCTTTTCATGACATATGTGTTGAAATCTTTTACTACGATACTGTCGTTATTAGAACGTCTAGCTACCGATGTGTGGCCATCGTTAATCACTATACTTGTCTTTAACTCATCGAATTGTTTCTTGCGGAAAAATTCGTAACTTTTCAAGTATCTTGAAGGAGTTTTTGAAAGAGTGGTCAGTTTCTGAGGTTTAACCTCTGCTTGTGCTCGCATAGCTCGAAGTCTTATTGTATTTCTTATAGGTGCTGGTGTGGTTGTTATAGTAAACCTCGAAAACACAGGGTTTTCATATCTGGAACGAATAAAACAATGGTTCATGTTAATACATTCTCTCTGTTCTAAGAAATGAGGAGACTGACAAGAGTCATCTTTTGAGTATCAATATGGTTAGATCATATGAGAGTAGGGGAAGACAAAAGAAATGATAAATGGTTTTTGTGAACGATGACAATCATATAAAACTTTTTCCAAAAAAAATTACAACGACTTCCAAAAAAACACTACAAAGTGCAAAGTAAGTTTAATTTCGGAAGTTGGTGACTAAATGTATATACATATATTTAAATTTTTTGTCACCGCCTTCTTTATTTTTCAGTTTTTAGTTATCTACCCCACACCAATTCAAAATTTCATCATCCTTGGGGTATGTTTTTTTTTTGGGTGGGAAATCAGCAAATAACTTCTCCCGCTCTGGGTGGAGCAGGAGGGCGTGTCAGACTTTTACTGACTAAAACCCACCCGTGTTCCTTCAGTAGCCCGTATGCCAGGGGCTGTGGTATCTCTTTCAAACAAACCCGCACCCCTGGCAGGCATCGGCCCTTGCGGGCCCCATAATTTTTTGTGCTGACATCTCTTTGAGGCGCGCGTGGAACACAACGCGCCGTCGACTTGGGCTTGGTCCTTACCGGACAGCGAGCTCCCCATTACTCGCCGTCCGCAAGCTCATGCCTACGGTGGCCGGAAATCGGCCTGGGATTCCCGACGCCCAGGGCGTCTCCGTATCCTGCGGCGGCTAGGGTCGCGAGGGCGCATATGCTGCCTCTCCATCACGTGCGCCGCCTCCCTCTTCACGAGAATCACTGCTTCGCTGAAGGAAGTGACGGCTCCCCATGCCCTCTCGCTCCGTACCATGGCCTGGACCAGGGCCGGACGCGAGAGATCGCCGCCGCCGATCGCCTCCACGAGGACACGGCGGTGCTCCACCCAAGCTGGGCAGACCGCCACCGTGTGCTCCACCGTCTCCTCAGGGCGATCTTCGCAGTGGAAACACCCGGGCGTTTCCTCCCGCCCTATCCGAAACAGGAACCTCCCGAAACACGTGTCCGGTGAGGACCTGCGTCAGGCGGAAGATGAGGACGCCATGCCGCCTCTCAAACCACTCCTCAAAGAGGGGACTTACCGCTGAAATCGTGGCGTGCCCAATAATCCTTGGGGTCAAAACAATGCATATTTATGCGATAGCAGCATTCGCGGTTGATTTGCTGTCATTTTTTGAAGAGTTCCGTTGTCTGTCTACGAAACGCATCATCAGATCTATATGAAATTCTATATGAAAAAAAAGTCGGTTATTAACAAGAAAGGGAATTATTCGTTTTGATAATTTATAAAACTTTATTAAATTTTTCTTTCGATTCGTGATAAGTTGTTTCTTGAAAAGTATTCAAGAGTTTATTGCGTACAAGAGTAGCAATTATGTGCATGCAAGATCAAACGGAGTATAGCCATAAGAAAGATTTCTAAGCTATCTTATATCTTATGGCGTCCCACGGATGTGCCACATGGAGGGAAAGTACCTTGAATATTGTAGATGGAACATTTTACTGAAAGAAGACATTATTTGAATTAAAAAAAAAAACAATTTAAACTGCAATCATAGATATTTAAATAATTACATGGTTGAACCGGGAATCGAACCCGTTACATGAGAAAAATAAACACCCTGTAGCTTTATCAAACCGATCGAAAGGCTTCATCATAAGGATTATTTTTATGCTAAATAACATAGTGTCAAAAATAAAAGGAAGACCTTCATGGTCTTCCTTTTATTTTTGACACTATGTTATTTTTTTTTTTAAATAATAAAAATTTAATCAATTTATCAAATGCTCAAAATGAGTCCCTTCCTTGAATACAAAGTCGCACTCTTTTGATTAGTTCGCTCCCTGTCGATTTTTTGATCTTGTTGTGGTGGATATTTAGAATAATACGTCTAAGTTCTGCTTGTAGCTCGTGAACACTTACATACTGGTTCTTGTAAACCATTTTTTTACATAACCCCATACAAAAACTAACGGGGTTAGGTCTGGGGATCTTGGCGGCTATCTTATTTGTCCATTTGTCCCGATCCAGGGATGAAAGTGTTCGTTGAGATATTCCCTTGTTCTGTGACTGTTATGAGCCGGAGCCCCATCTTGCTGAAAAGTGAGGTTTTGTCGTTCTGCAACCGGAAGATTATTATATCTCATTTCTCAAAATCTCAAGTATTTATGTCCTTACGGCAATGTCAGCTCTTCATTTTTCTGAACAAAATTTCACGTCAAATGTTAAAATTCATGGTCTTCCTTTTATTTCTGACACTATGTTATTTAGCAAAAAAAAATCCTTATGATGAAACCTTTCGATCGGTATGATAAAGCTACAGGGTGATTTTCTTCTCACGTAACGGGGTTCGATTCCCGGTTCAATCATGTAATTATTTAAATATCTATGAAGATTTCTGTATTTATAAGTAAATTGCATGTGTATTTATGTTCAACACATTGTAAATTGTTTTATGAATAAAATAAATGAAATGAAATGAAAGGAATACACTTTAAATTGTTTTTAAAATTCAAATAATGTCTTGTTTTTGTAAAATGTTCAATCTACAATATTCAAGGTACTTTCCCTCCATGTGGCGTATCCGTGGGACGCCCTGTATATATAATTATCTATATAAATAAAGAGAGAAGTCCTGACTGACTGACTGACTGACTGACTGACTCATCAAGTTCAGCCCAGCTCAAACCCTTGGACCTAGAAAGCTGAAATTTTGCATAGAGGTTTCCTTTATAATATAGACAAGGAATAAGGAAGGATTTTTCAAAATTCAACCCCTGAGGGAGTTAAATTAGGGATGAAAGTTTCGCGCGGGTGAAGCCGCTGGTAAAAGCTAGTATATCTATATAAATAAAGAGAGAAGTCCTGACTGACTGACTCATCAACGCCCAGCCCAAACCCTTAGACCTAGAAAGCTGAAATTTTTCACAGAGTTTCCCTTTATAATGTAAAGAAGGAATAAGGAAGGATTTTTCGAAATTCAACCCCTAAGGGAGTTAAATAGGGGCTGAAAGTTCCGCGCGGGCGAAGTCTGGCAAAACCTAGTATATATATTACTGGATAAAAACTTTTCCTGTATAATACCCGTATATATATAAAAGGAGAAACTGACTGACTGACAAATCAACGCACAGCCGATACTACTAGGATTGTAAAATTTTGTACACGGATTCCTTTTATAATATAGGAGACCACTAAGAAGAGGTTTTTGGAAATTCGACCTTTAAGGGGGTGAAAAGGGGGGATTTTGTTTGTATGAAAAATCTTATTCCTTGACTTAATAAACTTGAAACTTGGCACAAATACTCATTTAAGTAAATTATAAAGTTGGTCTTTTATTGTTTTTTCTAAACTACTCCGTAAAGGGGGATTGGTGAGTGTCAAAGTTTGGATGAAAGAATTTTAACGCGCGGTCTGAACTCGAAACCACGTAGGATTCTTTTTATCCCGGTACCTAGTACGTTCCCGCGGGATAATTTCTGACTTGCACGCGGGCGAAAGCTAATAATATAAAATAAGAAAAGATAATCAATCAAAATCTTACTTCGTATCTATCCCAACTGGATCAAACATTCGCAAAGATTTCAACAACTCTGTATTAGTTAACTGAACATCAATGACTGCGTCGTACTTGCTAATGATTTGCGCATTCTTTTGTTTGATCTTAGACCTTAGTTCATCTGCCTGGCCATCGTTTTGTGGCTTGTCATAGTTTTGTTTTGTCCTCGGTTCGTGCTTTGATTCCAACGTCAGGCCGCTTTCTGTGTCATGGCTGGAGTTAGAAAGGTCCTGCTTTATATCGTCAGCGTCATTGTGAGCTCTTAACATTTCAATATTCTCGGTCCTATCCGAAGATACTACTATCTCTCTCGGTGTAGACGTGGTCGTCGGTCGCTCCTTAACTTTGGGCATATTTGTTATCACGTTCGTAGATATAGAAAGGATTTCCGACTTCTTTGTAGTCTTTACTTTGTAAGGTATTTTTTCTGCGTATAGAGTCATGTATTGCTGTGTGTTGTACTCTTCATGTTGTTCCTGAGAATTTTGGATGGAGTTTGAGCTGCTATCGAACGACTGACCTGATGAGAATTCATCAGAAGCACGATCTGTGGCTGGTTTCCAAAATTCATTACTCTCATTTACCTCTGGATCATCATCTTGATTTTTTTTGTTATAAGTCTCTATACTAACAATTCTGTCACTTTTATTTTTCAATTTCGTTTGTGTATCATTTTCAGAATACGGTTCGGGATTGTTAAGGGCCTTGATGCTATCAACGATTGACTTAATAACTGGATCTGTGTACGGAATATCAT
This sequence comes from Polymixis flavicincta, assembly GCA_949987655.1. Taxonomy (NCBI): domain Eukaryota; kingdom Metazoa; phylum Arthropoda; class Insecta; order Lepidoptera; family Noctuidae; genus Polymixis; species Polymixis flavicincta. The sequence goes on from OX465200.1 coordinate 13,740,806, forward strand.
TCACTACAGCGCTTGATGCAGGATTGTTTTTGACTTGTTTCCAAAATGTTTCTATTTTTTCTTTTAATTCTCTTCTGGTATCTGTATTAAGTTCAGTGTAATAATCAAACAAAATAGCTCGGATCCCCGATCTAATGAACTGTACTAAATCATTGTGAATTTTCATAGATTTCGTCTTCCTATAATGCTTTAATTCATTTAAAACACCATGAAAATTTGGTTTAGTATTTTTGTACACAGAATTAATATAACCCAGCAATTTTTTAACATTTTTATCGTATGTTTCATCTTTCAACATATCCGCCATTTCATTGATGTTTGCTTTCGTAAAAGACACTGATTTCCCTCTGATCAACTTTAATGACCCAGCTAGTAAATTCCTAGTATCAGAATTTTGGGTCAATTCTGAAAATTTGCAGCCTCTGTAGTGATATTTCCTTATTTCATTGTCTAGAATGTGAAAGAAATCTTCGAATGCGGTATCTTCATAAGTGTTGAGTATGTGAACGGCTTCCTGAATGAAATCTGTCAAGGTTTCAACTCTCGGCGCTCTGAAGTTAAGTTTCATGTTTCTGATATTGAGTGTTGTGCCCCTTGTTATAAAGCTATTTGCATTGTCTAAGTTATTGGTATCTCTGGAGTACTCTTCATTACTATATTCGCTAACAGTCTTTTGTGGTACATTGACGACTCTGTGATCTTTCTTGTGTCCAATCCGTGATACCGAGTTTGTGTAAGCTGAAAGATAATTTAGAATGTTTTAAGGATGATAGAATCTAAAGTTGAATACTTAGACCGCCCATGGTGTGTACCAATTAGTGTTAAATTGAGATATCTTTATTCTTTTAGTATTGAATGGTTTACCATTATCTGTTCAGTAAATACATTTCTACATTAGTAATGTCTTTTCGTTGTAAGGATACTAAAGAAGTGGCAAGGATTATAACGGAGTTAGAAAATCCAATTCAAAGAATGTTTATTTAACTAACGACATTCATGGGACGCATTATACATTTTTTTAAGACTCCTATAATAGGCCGGCTTTTTCTGTTAACTAGTAGTGGCCCAGTGCTCGAAACACAACCATAATTCATTTAAATTTAAATCAAGCATAATAAAAAATATAAACTTTCTGCACTCCTACTCCATATAAACTTTAAATGTACCTTTTATTTTCCTCCGTACGTACACGTAATTTTCGTTAAAAGGGGTACTAAGTTTTCGCTTCACGTATTAATATATAGATTACGGAAAGTGAGTTGAAATGTGAGCAGAAGAACAGGATCATAAACACAACGGTAATGTTCTCTCATTGTTTGTCTCATTTGTTTTAGTAAATTCGTTTATTTATGTATATTTATTTGTGCTTATATTTATATATAGTTAGGTACCTATATATATATCTCATATTTTTAGTTTAAATAGTTTTATGCACTTATTATTCCTCTAATTTATTGCACCTACCACTGTTTGTCTCTGCATCACCCAAAGGTCGACTGGTAGAAAATGCCTATGGCATTAAGTCCGCCTCTGTACATGTACGTGTGCTTAAAGTATTAAATAAATAAATAAAAACACTGTTTCGCTATCCATACTTCACACCATCGAACGAAATTTATAAAGAAACAAAACTGATGAATATCAAACAACTTTATACGAGTATGTATAGCACTTGTTTCTTGATTATAAAAGTAATGGATGGAACCATTCACACAAACATAATGTCTGCCCAAAAATCTCAAATAAGTAAACGCAGTCTTCGTCGACCTAGCTTACTTGTTCTGCCACGGACACGTACAAATTATGCTAAGAAAAATATCGCCTATGAAGGACCACAATTTATAATAATTTACCATCCTACATAAAAAATGTAAGCTCTTTCCGTGGTTTTAAATCAAAATTGTCAAATTACATAATGGAAACCACTCACTAATAATGTTACTAACCTACTAGTTGAGAATAAAACCGCTGAAGGTGTGACCCAAACAAAATAAACACAAAATGATTTAAAAACTATTGTATTGTATCAGTGACCGTTACCTAGAATAAGCTTATTACAATTATGTTATCTTATGTTCTCATGTAAGTGGCTCTTTTGTCTCTTTGAGAATAAAGTATTTAAACCTAAACCTAAATATTATATCAGGTCACACAGAAAGTATTGCGAAAAAAAGTATTTAAGTATGAGAGACTGGCCAGTTATAATCTGTTTGAAAAATATGATTATTTATATATAAGTAAAAATATATACGTTCCAATTTCAAAGGTTCCCTCTTCATTATTTGTGAGCTAATTTAAATTACCGTATCTCATTCAAGATGGATCTGCTCCGGGAACATTATCGCGCCATATTTTTTAAGATTTCAAGTGTCGGCTGAAACCGGATGAATCGTCCGATAGACTTCAAATGGTATTCATGGATGAAAGCCTTTCTAAAGCAACCGTGTATCGTTGGTATAACGAATTCAAGCGCGGTCAACTAACTTTGAGGGCTGAAGAAAGAAGTGGTCGCCCTTAGACCGCTGTTACGGAAGAAAATGTGTCAGCAGTGAAATATTTAATCCGTGACAATAGGCGAGTTAGGTTAATAGTTAGTTAGTCCCGTATGTGTCGCCGGGCGTAAAATAATAGTACCATCCCATTTCTTTCAGTGGGTGTCGTAGAAGGCGACTATGGGACTTACTAGAGAATGGGCAGAAGCGTTCTCTATGCATTTTACCACCATACTGCTATCGCTAACCCGCCTGCCAATCGTGGCGATTATGGCAAAACCCCCCATCCTGGGGGAGGGCCTATATGCAGCAGTGGACGTCTTTCGGCTGAAATGATGATGATGAGGCGAGTTAGGTACGTATCAAGAGATTCAGCACATACTACAGGTTGGATCGGGAAGCCTTCACAAAATTCTACACGTGCATCTTCGTGTGAGGAGGATAGTTTCACGGTGGGTGCCGCATAACCTCACCGATGCTCAGCAAAAGGCCCAGGTGAAATGGTGCCGTGATATTATAAAAAAATTTGAAGCAGGCTCGTCTCGGGGTGTTTACGATATTGCTACAGATGATGAGTCTAGGATATATCAATACGATCCAGAAACAAATCGCTATTCGACGGTTTGAGTGTTTCACAACGAATCAACGCCGTCTCGTTTCACTTTACCAAAGTGATCTAGAAGCGGTGGGAAGATTTTGATTGCGAGCTTTTTAAATTTAACTGGCCACCCTGTGTCAATTCCTTTACGGAACCAAAGAAGCATCAACGCTGAATGGTATACTACCATATGCTTGGCAGAAGTTTTCTCTGTTGTGAGCAACAAGCGACCAAACACAAGGCTTCGCGGGCTACTGCTCCACCACGACACCGCGTCTTCGCACACCGCGCTCAAAACGAGGGACTTCCTAAACAGCACGCGGTCAAAATCCTGGATCACCCTCGTTCCAGCCCCGACCTATCACCGTGTGACTTCTCTTTATTCCAGAAAATAAAAAATCAGCTCACGGAATACAACTTGCCTCCAGAGCTGCCCTTGAACACCAAAATCACCCTTGCCCAAACTCTCATACAGCCCATCATTGACTACGCTGATGCCTGTTATTTGGATGCCACCGAGGAGCTTTTAAATAAACTTGAGCGTTAGCAAAATGTCTGCATTCGTTTTATTTTTAACCTTAAAAAATACGATCACGTTTCTAACTTTCGCAAGATCCCCAAGTGGCTCCCCATTCGAATTCGCAGAAACTCTCGGATATTGTATTTGCTATTTAACATTACAACCCTAAAACCCCATCAGACATAAAAAACATTTTCCAAAAAAAAAAACCACTTCCGGAAAAAATACTACAAAGTGAAAAATAACTTTAATTTCGGAAGGCGGTGACTTTGGATATGCAGTTTATTAATTTCTTGTCACCGCATTCCGAAAGTTTTACTTTTTGGAAAACGTTTTTATTTTTCACTTTTTAGTTATAGCATAGACGCCATATATTGAGCACATCAAGCTACCCCTGCTATCAAATTTTCCCATTTGAACATGAACCTCATTCTTACGCAATAAAGTTGAAAATCTATCAAAGAAAGACAGATTGGGGTAACTTGATGTACGGCGTCTGTACGACTGGGTCAAAACAATGCATATTTATGCGGTAGCAGCAATCGCGTTCGATTTGCTGTCATTTTTTGAAGAGTTCCGTTGTCTGTTTCCCAAATTCATCATGAAATTTAACTTGACCATTTCGGAATAAACCTCTTTCGAACAAAAAAAGAATTTTGCAAATCGGTCTATATATGACGGACTTACCTATGCCCGAATCTCCACCTAACTCCTTACCGTTAAAGAGTTGTACCTCCTTTCATCAGCTCAGCGTCATGAGATAATGATGACCATACGCAAATGTCTCAATAGCTTTCGAAAATAGATGAAAAACATTAAACATTTGAGGGTTACCCTCGATTTCCCTGGAATTCCATCATCAGATCCTGACTTGGTGCCAATAGGACCACTTCAAAAGTACACTCTTTCAAATAAAAAATAATTTTGAGAATCGGTCCACAAATAAGGGAGAAATCGGTGAACACACATAAAAAAATACATATAGCGGAACATATAACCTCCTCATTTTTTGAAGTCGGTTAAAAATACTAAGTACTGGGTAACATTTGTGGACTAAAAGATGTGCGAAGAGGACAAAGAACCTTTTAAGGTTGTGAAAATTAAATGAAAACGTAAAATAACTACCAAATATCCCGAGCAGCAGAACACAAGTACACACTTTCATTTTAATGTAAAGATACTAACATTTTATCGGATCATAAAACTTATAACATTGCACATGCAACTGTTTTTATTTCCAACGAGCGAGACGAGCTGCTTCGAACGGGTTTTACGACTTGACAAAACTTCGAGATTTCTTTATAATATGTAAATTTAATATAAAGGTTGAACGTACATAGACCTTGCGGAAAATATGGTCTACATGACGGAGAAAACCGCATGAGAATCCGTTGCGTGGTTTAGAAGAACAACGCGGTCACACAAACTGACGTTGTTTTTAGTTCCATTAAAAATAATATTACCATTTTATTGATGAACTAGCTTCTGAACGTGACTTCGTTTCTGTCGAAGCCTTAAGATACGCCATATACTGGAATACAGCAACATTTTTGTACCTAATATTGCCTCAGTGCCGTATTCGACCGTGTGGTGTCGGACGTAAAAGAATAGCACCATCCCATTTCTTCCCGTGGGTGTCGTAGAAGGCGACTAAGGGACTTACTAGAGAATGGGCAGCAGCGTTCTCTACGCATTTTACCACCATACTGCGATCGCCAACCCGCCTGCCAAGCGTGGCGATTATGACAAAACCCCCTCTTTTGGGGGAGGCTTATGTCCAGCAGTGGACGTCTTTCGGCTGAAATGATGATGATGATGATGATTGCCTCGGGCCCCGACCACCGCGTCGCGCATCCTGTCGGGTCGCTTGCTCGCGCTATTACGTCGTTCTCGCATAACGTTCTTTCTGCCCTTATTTGCCTCCTACCTAAGGGTCTGAGCGTGAAGTTAAATAATCTAACTCGTTGTTTTAGATAGGTATTAGCGTGTTCAAACAAAACAAACAGTGGAGTTTCTTGCCGGCTCTTCTCCATAGGAAACAACATTTTGGAACCGTGCACCTAGCTTCTGACGTTTCATAAGTGCCCATGCAGGTTTATATGAAATAAAAATATTTTGATTTGATTGATTTGATTTGAAACAAACAAACACTACAGCTTTATTATGCTTGTATAGATAAAGCTGAAATAGCAACTACTTTTTATAAAAATCAATATTCAATGTACCTTTTAAAAATAAAACACGATTGGATTTAAAATAACGGAGCACGCGATCCTATAAATCTTTGTGTATGAGAATATATTGCTATTGTGTATATGATATATATTGTGCATCGAACACACGAAAAAAGTCATCGGTTCATTGGTTAAGGTACAAAAATATCTACATAAGTTCTGAATATCGTAAAGAAATCAGTGCGGCCTTTTATAATTGTAATCGTCATAATGAATAATTCAACATTTTCTGTGTAATCGTAATCGTCATAATGAATAATTCAAAATTGATAGGCACAAAAGTAGCCCTTCTTAAATTAGTTGATAGGTACAAAATAAATGACATTCAGTATTCAAATAATCAATTCCAAGTAAAAAAGAACTATGCTACTGTTGATATTAAGTTTATTTTCAAATTATTGTTTATTTCATTGCAATCCAGTAAGAGAAGGTAAGTTTACAAGAATTGAATTATAAATAAGTAAATGTTATATCTACTGTATTCTAAAATGCTATTGTTATGTGATGTTGCAAAACATCGATCAGACAAACACATGTTTATTTTTTATACTAAAGAAAAACGGAATGACTCCTAGATATTTATTGGATGGAAGGACGTAAGTTAAAATGTCAGCCTGTGTTTTTTCTTTTTGTAATTTACTACCGCGAAACAGCCTTGACCTAGTTTAAAGCCACCGAAGACTTAATTGTTTTGGGCTAAATATATCCGTTTTCATAATTCTTCTGCCTTTTTTTTTGTTTATCCTATTCTCTCCCACTGCTGGGCAAATGCCTCCCCCAAGTCATCTTATGCTAATTTATTTGTGGTCGTCGCAACATGTACTTTTCTTCCACACTTCTCTATTAGTTGTCATCTCCGTAGTCACACCCTTTCTAACCATATCATAATTCACACAGTCCATCCATCGTTTCTTTTGTCTCCCCCTAGTCTTTTAGCCATCGACATTCATACTCAAAACTTTAATATCGTAATTTTCTACATTCCTCCGTATCACATGCCCATACCATGATGACCGATATACACACAACTTTCAGCTATCGGTGCGACTTCTTATGTGCCTATTTTGTCTAATTCTGACCCATACAAGACAGCAGGTCTAACCGTGTCAAAAATATCCATAATAAAATAAGCATATTAGATTGGGTACCTATCAACAGTATAGAACAAAGAAAGTAAATAAAAGTTTGTTAAAAACAGCAAACAACGCTGAGAAGAAACGTGCTACCGCGCCCTGTAGGCACCTACTTTCCTCATAAATGACAACGTATTAAGTATCGTTTTTCGCGTACATTCAAGTAACTTATCGGGAACTTATCGCTTGTTATCATTCCAGCTTATTACAACCAAACACAACTGTCAGCACAGATGCGCAGATCTATTCGCGAGATTGACACACTCCTCGGGTATTTCCAACAAGAAATACAAAAACAAAAATCAGCGCTTAGGACAGTCGACCTTGAAGACTACTTGAAAGATGTCGGACTGTTGGACTATAGCATTACGTCTGTGTGGTGGGACGGGATTACTGGCGTTGATCAAGAAGGACATAAGACTCCGGCCACGACTTTCTTACCTACTCCTGTAGGACATGGGATAACTAACTCGAGCAAACATAAAGACTCGCAACAAACAAAAAGTCTCTGGGAACATCTCAACCACTTAACAAGTATCCGACTAAACTATCCGACTGGTCTTCTTGATGTCGTTCCAATCCCTGGGCATCTTCCAGAACATCCCGACTACCCACTCGAGCTGAAACCTTACAAACCTTCTACCTTTCCCACTTCGCCAATAGTCCATCCAGTTGATCCCTACTACTTGACTTATTACCTTACTAAAGCTACCTCTAATTATTTCACTCGTCCCGCGTCTCCATCTTCCGAGCATCCGCGCACTGCACCCGGTACCCTCCCTGCCTACCCTCCCGTACCTGCGCTTGATAGAGACACGTTTGATCAGCATTATTTGCCAGGTTCTCCTTCTACTTGGATTGGTTCTTTAAAGCCGGTACACCCGACACGACCGCCGAACGATACGGATATACTTACAACCACGCCGGCTGATACTAGGCCTTCGTCTGCTTCAGAAACTACCACTCGTGTGTCCATTTTGTCTCCTAGTCCTCTTCTTTCACTCCCAGACTTAATACCGATCACAAGTAATCCCAAAACGAGCTTCATTTCCAACTTCTTCACGATAGCGAAACGGATGAAAGTACGGACTGATTTTATCCCAAACAAACGAATAACAAAGGCAAATCGAATCACTCCGTTGAGTAAGTATATAACAGAGCCTTAAATATTATATATGCAGTCTGTTCAGTTAACCACGCTGACAACTTTGTTGACGGGTTCATCTTTACAACTGCTAAGCTTTTATCGTTTATCATACTTTGAACTGAATGCCACTCGTGACCTGTCAATACTACCTACTCCATCACTGCCATTTACTAGACCATTTCCACCAACAGCCCACCAGTCTCGGCAAATCGGACGCACACTCTCCAAAGCACAAGCTTGGGTCCGCAACAGACAGTGGATGAAATCCTCCAAGGCCCGAAAGACCACTGACAGAAATACCAAAGAAGGATTAAGGACAGCAGAACCGGAAATTCGGCCACCTGGTCATGAGGAAAGAACTGAAACAGCGGTTGCAGCAGAGCTTTTAAAAGAGGATGCTCAAGGCTTCTTGAATGTGACCGTTCCGGCGAGCATATTATCTGAGTATGTTGCTAGTCCACCGACTGCTGCGGGCAAAGTGCTGCACTACGGTTTGTATATTTAAACCTCCATAGTTTCTATACTGGCGGCTGTATGATGGCGCCTGTACTCCACGTGGGCCCAGTGCGGTGGATGACGTCATATCTCTCCGAATTTTTGGTTCTAAGACATGCTGGTTTTGTCACAAAATTTTCCTTCACCGCTTTGAGAGGAAAATTTCATGAAATGAGAGAGAAGAGATATGAATCTCGCTGTCACTCATTGGACATTGGATCGTCTTATAATCTGTACTTTATTGAAGTTTCACTTTATCTTTCTGGTTTCTATTTCCAGCTCGTAACTTCGCAAGACCAAGCCTTGCTGCAGTCCACCCTAACAAGGAGTACCACGACATGATGGACGAGTGGGATGAAGGGTACATGATGGTGTTCCTGATACAGTTGAGTCAACTGGTCTCTGTGAAGAGAGAGAATGAGCTCGCGGATGTGCTGCAGCACGCTGAACTTATCATGAATCGGTATTTGCCTGTTACATGACTGTTGCTAACGACCCGTCCGTGAGTTGACCGCTCACTTTACATGATGACAGACCGTATTTAAAATGTGACAATGACAAACTCTGAGAGTTATTTTTATTTATATTCATAAAATAAAAACGTTTTTTAAACGTCCTCACTGGAGGACCGTTCTATGTTCCATGTTATTCGGTATGGTTTCCGCACTTAGTCCTTTAAGTGGACCATTGTGCGTGAGCCATGGCGAAGTTGGTGGTTATTCCAGCCAGCCCACCTCCCTCCAGAAGTTTGCTATATCTCCTGGTCTGTTTAGAACATCCGTGTGAGATCTAGGTGCCCGAGGGTTTCTGTCCTAATCTGGGCTACGCCTGTGCATTCGAAAAACATATGCGCGACGGTTTCCTCAGCCTCCATGCAAGCCCTGCACAGGGGGCTGTCCTTTATGCCAATTGTATAGAAGTGTTTGTTTAGCGGGCAGTGTCCCGTGATGGTCCCAGTCACCAGACGCAGGTCCTTTCTGTCCTACGCCTGGACAGAACGTCAGACGTCTGGTCAGCCTGCCATCCAAGGATGGCATTGCTTCCCTAGACTGCCTGCAGCCTGGTGTCAGGGTCCACCATCTCTCGGCTTGTGTGTGGGTGTATTCCTGGAGCCACCTGCGTAGTTGGTTGAAGGGGATGGGCACAATGGGCTCAGGACCACAGACTGACACGCTGGATGCCCTTCTGGCCAGTTCGTTTGCGGTATCGTTGCCCAGTGACCCACTGTGTCCTTTAATCATCAGTGTCACAGTGTTTCGGTTGGCAACTGCAACTCTTTCTAGTGCATTGTGACATTCTAGTGTTAAACTCGATGTAATGTATTTTTTCCGTAGGGATTGGAGAACTGAAGCACTGTTGGAGAGTATACGTATGTGTGAATCCGTGACCCTCCTGGCTTCTATGGCGTGCGCCGCTTGTATAATGCCCACACATTCCGCTTGGTATACGGTGTTGAACATTCCCAGCGGGCTGGATATGTTTATGTTAAGGTCTTGTGAGAAAACTCCGACTCCGGTTCCGGAGTCGGTCTTTGATCCGTCATTGTAGACTCGAAGCTCATCAGGGCCTGAGTAATCATTCTGCTCTTCTGCGAGTGCCACGTTGTAGTGCTTTTGAAAGCAGTGCAATTTCGGGGTTTTATCGCAGGGTGATGCTATCATTGGTTGTCGTTTGATCGCATTGTCCCTAATACGTACGTGTATGCTTGACTCTAGAGTCTTTACCTAGGGTTCCAGCTATGTTGAGCCTGAAGGCAGCCAGGGCCGCCTCCTCCCGCACGATAAGGTGTAGAGGAGGGAGCCCCAGCATTCCCTGTAGGGCAGCGGTGGGTGTGGTTCTCATGCAGCTAGTGATTGCCACACAGGCGCACCGCTGCAGTTTTTCTAGGTCTTTTTGGGCTGTACTCAGGTCTGTTCTGGGCCACCAGACTTTCGAGCCGTATGTAATAATTGGTCGAATAACTGTGGTGTATAGCCAGTAGGTGACTCTGGGGCTAATACCCCAGTTCCTGCCTAGCATTCGCTTGCATTGCCACAGGGATATGCTGGCTTTTGTAGTTATGTAGTTAGTATGTTTTGCCCAGTTCAGCTGCTTGTCCAAAAAGATGCCTAGGTATTTGGTTTCAGTTGATAGGCTTAGGGTAGTCCCAAACAGACGTGGAAGTTGCAGTTCCCCGAGTTTCCTCTTTTTTGTGAAGAGGATCAGTTCGGTTATTGTAAGATTTACTGATAGTTGGTGTTTGTTGCACCAGTCCTCGACTATTTTAAAGGCTTGGCGCATAAGGTTACATCTAGGGTATTTTCATGGGTGCCATTTATTATTATGGTTAGGTCATCGGCATAGCCTACGGTGAAGTAACCTTTGTCATTCAGTGTTTTGATGAGGCTGTCTACGACCAGGTTCCATAGAAGCGGCGAGAGGACGCCCCCTTGTGAACAGCCCTTCGCCACTACTGCCCTTGTAGTGTCGTTTACGGTGACTTGCACCGCTCTCATTTTGAGCATATTGGTGATCCACTGGAGGACCGTACCCGAAACATCAAAAAGCACAGAAAGGATCTGCTAAAGGCTTGGGAAGTCGATTGCAAGAAAAAATATATTTTTTAAAAGGTCAATCATTAAAAAAGTTGCAGGGTCACAGCAGACGATACAATCGTACAAAGCCAAACTACGTACACGTGAGAGCTTACACGAGGGCTGCTGAAGAGCAGCGTTTTACACCACTGTAATGTACTGATGTGGGCATGTCAAAACATCGACATTTCTATGCTATATCCAAGCTAAATATTAATGTATAAATCATGCTCCTGCTCCTTAAATGTCATTAGGTACACCTTTCGTAATCAATTCTCTAAATAATAGTAAATACCGTTTCAAACTATGTCGTCCAGTTCAGACTACGCGGATGAACAGACAGACACGAAATGCGACTTTGTTTCCTTCACAAAGAGCTCTTTTTTTAATCGCATGATGCTGACCCTTGTTTCAGGTTTAAAGAGACTGGTGAGCTTGCTTGGGTTGGTGAAAGAATCATGAAGGTAGCTACGTACATCTGCAGGTTCTGCTCTGAAGCAGGGACACAAAATAAAGCTGCCTTACGAAGTGAGTACTTGCTACTGCCCATTTAGTGGAGTTTCATAGATAGAATCGTGAAGAGGTCGAATTAAAGCGATGTTGATATCGTACAGTACGTATACGTGTGTTTGGACCATTGAATTTGCAAGTTTTACGTCCTTGATAAACTACTTGAAATAAAATGGTTCATTCCACCAGGCTACGCGGTCATGTTCCACCAAATGCTGAAAGAACGCGACACGGCTATGTCAATCGAAACGAACTCAATCATACACTACGCTGACTTAATGTATGAAGACGACGAGGGAGAGGCCCTCTTTGACGCACTCAGGGAGTTTGAGAAATATCCTAATCCTAATGGTAAGAAGATGGGCCTAGTTTTACTTACAAGTAACTTGATTTAAACATAAAAAATTGTCATCCAAATCAGTGCATACATAAAGCAGAATACATACATAGGTACCAAAATAGTGTGCACATTAAGTTAATATGTGTTTGTGACGTGGTTTCTTATGGAGAAGAACGGGCAAGGATCTCCATTATAAAAGCATTAAAGCCCCGTTCCAAGTTACTCATTTGGTTATAATATTTTTAATTTAGTGAGAAAAACCAGCCGGGAAATTTGCTTAAGCCTCATGCTGACCTTCCTGAGACCGTTTAGACGCTTGCGAATGACGGGCCGTTGTCAGCGACTAATGGACTCGGTAAACAGGGCCTTAACCCAACGGTTAAGGTTCGGTGACAGGAGGAAAAATGGAGAACTCACGATGTTAGGCGGCACAGGTATGTCTGGTGTATGCCCGTCATCTAAAACGCTACTTAAAAGTAAGGAGTAACAAACTCAAATTCCAAATCAGAAGCCAGTATATCACAGCACCAGTAATTCAATGGCAAAGTACGACGCGTTATTAACTAGTTTGTGATCTATTGCGTCGTGTAAAGCCTTAATTTACAATTAAAACACTTCATTTAATTTGCAGCAACAGCAAAACAAAACTATTCAAAAGCGAGAAAACGCACATATATATCACTAAAACAGAGAATGAACATAAAAAGACATCTAATAAATCGTACAAAACACAGGTCAGAGCAGATCATCCGGGCAGCTGAACATCCGAATTTGAGAAGCATGCTACCAATAACCAGACATAAGAAACGGTTCAGAGTTATAACTCCAAGACAGTTGAGATCAAACGCGTACTTGAACATTGATCGGCCAACCAAGGAATATTTCTATAGGAGAAGACTTGGTATACCAATACATCCACTGAATGAGATGTTACAGTTTTTTCCTCAAACAACGAAAGAATTGGAAATCAAAAGACGTATGCAGCCAACTGGAGGAAGAGAAGATAACTTTTGAGGCTGCCTTCCCACTGGAGATCTGTTAAGCTACGTAGCAATGTATTTATATGAATGATATTAACATCAAGTTTGGGTGCTGAGCCAGATTCTTGTAATATTTGAACTGCGCGTAGCAGTAGAATGCAGTCTTATTGCACTTGCGTGATGTGAACTTGACACGAGCGTATCTGACAATGGTAGAGAATGCGAAAAGCGTTATGTTGATCGAAACTTAACAGTGACGGCCTGAATCAGCCTATCCAGAGCTTAGCAAATCTTACCCGGTACATCACTTAGCTCTGGTGGAAATAGATACAGTTTCGTATCTTACCTACATACCTCCTGTATCTCTGGCGGGAAGGCAGCCAAAACCACACATGTACACCATGCAAACAGCTCAAAAATATAATCTCTCTTTATACCACCTAGTAACCCATCTTCTCAAGGAGTCAGTGCCTCAGGTGAGACCTGGAAGAATTAAATCCAAGCTGATCAGAAGAATCGTCGAAGACTCAAGCTACAGTGATGAAGATGCATTGCTGAATGAACCTGAGGGGTCATAGTCATAGTCATTTATTCAAAAACAAGTAACTTGTGTCTGAACTTACACACAAAATTACTTTACAATATAGATATACACTTAAATTCCATCAAACAATCAAAAATAACAAATTTACATTTACTCAATAGTATTTCGACACGTAAATTAATTAACCAAGGGGTAATGCGTGCGGCGGTAAGTCCCCTCTTTGAGGAGTGGCTTGACAGGCGGCATGGCGTCCTCACCTTCCGCCTGACGCAGGTCCTCACCGGACACGGTTGTTTCGGGAGGTTCCTGTTTCGGATAGGGCGGGAGGAAACGCCCGGGTGTTTCCATTGCGAAGATCGCCCTGAGGACACGGTGGAGCACACGGTGGCGGTCTGCCCGGCTTGGGCAGAGCACCGCCGTGTCCTCGTGGAGGCGATCGGCGGCGGCGATCTCTCGCGTCCGGCCCTGGTACAGGCCATGGTACGGAGCGAGAGGGCATGGGGAGCCGTCACCTCCTTCAGCGAAGCAGTGATGCTCGCGAAGAGGGAGGCGGCGCACGTGAGGGAGAGGCAGAATATGCGCCCTCGCGACCCTAGCCGCCGCAGGATACGGAGACGCCCTGGGCGTCGGGAATCCCAGGCCGATTTCCAGCCACCATAGGCATGAGCTTGCGGACGGCAAGTAATGGGTAGCTCGCTGTCCGGTAAGGACCAAGCCCAAGTCGACGGCGCGTTGTGTTCCACGCGCGCCTCAAAGAGATGTCAGCACAAAAAATGATGGGGCCCGCAAGGGCCGATGCCTGCCAGGGGTGCGGGTTTGTTTGAAAGAGATACCACAGCCCCTGGCATACGGGCTACTGAAGGAACACGGGTGGGTTTTAGTCAGTAGAAGTCTGACACGCCCTCCTGCTCCACCCAGAGCAGGAGAAGATATTTGATGATTTCCCACCCAAAAAAAAAAAAAGCAGGTGTAATGCGGAACATACTAACAATGGCAGTGCATTTTATTTCGAAAATTCAACAATATTCATTGCGTTATTTACGTTGTGAAAAAGAATAATTTTTCTAACAAACGCACACGTTCACAGTGTGTAGATTTTGAAGAGACTTTCTTAAGTATGTTCCTCTGCCCTCTCTGCTGCTCCATCTCTGAGACTTTCAAAACTGTACATTGAAATATTTTTGTAAAAGTAATTGCTACGGGAAACGATTTTGATGATGAAAATATAGTTTTAGCTTGTTTGTCTGTTTCTCTGTTTATACAGTGACTTTTCCTAAATTGCCCCAGGATGAAAAAACATGTTTTTAACACCCGACGCAAAAAGAGGGGTGTTATAAGTTTGACAGCTATGTGTGTGTCTGTCTGTGGCAACGTATCTCTTAAACGGGTGAACCGATATGGGTGTGGTTTTATTTATTTAAAAGTAAGTTTGCTAGCGGTGGTTCTTAGACATGTTTAATCGAAATCAGTTAAGCCGTTTGTAGGCTGATGAAGGGATTTGAGCATCTCCCATGGGTCTGGTCGAGTCTAAATTTGGTACTCTATAACTTCAATGATATTAAACGAACAAAGGAACTTTGAACTGATGCTGGCACATCACCTGGAATTTTCAGGGTAGGTACCCAAGTTACTCACAAACAAACAGCAGAAGTATCGTGTTTGGGCTCAAAGTTCTAATTGAATGGGTTATATATAAATGGTGATCAGGACGAGGAATAAGGATAAATTAGAAACAAACTTCACTGTGGGAAAAGTACGCAAAGCTACGCAAATTTAAGCGTGAATATGCGTCGATCGCAGCTTGTTTACTATTACTATATTAAGTTTAAAAAGCAGGAAATAAAAGTTAAACTAAAAAATTTATAACCTCCGACTCAAACAAAATACTTTAAAAAGTAAAAAAAAATATTTACTGGCCTTTTTAAGTTGTAGGAAATATTTTGATCAAAGCATTGTCACGTCGGGGGACGTCAATGAAGTCAAAGTCAAAGTCAAAGCATTTATTTCAAAATTGGGCACTTAAAAGGCACTTTTGAACGTCAACATTTACATTAAAATAGAATTGTTGACAGTTTGATTTTGTCTAGACTCTAAAACACCTAAATTGTGCTATGGAGCAGGACCAGCATGTTTCCAAGCATCCTTATCTTGGATATAATGCTCTAATTTGTAATAATTATGCTTGTTTACAAAGTTTACTTTAAATATGTTTTAAATTTCCTTTCATTTAATTGCAATATATCACGAGGTATTTTGTTATAACATTTAACACAGTACCCCATAAAAGATGTATGTACTTTAGCTAATCTGAAAAAGTGTTGATCCATTTTGTCTTTGTTTCTGGTATTAAAATTATGTTTCTCACTTATTTTATTAAAAAGATGTAGATTTTTTCTTACGTACATGATATTTTCATAAATGAATTGGCAAGGTACCATCATAATATTCATATTTTTAAACAGTTCCCTGTGGGATTCGCGGCGACGTAGATTATAAATGGCTCTGACAGCTCTCTTTTGCAAAATAAAGATGGATTCAATATCAGCAGCCCGACCCCACAGTAAAATGCCATACGACATAATGCTGTGGAAGTAGCTAAAATAGACCAAACGCGCGGTTTCTTCATCTGTTAACTGTCTGATCTTTCTAACAGCATAAGCGGCCGAGCTTAGCCGCCCCGCAAGAGATGTTATATGAGGTCCCCATTGTAATTTCTCGTCTAGCATGATTCTGAAAATGCCAAGCACACGATACCACGTGATAATGAATGTAACTATGCCATTGTTGAAAGGATAATATTCTCATTGACCATCCCCCGACGTGACAATGCTTTGATCAAAATATTACCTACAACTTAAAAGGCGAATAATTTACTTTTTTTACTGTTTAGATGTTTTTTTTTTTTTGAGTTTTTGAGGGTTTTCTATTTTTTTCTAATAATGTAATCTTCGTGTTTAGATCGGCTGTTCCGAATTCCCTCTTGTGATGTTGTCTTTATCGAATAATGTCAGGAGAAAGTACCTATAGCTTAATTTTCTCGCTCTCAGAATGTTAAACGATCATCAAGCCGTTGGTCAAGCGAGGTGATGAGGTACTTTATAGTGCAGGAGTTAGTGCACATAGAGCCGGACAGCAGGTGAGGCATCGTTTGTGATGTAGCTCCACAGTCGCACTGTGTCTGACATTAGTCCAAGTAGGTTGTATATACGGCGGCCCAATGCTGGGTACTAGTAGTTGTTGATCTACTGGGAGCTCTTCTGCAAACATAGCATAGTCAGCTGGTGTTTGAGATGCCTTAGTTTTCATTTTTGTTGTGAATCGTGTCAGAAAGAAAAGCTTTGAACAATTATGACTTGATTATTGTACACTTTCCATCAACAGGTTTTAGCACTCCAATTATTTTAGCGTACGGAGATTCTTCCTCATGCTTCGGTGATTGATTGCCTTTGTGCATCAAACTGAGATCCGCATATACAACTTCATTTGCGGTCACCTGGAAAAAAAAGCAATGATTTTCTTAAAAGAGTTTTCTACACCCTTTACTACATTATTGAAGATCTGTGATTTTGAAGTAACTGTCTCTTCTGCTCAACATGAATGGCAGGCAACTCAAATATCATTTTCTATGTGTCTGTTTATCTAATCGAACGGTCTAGTCTTCGAATCGGCTGAATCAAATCAAAAGTCATTTATTCAAATTAGGCTGAGAATCATCACTTTTTGAATGTCAAAGTTACATAAGACAGTCCCCCGGCACGCCCGCCCTTCACCACTTCCAAGAGCTTTAGCTGGAAAGAAGAAGTGGCGCAACGAAGTCCCCAGCACCATAGCTGTCTGTTTAGTGAGATAAATCAATTTTAAAGCCACTTTTTTACAACCAGTCTGAATCTATTAGGTGGGACCAATAGGACTAAAAAAATAATTAAAAATAATTCCCGTTCGTTCCATCAACAAAGTCAGTGGGACGATCGGGAAAAAAAAACGTGTATTCCCGTTCGTCCCACGAGGGGACGAAGTCGATGGGACGAACTGGAATACACGACTTTTACAGACAGGTTTTTGATTTGCAACATGTGAGATGGAGAGAGGAGATGAGGAGATGCTCTCAATAGACTGTGATAGGGAAGGTTCACGTCAATAGTACAGTGGCTCTGGATACCGTTGGAATACCCAGACAAATGAAGTTAGTTTCTTGAAGGTTTTGCAAAGTTTCTTGCTTAAGTTAAGACTTACATAGGTATTCAATTCCATTGTTTCTTCTGGCTGCGAATTTCGATGGCAATTTTTTTTGACACACAGATAAATGACCAATAGTATAACACACATCGCTATGACAGATGTTATCACGTATATTAACATGTTTTGAGGAGTTGACTGTTGGTTTGTACTTGCTGAAAAAAAGAAGATTTGCTACTACATTTTTGGCTTTTTAGCTTGCTCGTTGGTGTAGTGGTCACAAGCGCCACTGCTGCGTGAGGTTCTGGGGTTGATTCATGTTTGGACGAAGTTATGTTGGGTTTTTCTATCAAGAATTTCCATACTTATAAACTAGCTGACATGACAGACGTTGTTCTGACAGTAATTCTGATTATAAATTTCCAGAAAAACATTAATCGATAGAAGATGTAAAAGTGTCTGTAACCTTTTCACTCAAGGTCAAAAGGTATCTCACCGTGATGCTGTGACGTTTAAAAATAACGGCTATATGATGGGTGTTTTTGAATCCTATATAATTATACTTACTGGTAATATTTAGGCTAGTAGTTGATGTTGTCATGTCTTCACCTGGCGATGGTGACGCGGTAGACACATCAATCGTTTCTAAATTAGTTAAAGCCGTTGTTGTCTTTAGATATTCACTCACTGTTGTTGAAATTGAAGGATCTGTAATATACAATGTCATTATTTGCTGCGGTTATACAGTTCTTAAAGTAGTTATAGTAATTTATTAGTTCTTGTGATGCTTTTGCCTTTAGCGAAGCCAGTCACCATGCTGAACCTATAAACGCTTCAGTTTTTGTTCATATATATCTATTAATATGTCTTCGTCTGAATAAAAAAAGTATCAAAAGGGAAAAAAAAACTGAAAATAAAAATAAAACCTTTTAGTCTTATTAAGCTCGTAAATTAATATGAACTAGTGGTCGTCTACACTGGGGGGTGGTTTTTTTTCTTGAAGTCTTGCATTAATTATGTAACCTTTGTATAATTTCGTCGTTGTCGCGTGAATATCAATAACTATTGAACTATTGAAGAGTACTAAGTACTTACACTTACCTTCATATTCGAATTTCAAATCAACATGGAGCACACAGGGTGTCTCATGTGTTAAACAAATACCATTATCTGCAAGAAAACAACACCTATCTACAATAATTACGTCCTCTATTTGCATTGGATATTTTTCATCAACATCAATTCAGCCGAAAGACGTCCACTTCTGGACATAGGCTTCCCCCAAGCTCCTCCACTTCGACCAGTCTTGTGCTTCCCATATCCAGCGGATTCCCGCGGCCTTCACAAGGTCATCGGTCCACCTTATGGGAGGCTTTCCCACTCTACGTCTTCCGGTACGCGGTCGCCACTCCAGAACCTTTTGGCCCCATCGGCCATCTGTTCTGCGAGCAATGTACTCTGCCCACTGCAAGTTTGGCAATTCTTCGGGCTATGTCGGTTGCCTTGGTTCTCCAGCGGATCTCTTCATTCTTGATTCGATCACGTAGGGAAAGGAGTTTCCCTACGGCTATGCTTGGAGAAGCATAGCCGACTATATCGACTAAACAGCATCGCAGGAAATAGCACTCACTACCGCAATATTCTCTTACATGTATATATCGTTTCAGTGATCTCCTCATGTGACGTCGAAACATCCCTTCCGTCTGCTACTATTGTAGACGAACACGAATTAGATGAGTTACATAATTGTAGGGAAATTTTTACTTCGGGTTTATATAAGACTTGAAAGACCGAATAATATATTTTATGAGTTTGTTTGTCAACGTATCTTAAGATCTCGATAGATTTTATGCCTGAAAAAAAAAAAAACAACATTGAACTTTAATTCTTTAAATAAATGTACAAGAGTGAAATTAACCTAAATTCTATCAATGAAGTCCGGTTTGTCCACAAGTTCCATAAGTAAATTCGACGTATTTGTCAGAAGTGCAGTGCAGTTGCAATATTGATTACGAACGTGACGTCACATCGACAACGTCAGCGGCTCTCTTCTTTCATTTCCCGAAGGTCAGAGAGATAACAGCGACAAGATGCTTGTCGCTCTGTGTATTTGGTATGCCATCTGCGGTTGACGCTTGACAGCAGCATGCCTGGGCATGCATATGTAGCCTATCATGTTCCCATTGCTGGAACATTTCCACACAGGCCTGTTACCAAACGTGTTGCGTCAACCACGAGTAACAATCCTGTGTGCCCTTTTCCTCAAGGGCAGGAAGAAGTAGAAGATGATTTAACCAACCTCACGGAAAATGAAGATATGTATACATGTAGCTCCAGAGAAAACACACACCCTAGAGAAGTATCGAAGGTGACATCTATTAAAGGATGAGAATACTACAATGTTTATGTGAGCGCCATCTCTGTGACATCAATGAAACTGATAAGATTTATATACTAACCAGAATCGTTTTCTATAAAGAACTCTAGCTTCATAGGGGCTGAGTTTTTTCTGGAGCTGCATGTACTAAAGTACCTTTATTAAAAAAGACAGAAACGTACCCTAATGATATGTAACATAGATCGCATTCACACCTGGTGGTTTGTTTTTAATATATACACGCATATATAACAGATTATTCCGGCGATACCCAAAAGAAAAACAAGACACAGGTTAGGTCCTACAGTATAGAGATCGCCTTTAACTGAAAAAAAGAAAACTGGTGATGCGAATGCGATGAATTTGACTGCATGTATTTGAGATGGAATCGCTCTGTAAGAGGAAGCAATTTGGTTATAACTATCCTGAACAGAAGTTAGCTATTCAACAGTGTATTATTTATTATTTCACGAGTTCATCATCAAAAACTTCTCCTGCTCTGGGTGGAGCAGGAGGGCGTGTCAGACTTTAACGACTAGAACCCACCCGTGTTCCCTCAGTAGCCTGTGTGCCAGGGGCGGCGGTATCTCTTTCGAACAACCCGCAGCCCTGGCAGGCATCGGCCTTCCCATCAGTTTGTGCTGACATCTCTTTGAGGCGCGCGTGGAACATAACGCGCCGTCGACCCGGGCTTGGTCCTTACTGGACAGCGAGCTCGGGCGAGAGCGAGCAGCGAATGGCATCTATCAGGTCATCCTGAGAGGGTTTTGGCTGCTTCGGTTTAAAGAACTTTATTCCCATTGACAATCGTCACCTACATGAGAACAATAAACACTTTATGAACGAGTCGTGTTTAACCAGGCTCGCCTGTGGGAGTCTCAATTAATAAAGGTCTTGAGCCAGGGCTTAAAAACTAAGCAAGTGCACGCTAAGGGTACCCTTTGTGTGGTATAGACCCTGGTTTAGGGCGTCGCTGGTGGAGGGCAGCAAGAGACCGGTTGGATCGGAATTAACTAACTTTTCTTCATAAAAAATGTGAAACTTAATAGAGAACGACTAAACTTGCTTAAATTATTAGATATGTATTCTTCTAATTTGGAGCAAAGTACTAGGAGGTACAACATTGACACAGAGAACTTGCAATCTGAACTTGACCATTTACAGGAGAAACTAAGTTCAATGACTAAAAGATATGATACCTCAGAAGATATCATGAGGGAATACGTGTTGGCAATGAATGAGCTGGTAAACTCACAAAAAAACAACTGTGAGCAGTGTCAAACACCATCCAATGTACCTACACCGGATCGTTCATTGACAACATGCAAATCCACCTTACCACAGCCCTGTGTTGATTTGAGCTTTCCTGATATTTACAGTTCCAAAAAACAGTGTAAACCAATTGAAAAAAATGACATTGTGTTATTCTGTGATGAAATTGGAAAAGAGTTAGGCGATTTGTTGACAGAGGAATATCCAGGTCACTCTATAATAAATTACTGTATGCCTGGTTGTTCATTATTTAATATTATGAAACAAATTATTAAATGTAATTTTATCCGAGACACCACATTAATAATTTTTATGGGTAATAGGGGAAAAGTGAACAAAGGAGAATTGCTCCAGTATTATAGAACCCTGAGTAATCTTAGTTTAAGAAAAATAGTTTTGTTAACATTCCCATATAGCAACGGTTTGCCACAGGAAGAAAATAGGTTGAGATATGAGATTAATATGACTTTGTATAATTTGACATTTAATAATAATTTGTTTAATCTAGTTGATACCAACAATTATGTTGGTAATAATTTGCCTTTGACAAAAGATAGATATAATATTGTGATGTACTATCTTTCTAACTATCATAGAAGGCAGATAGCTGTGTCGCTATCATATTTTTTTTCTATTTCAGCCAAAAATTTGGCTAAACAACTTGCTCCTTTTGAGCAATGCAATGAAATATTAAACTGTACTGCCAATAATTTGGCAAATAATTTTGACATTGATCTTCATTTAAATTAGAAAGTAAGACAATGGAGGCAACCTCTTGCAAAACTGTAAAAGAATTATGTGGTATCAACCTGGTGCATCAAAACATTCAAGGGTTTTTGAACAAAGATTTAGAAGTCGATTTATTCCTTAATTGTAACAATATAGATATTCTTTGTATGACAGAACACTGGCTTAAATGCCACCAGTTCATGTTTAATTTTAATAATCACCAGGTTGGTAGTTCGTTCAGCAGAGTAAATGCTATACATGGTGGCTCATTAATTTTAGTAAGTAACCTGTTACAATTTAAAGAACGTAAGGATATCGTGAGCCTCTCTGTTGAGCGGACAGTTGAAATAGCCTGTATAGAATTGGAGCAGTTTGTTGTATTAAGTGTGTACAGACCACCTTCAGGATTGTATGACTGCTTTGAAAAGGATGGATGAAGTATTACACAAGATTTGTAACTCGAACAAATCCATTATTGTTTGCGGTGATTTTAATGTTAATTTATTAGATGGCTCAGGTTATTGTAGTAAAATAATAAGTTTATTTCAGTCGTACAATCTTGTAAACTTATTTATGGAGCCCACAAGAATATCCCCTAGTAGTGCCACATGCCTAGATAATATTTTTACAGATGTTGTACCGAGCCACAAAGAAATTATTAATTTATTAGATTCTGATCATTGCGGGCAACAGATTACCATTAAAAATCAAAATAAAAAAATGGATAAAAAGGATATCATTGTTAACCCCAAAACTGCATTTCGCCTAGAGGCCTTTAAAGTTAAACTCGAAAATAAATTACCAGTTTTGTCTGCAAATGCTGATCCTAATCATCTATATGATGATTTTTTTAAGATATATTGTAAACAATTTAATTCCAGTTTTATTCCCAAGACTATCTCGATTAATAGTAACGTCTCTTTCAGTGATTGGGCTACCATTGGTATTAATAAAAGTAGAGCACGACTTTATGAGCTATACGATGAAAGGACTTCTGTAAACACTGCTGAATTTAATTTATATGTTAGGAATTATTCCAAATTATTTAAAAAAGTTTGTTGGATGGCCAAGTCGCGTTATTTGAGTTCAAAGATTAAAAACAGTAGTAATGTAATTAAAACGACTTGGAATATTATTAATAGTGAAACGGGAAGGTCTAGCAACCGAAATACTGACTACAGCCTGTCTATCAATGACAACATAATCACATCGGACTCGCAAGTCGCCGCGGCTTTTGAAAATTTCTTTACAGATATTCCCGTTTCAACTACAAAATCACTAAACTCATCACCTTCTGTTGCTGAGTCTTTGCTTAAGGAAAATGTTAATGTTTGTGATTCAGAATTTCATTTTGAACATATTAGCTGTAGAGATATAATTAAAACCTTTCACACTTTAAATGTAGAAGTTGCTAAGTCTATTATTGACATTGTAGCACCTACTTTAGCTCTTATATTTAATAATTGTATAGACTGCGGGGAGTTTCCTGACCTAATGAAGAATAGTAAAATAATACCTTTGTTTAAATCAGGTAGTACATCAGACCCCTCTAATTATAGACCTATTTCAGTACTACCTACCTTTAGTAAAATTTTTGAGAAATTAATTTTAGACCAACGGCAAAGATTTTTTAATAAACATAATTTATTACATAGCAAACAGTTCGGTTTCACAAGGGGTCGTTCAACTACCGATGCTGTGTTGAACTCTTAGGGCATATTTACAATGCATGGGAAAATAAATACGATGCCTTGGGCATCTTTTGCGATTTATCTAAAGCTTTCGATTGCGTGCTTCATGAAACTCTAATCAGGAAACTCCGCCACTACGGGATCCGGAACACCGCTCTGGATCTTCTTATTTCATACTTGTGTAATAGGATTCAGTGTGTTGATGTAAACGGAAAAAGATCTCCGGGATCCGTAGTATCAATGGGAGTCCCACAGGGCTCAATTCTTGGTCCTTTCTTGTTTCTTATTTATATTAATGACTTGCCTTACCTCATAAAGGATAATCATGATATAGTGTTGTTTGCGGATGACACTTCACTTTTGTTTAGACTTAAACGTCAGCAACTTGTTAATGACGATGTAAATAGCGCAATCTCAAAAGTAGTTCACTGGTTCAATGCTAATAATTTGCTTCTTAATGAAAAAAAGACCAAATGCATTAAGTTTACGCTACCTCACGTTAAGCAGGTGAAAACTAATGTGTTGATAAAGGGCGAAGAATTGAATCCTGAAGATAGCACTGTATTCTTGGGCTTAACTTTGGATACCAAGCTTCAGTGGGGCCCACATATAGCTAAATTGTCGAAAAAGCTAAGTTCTGCAGCATACGCTGTTAGGAAAATTCGTAATTTAACTGATGTAGAGACAGCCCGCTTAGTGTACTTTAGCTATTTTCATAGTGTAATGTCGTATGGTATTCTATTGTGGGGAAATGCCGCCGACATTCAGACTATTTTTGTCTTGCAGAAAAGAGCTGTCCGATCAATTTATAAATTAAGTCCGAGACACTCTCTCAGAGATAAATTTAAGGAGATAAATGTAATGACTGTGCCTTCACAGTATATTTATGAAAATCTTTTATATGCTCATAAAAATATTAAATTGTTTAAAAAATACAGTGATATCCATAGTATAAATACTAGGAACAAACACAAATTTGTTGTACCATCAACAAGGCTCAAGAAAATAGGTGGGTCATTCAGATGTCAAGGTATACGCTTTTATAATAAACTTCCAAGCCACGTTCAAGATCTAAGTCTCAATAAATTTAAATCATTCATCAAACGTAAGTTGTGCCTGAAAGCCTTTTATACCGTTAAAGATTATATTGAGGACAAAAAAGCTTGGGATTGACCTGCTCCAATTTTGTATACTGAATGTTGTTTTTTCTTTGTTTTGCTCTTTGACATTTGATTATTATTATATTCACTTTGACATTTGATTATTATTATATACACTTTGACATGAATATTTACTTTGAGAAGTATAATATTATTTTTGCTTTAATTATTGTGAATGTGAGGACTATGTGGTATTTTTGTTTTTGTATTTCGTCTCTTTCTCAGTTAGTTTTTAATGTTAATCTGGCAGTTTGAGTACTTTATGCGGCCTACCCTAATGTCCTTTCTTTGGTATTGTTCGTCAAATCGTTGAGCTCCTCAAGTTCTGAGTTGAGCCGTATGATTACTGATACATGCGTGCACTGAATGGACAGGTCCACTCAACCTGTGTGGTTCTTTCCTCAAAAGACCATTTCAGACACCAATCCACATGGTCTTCACATGATCTGACCAAGATTATGTCTGGACTTTAACACGTTCATCGCGGAAGCCCATTTATGCATCTAGTTAATATGACGCAACGAGATCTAAAAGTCCTCGTTGTGATCCACAAGGAATGACGCAACGAGATCCAATAGATCGCGTACGACTCGGTCACTTCAAAGCTCAATATTTCTATGAAATTTGAATAATCTTATTTGTTTTTTGTATGTGTAGGTAGGGGATGAACCGACCTTTAAGTTCGTTTTCACCGCCTCAAGTTATCTAAAACACAATACTGGAAATATTCTAAATAAAAAAACGAGAACTTTTGGATCTCGTTCCGCACAAGATAGCAAAAAGATGCGAGTACTCTTAGATCTCGTTTCGCCGATATTGCATAGTATCTATAAAAAAGTAGTGATGGGAAACAATAAGAAAAACAAACATTATCGATACAGGATCATTTATTCTAATAAAACAAAAGTAAGGCATTAGAAACTTAATAACTATTTTATTTAGTACAAAATGTGTCAATGTGTCAATGTTTTTCATTAAAACACGGAAGACACATAGTTTTGTTACACTTCACACAAAAACCTTTAACCTGTTTTGTCTTTTTATCAGCTTCTTTGCTAGTCATTGTTCTTCGTGCCTTTTCGTAGCAGCTCACACAACGTCTCTTCTTGCTATTTACTATATATTTGTGTTCAATGGTCAATTCCGGATCATCTTTTTCCAGGTTAAAAGGAACTCCTGTGAATTTCGTTATGATGCTTTCAATAAAATTTTTCTTTGCCATCTTCTTTTTTTTCTTATTGTTATATACCACCCATGCATTTACTACAGCTGTTCCCAAAATTAGTTCCATCATCAATTTACGAAACCACTTCTTTCCCCTCTTCAATGTGCTGTAATAAGATGACATTTGGTCACTGTAATCAATTCCTTTTTTGCTATCATTATAAAAATATATGCATTCTGGCTTCCTTATATGTTCCTCCCTCCCTCCCCTAGATCTTGTTTTTGTTATAAGTTTTGCGTCATGATTTTTGCATGAACTAATCATTAAGACTACTCTTTTGTCCACCCACTTTATAACTTTGACACTTGTTCTTCTCATCTTTCCAATCACCTCGCCCTTCTTTATCTTTTTTGTCACAATAGACTTTGGTAAACCCCTTCTGTTTGCTCTGAGAGTACCACACAAAAAAGTTTTTCTCTTTAATAGTTCTTCAGCAAGTTCTACGCTGTTGTAAAAGTTGTCTGTTATAACAATCCTACCGTTTTTGTCCAAATTTTGTATTAATTTCAAAACAGTCTTCATTCCATGATCCTTTTCCCGTCCTTCCTGTCCTTTTCCTGTATACACTATCATATTACAAGTATATCCATCGACAGTACATAGTTTGTATAGCTTCACTCCATATTTATGCGATTTATTTTTTATATATTGCCGGAAAAGTAATCTTCCGCGCCATGGCACCATGGTCTCATCAATCACTAGGATTTTACCTGGGACAATAACTTTCTTGAAATTAGCAAGAAGCATTTCATACACATCACGTATTTTATTTAGTTTATCGGTTGTCCTGTCAACAGTGTCATCACTGAAATGCCAAAATTTTAAAATTGCAGTAAATCGATCTCGACTCATAACTTTTATGATATATTCGTTTCGGTACATAATTTTTTTGGACCAGTAGTCATTAACGTGAGGAATTTTATTCAAACCCATAACTAGGGCAACACCTAAAAACTTCAGCATCTCTTCTCGGTTAATTGGCTTCCAATAGCGAAACCTAGATTTTCTCTTCAAGTCTGGATTAGTAAGAAATTTTTCCGCGAACAAATTAGTCTCAAGAACCATCTTGTCAACTATTTCATCTGTTAGAAACAGTCTAAATAACTCATCTGGTGTCTTAGCATTTTCAGGTACATTGTATTGACATTCGTGGGGGTACTCTTCAAATTCCGGAGTCGTGTCTTCGATGTCAACCCATTCATCTCTATCAGAGTCTTCTGCAACATTTTCTCGTTGTATTGTAATGTTTGGAGGTGTTCTATTGTTCATCTGATTGTTACTATCTACATCACTTTCATCTTCGGTTGTAATAACAGTAATATCAGATTCACTTTCCGAAGAAGTGCTAGGAGTATAACTGCTGTCATCATCTGTATCAATGACTGGATCACTTTCGTGGGTGCTATTAATACTCGTACTAGTAATTGTCTCGTTATCTTTAATAACAACATTAGAAGAAGATACACACTGTGCTTTTATTGCTTTATCCATGTGAAGAGGTAATCGACTGGGACCAAGCATAGACAAATCTGATTGTGGTTCTTCTGGTGTCTCATGAAAATTTAAATATGAATTTAGTTTTTCTTTACTAGTACGATTATTTCTTTTTGGTGTATTAAGTAGATCAGATATCTTTTGCTCATCGAAAGACTCATCAAGGGTAAGCATATTTGACACCGAAATATTGCTGAGGGAACCATAAGTAGAGTTACACCCAGATAATGGCACTAATGGCAAAGTATCATTATTGCCCATTGCAGTATCTGTAATAACAGGCGCATTTTTTGGTGCTGGAATTATTACCTCTTCTATTATTTTTATCTTTTCAGTTCGTAAATCCATGCCAGCATAGTCCCAATCTGGTGTGCTTGGCGATACAAACTGCGAAAACCCTTGTTTGCTGGTACTTGGCAAGTTAGATGTATGTAAGTTAGAACTACCCACATCTTGATCCGTGCTGCACGATGTATCACGTTGGACGCATGGTGATGGTGACGCATTAGTTAGTTCTTGATAAGAATGTCCAGTACTCGGGCTAACACAAATATTTTCACTGCGCACTCCATCAACACGTTTGAACACTTTTCGCAACAGAGATGAAGATTTTGGAGATCGATTACTTTCATTCACCACGTTAGGTTCTTCGGAAGAACTAAAGGAAAGTTCCAAAATTTTTCGACTGCGTTTGCGATTCGTCATAATATTATCTATCCTGATTACAGCGTACTTGACGTGCACTCGTCGAAAGTTGTACGGCACTAATTATTTTCTCATCAAGCTTCGCACGAGATCGCAACGAGATCCTTTAGTTCTCGTTCCGCACTAGATGCAAAATTTTACTATTTGGTCGCAACGAGAACTATAAGATCTCGTTCGTTTTCATTCATAAAAATACTACACCCGAAGTACCTAACATCAGAAAATATATTTATCTCACTCTAACAGTAAAGAAACATACAGAAATATAACTTGCCGAAACGGGATGGACATAAGATTTCACCTGCGCGATACTGAAATGTCATAAACGAGAACTAATAGATCTCGTTCCGCGTTGAACGTGTTAAAAGAGACTGTGACCTCTGAATTTGTTTCGGCCTTTCTTCTCAGAGTAGTCAGATAGGAAACGCCGACCTCATCTAGTTTAAAAAATATTATTGACGTGTAAAAGTGTTTGTACAAACCTACTTACAGAAATAAAATCATTTATCATTTATCATTCATTTATCATTTAACGCTGCGACACGACGCGCGGAAAAAGCGACTTGCTCATCTGCGATTGGTTAATGTAAATACATGTATTATACAAGATGTTGATTTGCATCCTAGTCAAATTCAAGGACGTTATTATGCTAATGATTCTCTACCCAAATCAACAATAAAATGGGTAGGTATTTTTTTAAATATTTTTTCCTGTTTACTAAAATCCGCAAGTGTGAACCAGCCGTATTTAAACGCGGCCCGTCTGTTACTAGCCTAACCGCGCTTTCACACACAAACGCAAACAATACATCCATTCACAACGCTTGCGCGATCGTTCGTTCGGGCGCCGCGTGCGCGCTTTTGATGTCGCCGAAATGTGCGTGCGCGCTTCTCAGTTCTCGGTAAATCGTTGAGACGCTTTGCTTTAGATTATGAATAGGCTTAGTGAAACATGATACAACTGAAACGAGCTGATGACTAAAAGAGAAATGTAAAAGACACATGCATTTTGGGGAGTTTGTCGTGCACGCTAGCGGTGGTGTTCAGACGTGCTCGTCAGCAATATTTCATAAAAAAGTTATTTAATAAAATGTACCTCCTTAGTGCATTACTCTCGTAATGCAAGTGTAAAATTGTTCTTAGTCTGTAGTTTTGTTAATTATGGACAGTAAATAGTGAACCTTTTAATAAAACAAAATGGATAAGAGCCCCTTTAATCCAAGGGGCTCAGTGCAACCTTCCTCTTCGAAGATGACGACGCAAAACCCAGCTCTCGAGTCGGTTGCCGCTGATATTGTTTCAACGCCCGAAATTCAAAAGTGGATGTCAGCCATCGAACAACACCTAAATGAAGTTAGGATCTGGAACGTCACAAATGGCAGTCCTATATCAGTTGCTCAAGCAGAAAGCCGCTGTTGCCATTTATCTGAACGATAAATGTAAATCAAGTGACGAAACGAAAGAGTTCGTGCAAAAAATTATACGGCCCGAGCAAATGAAGCTGCACGTTCGTGGTCTCCGGAGGACAAAAAATGGAGACGTAATTGTCAGCACTGAGATGAAACATGACGCTGATAAACCGAAGCATGCAGTCCAGCTCTCTACATCTGGACTTACTGCCGACGAACCCAGCAAGCGCAAACCTCGGATCGTGGTTGTAGGAGTGCCGACTTCCCTGGATGAAAATGAGGTGTTCTGGTGCATTTTCGAACAAAATATACCCGACAATTACCAGTGATGTCCTTGGAATCCTTCTTGACCTTCATAAAATTAAGCCACAAATCGGGGAAGAGAGATGCTACGACTTGTAACTACGTTGTTGAAGTTTCAGCCGATATACGCAAAGCCCTAATCTCTCAATCAAGAGTATTTATAAATTGAATGTCCTGTCCTGTCAGGGACTTTACATTGGTAACAAGGTGTTATGAATGCCAACAATATGGCCATGCAGCTAAAACTTGCCGAGAGATCGTCACTACGTGTGGTCACTGTGGTTACGCTGGCCATTCAAAAATATACCTGACCACAGACTGTGCTGTCGTACTTACCATCGACTTGCCGCTGCCTAAGCACTATCAGCCAATCGCTCGTGATTTATACATTATTTGTTTTCAACCTAGTTAACTCAAACATATTCTTGTAACTAAGTGCTATAAACTATTTTCCGTACCTAAATATTATCTACATGTTTAAGACCATATTAGTGATTAAGTAAATTCTAATATAATAAATTAACTAACTATGTCACTATTCATAAAACTTCAGTTAAATATTGTTAAAGAAATCAGTTGTCCTAATATAAATAGTATGAACTGTATCACAGGCGGCAAGGTTTGTTTGTCCTAGTACAGGCATCATACTTTGTACTACATATTATTATTTCTAAGATTTATACTGTAATTTACCGATTTTAATTTTAGAATTAAATGTATTATTATTTATTTTATTATTTAATGTCGACTCCAAATAAATTGGGATTCAGGGCTATAGTTGGTTGTCTTCAATCAGTCAATTATAGGCAGTCAGAGTTCTAAGTTGACCTGCACTTTTACTGACAAATGCGTACTGACTGGACAGGTCCACTCAATATGTGTGGTTCTCTTTCCAAAAGACCATTTCAGACACCAATCTACATGGTCCTTTAAGACTTCGTCCAGGTATTTTATGCACACTGACATTTATGAATTTTGTTAACCTACAAAATGACAGGAATATTTACTTTGTAACTGTAAAGTATGATATTATTTTAATTATTGGGAATTTGAGGAATAAGTGGTTCATTCCTTTTATTCTGATTTGGCAGTGTGAGTATTTATGCAGCCTACACAAATTGTCCTTTCTTTGGTATTGTTTGTCAAATCGTTGAGCTCTTTCAGTTCTAAATTAAGCTGCACGATAACTGACAAATACGTGCATACTGACTGGAAAGGTCCACTCGATCTGTGTGGTTATTTCCTCAAAAGACTATTTCAGACACCAATCTACATGGTCTTCACATGATCTGACCAAGATTATATCTGGACTTTAAGGAGTTCTCTGAGTTTGTAACGGCCTTTCTTCACAATTAGTCAGATAGGTAACGCCGACCTCATCTAGTAAATCGACTTCTTTAAAAAATATGATTGACGTGTAAAAGTGTTTGTACAAACCTACTTACTTACAGATATAAAATAATTTATTCTAAACGGTGCCGACAGCAAACTGCCGTACCATGACCTCCCACCCGTACCTAATGTAGACCTTCGCAATTATATCTTTACCACCTTGTTACCAAGGCTTCAGAATTAAGATAACATTACTTACATAAATCTAAGGACTCATAGACGAACACGTCTACAGCCAAACTCACAGCAAACACTATAACGAAGTAAATGAAACTCTGCATCTTCGCTTAGACACAAAATTATAATAAAAGTGTAATTTAGGTTAGAGTTATTATTTGCACTTGTAAATGATATTTATTTTTATTTTTGAACCGTTATTTACACTGAATTAATATGATACGTTTATCTACAAGGACATAACACACTAGAATCAGTAACAAAATAAGTTCGTTGTCGCTTTTATGTGATCCTGTTTTTTCTATAATTTCCTCCTAATTTCAGTAGAGCAAACGCTAACTGCTCGCGATAATAATATGGATAATTATTATTTACCAATTTCAAAAAAGAAGGAGGTTCTATGTTTCACTGTGTATTTTTTTTTTAAATTTTGTTCCCCGATTTATCCGGCAGTAAATTTTGGATGGATGTCGAAAATTATTTTTAAATGGATATCTTTCAGGGTTTTTTTTTTTTTGGGAAATAGGAAATCATCAAATAACTTCTCCCGCTCTGGGTGGAGCAGGAGGGCGAGTCAGACTTTTGCTGACTAAAACCCACCCGTGTTCCCTCATTTGCCTGTGTGCCAAGGGCCGGTATCTCTTTTGAACAACCCGTACTCCTGGCAGATGTTTCATACATATAAATTTTATTAAGTTTGCTTCGGTAGTTTTTGTGTTAGCCTCGATAATACGTTTTTAATCCACTTTATGTACCTCGATGACATGCTGCTGCTTCCTGTCACTGTTGTTTACATAGCAAGTAGTGGTATATGAATTGGAGTGGGGTACCATAACTAAAAACTGAAAAAAAAAACAAAAAAAAAAACGACTTCTGAAAATACACTACAAAGTGAAAAATTACTCTAATTTCGGAAGTCGGTTGTTTTTTTTTGTGGTTTTTAACACGCTTTTATTAGCTTCACTTGGAATAATAACCCCAGACCAAGAGAGATACCGTCACCCACAGCAGTCGTGAGCAGCCAGACCAAGAGAGGTACCGTCACTCACAGCAGTTGTGAGCAGCCAGACCAAGACAGATACCGTCACCCACAGCAGTCGTGAGCAGCCAGACCAAGAGAGGTACCGTCACCCACAGCAGTCATGAGCAGCCAGACCAAGAGAGGTACCGTCACTCACAGCAGTTGTGAGCAGCCAGACCAAGACAGATACCGTCACCCACAGCAGTCGTGAGCAGCCAGACCAAGAGAGATTATACCGTCACCCACAGCAGGCGGGCAACGTGTTTTTGGATTTTTTATCCAGAAATTTCTCAGTAGCAGACGGAGTTTTTATTTTTGCCCGGTTGATGGCTATAGGCTCGCCCCTGTTACACGGAACCCTTTCGAAGATTACAGGTGTGAAGTTGTGTTAGAACAGTTTCATAGAAAGGCCGAAAATATTTTATTATGGTGTTCGACTTAATAAGGTCTAAATAATAATTAGTATCGATTAAGTACTTATATGTATTACTGCAAAATAGTTATTGAAGGTTGTTGTTTTCCTTCTATTATTATAATTTCCGGAATAAAGTCGTATTCCTATAATAAAAAAAAATAAACCGCCGAAAAACCGAAAAGTAAAAAATAATAAACTTGCTTTGTCCAACCCCAATAACTAAGTTCGGAAGGCGGTGACATATAATTAAATACATATCCAAAGTCACCGACTTCCGAACTTAGTTATTGGGGTTGGACAAAACAAGTTTATTATTTTTTACTTTCGGTTTTTTGGCGGTTTCATTTTTTATTAAAAAGTTTTTATTTTATGTTTTTTTGCGGCTATAATCTATTAATTACTACATATTTAATTTTTGATTACTTTTTGTAATACACAACTCAGTATTAAAATCTGTGAGTTAACAATCAATCATCCCCTGTTTTCTTACCCTTAGGGTTGGAATTTTTCTTAGAAATTTATATGGGACCAACTTCGGGGTATACCCTTTCCAATAAAAAGAATTATCAAAATCGGACAACTCTGGAAAAAGTTTTGCGTGGTCATACATAAAAAAAAAATTGAGTAACCTCCTCCGTTTTTTAAAAATATAGTGATTTACTGATTTCATTTAATTATTTCCCTAATAAGGTGAAGCAAAATTACACATGGATTGACGTTCTATCAATAAAATAATGGGTTACATGTTTGTAGGGTCACACAGGTAATAAATAATTCCGCAGGAATTAAATGTAAAGTTTTGACTACGCTACGATTTTACTTTAATTTTTATGTATGGGGAAATAACATGTATTTCCATTAAAAATATAAGTTATAATAAGAAAAGATTTTTTTCTTTTTTTTTCTTCTTCAACTAAACTTTCATAATGGATATTACAAAACTATGCTTGTATGCGCAGGTACTCCAGACTTCCCAACTGTAGTAACTAGTTGGTGGTTCATTCTGAACAGCTCTTTGTAGTAATGGAAAATAAAACTCATGTGTAACGTTACATTATAATTTATATTAAAGTAAACAACAGTCCATAAACGAGCAAGATAGTAGGTAAGCTTTCGATGATTTTAAACAATGGACTACTGATTTATTATTCACGTCTATCAGCTCTACGTTCAAGGAGAAGGGCATGGTAATAAGTTAAATTGCGATCCCTTTTCTCTGTTTAGTGAGAATATCGTGTTACTTTGGAGGCCAGATAGGCATTCTATCCATGTCCATTACTGGTATTCAGCTGTAACCGGTTAGACTGGAAACCAACGACAACAAAGTTGGGAAAGACAATCAGATGAAGATGTTTGATACCTATATAACGTTGCAGCGTCTGTTCTAGCTCTCTTTATAATAAACCGAAGTAATGTAACACTAAAGTACAACTACAGTTTAACTCTGCATTTTTAGGAGTTTAAGTTTGATGGGTTCCGTGTGTGCCGGACGTAAAGAATACCACCATCCCATTTCTTCCCGTGGGTGTCGTAGAAGACGACTGAGGGACTTACTAGAGAATAGGCAGCAGCGTTCTCTATGCATTTTACCACCATACTGCGATCGCCAACCCGTCTCCCAAGCTGGCGATTATGGCAAAACCCCCCTTTTGGGGGTGGCCTATGTCCAGCGGTGGACGTCTTTCAGCTGAAATGATGATGATGATGAGGTTTGACGTAACTTCAAGACGACGCAAGGAGCGATGCCTAAGCTACGGACGGATGCGTGACAAGAAAACAAAGAGCCGCGCAGCTAATGTGGCTAACCTCGCCGTGCACATGCTCGTTACAGTGGCCGGTCGCCTTTGCTCCTGGTCTAGTAATAAGGGGTAGAAAACCTATATCCACGTAGCACTGCAAGCACAGCCCAGCTATTAAATCTTTGTATCACTTTCCTAACGATTTTGAAGGATATTCCAAATCCATTACTATTACGTTTTCACCCCTTTTTTTTTTTTTTTTTTGGGTGGGAAATCATCAAATGACTTCTCCTGCTGAGTAGAGCAGGAGGGCGTGTCAGACTTTTACTGACTAAAACCCACCCGTGTTCCCTCAGTAGCCCGTATGCCAGGGGCCGTGGTATCTCTTTCGAACAAACCCGCACCCCTGGCAGGCATCGGCCCTTGCGGACCTCACCGGTGGTTGCTGACATCTTTGACGGCGCGCGTGTGGAACAAGCCATAAAGAAATAAAATAACAATGTCAAATAAAATCAAATTAAATTAAATTACTTATATCAAAATAAACTAAATTAGGTCAAATCACAGTCACACTAAATCAGACTTTACAACGTAATAAAAAAATAAAATAAAGAAATATATATTCTCTCCGACAGTGGTACAGCAACATGTCTGTTGGAACAATGCCGGATGAAAGGGCAGTCCAGCCTTCCCGCAATCATCGCTAGTACCGTGTTGGGGCTAACCCGCACCCTGTGCACCAAGGACGCGGCGCGCTTGCGCATGGTCGCGTGAAAGCAGTCGGTCCGCGCCTCTGCGAACATACCCGAGGCACTGCAGTATCGGGGTAACCCCATCACCGCCCTGAACGCGTTATTGTACTGGATGCGGATGGCGCTGTAACTTCTGTTAGAGTAGTGAGCCCACAAACTGCATGAGTACAGCGATGTACAATACGCTCTAAAGAGCGTAGCCTTAACTTTATTTGAGCACCGCGCAAACCTGCGGGCGATCATGTTCGCTCTAACAGACAACGCCCTCCGCTCCCGTTCCATGTCTGCATGATCCTTGAGGTCGACAGTCAAAACATGCCCCAAGTACTTGAACTGGTCAACCCTTTCCAAAGGGACCCCATTTAGTCTTACCGGAGGTATGGTTCCCGGACATCTTGCACTGGCGGTCTCAAAGATCATACACTGGCTCTTCTTTGCATTATACAGCAAACCATGACCACAAGCATATTCCTCGCATATCTGTACCAGCTTCCTCAAGCCGCAGACCGAAGCGCTCATCAACACCATGTCGTCAGCATAACTTAGATTATTTACACATGTACCGTCAATGTGACAGCCGACGTGCTGGCTGCTGAGCGCCACGATCGGACTATTAATATATAAATTAAACAGGGTTGGAGATGTTAAGCCACCCTGCCTGACTCCGCATTCGAGCTGATACGCATCCGACATTGCCCCAGCCCACCTAACACTATTAGACTGGTGCGCATACCAGTACTGGAACATGCTGATGAGATCCGGTGGCAATCCTATACTCCTCAGCTTGCTCTACAGCAGGTCATAAGCCACCAGGTCGAAAGCCTTGGACAAATCAAGGAAGCACGCATACACGGGTGTCTTACGGTCTGTGTAGTATTTGACGGTGTGCTTAAGACACAGTATAGCACTTTCAGTGGACAGCCGGGGACGAAACCCGAACTGTTTGTCGTGCAGTATTACCGATTTATTTAACTGTGCGTTAAGCAAACCGTCAAACACTTTAGCAATAACAGTGGCAAGAGAAATAGGCCTGTAGTTACTCTTATCAGTAAGGTCACCAGTTTTATTCTTCACTATAGGCACTACCACTGTTTTCATAAAATCGGCTGGTAGGTAGGAATGGCTCACACACAGCGAGTAAAACATGGCCAGGACCCTAGCAATGTGTTTTCCGGCGTGCTGCAGGTGCTCAATGCTGAGCCCATCATGACCCGGAGACTTACCTCTAGAGATAAGTGTTATGGCTTTAAGATAGTTCCTACTTCCCGACTACTGACGTCAGCATTGAGCACCTCCGTTGCTGTACCCAAAGGAGACTTTACCGAAAAATGATCCTTAAAAAGATTCGCAATCTCCTTCGGGTCATTCACACCATCGATGCTCACAGGAAGGCCAGGGCGTAAGTTCTCTTTTTTGGTGCCCTTCCAGACAGAAACCACGGAAATCCCCCTTGCAGTGTTTGACAGCTAGAGCATCCATTTTTATTTGGTCCTGATGTTTTTGGCACCATTTCAATCGCGACTTGAATGCTCTTCTGCTATCACACATTTGTTCGTACAAAATTCCTGACTTAGGCCTACCACACATCACCCAATCGAGAAACTTAGATTTGGCCACCCTGTGAGCCTCGCTGACATGTTTGTTCCACCCGGCTATGCGCGGGCTACCCCCACCCTTCCCCGCGCTTCCCCGACTCGCCACTGCCGCGTCACGTAGGGCAGTCACAATGTCGGAGTAAAGCGTATCCAGAACAAGCCGGTGGCCACGGTCACTACAAAAACGATCAGCACAACTTACACACTCAGGAGGGAAGTCAATTACTTTAAGTCGTTTATGACACTCTTTGGCGTATAAAGAAACATGTTCCTCACTTTTTATACCCCAAACTACGTCTTTATTTATATTGGTAACTTGAGACGTGACCTTAGGAGATAATAAAAAAAAAAAAAAAAAAAAAAAAAAAAAACTACGTCTTTATTTATATTGGTAACTTGAGACGTGACCTTAGGAGATAATAATTTTAAATTACACATAACAATAAGTGGGAAGTGATCAGACCACAGAGTGTCATACTTTATATCTACATTTACAACAGCCTGCTTTGCCGAGTGAGTGGTTAAACAGTGGTCCAACCAGCTGCTAGACCCGTGCACATCACTTATAAAAGTAAAAGTACCCGAGTCCAACCCTAGCATGTCTATATCTATACATGACCATTGTTGGTCGTTACAAATATGCATAAGTTCAGTATAAAACAACTCACCCGGATCCGCATTAAAGTCGCCTAAAATTAAAACAGATTCGATTCCATATTCGTCAATAATGGCACTTATCTCACTCATACAATCAGTAAAGTCTTGTAAGTGACCGCCAGAGTTAGTTGGTAAGTAAA
Source organism: Polymixis flavicincta (assembly GCA_949987655.1). NCBI lineage: Eukaryota > Metazoa > Arthropoda > Insecta > Lepidoptera > Noctuidae > Polymixis > Polymixis flavicincta. The sequence goes on from OX465200.1 coordinate 13,778,801, forward strand.
CACTCATAACGATCACTTGTCTATCACTCGTTGTAATTTTAATGGCACAAATACGGGCTTTATCGCACTGTAACACTGACACCTGTTTAAACGTACTATATCTCCATAACAACGCGACGCCGCCATAGGGACGCCCGCGTAGTATCCCCACGGATGTATCAACTGCAGACGTCGCAGTATAACCGAAACCGCTGTCGATCGTGCTCATAAAGGGTATGTCGTGCGGCATCAGCCAAGTTTCCTGGAGACAAACCACGTCACACGTACGGCACAGGTCTCTGACGTCACTGATGGAGCGTTTTACATTCTTGCAGTTAAAACTAGCAAATCGATAAGGCGCATTATCCATTATTTTGTTTATTTGGACCGTCAGCGCCGGTAAGATGTGCACCGTTTGTTGTTCTGTGTTTGAAGTTCACAAACCGCCGAAATAAGACACCTGCAGGCCATAAAGTTTCATCCATGTACCTTGATAGGTTGGCCTCTGATATGAAAAACTTGTATGCTTTGTGTCCCCTTTCAAATTTCATATTTATTTTCTTTAAAGACACAGTTTCACGTGTCTTATTGTAAATATGTTTTATTATGTCACTTTCTATAGTCGACATATGCACATTTGTAATAAACATTGGAATTTTTCTATCTGCTCCACGAAATGTGCATTCCAAATCTCTGGCTACACCTGACTTCCCTACGAAGCGGTATTTCGCTGACCTTTTACGATGCACTACTCTCTGCCATCCTTCGTTGTTATTATTGTTTACTTTGGTCGCAGTTTCGCATACATGCACCGGCTCCTGTAATCCATGCGGTCCCGTTGCTATACTACGCGCATCTTTTACAGCGGCAGTCAGCTGATCCGCTATCTGCAAAGGCATACTAAGTGCGTCTGATGTCAACACTGCGCTAGACACAGAACCAGATCGCGCGCTCGCTTCATGACTCACAGAGAGGCGGTCCCCCTTCGCGTCGCAGTCAGCGCCCGCGCTCGCCTTATGACGCGGCAACGACGACCGGCGATCGCCTCCCGCGCTCACCAACCCGCATTCTACTGACCGTTGCCGCTCACTTGATTCATGATCGGTTTGTTTCTCCTCAACTACCGTCATTTCTCTATTTTGTGACAAAGGTGACCGAATATTCGAAGATTCAATGTTCTGGTTGTTCACATCTGACTCGACACTTGAATGTGAAAGTCCTATAGGACCACTGTCCAGCCAGGCACCGCGTCTCGTGTTTACTTTGAACGCCGACGTCGGTGGGAGGGAGTCGTTTTTTACGCGAAGAACGTCCGTTTTTAATTTATTAACACTTTCCAGCGTAGCATAGGTCGACTTATCTACAATTTCAGCTTTCAATACTTGCATGTCCTATAACAATTTGGAACAATCCAAGTGATCTATCAGGATGGGCGGTAATTTATCTAATTGCCTTGCCACAAATATTGGAATAATGTCGGGCTCTGTCGATTTAAATAAATTTATTATATCTGTTACATCGCGCTCCTCCTTCCCTTTGTTTTTTCGTAATATTTTCCTTATGTCCGTTGGGATAGACTCAAACAGGAGTGATTTCGAGTTCTTGATTTCATCACTTGTGAATGTAGCCTTGCAGATACGCACTAGTGATTCTTCGTCTATGATTGACACTTTATTTTGAATTTACGACAACATCTCATCAATGATGATATTACACACATTGCACTTTGCAACGTTCGTCATTTTTACTACAACACACGATTCCACTCGCCGTATACAAAATCTGACCCGACGCTGTCGGGTGCGCGCGCGAGACTGATATACCGACTATACCGACACTCCTCTTCCTCTGCGGCCCCACCGCGTCCGCCATCAAACGGTGGCGGCCCCGTCCAGGCCACGGAAGGGAAGAGCGCTGCTCAGAAGCACCGGCACTCCTCCTCTACCGCAGCCCGTAACCCTCAGCCGCGATGCCTCCCATTCGACATCGAGGCCCATCTCAGTTGCGGTGCACCTCACCGCAACCTACTTTTTGGCCGCTACGTCGTCGGCTTTGAGGCAAAAGCCCTGACGAGCGGCCCCACCTTTGGGTTCCTCTTGGCTTCACCGTGGCCGGAATCCACGGTTACTGAGCCCCCCCGCAACGACAATGCGGGAACCCACTCGGGGGGGACGTTTTCACCCCTCAGGTTCATTTTCAGCAATGCCTCTTCATCATTGTAGCTTGAGTCTTCGACAATTTATCTGATCAACTTGGCTTTCATTCTTCCAAGTCTCTTCTGAGGCACGGACTCCTTGAGAGGATTGGTCACTTAGTGGTAGAAATAGGGATTAATTTGTGACCTGCTTTCATATTGCTTATGTGTGGTTCTCGCTGCCATCCCACTTGAGACATGCGAGGTAAAGCTAAGTGGTGTAGCGAGTTAGTTATACTCGGCACGAGCGGTGTACCTACGTTGTCTACTTAGCTATGTGAAGGCCAATTCCTGTATTAAAGAAGTGGCACTTACGGTTCAATTTCGATAACGCTTTTCTTATTCTCCAACATTGTCAGATACGCTCGCGTAAAGTTCGCGTCAAGCAAATGCAATAGGAGTGCATTCAAACTCAAAGCATTTATTTCAAATAAACCAATTAAAGGCACTTTTTAATCGACTTCAAAAAAGCAGGATGTTATTTATGTTCCACTGTTTGTATTAAATTTTTTGTATGTTCACCGATTTCTCACCCATTTGTGGACCGATTCTCAATTTTTATTTTTATTTTTTTTTAAATAGAAATAGAAATAATATTTATTCGCATAAAACATGGTATATAAAGTTGTTTCAAGGTACATTATATAATAGAGCATACATGTTTCGCTTATATCATAGCATGCAAATATTGTTACATTTAAAGATATCTCCCGTCAGTAAATTCTTTAATGCTGTAAAAGTTATTCGTATTTAACCATTCATACAATATTTTTTTGAACAATCTAAAATCTAAAGTTTTTAAGTCCCTTGGAATTTTATTGTACACCCGAACACACATGGCTAAACAGCTTTTATTGTATTTAGCCAGTCTCGGTAAGTCACTTAATATAAGCCTGTGAGGATCACGCCGGTTTCGAGGATATACATCATCTGCCCTTTTAAACAGGTCTTTATGTTTCTTATCAAACATGCAAACTTCATAAATATAGAAAGAGGGTAGCGGTAATAAACCAAGTTCTTTAAATATAGGCCTGCAAGATTCAGAATTGAAAGAGTATACTTCTGAGGTAGTCCCATTGGCACCAAGTTAGGATCTGATGATGGAATCCCAAGGAAATCGAGGGCAACCCTCAAATTTAGGTAAGTATTAACAATGTTTTTCATATATTTTCTAAAGCTATTGAGACATTTGCGTATGGTCACCAACTCATGACGCTGAGCTGATGAAGGAAGGTACGACCTTCTTTTTTATGTATGTTCGGGTTCGGGCATAACTCCGTCATATATAGGGTGACTGGTAATTAGTGACCGACATTTAAACACATGATTTTACTCATCATCATGAACAACTTTTACTATGGGAACAAACCAGAAATCGCGAAAAAAAATATCAGTTGTTCCCTACATTTATGTTCGCATAACTCGTCAAAATCTAGGGAACAGATGATTCTTTTTTCGCGATTTCGGGTTTGGTCCCATAGTAAAAGTTGTTCATAATGATGAGTACAATCATGTGTTTAAATGTGGGTCACTAATTACCAGTCACCATATATAGACGGATTTGCAAAATTCATTTTTTCTTCGAAAGGGGGAATTATTCATACATATACGTCGCTTTAAGCTTAGCACATCTCCAGTGGACAGGCAGCCTCAAAAGTTATCTTGTCTACCTCCAGTTCGCTGCGTACGTCTTTTGATTTCCGATTCTTCAGTTGCTAGACAAAAAAACTTCAATATCTCATTTTGTTGGATGTATTGGTATACCAAGTCTTCTCCTATAGAAATATTCCTTGGTTGGCCGATCAATGTTCAAGTACGCGTTTGATCTCAACTGTCTTGGTGTTATAACTCTGAACCGTTTCTGGTGTTTGGTTATTGGTAGCATGCTTCTCAACTTCGGATGTTCAGCTGCCCGGATGATCTGCCTTCGATACGTGTCTTCGTTGCTTGCGTGGTGTTTTGTATGATTTATTAGATGTCTTTTTGTGTCAACTCTACGTTTTAGTGTATTGTGTATGCGTTTTCTCCTTCTGGAATAGTTAGGTTTTGTTGTTGCTGTAAAATGAATGAAGTATTTTTAATTGAAAATTTGGCTTTAGACGACGTAATGGATCACAAAATAGTTAATACCGGGGTTAGTAATTTGCGTCGTGTTTCGATTGCCATTGAAATACTACTGCTGTGACATTCTGGCTACTCATATGTAATTCGAGTTTGTTTCTGGTTACTTTAAAGTAGCGCTTTGGACGACGGGCCTAAGTCAGACACACCTGTACTGCCAAGCATCGGAAGCTCTCCATTAGCCCTCCTGTCACCGAACCGTTGGATCAAGGCCGTGTCTATCGAGTCCAGCAGTCGGTGACAACGGTCCGTCCATCGCAGGCGTCTAAACGGTCTCAGGAAGGTCAGCATAAGGTTTAAACAGATTTCCCGGCCAGTTTTTTTCACTAAAATAAAATTATGGTTGGTATAAGTAAGGGGCTTTAATATTGTTTGTAATGGAGATTTTGGCCCGTTCTTCTCCAAAAGAAACAATATTCGTATTTATTCTATGATATGGATGCAATTATTTGGTTGATTATTTCTATGATTAAAATATAGTTGTAACTAAATCCTAGTTTATCTACTTACCATCAGGATTAGGATACTCTTCAAAATCCCTGAGCGCGTCAAAGAGGGCCTCTCCCTCGTCGTCTTCATACAGTAAGTCAGCGTATTCTATGATTGAGTTCGTTTCGACTGACATAGCCGTGTCGCGTTCTCTCAGCATTTGGTGGAACATGACCGCGTAGGCTGGTGGAATGAACCATTTTATTTTTAAAGTAGTTTATCAAGGACGTAAGAATTGCAAAAGCAATGCTCAAAACACACGTATAAGTAGTGTACGAGATCAGCATCGCTTAAACTTGAACCCTTCACAATTCTATCTATGAAACTCTTCAGAACGGGCAGTAGCAAGTACTCACTTCGTAAGATATCCTTATTATTTGTTACTGTTAAAGAGCATAACTCGCAGATGTACGTAGCCACCTTCATGATTCTGTCACCAACCCAAGCAAGCTCACCAGTATCGTCGAACCTGAAACAAGGGTCAGTATCATGCGAGTAAAGAAGTAAGACCTGTTTGTGAAGGAGCTCGTCCAGTGACCACTGAACGCATTTGAGAGGATGCAGCTGAAATTTATTTACATCTGATTTCTACGAGCTAGATATCTGCTGGGTTAAGGTTCAATTCAATTTTTCAATTTTCAATTCTTTGACCGATGACCGAACCGACATTTAAACACATAATTGTACTCGTCATTATGAACAACTTTTACTATGGGAACAAACAGAAATCGCGAAAAAAAAGTCAGCTGTTCCCTACATTTATGTTCGCATAACTCTTCAAAATGTAGGGAACAGCTGATTTTTTTTTTCGCGTTGTCGGCTTTGGTGTTTAAATGTCGGTCACTAATTACCAGTCACCCTATATACGTGACTATGTTTACATATTATAAAACAATTCGGTTTTCGTGCCTGAATGTTCGTCCGCGTTTTTTTTTTTTTTTTTTTTTTTGGGTGGGAAATCATCAAATAACTTCTCCCGCTCTGGGTGGAGCAGGAGGGCGTGTCAGACTTTTACTGACTAAAACCCACCCGTGTTCCATCAGTAGCCCTTAAGCCAGGGGCTGTGGTGTCTCTTTCGAACAAACCCGCACCCCTGGCAGGCATCGGCCCTTGCGGGCCCCATCATTTTTTGTGCTGACATCTCTTTGAGGCGCGCGTGGAACACAACGCGCCGTCGACTTGGGCTTGGTCCTTACCGGACAGCGAGCTACCCATTACTCGCCGTCCGCAAGCCCATGCCTACGGTGGCCGGAAATCGGCCTGGGATTCCCGACGCCCAGGGCGTCTCCGTATCCTGCGGCGGCTGGGGTCGCGAGGGCGCATATGCTGCCTCTCCCTCACGTGCGCCGACTCCCTCTTCGCGAGCATCACTGCTTCGCTGAAGGAGGTGACGGCTCCCCATGCCCTCTCGCTCCGTACCATGGCCTGGACCAGGGCCGGACGCGAGAGATCGCCGCCGCCGATCGCCTCCACGAGGACACGGCGGTGCTCCGCCCAAGCAGGGCAGACCGCCACCGTGTGCTCCACCGTGTCCTCAGGGCGATCTTCGCAGTGGAAACACCCGGGCGATTCCTCCCGCCCTATCCGAAACAGGAACCTCCCGAAACAACCGTGTCCGGTGAGGACCTGCGTCAGGCGGAAGGTGAGGACGCCATGCCGCCTCTCAAACCACTCCTCAAAGAGGGGACTTACCGCCGCAATCGTGGCGTGCCCAGCACTGGGTTGCGACAATCGCTCTCTCCATGTCACCATGAGATCCCGCCGGAGCTCTGTCCGCTGTGCCGCGATTTGGAGATTCAGATCACATGGCGGTAATCCGGCAAGGAGGCCCGCCGCCTCGCCGGAGATCGTGCGATATCCTCGGATCATCCGTATGGCCATGACCCTATGGGACGCCCTCAAACGGCGAGCTGGTTGGCGCCTCAATGTAGGCGCCCACACCGGCGCCCCGTATAGGGCCATGGACCGCACGATCCCCGCGTAGAGCCTCCGGCAGGAGGCGTTTGGCCCCCCTAGATTGGGCAAGAGCCGCTTCAACGCAGCCCCGGCCCACTCCAGTCTGGGAGCCAAACGGCGGAAATGCTCCGCGAAGTTCCACCGGCTGTCGAGGACGAGTCCCAAGTACTTCATCGTCGACTCGACGCCGATGTGAACCCCTCCCACCGTTATCTGGGAACCCGTCGGTGGCGCATTCCGAGGACCATGAAACCACATGGCCTCGGACTTGTGCAATGCCACCTCGAGTCCCAGTTGCCGGATCCTATCCACGATTGTCGCAACCCCGTGTGTCGCTAAGTCGGCCGCCGCCTGGTACGACCTCCCTTGCGCCAGGACAAGCGTGTCGTCAGCGTAGCAGACTACACTGACGCCGCTAGGGAGGTCGGCGCGCAGCACCCAGTCGTACCCGATGTCCCACAGATACGGCCCCAGGACCGATCCCTGTGGGACACCGCACGACATCTCTCGCCGGTTCCACTCTCCGAGGTGACCGGGGTAGATGACGGCCCTGTCCGTCAAATAGGCCTCGACCACACGACAGAGGTAGGTCGGCATCCGGTGATACCGGAGTGCCTCCCTTATGCAACTCCAGGGCAGGGTGTTGAAGGCATTGGCGATGTCTAATGACACCGCCAAGACGACCCCACCCCGGGCCACAGCATCCCCCGTCGTGAGAGCTCGCACGCGCATGATGGCGTCCACCGTGGACGTGGAGCGCCCCCTGCGGAAACCAAACTGGCTCTCCGCCAAATCCGGCCCCACCCGCACCAGCCGCCCGACGAGGCGGTCTGCAATTACTCTCTCAAAGAGCTTGCCCACCTCGTCGAGCAGCACAATGGGCCGGTAAGCCATAAGTCATAAGTCATAAGTCATTTATTTCATAACAAAATACATTGTGTTGAAAATTACATAAATGAAAGATAAAACAATAATAAAATTAAATAAAAAAAATGATAATAATAATAATAAACATTGAGTACATTCCTATTTAAAGCGGACGGAGAGTCCGCTGGGCGCCCCGGATTCTTAATGAGGACCAGTTTCCCCGTCTTCCAACGAAGCGGAAACTGGCCCTCCTCCAAGCATGCGCTTAGGAGCCCTCTTAGTCGAGGCCCGAGAGCCTGCAAGGACAGGACCCAGGCTTTGCCGGGCAAGCCGTCGGGTCCTGGGGCGGTATTCTTGGCATTCAGCCTACGTACCGCCACTCTCAGGTCTACCTCGGTCACCTCTGGAGAGTCGTCGTCGTCGTCGGTGTGGTCCGCATCGGGCACTGCAGGAGGCGGAGCCATAGGCGGGGGAGCGTGCTCCCCTCGCGAGGGGAACAGAGCGCTCACCACGTCCTGCACGAGATGAGGCCGGAGACTCTGCGTCAGCGGGGGAGCCCACGGGCGGATCTTGTCCCGCACCGTTTTGTAGGGGCGTCCCCACGGGTCTCTGTTCAGAGTCTCCAGCGACTCCTCGCGGGCCACTACTCTGGCCCGCAGGATCTCGTCTCGGAGGGCGGTCTTCGCCACTCTGTACCCCTCGTACAGCTCCGCCTCAATGGCTTCCGTATCCGGAGGGCGGATACGGAGCCTGCGGTGCCTGGAGTAAAGGTGTCGCGCAGCAACACACGCCTCGCGCAGTGCTGTCAACTGCGGCGACCACCAGTACACCTGGCGTGAAGCACGACCTGGCTGGACCCGGGGCATTGCCACGTCACATACGTCGGACATGGTCTCCCGGAACCACTCGGCCTCGTCGTTGATGTCGGCAGGCCTGTCCGGTGATGACACCCAGGCCTGCACGATCGAGGCTTCCAGGAGAAGCTCCCGGTCCAGCTGCTTCAACGCCCACCGCGGACCACACGGGGCCTGTCGGACCGGCGCGCTCGAGGTCTGGGCGGAGACGTCAAACCGGATGTACCGGTGGTCGGAATACGTCTCCACCCCCTCCATGACGCGCCAGTCGATGACACGCGGCGACAGAGCGGGGCTGGCGAACGAAATGTCCACCACCGACTCACCCCGCATCCGCACACACGTGGCGACAGAACCCCGGTTTAGGACGACCAGGTCTGCTTCCAGAGCCCAGTCCTCCACCATCCTGCCCCGCACATTCGTCAAACGGGAACCCCAAGCCAAGCTCTTGGCATTGAAGTCCCCGAGGACGAGCACGGGGAGGGAACGAAACCCGACGACGACGTCTCTCAACTCCGCAAGGGAGTTGTGGAACTCGGCGAGAGTTCGGCTCGGGGAGAAGTACACCCCTACCACGACAATCTCCCCGAACCGTGCTGCAACGCAACCCCGTCCCCTCTTGACACTCTCGAGGGTCGGGGTACCGGCGGCGGCCGACGAAATGAGGGTCACTGAGCCGCTCAGGTCCTCCACCCAGTCATCCCTGGGCGGGACAAAGTACGGCTCAGCGACCACGGCGATGTTAATCGACCACTGCGCCATGCTCTGGATCAACAGATCCTGAGCGGCGGCGCAGTGGTTGATATTCGCCTGGAGGAGGCGTAATGGAGCCGTCACTGACACTCCATATTACCCTCCTCCGGGGCCCCCTGGGCAGGCCCAGCCGCAACGGCGGCGGCAACAACGGCGGTGGAGGCGGCGGCGGCGGCGGCAGTGGCGGCGGTTGCGGCGGTGATGGCGGTGGCGGAGGGCTTGGCCCTGCCTCGGCCTCTGGCTTCAGCGGGTGGAGCGCAGGCTTTGCTCCCAGCCCGGTGTTCGGCCGGCTTTCCAGCTGCCGCACATAAATAGCAGTGCGGCTTGGGTGCGACGCACGAGCCGGCCTTGTGACCGGGCTGACCGCAGCGGAAGCAGTGACTGCTGCGGTCCACCTCCGAGGTGCACTGCACTCCCACGTGGTGACCCACCTGGCAGCGGAAGCACCTCAGAGGTCTGGGTTCCAGCAGTTTCACCTGCGCGGATACCCAGCCCACCAGAAGCCTACGGCCCTCCTCGGTGATCTTTCGGGCCGCCGACACGGGGCAGCTCACCGTGATGGTTCGCATCCCCGTGTTGTCAGGAAGGATGGTGCCTGCCTTCGGCAGAGCATTCTCCCGTCCTGACTACGGCGGCCACCACCTCGCCCTCCGTCACGGAGTCGTCCAGGCCCAAGATGCGCATGTCAGCGCACTTGGTGGGCCTGGACACTCGGACCTCGTCCGCGTCAAGGGACGCCCTAAGCCTTTCGGCCAGGGCGTCAGCGGTCGGGCCACTGGCCGCACCGGGGATCTCCAACATGCGGGCTCCGGTCGCAGTGACCCTCATCCGCATGCCGTTGGAGACACCCAGCTCCGCGAGGTTCACCGCCGCCCTTGCTTTCGAAAGCACGTCGCGGTAGGACACGCCCTTCTTCTCCGCTTCCGGCTGTAGTGTTAGCACTACAGCGGCGGACTTCGGGGCGCGTAACCTAGCCGCGGCGCTACGCTTTTTGCGCCGCTGCCGGCCTCTCCTTCCTTTTGGCAGCCCTCGCTGCCTTGCCCGCCTTCTTTTTCTCCCCGGCTACTTCCCATTCGGCGTCAGCCGCGGGAGATGGGGGAGGCGGGGCCGACCGTCCTGGCACCACCGCTGTGGGCGTAGCCGCCTGAGCAGCCACCCCACCCTTCTTGGGCTTGGGCTTGGGCGGCACCGGTTTCGCCGGGGCCCGACCCGACTGCGGTGCCGACTTGGCCGCGACTGACGTGGCGGCGGCATACGTCGCCTCCTTCTGCTGGCCCGAGACCGGCCGGCTCGCCGCTAGTGGGGGGCGCAGGACTATGGCCTCCAGGGCGGAAAACCGGCTGCGGAAGGTAGCTAGCTCCTGCCGCACCAAATTCAGCACCCGGTCTTCCCCTGGTGTGGGTCCACCATGCCCCTGTCGCGCCCCCTTCTGAGGCACCACACTGGGGGGCACCACAATGGGACTAGCTCCTCGGAGCCCGGCCAGGTCCGCTCGGAGCTCCGCGTTCTCCTTGCGGAGAAGCTCCATGGCGGCCGTCAAACGGGAAACCTCCGCCCGCACCTCGGACATACCGTCCGATGGAGGTCCGGAGTATATATCCTCCGCTGCCGCCATAATGGAGGCTATGGCTGCAGTAATGGCCTTGCCTTTAGAGGCCTGAAGCCTCTTCAAGGCCACACCCTTGACTGCAGCAGCCACAACCTCCGCGAGCCTGGCCGTACGCTCCGAGTTAGAGCCGCCGGCGTTGTCAGGCTCAACGTCGGACGACTCTGAGAGGGCCCTGCTACTGGTCCCTCCAGAACGTTGCCCCTCCGATTCAGCTGGCTCAGCTGCCTGGGCCGCCTCGGCGCTCGGCTCGGCGGGATCCTTAGTGGTTAGGCCTCTGCCCAACCGGACCCCACCGCTCCGACAGACCTTCCCGAGCTTTCGGGTCGAGGCCATTCCGCCATCCGAGGACGACCCCCGGCCATCCCTCGGTTTGGGGCGCTTCTTGAGGAACTTTGTCCTCCTCGAAGCGCCCACCGCCGCATGCTCCGGGCCCTTAATAGAGTCCTTCGCGCTCGATGCAGAGTCGGACTCCAACCCCGCATCACTCTCCTCCTCCTGTAGTTTTTTGTTTTTATTTATATTTTCCATAGTTGTTCCCACGAGTGCAAACTTTATGTACTGGCTCAAAAAATATTGGTTCGCACTCGAGACTAATTTAGCTACCCATTAGTCAAGCTACCAACCTCCCTCACGGTGCGCCGCCGCTTGGAGGTTTGGGGTAATTTTTATAGAGGATTTCTTCCTCGCGGCCCGGGCGGTTAAGCCAAGGCCCTCGACCCCCGTCAAAAGTCAGAGACATGACCGTGACAATCTTCGGGGCTACGAGATTAACGGTGGCAGAAGGAGAGCACTCCTTCTTGCCTGCCCGGTGGCAGGGTGAGTGCACACCGAGCCCGCTCTTGCTCCGCCGCTGTGCGTCTCTGCATGAGCGCAGAGATACACGCGTTGGAGCGTCCCGCCGACAGGATATTGGCATACGGGCAACGACACCCCTTAGGCACACAGTACCCAAAGGGGGACATTGCCCGCATCCCAGGGTGCACCGTCCCGGAGACTGGCCTTTCCTCCAGACGTATCCAAAGGAAACTCCAGCCCACGGGCACACGGGGAGGTTTCCTGTCCAAGCACCCCTGTTCGTCCGCGTAGTTCTTCTGAACTGCACGACTGATTTTGAAACGGTATTCACCACAATTTCGAGAATTAATTCCGGAAGGTGTAATGACCAGTGATCGGAATAGGCTGACTATATTTGCCTAAACTTCGGAGAACTGAGACACAAAGTGGAGACTTCCTTACAACTATATATTTTTTTCACGGGATCCGAGAAAAATTTACAATAAGTTGAAAATAAGTTTTATTCAAGATGTGTGAAGGCTATTTTTAACTAAACTTGGAATTACCAAATTTTTGGAATTTTCACGTAAAATCCCGAAAAAAAAAAATATAACTTTAAATCATGCATTCGAATTATACTTACGATCCAACTAACTGTTGTATCAAAGGACATTACGTTTTGCTTTCGGGATTTAACGTGAAAATCGTGATTTTTAACTTGCAATTGCAAGTTTAGTTAAAAATAGCCTTTACACTTCTTATAGGAAGTTTATTTTCAACTTACTGAAGATTTTATGAGTATGGATAAAAAATAACTTTCACAGTCTGCAAAAGACACATTTTTAATTCGGTCTTTCGTGTAAAGAAGATTGCCATTCTGCTGCTTTGACAAATTACGTCGCGACATAGGCTGTGTAGACGGTGCAAGTCTATTGCTAATTGAAGCAACACTTGACTGACACCGTCTCAACAATAAGTACAATTGTTGCACGATATGGGAAAGTTAGTTGCCATTCAGAACTGGGATAGGTGTAGACACCACGTATAATAAAATAGCATTTAATATTTGAATCCATTGGTCAAGTACGTGTAACTGAAATGTGTTCAGACGCGGCAATATTTCTGATTAGTATAAACAGAAGTCGCATGATTCTTGAATAGCAATAGTTGAACGTGGTTTATTGCATGTTATTATTGCTCTTGAAAGTTTCTGGAATGTTAGAAACTCGCACCGTTTAATAGGGCTTAAAGCAAATTCAATCGTGCAATGAGCAGACAAAAATAGATAGAGAATAAAGACGAATGTATTTTAGCTATGGCTGTACACAAAAGTCTTGTAACATGCAACTACCCATTCATGATAAGTTCAGCGTGCTGTAGAACATCCGCGACTTCTTTATCTGTCTTCACAGATACCAGTTGGCTCAGCTGTAGCAGGAACACCATCATGTACCCTTCATCCCACTCGTCCAGCAGGTCGTGGTACTTCTTATTAGGATGGACTGCAGCAAGGCTTGGTCTTGTGAATTCATGAGCTGAAAATAGAAAGTTTACAATTTGCATGTAACGTTGTTACTCGTTTCCTGTATACATGCGTCAGCACATACCTATTACTATTAATATAAGGTACTCAAAAGGCAGAATCCATTGTCGTGTAATATTGCCTTTTCTGCATTATTATTCACTACGTAAACGATTTTTTGCACATTATTGCTATGATTTTTTTGCCAGGCAAACATGTCAGTATAATATGCGTATTTATAATAATTAGTCAGTTATACATTGGTGCCGATTCTTTTGTCACAAAATTCTCTAAACTAGACTAAAAATCCCCAAAATTTAGTTTATTCCTGTCAAACGACGATTTGCCATTCTGAAATTGACTAAAGTGACACAACTTAACTATATTTTAGTTTGACAGCATTAAGATTGCACTGAGTTTTTAGTTCAGTGAAAATAGCAATTTTGCTATTCTGTTGTTGTCAATTTCATTATTCTATCAACCTAAAATTTTGGCTGTCTGACTAAATCTGACTATTTTTAATCGCGATTAAATAGGTGTGGAATAAAATTAGTTGTCAAGGACTAAAATTCACGTCGACACCTCGACTTCTGGTGGAAAAAATAGTACTGAATTTTTTTTTCTTTTCTTTTGCTTATATCTCGAAAATGGTGTGTCCTATCGAAAAAATAATGAAAATTTCGACCCCCTTTATAAGACCCCATACACCTCTAAAACTCAACATGTGGGTAATCATTTTTCATATTTTCCATCCAAAAAGTGACAATTCCATATAAATCAAGTCGAGGCTGCCGCCCCTGCGCGCCTCTGGCTCTAAAAAAAATCACGGGGTAGAGCAAACAAGTACCACGTTGTGAAGCCAAACATACCCTGTGCGAGTCGCGATTGTCAAATTCGATTTTAGTTGTCAAAATAGTTTTTAAATTTAGAGATATTTTTTTTGCAGAATAGCGTTAAGATTCTCATAGTCAAAAGTAACGAGTTTTAGTTATAGTTTAGTTTAGTTCGGTGTACAACAGAATCAGCACCATTGTATTTGTGTGTACTGGCTGGTTTGTTCCTTGTTATGGCTGACCTATTTGTTTAACTTTTTTGCGTATGAGACACATTTACTGTGTTCTTACTTGTTGCGAATACGTTAAATCGGAAATGCTTGTATGAGTGTTTCCTATATGCCGGATTACCTCGCGCATATCTGGGAGTAGCGCGAGGAGGACAAACGCCGGGACGTAACTCCGCAGCTGCGAGAAATCGCGGCGCAGCGGACAGAGCTCCGGCTGAATCTCATGGCGACATGTCGCCGAGGGTGCAATTGTCGCAATCCAATGCTGGGCACGCCACGATTGCGGCGGATAGTCCCCTCTTTGAGGAGTGGCTTGAGAGGCGATATGGTGTCCTCACCTTCCGCCGGACGCAGGTCCTCACTGGACACGGCTGTTTCGGGAGATTCCTGTTTCGCATAAATCTCTTTCGATCAGCCCGCAACCCTGGCAGACTGCTCTGATAGCTGCACTCAGTTAAATGACGTTCAGTTTATTATTGATGAAATGCTTAGTGCACTCAGGCATTGGATCCTTCTAAAGGGCCAGGATCGGATGCTCTACCAGTAACCTGTTTTAAGGTTTTGTGATGAGATCAGCCACAAAATTCGTCCGCCCATATTGTAAGTAAGTAAGTAATCGTTTATTTAACAAAAGACTTAGCCTAAGTAACATCAGAGATTGTTTAGTAAGAGATAGGTATGGCTAATACAGATGAGTAAGACCCCTGCCCTTCACACTAGGCGAATCCTGTATCTTGAAGGACAGTGTACTTTAGAAGATATACATATTATTTACATCTTTACAAATCGCTAATCAGTTAGAATATATGATGTCGCGGTATGGAATATTATAAATACTCAGATGCGATTGAAAAGGTTCAAAGTAAGTTTTTGAAACCCATGCATTTCCGTTTTTTTCGTACTTATGTATCTTATACAGGGGCGGATCTACTTAAAGGCTTTTTGGGCTGCAGCCCAGGGCCCCGTGGATACAGAGGGCCCCCAACCGAACTGGAAACTATAGACGATATTGTCAATAATAAAAATTATCTAGAATTAAAAAGTTTTTTGACAAAATGGCAATTGGTTGAGTAATTAGGCAGGGCCCCTAAGCAGTATTAGCCCAGGGCCCCACAAATTCAAGATCCGCCCCTGATCTTATAGTGATCTTTTGAATAGATATAGGTACGCTTCATAGTCGTAAAGCAAGACTACTTAGTACCAAGGACAGCCATATGCAAATAGAGGCCGTCCGCGGACCCCACGTCTGCGGACGACCTCTATTTTCCGGATCATCAAGTTGTATGAATGCAGGCTTGCGAGCACCCCTACGTCGCGTCGCGAGGCAATATAACAATCTCTTCCAAAATTTTGACATCTTTGCCTTACCAACTGGTAAAAAAACTATTTTAAATATTGCTACGTAATATTTAATTCTATGTTTATAATATATTTAGTTTTTCACTTTCTTTCTTTTGTCTGCACATGCCTGTTTCATTTTAGTTTAATTTTATCACTAACACATAATGTAATTTTATTGTAAGTTTTGCGCACGTCGCATAGTTTTATTACTTGTTTTGATAATATGTGGAAAATGTCGTGGATTTGCTCACTTTGTAAATAAAATTTTGTGTAATATTGTACCGGGGGACGGTCAATGAAAACGCCAAACAGAACAGGCATAGCATTTTCATTAGCCATCCCCCGACTAGACAATGCCTTGAACAAAATATTACCTACAACTTAAAAGGTAATTTCTTTTTCTTTTTAGAGTGTTTGTTTGTGTTTTTAAAATTTAACTTTTCAATTATTTGTGCTTGTGTTAAGTTTTCATTTTATTTATTGGTATATTGGCATGGCAGCTGACATATGCTTATCTATTTATAGAATCAAGTCTATCTAACCATACAGACAGCTGTGCTGCTGAGGGGTTTGTTGCGCAACTTCTTCGCAGCTCAAGCACTAGGAAGCTCCGGTAAGGACCAAGCCCAGGTCGACGGCGCGTTATGTTCTACGCGCGCCTCAAAGAGATGTCAGCACAAAGTGATGAGGCCTGCAAGGGCCGATGCCTGCCAGGGGTGCGGGTTGTTCGAAAGAGATACCGCCGCCCCTGGCACACAGGCTACTTAGGGAATACGGGTGTGTTTTAGTCAGTAAAAGTCTGACACGCGCTCCTGCTCCACCAAAAAAAAGAAGCACTAGGAAGTGGTGAAGGGTGGACATTTTGGGGGACTGTCTTATGTATTTTGACGTCCGAAAAGTGCTGATTCTCAGCCTAACTTGAATAAATGACTTTTGATTGATTTTGCTACTCTGGTACATGAATTTGGGTGGAGTACAACTATAGAGTAAAAAATTATTCTACAAAAAAGAACAACTTGCACTAGTAGAGCTTTAAATTTACAAACCGTAGTGCAGCACTTTGCCGGCAGCAGTCGGTGGACTAGTAACATACTCAGATATGCTCGCCGGAACAGTCACATACAAGAAGCCTTGAGCATCCTCTTTTAAAATCTCCTCCGTAACCGCTGTTTCAGTTATTTCCTCATAACCAGGTGGAATATCCGGTTCTGTTGTCCTTAATCCTTCTTTGGTCTTTCCGTCCGTGGTCCTTCCGGCCTTGGAAGATTTCATCCACTGTCTGTTGCGGACCCAAGCTTGTGCTTTGGACAGTGTGTGTCTGATTTTCCAATTCCGGTTGGCTGTTGGTGGAAAAAGTCTAGTAAGTGGCTATGATGGAGTAGGTAGTATTGACAGGTGAAGAGTGCGATTCCGGGTGTTTCTCGCATTTCGTGCATTTTCAATGAACTTGCGAGTCCCGAGTTTTTAAATTCCTTAAATTCCTAAGAAGTCACTCCAGTCGTACAGTACCTGTGCCGCGTAGGCTGGGGACCGACACTCGGTTGTCACCATTGCAACTGCCTTGACGACACGGTGCAGCACACCCTTGGGGAATGGCTTGCTTGGGCTGTGCAGCGCCGTGACCTCATCGCGGCGGTTGACGCGCTAACATATTTCAAATTTTCCAAATTTTCATGAAAATCTACGTGAAATTCAACAACCTGATTTAAGATAGGTATACTATATTATACGCAAAAGAGCCGGAGATACGGACCTAAAAGGTTTCCTGGGTAATGATGAATGTTATCTGGTAATTAATTGATAAAATGGTAATGAAAAAGTAAAACTGGTAATGAAGATTTAAATAAAAAAATCTATTTCAGATTGAGTTTTAATATAAGAAAAATCGAAAAGCCATTTTCCTACTCGAATAACGATACATTAATGAAATTCGTTTAGTTTGGGTAACATTGCCAAGTATTAGAATCCTAATTATTCTTTGACTAAACCTAATAGGTACACACGGCTACACATTAAGCTATACATTTCCGGTATAAGCTGATCTCGCATTTTATACGATTTCCGTACAGTGCGAGATCAGCGTAAACTGGAAATTTATGGCTTGATGTGTACCCGTGTGTACACAGAAACATTTAACAAAAAAACAACGTTCTAAATTCACGCAAAAAAACAACGTTCTAAATTCACGATCAGATTAGATATAAATGTACTCGTAGCTAATAGCAAAGAAATTATGTCGAAACACAATGAAAATTTAGAAACTTATCTCTTACTTATATTTATTACCATATTTTTATAATGATTGCCATAATTGTTTGCTCATTACCATTTCTATAATAGTGGCTGGTAAAATATGGTAGGTAATACCAGGAACGGTAATGATATTTTTCCACTTTCTTTAGATTCACTCCCATAATAACTACAATACCAAGGTATTTAATAATATTTTAAAACTATTTGAACTCGATTATGATTATGTTGGCATCAAAAATACTCCAACACTATAAGTAATTAACTCTTAAAAGCGCGAATGGTAATGAAAAAAAAAATTACAAAAACTCAAATAGCGTGTTGATAAAATTTAAAAAAAAAGTTGCGTGGGTTCAACTTGTTCAACGTTCGTTGGTCGAAGTCGGGGAGCACCATTGGCACCAAGCGCGGGGTGAAGTATATACAAGAACTTCGCTCGTTCGTATATCTACCGGGTTTTCCCTATTTCAATCTGCATGAATGGTAATGATTTTCTTTTTTAACCAAAATATTTTGTCTCCGTGAACGTAAGTAACAATCGTAAATAGCTTTATATTTAAATAATTTTGTAGCTTTATGTGTACTTTAATTTAAACATTGCATTACAATAATACACAGTGAAGCATCTGATTATTTTGTTATATCCGGTCAATAAAAAAAAACACATGGCGTGTTCGACACAGTGTTGGTAATTATTGATATTTGGGCCTACTTTTTTTTAATATCGCCAGTGACAAAAACAAAATGTGATGGCAAATATACCATTTTAACTCACCTCAATATAAAATATATTGTACTCGTAGTTTAAGAACGTGTAGATTTGTGTATTTTCAGGTGAACATGTAATTAACACGAAATTAGAGAAACACCCTTCAGTTCAAAGTATGTTATACGAAAAAATAATAGTCTTAAAAACTAAAAAAACACGCTTTTATTGCTGACCGAACTAAAAAGTAGAAAATAATTTTTAATTACAAAGAGTTTATGTTACAGTAGTAGGAAGTCAATAATTCAATTCAGAGTAAAAAGCGTGGGGTGCATTTTCCTATATTTTCATGACTCTCCTCTCTTAGATGGTTGCCAATAGAATAGTTGTAATAATTAAAATATCAAGCACCCCACGCTTTTTACTCTGAATTGAATTATTGACTTCCTACTACTGTAACATAAACTCTTTGTAATAAAAAAATATTTTCTACTTTTTAGTTCGGTCAGCAATAAAAGCGTGTTTTTTTTTAGTTTTTTTAAACTATTATTTATTTTCCATTTTTTAGTTCGATCAAATTTTTATGGGGAAAATTTTAAAAATTGTTTTTTTTTTTTTATTTTTTTTTTTTTTTATTTTGATTTTTTTTATCGGGTTATTGCATTGTCATCGGCCCTTAAGACGTGTGCAAAGTTTCAAGTTGATCAGACGTCTAGAAACCAGTGAAAATTAGGCTCAAAGATTCCGTTACATACATAGATACATACATACATACAACCCGAGCTAATAAAAGCGTTATAATAAAAAGCTCAGCAGTTGTAAAGATGAACCAGCTAAAAAAGTTGTCAACCTGGTTAACTGAACAGACTGTGTATGTGTAATATTTAAGAGTCTGTTATAATATACTTACTCATCGGAGTGATTCGATTTGCCTTTGTAATTCGTTTGTTTGGGGTATAATCAGTACGTTTTTTCATCCGTTTTGACATCGTGAAGAAGTTGGAAATGAAGCTCGTTTTAGTAATAATTGTGATCGGTCCTCTTAAGATTGGGGTTGAATGTCGAGGACTAGGAGACAAAATGGACACACGAGTGGTAGTTTCTGAAGCAGACGAAGGCCTAGTATCAGCCGGCGTGGTTGTAAGTATATCCGTATCGTTCGGCGGTCGTGTCGGGTGTACCGGCTTTAAAGAACCAATCCAAGTAGAAGGAGAACCTGGCAAATAATGCTGATCAAAATTGTCTCTATCAGGTGCAGGTACGGGAGAGGGACCGGGTGCAGTGCGCGGAGGCACGGAAGACGAAGACGCGGGACGAGTGATAGAAATAGAGGTAGTGTTAGTAGTGTAAGGAGTTAAGTAGTAGGAATCAAATGGAAGCAGTGTTGGCGAGGGGGGAATGATAGTAGAAGTGTAGGGTGTCTGGTGGAGTGGGTAGTCGGTATGGTTTGGAAGATGCGCAGGGATTGGAACGACGTCAACAGGACCAGTGGGGGAGTTTAGATGGATCTCTGATAAGAGGTCGAGATTTTCCCACAGATTCTTTATGTGTTGCGGGTGTTTATCTTCTCTCGAGTAAGTCATTCCATGGCCTACAGGAGTAGGGAGGAAAGTCGTGGCCGAATTGTTCCGCCCTATTTGTTGAACTCCAGTAGTTCCTTCCCACCACACAGGCGTGATGCTGTAGTCCAAGAGACCGACATCTTTTAAGTAATCTCCAAGGTCGACTGTCCTTAGCGCTGACTTTTGTTTGTGTATTTCTTGTTGGAAATCTTTGAGGAGTGTATCAATCTCGCGAATAGATCTGCGCATCTGTGCTGATAGTTGTGTTTTGTTGAAATAAGCTGGAATGTTAAGAAGTTTTAAGTTGCCAGTAAGTAACTTGATCATAAGCGAGAAACGATAAAATGGTGTAATTTGTGTGACACGTTTCTATCCAGCGCTGTTTACTGTTTTTTTTTATACGGGTGACAAGTACCCAATTTAATATGCTAAAAATAACAAGGATATATTTTTGACCAAAGCAGTTAAAATTACGGTGGCTTTTTAAAATTTGGTAAAACCTGTTTAGTGGTAATAAATTGCAACAGTACTAAGCTGTGTAATAATTACATTTTTACACCACATGTTGTGGTAGAATGTACAGAACTTATAAAAATATTAACACCATACTATGTAAAACTACATTCTTACAAATACATAAATAAAAAGATAAAACACACGCTGACATTTTAATTTTGGCCCTTACATCCAAGAAATATCTGGTCCTTTGAGTCCGTATTATTTTAAAATAAAAAATCACGTTGTGTTTGTCTGATCGATGTTTTGCTAAAGACAACTTCACTTATCAATATAATTTTAGATTAGTGGAAATTCGTAAACATTTAGTTTTTATAAGTACAAATGATGTAAACTTACCTTGTTCTAGTTGATTGCAATTCATTATGTAATAATTTGAAAATAAACTACTTATTAACAATAAAAGCATAGTTTGTTTTTTACTTTGTAATTAATTATTAGAATACTGACTGTCATTTATTTGGTATTGATCAACTAGTATTTTTATATTATTGCAAGTAAAAGAATACAGCATATATTCGTATATTAAAAACATTACATTGTTCATTATGACGATGAAGACAATAAAATACTGCTCTGACTTCTATAAGAGATTCACAACTTATGTAGATAAATTAGTTTGTAAAATAGCAATAACTATGGAGCGGTGAGTTGTTTCGTGTTGTCGATTCACAATATACACTTAAACACAATAGCAATATATACTACACACTAGGAATATATACGAAAAATACACAAAAACTTATCGAACCGCGTGCTCCATTATTTTAATAATTATAAGGATTTTTATAAGAAGCTCTGTCTGTACTAAATCTGAAGAGTTTGTTCGTTTTTTTTTTAACGTCAAAATCTTTGTAACATTCTGGATTTGATCAATTCTTCTTGTAGTTGATAGCTCAATTCTTCTGGGAGATGAGGCTATTTAACAACACGCAAACCTTTAGAGACTAGCCAAAAAATAAAGTCAGATAGAACGCAATGCGCAAACGATGTAATAGCGCCAGTGGTTCACACGAAACGACGCGTGACGCGGCGGGCCCGAGGCAAATATATGTAGGTACAAAAATATTGCTGTTATTCTAGTATATTGCTTTTCTTAAGACTTCTACGCGAACAAAGTTATGTTAAAAAGCTAGTTCAACAATAAAATGGTAGTCATATTTATATTGAAACTAAAAACAATGTCGTAAATAAAGTCGCGTAAGAACAGCGCGGTCACACAAACTGACTCCAAAAGTGACGTTATTTACGACGTTGTTTTTAAACCACGCAACGCATTCTGATGCGGTTTTCTACATCATGTAGACCATTAATTCCGCAAGGTTTATGTACATAAAACTTTCTTAATACAGTAACTTAGAATAAAGAAATCTCGAAGTTTTGTCAAGTCGTAAAACCCGTTCGAAGCAGCTCGTCTCGCTCGTTGGAAATAAAAACAGTTGCATGTGCAATGTTATAAGTTTTATGATCCGATAAAATGTTAGTATCTTTACATTAAAATGAAAGTGTGTACTTGTGTTCTGCTGCTCGGGATATTTGGTAGTTATTTTGCGTTTATTTAATTTTTTTTTAAAGTGAGGTTTGTTCCAAATAATTTACGATCTCTCTTTTCGTGGGGTAACTAAAAAAATATTTAAATGAGTATAGATGCTTACGCCTTTTCGAAAGCCACGCATAATTTCATTAAGACGACCGAATATTTTAAATTGTAGTAGAAAATCATAAGCCTTAGAAAGTGTTCACAAGCATTACAAAAATACTTCTAGGTATTTTACCTAGAACACTGTCGAACAAAAAACATCTTGCATCTTTTTGTTCGCTTTATATTTATTACTTTAAATACTTTTATGATGAATTACGTTCTGAATCATCTTTCAGCTTACACGTTGTCCTTCGCATCTATCACACCAAAATCAAATCAGAGGAGTGTCAATCTAGCACTAGAAACTGTTCTAGAGTTCAGTAATAAAGACAAAGAAGTCGACATAAAGTTCTTAAACAATGTACAGAATTTTATTACAAAAGTCAAAACAGTTATTGAAGACAACAGTAAAGGTAACAACTTACGACGTCACTTCAAAGGGCCGAGAGTTGAAACCTTCACTAGATTCATTCAGGACGTCATTCACATACTCAACACTTATGAAGATACCGCATTTGCTGATTTCTTTGACATTCTAGACGAAGAAATCAGAAATTATCACTACAGAGGCTGCAGATTTTACGAATTAACGGAGAGTTATGAAATCAGAAAGCTACTTGCCTCAAAATTAGATTCAATTAAAGCGAAACCAATTTATGTGACGAGAGCAAACATCAATGTACTTTCAGATATGTTAAGAGATGGAAACTATGATAGAAACGTTAAAGACATAGTGTATTATATTAACTCTTTATATAGACAGAGTGCTGGAGAGAAGTTCCAGAAAGTCATAAAGGATCTGGAGGCTCACGGTAGGTCGAAATCTAAAAGGGCTAATAATAATTTGGGCAAGATTATTAAAAACGGAGTCCGGTCCATTATTTTCGATCACTACACAAACTTAAATACTAATGTTAGACGAGACTTCAAACAACAATTAGAAACATTATGTAAACAATTAGAAAATTATCCTCCAACGAAACCTAGAAATAATTCCAAGAACTCTGAAAGTATTTCGAACGAAGATAAGATGTCTGAACCTGTTTCAAGAAAAGATCTTGTGAACATTGCCCGTAAAAAGGCAAATAAAAAAGTAGAAGTTTTTAGAAATCATGAAAGCAATAAAGGCAGGACCGAAAAAGAACAATCTGAATATAGTAAAGCAGTAACTATACAATATGACTTGAAAAATGAAAAGAAACGATCTAAACATTCTAAAAAAGACACCGGCAGTGAACTCCTTGGTATTCAAGAGAATGAAAAAATACTTAGTTCTCCGCTTATTGGTCCGTTGGACCAACGAAGGGCCAAGAACGAACACCAGAATCGGTCAAATATAGATAGTTTATCTGATGAATCATTCAGCTCCATAGAGTTTTACCACGAGCCACAAGATAACAAACAGCAATACACGGCGATTATCACAGTAAAATCATCCCAAAAACCATTGATGAATTTAACAAAGAAACCTGAGAGAATTGTAGTTCTGAATGTGACAACGATAATGCCTAAAAACAATACAGTTAAGAAAATATGGATAGAAGAGTCAACAGGAAGACTACCAAAAGCTGTCCTCGATAAATTGGCAATCAAACCCAGCGAAAACGATTCGAGACATACTGTGATGGATCCTTCGCTATACAAGCGTCCTAAGCATAAGAAGAAATACGATAAGAACCAAAAAAAGTGGCATGACCCGAAAAATGTCAAGGTGAATGGAACAAATCATGATAAAAAACACGACAAGAAGCGTAAGACCTCGGAGCCTAACGACCCATTTATATTAGTACATAACAGAGATTTCTTCAGACAAAATTATCTTCGAACTACAGATTCGGTTTTTAATATGGAGGTACATCAATATAAGAAAAGTATGGGGCCGATAAGAGCGGAGTTCAAGTAAGATTTTGATTAAATTTGATTAGAAATTGCTATTATTTTTGTTGAACCAATTTCCGCTTATGGTGGTCCTTCTTGGAAACCCGCACCCTAATTGCGTAACTCCCGATTCATCATAATCTGTATCGTTTTGAAACGGATTGTTAAACCATTGCTTCATATGTTCGAAAAAAATGTCTGCTCAATAACGTAAATAACGCAATGAATATTGTTGAACTGTGAAAACGAAACCGATTATGATTAATCGTAAGTTACGCAATTTATTATTATCCTTTTTAGCCTGAGCAAGTTTTCGTATTCAAACATCAAAACTGTTACACATAATTACAATAATATTGCTTTATTAATTCCAGACCAAAATATCGATGGGGCACAGCTTCCACAAAAGCGCAGAAGTTTCTGAAGGTTTTTGATGTACTAATGCCTTCAAAACCTGGTAAAACAATCCAATCTTCAGAAGCTAGGAGAGCTGCTGCTCTACGAGTAAAATCAAATGAAATAAGGAAAAATGAGAGACAGACTCAGCACACTTCTCCTCCTCCCCCAACTAATTATTTTATGGGACGATTGTCTGTTACAGTACCTAGGCCATACTCTGAACGAAACAAAATTCCATTCTGGAAAAGTGCAGAACACCCGTCATCGTCCAATGAAGGTATGACTGTAGAAAAATCGGATTTGAAAGGCGGTAAAAGACGTCATGGACAAAATGCAAAAATAATATCTCCCAGCTTAGAAAAAGACCCATCTGTCATTAAAAGAATAAAAAGCATTGAAAAACGGTTGAATGAAGTTAATAGAAGAATTAACGTTAATACTGGTGTAGAGAAAGCAAGAAAAATAAAGCATACCTATGTGGCAAAAGATAACATAGCAAAACGTAAACAGTTCCAAACGAAGCTTAAATCAGGTGTAAAAATAATCCCCAATTATTTTAAGGGTAAGACAGATAAACCAAAGAAGGCAGGAACTCCAGATAACAAAACTGAGCGCAAAAACGTTAAAGTAAAAAAAATTACAAATATCGAAATAGGAAATGACTTGGAAAACGGTAAAAAGTCTAAAACAAAGTTAAGATCACATATTAACGCAATACCAAATGATTTTAAGAATAGTATAGACAAAACTGAGGATAATAAAACAGAAGATAATAAAGTGACCGTAAAAGTCATACATTCTAAAAATCAAGAAGGAATAGTTGTTAATGGTCATCAAACCATGGAACTTGCTAAAGAGGAAGCAATTCTAAAAGAATACAAGAAAACAAAAACCAGTCGCACTTACCTTGTTGAAGTAGCTCCTAAAGCAAATGATAGAGGATTTAAATTAGTGATGAATGACTATGATGGCGGAGAGGAATCGAAAGAAACAGGAACTCAGAACAGGGATATAGCCTCATTTACTACTTCAACGAAGGCTACGGAATCTATCACTGAAACTAAATCGACTGTTCAACCCACTGTGGCAGTAGTCACTCCTGATACTCTTACGTTGTCAACAATATCTGTATCTACATCAGTTGCTACATCTCCTAAGTTAGCAGACGTTTTGCAAAAGGCAGAATTCAGTGCAACTTTCGATGAAAGTAAAAACCAAATGGCCCACAACACATCACAGATTGCAAATGTTAGTAATACCACTCTCAATGTCACTATGGAGGTATCAAGTGGATTAATAATTAAAAATGTGACGAATCTTCAAAGCGATATAACTTTGACGACGTCATATTATAAAAAAAAAAATAAGTAATCAAAAAACTTTCTGTGTTTGTTCATTCCAATCCCACTTGTCCCTTGCTATCCTCCAGCAAGGCCTATAAGGCCTTAGCTGTGCCCTTAGCATGTGTCAGCCAGAGCAAAAGACTTATGATCTAACTGACCTGCCTGATTAAGACACCACCGGAGTGTGTTAAGCAGCCGACAATCTAAAATCTGCACTTACTTTTGTTGTATGCTGTGTACAACAAATCATCACGACTGTGTTTACCGAGGGCATAGGCAGGGGTGTTTACTACTCCTAAATTTAGCCAGCAATATTATAGTAGGTATTGTAACAAATAGTTCGAACTGTTGGTGACGTCTTAAATACTTAACATCACTATTTCGATGTTATACATTAGCCCCTTGTCTTCCCATGGGTATCGTAGAAGCCAACTAAGGGACTTACTAGAGATTGGGCAGCAGCGTTCTCTATGCATTTGATCACTATACTGCGAGCGCCAACCCGCCTGCAAGTGTGGCGATTATGGCATCCGCCCCCTCCTTTTGGGGGTGGCTTATGTCCAGCAGTGGACGTCTTTCGGCTGATATGATGATGATGAAACATTGGCCATATATTATTGACTTCTCGTAATGTTAATTTAGATCGAAACGTTTTGACGACGACTTGGATATGGTAATAATTAAATAATATTATGGAAAAATATGCGGCTTAGTTCGCCTATTTCATGTGTGTTAAGAAGGAGAAAGCATCGCATTATCTGGCATTTAAACAACAAAAATATCATTATCATTAACGTACCCTTTATTATAAGATATTCCTTTATTCATTGTCTATCCTTATTAACTATATTTTTAAACATTTTTATGAAAGTAAATTAACAAAAACATTTAAAAATATAAAAAATAGTGGTCCGCCGGTATCGGGAGCAGGGTCTCAGCTACCGGTGGTTAGGGCTCCAGAGACAGGAACCTCCTCACGATGCGAGCCGTATCGAGGAGTACTGCCTTCTGAATCAGGCCTTTGATCCATCCGCCTAACGAGAGCCTCGAGAGATGTTGATCGAGGCTTTCGGCCATCAGTCCATTGGCTGATACGACTATCGGTACAATAACAGCCGAGTTCACATTCCACATGTCGACAACCTCGTGTGCTAAGTCGAGATATTTAATTTGCTTCGCTTTCTCAGCTTTCACGAGGTTCCCGTCATGCGGAATGGTAATATCGACTATTATTGTGCGGCGCGCTAACCGGTCTATCACCACTATATCAGGCTTATTGGCTACAATAGTCCTGTCAGTAATGATAGACCGATCCCAGTACAACGTGACATGGTCATTTTCGAGAACTGGGTCGGGCACATACTTGTAATACGGCACCTCAAAATCCACAAGTTTATATTGCGAAGCAAGTTGCTGGTGAATAATCCT
Source organism: Polymixis flavicincta (assembly GCA_949987655.1). Lineage (NCBI taxonomy): Eukaryota > Metazoa > Arthropoda > Insecta > Lepidoptera > Noctuidae > Polymixis > Polymixis flavicincta. The sequence continues at coordinate 13,806,047 of OX465200.1, forward strand.
GGCTACTTGGTTATGTCTGTGCAAGTACTCGCCGTTAGCTAAACGAGAACAACGAGAGATAATATGCCTGATGGACTCACCCGGACGGTGACATGCCCGACACACGTCAACCGTCCCGTCCTTCATAATATGTCTCCGGTAGTTATTCGTCAAGACAACTTCGTCCATAATTGCACAGACGAAACCTTCAGTTTCCCCGAAGAGGTCACCGAAACGTAGCCAGGATACGGACGTTGAGAAATCTATACCGGGCTCGTGAAGAGCCCGATAGAGGCGCCCGTGAAGCTCCTTGTTTCGCCATATTTCTTTGCGGTCATCGATAGTAAGTATTACAGGTTTGCGCTCCAGCAGTGTGCTTAGAGGATTCAGGGCTAAGCAAAACCGAAGTGGACTCAAGCTGTCGCCCTGAAATATTCCCCGTTTGATCCAAACAGGCTCATCATTCCTCTGGATCTGTGGACATCCCGGATAGCGAAGGACTGTCCTCCATTGCCCCATGCATGACTCAAGGAAGGTGCGTAGAGTTGTATCAATCTTGTACAACTCCAGCACCTTCATGAGCCATGCATGTGGCACCGAGTCGTAGGCCTTAAGATATTTATTATTATTTACAAATAGATAAAAAACAACTTCGTGCTGTCCGTGTACCTTTGTTTTTTATTTATTTCTTAGGCCAATTTTGGTGATTGATTTTTGTTTGTAGAGGAACCCCGTGAGGGAGCTGCACATATAATGCCGGACTGTAGTTACTGTGCCTTGTTGCACTGTTTACCACTTTTCTATCTATAATTTACAAGATTACCCTTGATATAATTAAATTTATTAAATACATATATTAAAAAAGTTTCTAAACAGTTGAATCCGTCGTCATTTGTCGTTTCATTATCATTGTATTGGTTAGGTAAGGTCTCTATCGGTATATCGTTTTCTCACTCTTTTCCTCTTAAGTGATCGATAATGTCGCTTTCTCTTCCTTTCTCTTGTTGAACGTAAGGTGTCGCTGCGAGATTCTGTTTGTATCACGAGCTCATTCGGAGGCAAAAGTTCTGTTTCTGTAAAAATAAATAACAGAATTGAAATGGTGACATTGTAGCCTTCGTATTATTAGGGCTCTTTGTGAAGCAGCTTGTCCGGGGATGTACTATCACCACCATGTAATATTTCAGCCACCAAGCGTTGCTGTGTTTCCTTTGAACGGTATGGCTGCTGGTATAATACTGGCACATGAGATATTTCATCTTCGTGTGGATGTGGCAGTGACCGCTTACCATCAGGTGGATCGTTAGGTTGTTTGACGTCACTATATCGCAGTGGGGGTTCCACATTCAATCCGTTTGATGATAATCGCTTTTTTAGTACTAAGTTCACAGAGTCCATCAGCTCTTGGCGTTGTTGTGTGTCTTTGAGACGTTGATACGGTCCCAGGAAGTTATTTAGGAGGGTCTTGCAGAGCCAATAGCCGTTTAATGAAACTGTAATTAGAGATAACACTTTTAATTAAATAATTCATTTATTTGTCAGCATATTAATGCTGAGTTGTTACGTACCTGTGGAAGATAATCTTAAAATTTGAGTCAACTTTTCACTTTTAATCGAGTAGTCGCATTTTGGCATTTAAGAGAAAATCAAATATAATATTTTAGATTAAAACAAAAGAAACGAGTCTTAAGAATCCTACGACCGACGCTCGCAACTAGGATTCGGGCGGAGACAATATTTCGTCTGACAATGGCTATCGTTGCGCTAGTGTTAGTACCTGTCGAGGATACATACCTACAGTGGGCAGTACGATCACACACACATTGACAATGGCTTGACGCGATAGCGCTACTAGCTACTGACCATTTATGATGAATTTGGATGTGTTCCGTAATACCAAAAATGATGAATGAAAACTTATTGTATTTTAATATTTTTTTCGACATTTTACAGCTTGATAATATGAACTATGCTTCTGAGACAACAATATTACGGAAATTGTTGGTTATAATACCAAGAAAACAGTGAGACTTCATTTCAGGTAAGTATTTTGGAAAAAAAAAACCCTACGAGCCTAGATAAATACTGTCTGAATCCGAATATCATCATAATATGATGGAAATATGCTCAAGTTGCAAATGATTTAGGTATTACGTATGTATGGACAGTTCATTGTACGTAGGCCTCTTAATACAATATGGATGTTGAATTATAAACTTGGAGGTTCTATCACTGTTGCTCCTTTCAAAGTCCCTCTCATAGATCCCTTTCACCTCCCATCATGATGGTCTACGTACTATTAGGATACGCCGCGAATTGCTTCAGGGCATCAAACAGAAGTCTTCCTTCGTCGTCGTCATACAACATGTCAGCATACTCCAGGATCGTGTTCACTTCTATTGACAGCGCCTGATGTCGCTGAGTGAGCATGTGATGTAAATACGCTGCGTGGTCTGTGAACGATAAAATAAAATAACATCACGCTTGCATTCCCCGAAGGTGCTAGGCAGATGTGTGTAGTATGCTAGTTGTCTTATTTGTTATTGGAAGAAAATATCTGTCTCTTTTTATTACAAAATTGACTGTGCTTATAACCATTATACATCAGTTATAGTAAGTCCTAAATGATAGAGAGTGGGCCTATTGCATAAGACCGAGCATAATTCAGACTCCGTCCGGGCAGCTACAAAAATATGATTGACCGAAAAACGTCACATTTTGCTTAAATTTGATAATTTTTGTTTTCGTTTATATCAATTACAGAAATATGATTGGTAAACATTTTAAGTTACCAACTTACTCTGTATGACATATATCTTCAAATCCTTGAGCAATCTAGCGACTTTCGTAGTGACATCTATGAGTGGGGTGCCGAACCACTCTAACTGTCTACTTTGGTAGGCGCTGTAACAAGATACAAAATTATACTACCATCACTACTACATAATATACTCGTACACCGTGTATAAATGGTTGTTTTCCCGCAGCAGAACAACTTGCCATAAGGAGTACTTTCGAAGCATAAGGTAAAAGTAAAAAAAAAAAAGATATTTATTTAATTTTTTTAATTGAAAAAATGTTCATAAACTCGAAAACGTGAGAATCAATAGTAACACTAGAGGTAACTTGTAACTACTACTCGAATCGCACGCGCCGCCAACAAAGGAAACAGCGATCCATACAAGTTAAAAAACATTTTTCAAAAACGAAAAAAAAAAAAAATATTTTATAATTTTTATTTAAGAAATTAATTTCGGAAGCCGGTGACCAGAAATTAATAAAATACATATCAAAAGTCATCGACTTTCAAAATTAAAGTTATTTTTCACTTTCTAGTGTTTTTTTGAAAGCGGGTTGTTTTTTTTTTTTTTTTTGTAAAAAGTTTTTATTTTTCACTTTTTAGCTATGGTACCTACCTACCCCACACCAATTCAAAATTTCATCATCCTTGGGGTCAAAACAATGCATATTTATGTGATAGCAGCAATCGCGGTTAATTTGCAGTCTTTTTTCGAAGAGTTCCGTTGTCTGTCTACGAAACGCATCAACAGATCTATATAAAATTGAAATCGGAACATTTCAGAAGAAACCCCTTTCTAAAAAAAAAAGAATTTTGCAAATCGGTTTTTATATGACGGAGTTATGCCCGAAGCTCCACCTAACTCCTAACCGTTAAAGAGTTGTACCTTCCTTCATCAGCTCAGCGTCATGAGATGATGATGACCATACGCAAATGTCTCAATAGCTTTAGAAAACACTTGAAAAACATTGGCCCTCGATTTCCATGGGATTTCATCATCAGATCATGATTTGGTGCCAATGGGACCACTATAGTATACTCTTTCAAATAAAAAAAGAATTTTGCGTCGGTCCACAAATGAGGAAGAAATCGGGGAACATACATAAAAAAAAAAAATACCTTCGGTGGAACATATGTCCTTCTTTTTTAGAAGTCGGTTAAAAAGCAAAATAAACTCTCGCGCGTGGTGATTTTTCATTATTGTTAATCTGCTATTTTTTGTTTTTAATATTTTATTTGATTATAAAACGATTGTATTACCAAGACAAAACTATTTCGCTGTGGGAAAACAACCATTAAAATTTCGCGGTGTATATGTGAGCATCGTCTCCTACGGGCATCTGCAATATTAGAAACATCAAACAAACGTTGCCAACCCAGACTGCTGGCTGTAATGTCACACGTGCCCGTGACTACATCGACACATACCCTTCAACCTAGAACACAGCACTTCTTCATTTCCAATACATACTTCCTTATCGCTTACATCTTCTAAGCTGCACCAGTGTGCAGCTTAAAAGCACATCAAAATCCAGTGATTTTGATGTGCTTTTCACCATCAATTAGAAAATCTAAGGGCACGGTTTAGTGCCCCCGCCAAGACGAGCCAAGCGGAGCGCAAGGGCACTACTTATCTTTTCTTGAAGCGCTTCGTCATTTTTTTTTAACCCTTATATCTTGGGTTCGGATTATACCAGATAAACAAAATTCTCGGGATACGTTGTCAATAGCCTATAAAACACATTAAGTTTGAATTGCATAGCTTTTGTATACTTTAGATTTTATTGATATCTAAAAAACCATGATTTCGTCACTGACTCCCTGATGATCATCAAAATTCTTAGGGTACTTCCTAATGTCCTAGAAAGCTGAAATTTGGTAAATAAGCTAGTATTATCCCCCAACCCCTAAAACTAGCGGATGCGGAGTGAGTCGGTGGTGGACATTTCGTTCGCTAGCCCCGCTCTGTCGCTGCGTGTCATATAATGGCGCGTCATGGAGGGGGTGGAGACGTATTCCGACCATCGGTACATTCGGTTTGACGTCTCCGCCCAAACCTCGAGCGCGCCTGTCCGGCAGGCCCCATGTGGTCCACGGTGGGTGCTGAAGCAGCTGGACCGGGAGCTTCTCCTGTAAGCCTCGACTGACATCAACGTCGACCCGGTGGAGTGGTTCCGGGCGGCCATGTCCGAGGTATGTGACGTGGCAATGCCCCGGGTCCAGCCAGGTCGTGCTTCACGCTAGGTGTACTGGTGGTCGCTGGAGCTGACAACTCTGCGCGAGGCGTGCGTTGCTGCACGGCACCAGTACACCACGCACCGCAGGCTCTGTATCCGCCCTCTGGATACGGAAGCTATTCAGGCGGAGCTGTACGAGGGGTACAGAGCGGCGAAGACCACCCTCCGAGTGGAGATCCCGCGGGCCAGGGTAGTGCCCCGCGAGGAGTCGCTGGAGACTCTGATCAGAGACCCGTGGCACCTACGAAACGGTGCGGGACAAAATCCGCCCGTCAGCGGGGGAGCCCCCGCTGACGCAGAGTCTCCGGCCCCATCTCGTACAGGACGTGGTGAGCGCTCTGTTACCTTCGCGAGGGGAGCATGCTCCCCCGCCCATGGCTCCGCCTCCAGCGGTGCCCGATGCGGACCACACCAATGACGACGACGTCTCTCCAGAGGTGACCGAGGGAGACCTGAGAGTGGCGGTACGTAAGCTGAATGCCAAGAATACCGCCCCAGGACCCGACGGTTTGCCTAGAAAAGCCTGGGTCCTGGCCTTGGAGGCTCTCGGGCCTTGACTAAGAGGGCTCCTAAGCGCATGCTTGGAGGAGGGCCGGTTTTCACTGGAAGATGGCGAAACTGGTCCTCATTAAGAAGCCGGGGCGCCCTGCGGACTCTCCGTCTACTTACCGGCCCATCGTGCTGTTCGACGATGTGGGCATGCTCTTTGAAAGAGTAATTGCAGACCGCCTCGTCGGGCGGCTGGTGTGGGTGGGGCCGGATTTGGCGGAGAGTCAGTTTGTTTTCCGCAGGGGCCACACCGCGGTGGATGCCATCTTGCGCGTGCGAGGCCAGGGTCATAGGGTCATGGCCATCCGGATGGTCCGGGGATACCGCAAGATCTCCGGTGAGGCGACGGGCCTCCTTGCTGGATTACCGCCATGGTATCTAGAGGCAAAGGTCCTCGCGCATATTTGGGAGTGGCGCGAGGAAGCAAAACGCCGGGGCGTAACTCCGCTGCCACGAGAAATCGCGGCACAGTGGACGGAGCTCCGCCGGGATCTCATGGCGACATGGAGAGTGCGATTGTCGTAACCCAGTGCTGGGCACGCCATGATTGCGGCGGTAAGTCCCCTCTTTGAGGAGTGGCTTGAGGGGCGGCATGGCATCCTCATCTTCCGCCTGACGTAGGTCCTCACCGGACACGGCTATTTCCTGGAGGTTCCTGTTTCGGATAAGGCGGGAGGAAACGCCCGGGTGTTTCCACTGCGAAGATCGCCCTAAGGACACGGTGAAGCATACGGTGGAGGTCTGCCTGGCTTGGGCGGAGCACCACCGTGTCCTCGTGGAGGCGATCGGCTGCGGCGATCTCTCGCGTCTGGCCCTGGTCCAGGCCATGGTACGGAGCGAGAGTGCATGGGTAGCCGTCACCTCCTTCTACGAAGCAATGATGCTGCAGGGAGGCGGCGCACGTAAGGAGAGGCAGTATATGCGCCCTCACGGCCTTAGTCGCCGCAAGAGACGCCCTGGGCTTCGGGAACGCCAGGCTGATTCCCGGCCACCGTAGGCGTGGGCTTGCGGACGGCGAGTAATGGGTAGCTCGCTGTCCGGTAAGGACCAAGCCCAGGTCGACGGCGCGTTGTGTTCCACGCCTCAAAGAGATGACAGCTTTAAACGATAGGGCCCGCAAGGGCCGATGCCTGTCAGGGGTGCGGGTTGTTCGAAAGAGATACCGTGGCCCCTGGCACACAGGCTACTGAGAGAACACGGGTAGGTTTATAATCAGTAAAATTCTGACACGCCCTCCAGCTCCACCCAGAGCGGGAGAAGTTATTTTATGACTTCCCACCCAAAAAAAAAAACCTTAAACTAGGGGATGGAAGTTTGTGCTTGGCCATTTGGCTACATTCACATGGCGTAAGGTGAAAAAACTAAACGGCTAAGCCACATAATATTTTGACTAAGGTGTAGAGTTTGTGAAGTTAGGCCTTGTAGAGTTAGGGCGTGTAGAGTTGGAAGGTTGGTTCTCATGAGATCTGCGGGGCAATTGTACTAATTTTAAGAACGTTCACAGTCTGATCTCAGTGTCAATCAGTCAAAAATACCTCGATTTTTCCATTGAGGTAATATGTACTAACGTAGAGTACATCTTTCCTCAATGGATTTTTCATACATTTCTGACATTTGCTTGTCGCTGAGATGACACTGCCACTAGATTTTGAACGGTTTTAATTACGAGACTTGGCCTTCTCATAACTTTTTAACAGCGCGAGTCATGTGGTCTCGTTTTGGCAACATTTTACATGAAAATGTTTTTGGTACGTTTATTTCTTCCGGTTGGCATATGTGTAGACAGCACCAGTGCGTAGCAATGTCGTGTCGCTAGTTAACGTATAACATGACAAATACCTGAATATAATCTGTTCTGAATGCTTGACCACATCACGAACTGCTGTCCTCTCCTTCGTAGCTATGAGTCGAGTCAGCTCTATCAGAAACACCATCATATATCCTTCTTGAAGTGTTTCTATCATTGAAAAGTAAGAATTCGCATCCGGTTTTTCTGAAAAAAAAAAAGACAGGATTTAAGCTATTATAACTGTCGATAATTATATTGCATCTAAAATAAAATATATAAATAATGTGTACATTGAAAACTATTTGTGTATGTTTCGGTGTCGACAGAATTTTACCTTGTACAGTACAACTATTTTCTTACGTCCCTCGTCAATGTTCGTGTTGCGTGAGTCGTCGGATTTATATCAGTTGCTCTTTGCACGTGGTGCACAGTGGACGCTTTCAATAGACTTGGAAGCTTTAAGTTAAAGTAATTTATTTAAAAAAATAAAGGAAAGCTCGTTCGTATTCGGAAACGCGATGATTCTAGAGGGATATTAAGAAAATAGGTGTAGGTACTGTTGTACTTGTGTGTATAACTGATATTGGTACTGGTAATGTTATATTCGTGAAAAATAAGGTACTAAATACAGTTAATGATACCTACGTCTAAGAAACTCTTTGCCAGTAGCCAGTGTCATCGTCATTGTCTGATATTGCCTCCACTCTCCTTTTGGCATCGTCACTGTACTGGCAAGCATCTTCAGGAACCTTGAAAATCTTTTCTTTTTTCGTGGAGTTATCTTGTTGATATTATCGTCATCATGAGTGCTTCTCCCGTCACCTATTGCTGCCATCGGCACTCTAAGAAGATTAGCGTTCTGTGTTCGCTTGGTTACAGTTGCAAGCGGCTTTGTACTATTGCTTGGATTCTGAATAGCAGATTCTTCAGACTGAAAAAAAGAAAGATAAATATATTTTTTGAGACACACAGGACATAGAAACAATAGAACTAAGAAATGGAAAAAAAACCCGTGCGGCACCAATAAGGCTCCTAACTCAGTATAGTGCGCTGCTATATTTTGCCACGGACGCACCTAGCGAAAAAGGAATAAAAATTATGACAATCTACTTAAAAAAAAAACAACCGACTTCCAAAACACACTAGAAAGTGAAAAATAACTTTAAATTCGGAAGTCGATGACTTTGGATATGTTTTTAATTAATTTCTTGTCACCGCCATCCGAAATTAAAGTTAAATTTCACTTTCTAGTGTTTTTTGGAAGTCAGTTGTATTTTTTTTTTTCACTTTTTAGCTATACTATACCCCACACCAATTCGAAATTTCATCATCGTTGGGTTCAAAACAATGCATCATTATTTATATGCGATAGCAGCAATCGCGGTTAATTTACTGTCATTTTTGGAAGAGTTCCGTTGTTTGTCTCCGAAACACATCATCAGATCTATATGAAATTTAAATGAGGTCATTTCGAAATAAACCCCTTTGGAATAAAAAAAGAATTTTGCAAATCGGTCTATACATGACGGAGTTATGCCCGAACCTCCACCTAACTCCTAACCGTTAAAGAGTTGTACCTTCCTTCATCAGCTCAGCGTCAGGAGATGATGATAGCCATACGCAAATGACTTAATAGCTTCAGAAAATAATAATAAGATGCGATTCGCGAGTTTCGGTCCACCCCGACCGAACTTAGACCACGACTACCACGGTTACCTATGCACAAGAAAAATAGGGCGCTGGTGTGTGCCTTGGACTCGCAGCTCAAGAATTTCTTCGAGAGCAGCGAGGATCTTGTTGATACACAGTCGATCCTGTATTGCGCGGCTGTTGCGGCATGTCGTTTAGCTAATGTCAAGTTCCCAAACTGTGACGGAGCTACTCAACCGAAACCAGCCGAACCAGCCTGGCAGTGCAGGATCGAGCGTCGTATCAATGGGGCCAGGGTACTCATCGGCAAACTATACTGCTTCAGGGAGGGTAATACACGCCCACGAGTGATGCGCTTTGTGAAACGGGCTTTCTCGGGGACTGGAATCAGTCCTCTAGAATATATGTCCCGTGTCACAGAGCGCATCGACTTCCTGAAGCAGAAAGTTTGTGCATGGGCAAACCGTATTCGGCGGTATAAGCGACGGGTGGACAGATACACGCAGAATCGCATATTCCAGAGCGATGAGAGGTGGGTATATAGAGCTTGGGAACGACCCGAACAAAATGTGATGGACGTGTGCCGCCCAGATGATGCCGCCACGAGTGCATTTTGGCGGAGCATTTGGTCGGTACCCGTCTGTCACGTTGAGGCAGACTGGATGCAGGATGTCAAGCGAGTGTGTGAACCAATACCAGAAATGGAACCAGTCTTCATTACGCCTTTAGACGTAGCCAAAGCACTCCGTCCGTTACCGAATTGGAAATCACCAGGACCGGACGGACTGCGTACCTTTTGGCTAAAATGGCTCACTAGTTCACACAGTCGCCTGGCATCTCAATTCCAGTCATCCTTAGAGTCTGGGTCGCTACCAGAGTTTCTAACAACAGGCGTTACCCACCTGCTCCATAAATCAGGTAGTCCCGTGGAACCCAAGAATTATAGACCAATCACATGTTTGTCCACGGTTTATAAACTTCTAACATCCATTTTGAGAGCAAAAATTAATACGCATATTGAGAATAACTCGATTATGTCTCCCTCTCAAAATGGATACGGGAACGGGTCCCGCGGTACTAAGGAGCTACTCCTCATCGACATGGCCATAAGCCAACAGGTTCGTCGATCCCGCAAGGATCTGTCGACATGCTGGATAGACTATAAGAAGGCCGACGACTCGGTGCCACATGCATGGATCATGAGGGTGCTGGAGTTGTACAAGACTGATACAACTCTACGCACCTTCCTTGAGCATGGGGCAATGGAGCACAGTCCTTCGCTATCCGGGATGTCCACAGATCCAGAGGAACGATGAGCCTGTATGGATCAAACGGGGAATATTTCAGGGCGACAGCTTGAGTCCACTTTGGTTTTGCTTAGCCCTGAATCCTCTAAACACACTGCTGGAGGATTCAGGTCTAGGCTATCGGCTGAGGAGGGAGGGCTGGGTCATGCCGGTTTTGATGTACACTTTCGGCATACTCAAATGGACTCAAACTGAACTCGATGCCCTAGATAGGAGGGTCCGTACACTGTTGACTGCAAACCGGATGCATCACCCACGATCATCGGTGATGAGACTGTACATCCCGCGGAAGTGCGGGGGTCGAGGCTTTCTGAATGCCAAGACCCTCCACAACCGCGAGGTGTGCAGTCTCAGGGAATATTTTATAAAAACTCAAGTGGGTATGCACCGTGATGTGGTCGCAGTGGACAAGGGACTCACCCCGCTGTCCATGGCTAAAGAGAACTGGCGCAAACCTGTAATACTTACTATCGATGACCGCAAGGAAATATGGCGAAACAAGGAGCTTCACGGGCGCTTCTATTGGGCTCTTCACGAGCCCGGTATAGATTTCTCAGCGTCCGTATCCTGGCTACGTTTCGGTGATCTCTTCGGGGAAACTGAAGGTTTCGTCTGTGCAATTATGGACGAAGTTGTCTTGACGAATAACTACCGGAGACATATTATGAAGGACGGGACGGTTGACGTGTGTCGGGCATGTCACCGTCCGGGTGAGTCCATCAGAGATATCATCTCTGGTTGTTCTCGTTTAGCTAACGGCGAGTACTTGCACAGACATAACCAAGGAGCCAGGATTATTCACCAGCAACTTGCTTTGCAAAATTTGTCACGTTGTACTGGGACCGGTCTATCATTACTGACAGGACTATTGTAGCCAATAAGCCTGATATAGTGGTGATAGATCGGTTAGCGCGCCGCACAATTATAGTCGATGTTACCATTCCACATGACGGGAACGGTATACCGCCGTTTACCCGAATTTTATTTGCCCTAATATCATTTGCCATAATAGTCAACAGCCATAATATCATACGACTTATTACTCATTTGCCCTACTCTCATTTGCCATATTAGTCACGTGCCAGAATCATTGTTTCCCATAAAGTCACTTACCATAACATCATTTGTCATAATCATTGTAAGCCCTAATTATCACATGCCATAATTATGATATGCCATAACATAATTTGCCATCGACATCGGGTGTGTAACGGTTGTTTATATCAAGAGAAATTGGATGCAATTGGGACTTTAGGGCACCCCGACTCGGACAGGTTAGGTTAGAAGGGGATGGCGGAGTCGTGTGAGCGAGCGAAGCGAGCGAATAGACCCCGCCATCCCCTTCGTGGTTATTTTTTTATAAACCACACAGAAGTAGGAGCTCCGCGAAGCGGGGCTCCGTCGACCTAGCCCACCATCAACCATGCACAGAAAAATACAAACAAATTTGATGCTAAAGCACGCAAAAATTCTTCTTTTGTATGCCATTTAAATATTATGTCTAATAATTATTATGGCACATAAAAATAAGGCAAACAATACTTATGGCATTCGTATCTTATGGTATCTAAAATTCGGGCAATTAAAAGTATGTCATGTCTTTTAGGGCAAATGAAACATTCGGGCAAATGAAATTCGGGTAAATGAAATTCGGGAAAATGATGATTATGGCATATAATCTTCGGGCAAACAATAGACAACCGACGGGAACCTCGTGAAAGCTGAGAAAGAGAAACAAATTAAATATCTTGACTTAGCACACGAGGTTGTTGACATGTGGAATGTGAGCTCGGCTGTAATTGTGCCGATAGTCGTATCAGCCAATGGACTGATGGCCGAAAGCCTCAATCAACATCTCTCGAGGCTCTCGTTGGGCGGTTGGATCAAAGGCCTGATTCAGAAGGCAGTACTCCTCGATACGGCTCGCATCGTGAGGAGGTTCCTGTCTCTGGAGCCTTAACCACCGGTAGCCTGGACCCTGCTCTTGTTACCGGCGGACCACTATTTTTACAGTTTTAAATGTTTTTTGTTAAGTTACAGTTAAATATTTAAAAATGTAGACATTATGTAATGAAAATAAATAAAGGAAATAATAATAATAAAATGTTTATTTGTACTAATAGAAAAATATACATAAGTACACAAGGATTTCGGAAACATTGTACAATAGAATCACATGAAAGGGAGAACTGGTGACTCCTAAACTAGGCGGAAGCCTGTGTTTTAGGAGTCAAGGTTCCTCCAGGTATAATGACACACAACTGGTATTAATTGTCATGCAAGTACTTATAGATACAATAAAAATTAAACAACAGTGCCTACAGTATTTTGATTGTATTAAGAGACAATTGTAATAAGATTTTCGGTTTCATCATAAGTTAACTTCTGCAACCAATTTGTAAGCTTGGATTTAACTTCATGTTTAGTCAGGGGGTAAATTGGCATACGTTTATGTATTCTGTTATACAGACGCGAGCTAGTTGCCGCATATTGACGGCTGGCAAATTTGGAACGGCATTGGACTAAATCACACACGGGAGTGCCTTTGCTTCTTTTCAGTTTCGCAAAATCTAGATTAAACATAGAGTGTTTCCGTAGCACAGCGCGGAGCACAAAAAGCTATCTCACAGTTAAAACTTTGGCTTCTTTATAAAGTTGATTGATCGAGAAGTCCCTACGCTTAAAGTCCACGACTTTCAAGATTGCTCTTTGAGCTCTTTCGACTTTAAGTAGGGAGGTTTTGTAGGTTCCACCCCAAACTGTGATACAGTACAGAATAATAGACTGGCAAAGGCTCTGGTAAACTATCAATGCTAGATCGGGATCAGCAGAGTGCCTGAGTTCCTTAAATATATAAATTAGTTTTCTGATCCTGGTACATAGTGTTTCGATATGGGGTTGCCAGCTAAGTTTGTAATCAATGTGGACTACTAAATATTTTGTGTCTGAGACCATGGACAGAAATGGGCAGCTGCAATTGGGAGCCTCACCCGAGCATATGTGGGCTTTAATTTGACCAGATTCCAGTTGAGGAGATACAGCGTTAGGTAGCGAAAATCTAATGGTCTTCGTCTTGGCTACGTTTAGGGTAAGTAGATTCTCTGATAGCCACTCCCTCACAAGGCGGAGCGACTGTGTGGAGCGGCTTGCTCTGTCCCAGTCAATATCATAGGCTATCAACGCTGTGTCATCGGCGTACGTAAATGTGTCGCAATTTGGAATATGAGCCAGGCACAGGTCATTAATGTAGAGTAAAAATAGAGGGGGCCCGAGAATGCTACCTTGCGGAACACCGAAGCTGATAAATCCATCATCACTCTTTGTAGAGTCGATTTTAACCAGTTGACTACGGTTTGAGAAATAATCTTTAAATATGTCCAATGCGAGGCCACGAATCCCAATGCTTTCCATTTTCGAGATCAAGATGGGAACAGAAACCTTGTCAAAAGCCTTAGATAAATCAAGGAAGATACCGTAACATTTCATGCATTTGTCTAGGTTGTTAACTAAGGTTTTGGTAAGGTCAGTTACAGCATCCTCCGTTGAAATTCCTAGTCTAAAACCATACTGCTTGCCTGCATTATTTTGTGCTTAGAGAGATACGCAACGAGACAATTGTTAAGTATCCTTTCGAGGATCTTAGATAAAGAGCTTAGTACGGAGATTGGGCGGTAGTTTGTTTCATTGGCTCTGTCTCCACTCTTGAAAATGGGGTGCACGACAGCTTTTTTGAGAATGTTGGGAAATGTTCCAGTATCAATAGCACGATTGAAGATATGCGTGATGGGAGATTATAGTTTGGAGCTCGATTGTTTCAGTACATTAGCTGGTATATTGTCGTAGCCAGTGGCACAATCAGACCGCAAGGTGCTAATCAGCCTTTCTACTTGTGTTTCATCTACTGGCAGTATGACGAGAGACTGGCAAGGTGGAGGTATTGGAGGGGTTCTAGCATTATAGTTAGATCTTGGGAGAGGAGTAACTTGAGAGGCTAGTTTACGTCCAATATCAGTAAAAAAGGAATTGACACGATTTGCTGAAGCTTTAGGATCGTCAGTGAGTTTAAGGAGTTCTTTTGGAGATTGTGGTTGAAAAGTGGAGTTGGTAATAGCTTTGATTGCCCTCCAAGTGGCTTTAGGGTTATTTCTGGCCTTCTCCAATTCATTTTTATCATGCGCTCGCTTCAGTTTTTTTAATAAGGTGTTAAGGTAATTGCGATATCTTTTATACGTGGTTTGAAGGACCGCATTTTCAGGATCTTTTTTTAATCTGTGGTGCATCCTGTCACGGTTACGTATACATCTAACCAACCCCTGAGTCATCCATGGTTTTATGACACGAATCTTATTTTGGATGCGTATACATAAGGTATGAGTAACAATATCCTCTTGAAGTAATCTTACAAACAATTCCGCGGCCAAGTTTGAGTTCATCTCATTCAGCACCGGACTGAAATCGATACTTTCAAGGTTTTGTTGAATTGCTAGGAAGTTGTAACGGAAAGATGTAATGGGGCTATTTTTGATGATAGAATCCTTGATTCTGAGGGACAGGATGATTGGCAGGTGGTCCGTGATGTGTGTCTGGACTACTAAAACACATGCAGTATTTTTAGTTTTTAACAGAACATGATCTAAACAGTTTTCCGATCTGGTAGGGCGAAGGTGCGCTGGGAGCAACCCAAGAGTGGCAGTAAGTGTAAGATAGTGATCTGAGTTCCGGTCATGGTTACTAGGCTTAATATCTACGTTGAGATCTCCAATAAGAACTACATTGTGGCAGTGACTCATAGTGCCCACTAAAATGTTTGGGCTATCGTAAAAATGATCTAAATTAGAATATATGAAAAACATTGTTTATACCTATAACATTTGAGGGTTGCCTTCGATTTCCCTAGGATTCCATCATCAGATCCTGACTTGGTGCCAATGGAACCACCTCAGCAATATAATCTTTCATTTTTTTTTTAAATCCGTCCATAAATGGGGAGAAATCGATGAACATATGTACATAAAAAAATACATACAGTCAAACATATAACCACCTCCTTTTTGTAAGTCGGTGAAAAAATCCTAATTCACTGACAGTCAACACACAGCTATTGCTAACTGCTTAGTCATTAGACATTTTAGACAATGATATATAATTGTGTTACCACTAAGGAAGACTTTTTGAAAATGCATCCCCGAAAAGGGTTAACTAAGGCATCCAAGCCATTTCGTTTATGGGGAAGTCTCCTCGGGCTCCCACGACTTGAGAAATCCTATCCTTCCTGTGATAGGATTTCACAGGAAACACATAGGTACTACTATTTATTACTAGCTTTTGCCAGCGGCTTCGCCCGCGCGGAACTTCCATCCCCTATTGAGCTCCCTTAGAGGTTGAATTTCGAAATATCCTTCCTTAATCCTTGTTTTCATTATAAAAGGAACCTCTGTGCAAAATTTCAGCTTTCTAGGTCCAAGGGTTTGGGCTGGGCGTTGATGAGTCAGTCAGTCAGGACTTCTCAGCTCAGCTGCTGGCGGTACTTCGTGGCCGCACTAATCTGCTGAATGAGGCGCCCCTGACGCGGGCGCTTCGCACTCTTAACCTTGTGGCAGAGGAGATAGACATGTTTACTTGTACACTGAGTGAATAGGGTATTTTCCGATTTCATAAAAACTATTTTAATTTGAAGATTGGGACGAAATATTTATCAGAAAAATAAAAATAAATTTATTAATACACATTTACTCAATTAAAAACGATTAAAATCTAACGTATTTTTCGTTGTTTTGAATTTACCGCCAAAACGCTCCGTACGATGACTTTATAACACGTGACATGTGACGTCAACTTTGTTTATACGGCACCGGTACAAATACTTAGTTTGGCGCCGTTTTAGAAGTATTTGTGCACAGAGGCCCCGCACACCAGTAATATCACTTTATATCCATTAAAAATCTTGTTAATTATAAACTCAACATTCACTTATTTACTCACTAACTACTTTAGTTTACACAAACTTGACGTCACGTGATAAAAAGTCATCGTAAGAAGCGTTTTGGCGGTAAATTCAAGACAAAGAAAAATAAATTTGGTTTAAATCGTTTTTAATTAAGAAAATGGATAGAAATCATTTTATTTTTATTTTTCTGTTAAATGTCTCGTTCCAATCTTCAAATTAGAATAGTTTTTGAAAAAATGGAAAATACCCTATTCACAAAGATAACTTTACATGTAATAAGTTTTAGAAAATAAGTTGTTAATATTTTGTTTTGCTTCACTATTGCATTGGGTTATACCTGTAATGATAGTTGTAAGTTATGAATAAATAATAGTACATTATGGTACAAGTGTATAAGGTTGGTGATTACCGCTGAGGCGCCATTGAGACCCGAGCCGTCAGGCGAGGGTCTTAAGAGAGCCGAGGACGGTAATCATCAATAGACACGTGTTTCATACGACGTTTTTCAACACACTTGTGAAGAAAATAATACTAAAAAATCATTTTGTCCTTGGAGTTTTTAGGTAGTAAAATTTCCATAACGTTAAGGGCTTCACATCTTATATCGGGCGGTGTTACAACATACATCATTTTCTTCATAACTAGTACTTGTAGTCATTTTAATGAATAAATAACTATAATTTCAACAATGAAAACGAGTTGAGTTTTTTTTGCCAATGTCGGGAAAAAGTAATCAGTTTTCCAATGCGCGCGCATCTAAAAATGGCGATCGGCCTTATACTAAGGCCGCATTCCGAATTAGAAAAATAACGCTGTGAGTGCTCACTTCGATATTTTGCGTTCCGAGTTAGATATCACGATTCTGACAGCTAAGAACCGTCATTTTTGTCATCAATACGGAACGCTCGTGATCGCGATAAAAGTGTTCACTCAACGTTAAAACATTATATTCACCATATTAAACTTGTATACACCACACATTTTTTCTTCTTGGTTGGATAGAGCACTATTTCAAGTAAATCTAAATTAACTAAAGATTCGACGTGACTTAAAACAAAACAGCACAACTGTCATTTTTGACAAAATGGCGCATGTCATGACGTCATCTATGACGATTCGCGGACGTCGTGTGTGAGCGCGGTCAAATCGATATTATTGTAACTCGGAACGTGGCCTATAAGAATGACGTTTCTTTTTTTTGCTTTTCGCGGATAGGGCTTTAGCCACGTACAAAATGGGGAATTCCAAGTTTTCTTTATTACAGAAAAAAACAAAAGTTATATTTGAGTGAAAGTTTTATTTATTAAAAACGTACAAGTTGAAATTATCTATTTAATTACGAAGTTGCATGAAATGAGCAAGCAATAGGTATATTAATTTATTTGTACTATTGAGCACGACCTTTTTTGTATCGAAACTTTTTAAGAACAAAGCATCTCAACCAATAAAAAAAAAAGCTATAACTCACTAGTGAATAATAGCAATGAAAAAGTCACAGTTTGATAATAGGTGTCATTATGTCCCTAATTGCGGTGAAATTAGAGCCATTTTATGAGCAAGTGTGTTGAAAATAAATTTATAAGAATATATCCTATATTCCTACTAATATGTATTTGAATGTGAAAGTTTGTGACGACGTTTGGATGTTTGTTCCTCAATCACGCAAAAACGTCTGAACGGATTTGGATGAAATTTGGACACATATACACTTATAACCTGGATTAACACATAGGATAGTTTTTATCCCGGTAGTACGTGTCCGTGGAATAATTTTCAACCTCCACGAGGACGAACCCACGGGCAACAGCTAGTTATATTATATTATCATAGCAATATTATGAAATCTGAAAATTTGTATATTTGGATGTTTGTTACTCAATCACGTAAAAATGGCTGAACGGATTTGGATGAAACTCGGCACAAAGATGTTTATAACCTGGATTAACATATAGGATACTTGTTTTATGCCGGTAGTACGTTTCCGAGGGATAATTTCCGATTTCCACGCAGGTGAAGCCGCTGCAAAAGCTAGTGTATTAATAAAATTGCTGACTTACAGGATTATAAAGTGATAGTTGGTCTTCAAATGAGTCTCTTGCCCCGTTTCCCTCAATCACTGTTAGCTTCTCACGTAGAGCTGCTCGTGTCTGATCTTCGACGACGCTGTCCGTCAACTTGCTGCCTACATCTTGAATTGTCTTCGGAATCCATCTGATTGCTTCTTTAAACTTATCAGCTGATAAAAGTAGTTTGTTATTCAGGTAACAAAGTAAGCACGTTCCCAAGTTACCGCAAGTTGAGACACTAGTGAGTAGCTTACAATATTACCTACAGGGCCTAAAGACAAAATGCATTTCTGTTAGCATTCACGCCAAACGATACCCCAAAATGTATGGGAATGACTTTACCTGTGGAAAGGTTACGTCGTGTTCTTTCCGCAGATAATGTCATTCCCATACATTTTGGCGTAGCGTTTGGCGTGAACGCTAACAGAAATGTGTTTTGTCTAGGCCTGCAGCTAGGTTACAAGACACTGTATTATATTGCAGTAAGTGTTAAACTAGATAGCTGCGGGGTTACTTGAAAACGTTGCTTTATGTTAAGTTAAGATTACGGACTGTTCAACAATACATTTATAAACGTTCCAGACGATCGATCTGGAACGTTTATAAATAAATGGTGAAAAGTTTTGGATCAGTTGGAGCGAATTTTTGTTATTAATATGCGGTGGGTTTTTTAGTTTCTCACAATGGAGAACTGTAATTCATTATAAAGTAATTAAATCTAGGCGGTATACAAAATGTATTGTCATTAGTTCACACACACACACACTTTCACAGGACGTATTAAGTTTCTGGCCTATCACCGTCAACCAGGCAGAAACCCAGACTTTGGGATGTTACTCCTTAAAGATAAACCCAATATAACTTTCTTCGACCTGGACATCGAAGCCCAGAACCCTCATTCAGCAGTAATGAAACCTAGTCCATTTCTTACTTTTATAGTAATAATCGAAAACTTGACTCATCATTGGCGCCCAGTTGGTCGGTGTGCTACTATCAGCTGCTGCATACGAAGTTATTTCCTGCTTCCATTTCTGCACGTGTTCTCCTATTGGATCCCAAGTAAGAGGAGAATAGTCAGGCCTCGGAGTGGTTGAAGAAGGGACCCAGTGTGGAACGTACCCTGGTGGGTATTTAGTCGAAGTCGAAATAGTGGGACGTGTAAATTCAGGACGGTCCACTTCAGGTAAAGTGAAAGATGGCCCTTTGGGCGTTGGTCCCGTCGGACTTGGAACATACGTTGTCCGCTCCGTGTTCGGATATATAGTTGGGTATTTGTAGTCCGAGGGGAAGTTTGGAGGAGGCGTTAGACCAGGATATTGTATATGCCACGGTTGAGGTATGGCAGGTCCAGGACGTGAAGGTGTGACTACCGTGAAGTTGTCAATGTCGAACGGATATGACGGCCGAGTCGTATTAGGAAATGGAAAAAACGTTTTTAGATCCACGGTAGGAGTTGATGTCTCCAGAGGGAAATATGGAGTGTAATCTGCATTCATTATCCATCCGATAGGAGTGGGGAGGAAGGAGTACTGCGGAGTGATCTGGTCCACCTGGTCGAGTCCTGGAGTACTGTTCCACCAGAACTCTGTGATGCCGTAGTCCATGAAGTCGTTTATTTCGTTCGCTGGAAATAATTTAAATAATGATTTACTTGCAGATCGAATTTCTGTTGATTCGGGAAATCTCAAGGAAGGGGACACTTATATTTATTATAACAGAACAAAAGAGAAAAACAATCCTCAAATTAAAATAACGTTAAGAATACGTAAACCGGGGTAACTTTAATAAATATTTAACTTTGAAGGTTCATATCTCTTTTTGTGGTTATAAAAAATACAAAAAGTGTCAATAATATTATCGTTTTTTTATAACTGACGATTCCTGTAATAAATACGTGAAAAAATATTGCTTAAAATTTGAAAAAAATAAAAAGTAACTGATAAAAGTTATACGTAGGATGTAGGGTTACTTTGATACTCCCCTATTTTATTGCGTTATTACAAATTAACCCCAATTATAATGAAAATACAATTAAAAATATCAAAATCTGCCAACAGAAAAATAATTAACTTTATTAATTAAAATTGTTAGTGAATTCTCAGCATGTCCTCAGGAAAGGATTCGACAGTTCTTAGGTGTTGCTAACCTAGAAAAAAAAACTACCTTTTGCGTTTCATTTTGCGTAATTAGCGATTTTATACAAAATGGAAGTTTTGATCAAAGTCATCCCGCGAATCAAAGTAACCCCGGTTTATCGTAATACGTTTATTCTTCTTTTTTGATTTTCTAAAACAAAACCTAATACAGTAATTTGAAAGCTCATTGTGGCTCTGCTTCAATGTTCGAATGCAACTTGATTGCCAGCCTGCACTACATAAGGTCCACTTTTGAAGTCAACCTTTACACTGCCTTGTGTAGTTTATTTCCAAGTTCATGTCAAGTCTGACTACTATCAGACCTATTCTCCAGCCTTGTGGACCAAGTCAATGTGTGAAGGAGGCATTTAGTCAAGAACGTTGTACGAAAGGACCGATTCCTTTTTATTTCTAGGAAGTAAACTACGTATCATAATGTTTAACGTGAAATGCTGGCGTTAAAGATTGTTTTCCCCCTTTTTTAAATTAGAAAATATATCAGCCCTTCAACCACGGGAAAGAAATTGGCAAATAGATAAAATTTACGAGACTTTTAGACATGTTTTATCTTAACCTGTATTGTCTTACTGCTGCGCTGGTAACATTGTCGCAAACTGTTCCAACTCTTTTTTATCTTGTTTTCCTCTGACTCCGTCGTAGGCAAAAATATTCCTTTCACCCTGCGACCTCTCCCCCCCGAGTGGGTTCCCGCATTGTCGTTGCGGGGGGGGGGGCTCAGTAACCGTGGATTCCGGCCACGGTGAAGCCAAGAGGAACCCAAAGGTGGGGCCGCTCGTCAGGGCTTTTGCCTCAAAGCCGACGACGTAGCGGCCAAACAGTAGGTTGCGGTGAGGTGCACCGCAACTGAGGTGGGCCGTGATGTCGAATGGGAGGCATCGCGGCTGAGGGTTACGGGCTGCGGTAGAGGAGGAGTGCTGGTGCTTCTGAGCAGCGCTCTTCCCTTCCGTGGCCTGGACCTGGGGCCGCAGGGGAAGAGGAGTGTCGGTATAGCGTCAGCCGCTCTCCCTATCCCCTGCGACCGAAAAGTGGTAGACGGGACGGCGCGTTGTGTTCCACACGCGCGCCGTCAAAGATGTCAGCAACCACCGGTGGGGTCCGCAAGGGCCGATGCCTGCCAGGGGTGCGGGTTTGTTCGAAAGAGATACCACAGCCCCTGGCATACGGGCTACTGGGGGGAACACGGGTGGGTTTTAGTCAGTAAAAGTCTGACACGCCCTCCTGCTCTACTCAGCAGGAGAAGTCATTTGATGATTTCCCACCCAAAAAAAAAAAAACCCTGCGACCTCTCAAAATAACAAAAATGGCGAGTTTGCAAATGGCGTAGATTAAGCCACGCCCCTTTTCGGACCCCTTGCGTTTAAACCCCGATTTCTCGCAATTTTACTATGAAACCCATATTGTATATGTAACTGTGATTTGTTTCGTAATCTATATGATATTTCCTATTATAAAATATACGTTTCTTTAATTTAGGAAATAAAATACACACCTTTCACTTCACTACAATGAAGTAAATCAAACTGAAAAAATATGCCTAAAAATGATAAAACCATGGTATTTCGTCACTTTATAATGTATCACTATTTAAAATATGTAAGTAAGCGGTCTTTATGATTGGTCACTTGATAATACGTCGAATTTTTTGTTAATGTTTTAAACGCCAGCACATATCCACTCAGAACCAAAAGCATAATTTTAGATTTTTTTAAATATTTGCAGTTATTTTTAAATGATGTTCATAACTTTAAAAAGTTCTTTGTCCTCTTCGCACATCTTTTAATCAACAAATTCTACCTAGTACTTGGTATTTTTAGAGTAAAGTTATATTAAACTCATGTTAGACCACGCAGGGCTTGTCCGCTAAATAAAAATTCGAAAACACAAAAACATCTCGATATATTTATAAAAAGGTAATATTTAAAGTTCCAAATATCTTTAACGCTGATAAGAAGTAGTAATACAGTACAGTATTATTACAATTTTAGAGTCAATAAAATTGCAGTAATCATTTACTGGAATAAAAACAGAAAAATAATTCAAATGTTTAAAAATAAATATGATGCCATAAAAATGTTACATGTTTCATATTAAAATGAAAGTGTGTAGGTACATGTTTTGTGTTGTTCAGAATATTTGGTACATTTGTTTTATAGTTTGTTTCAAGCTTCATTTTAACTGAGTTGGCGGCAAATTATCCTACGTATGCATTTCAACTCGTTTCCCGTAATGTATATAAAAAGCTGACAGAATTGCTGGATTATGTGAATTCTTTCGATTCTTGCGATTAATAATCCAATGATTTTATTCACTGACGACAGCACAATACTAATCAAAAGTACAGATGATGTGACATTCGAAAAAGAAATAAACGACAACTTAAATGATATATTATCTTAGCTAGCTGAAAACAACTTAAAAATAAATCTTGCAAAGACAAATTACATTTCATTTGAACAGCAAACAAACAATAAAAAACCGGATATTCGTTACGGTCACCAAACTATTAGTGAAGCAGAACATACTACATTCTTAGGTATTTGGATAGACAAAAATATGAACTGGAAAAAACACGTTGAAAATACATGCAAGAAGCTTAGCCAGTATTCATATGCTCTCCATAACCTAAGAAAAGTGTCAAATCGAGCAACTTTATTAATGGCGTATCACGGGTATGTTGCATCTACTTTACGCTATGGGCTTATATTTTGGGGGAACTCGCCGGACAGAGAAATGGCGTTCAAAGCCCAGAAACAATGCATAAGGGCAATGTGTGGCATACAACGCACAGAAAGCTGTAAACCACATTTTCAACAGTTCCAGTTATTAACATTCCCGTGTCTTTATATTTATGAAGTGGCTGTCTTTGTCAAAGCAAATCTGCATCTATATACACATCTAAGAAGCACACGACACAAAAATAAAATATGCGTAAGACGACATAAAAAAGCAGTATTTACAAAAAATATTTTGGGAATGGCACCCAAAATATACAATAAATTGCCAAAAAGTATCACAGACCTACACAAAATGGACCAATTCAAATTAGGGTTGCATGAATTCCTAGTTGCAAAATGTTACTACTCAATGATTATTTAAATGAAAGATGACTGATTTTATCTGACAATGTATGATGATTATTTAAATTTTGGTTTGACTTGTGTATTTTTTATTTTGACTTTTCTATTTATATACATTTTTTTTTTAAGTAACTCAATTTTAATGTATTCTGCTGTATTTTAATGTTGCGAATATTACCTACAACTTATTTTAATTTGCACACCTCATTAGGTTAAAATACAATGAACCTTTTATACTTACCTGTAACACCTTTATAACATGTATTATGCAAATAAATTATTTGATTTGATTTTCTTTGTACAGATATACTACATCAAATTTAAATTTTGTTTTAAATGATTTAAAGCAATATAGGAAGGCGGAATCTAAGAAAGCTCACAATAGTTTATAGTACAGTTCATTGTTTAGAAAAGATTACATTGAACTTAACACTGATACTAGAAGAGAACTAAAAGAGAGAATAGGAAAAAATGGAAAACAATTCAAAAATAAACCTGCATCAAGCGCTGAAATTAATGATATTCCGTACACAGTTCCAGTTTTTAAGTCCGTCGATGATAGCATCAAGGCACTTATAAATCCCGAAACTTATTCTACAAAATAAAATGATAAAAGAAAATAAAGTGACAGAATTGTTAGTATAGAGACTTATAACGAACAATTTGCCTACTTCTGTGTTCCCTTCCACATGACACATGACGTCTGCCTTCAAAAACAAGAGTGTACAGGCATTCTCTGGGCATACTCGATCCATCATAGACCTCATCAATCGCTTTTGATCAGTCGTGACAAAAAGAAGTCAAGATGATAGCATAGAATAGAATTTATTTGCAAATATGGGTAATACATGAGTAGTTGTAGGTATAACAATACAGACTTCTGCCATATTTCACCATTCAAGAGAGAGATTAATTTTGGAAATTGGCCACAGATCACGCTACTAACGAAATCTCATCAGAACAATCGTTCGATAGCAGCTAAAACTCCATCCGGAAGTCTGAGGAGCGACATGAAGAGTACAACACACTGCGATACATGACTCTATATGTAGAAGAAAGTCAGGGATTTTTTCTATGTCCGCAAACGACATGACAAGAACGCTCAAACTTTAGCACCGACCGATGACAAATTTTTAAACATTGATTTTTTTTCCAGATAGTGTCAAGTCTTTGATAAAAAAACTGTTGTAAACAAATTCTTTTATTTTTATCTATACTGGAGGCTGACTGGTGCCGGACGTAAAGAATACCATCATCCCATTTATTCCCGTGGGTGTCGTAGAATGCGACTAAGGGACTTACAAGAGAATTGGTAGCAGCGTTCTCTATAATAATAAATGTATTTTACCACCATACTGCGATCGCCAGCCCGCCTGCCAAGCGTGGCGATTATGGCAAAACCCTCCTTTTGGGGGAGGCCTATGTCCAGTAGTGGACGTTTTTCGGCTGAAATGATGATGATGTTTGTTTGTTGTTGCTTTGAATAGGCTCCGAAACTACTGAACTGATTTGAAAAATTCTTTCACTGTTGGGAAGCTACACTATCCCCGGGTGACATAGGCTATATTTTATCCCCGTATTCCCACGGGAACGGAAACAACGCGGGTGAAACCGCGAATCGCTGCTAGTAGAAACTATGCTTATGGAATCATAAAACTTGTTACATTGAACATGCATTTTTATTTCGAATTCAATAAAACATAACTACATTTTCATCTACATATGTCTATACATAAATAAAATTGTAGCGAAATTAAAACGTTTTCTTTTTTTGTAATTTAGTTTTGCTAGGCTTGGGAACGAATCGAATACTTCGTCTGTTTGTTTGAATGCAACCAGTACATGTTGCAATGCAATCAAGCTAAGGCAATCAAACACAGTATTCTCTTGCAAATTGAAAGGAGCGAAGTGATATACACCTCCATTTTGCTGTAGACCAAGATGACGCCACTGTTTATCCCGTATAATTTTTGAATTCGCTAACGGCAAGTGAATTTCTGGCGCACATTGTGTCGCGATTGCGCGTGCTGTTCCCTGTGGGTGTATGCTTCGAGATGACTACCAAGAATTCACAGGGGCAGGCATTGAAGGCTGCTGGAGTCCACTACAGGACAATTTCCTTCTCACGTGGACAACTGTGCATAAACTACGTATATATGGCCCGTATTAACAGCCTTGATTCTTCGTATGTTTTGGCTGCCGAGAACAAAAGTACAAATGTAGGATGTAGGGGACTTTCATAAAAATCTGTTACTGTAGTATATTGGGGTGTCTTACGACTTGCACGCGCACGAAGTCGAGGAAAAAAGCTAGTCAATAATAAAACTGATATAGTACGTAACAATTTCAAACTATTTTTTTAAAATAACCTTTTTACTGCTTTGGCGCTTAACCACGCGAGTTATTTTGTAAATTGTTTGATTTTAAAATACTGTTCAGTATAAGTTATGGACTAATCAGTATATCAATGAATGCGTTAAGTATTTTTAAAGTGACCAAACACTATGCTTCTACTAATATTAAGTTTATTTTCACATTATTATTTGCTTAGTTGTGGCAATAATGAGAAAGGTGTGTATTTTTATCGGAATTCAAAAAAAGGAGAAAGTTCTCAATTCGAATGATTTTTAAATGTTTGTTATTTCAGTTCTCCTTATTTACTAACGGATTATAAAAATGGTACTTCTTTTTAAAGGGTATACTGGTTTTTTTTTTACCAGTGCGCAAACTGTTACCATGAATTCAGCATATCATTCTAGACCCCCTAGCGCAGATATTTTTCGTCGGTTATTAAAAAAAAATCAGCTGTTCCATACATTTTGACCGCGTAGGTATTGCACTTTTCTATGAAACAGCAGATTTTTTCATATAACCGATGATTAGTTTCTATGCATGAATTCAGCTAGCTATTCAGCAATATGCTGAACTCATAGTTACAGTTTGCGCACTAGTTAAAAATTTACCCTGTATTTATTGACTGGTCGTATAAAAATTTGGTCAAGTTCTGATGACTGGTTTTTGAGTTAGCTTCAATAATACGTATTATGTCCACTTAGTGGATATTGATGATATTCTAATAATAATAATAACTTCTTATCACTGTTATTTACTTAGCTAGTGATGGTATACGAATTCTTATGGAGACGGTGGAAACTCCATAAATATTACCGCAACTAAAAAATGAAAACTTCTTCTTTCTTTTATCCCGGTTGTTCGTTCCCGCGAAATAATTCGGCCTCGAAGCGGGCGCACCCGCTGGCAAATGCTAGTTAGTAAATAAAGTGTATGTAATTATTATTTATATGACACCACCCTTGGTGGATTTAAAAAGCTTAATTCTGTCGTTTATCATTATACATATCCTGCGAAACAATAATTCGTCATTCGTTAACAACTTTAGAGATAAAGTAGAAATATCGAACTCACTTGTAATATGTCTTTTAATTCCAGCAAAATTCGATGAATCCGTACTAATGAAACGGCATCACCTTAACTTTATTCAAATAAAAGACTTTATTAAAAAAGCACAGCACAAGTTCCACGACGAGAAATCAGTGTTAAGAGTAGGCAACGATGAACTTGTATCGACGAGAGATGATGAGCTACTGGACCACCGGATCACGAAGTCAGTGTTGAGAGTAGGCGACGATGAACTTGTATCGACGAGAGATGATGAGCTACTGGACCACCGGATCACGAAGTCAGTGTTGAGAGTAGGCGACGATGAACTTGTATCGACGAGAGATGATGAGCTACTAGACCACCCGATCACCAAACGGTGGTGGGACACAACTGCATCGATAGACCGGTTAGGCCCGAGCACCCCGCAGACTATCCCTCTCCCTTTAGTCAGATCTCGACCCTCATTTCCAGTCTCCATCACACCTTTCACCACCGAGTTAAACAGTCGACACTTGAAATGGGACGAGATCTTTGATGCTGAAAGTTTTTATACTAGACCATCTGTCTCTAGACTTAGTATTGATCATGAAATATCCATACCGCCAAAAAAACCGTCACTTCTTACAAAAACGCTTATGACAGGATCAGAAACCTGGAACAAAAAACCTTTTGGTCTTGATATCCATGCTCCAAAGTTAACCAAATGTACCAAACCCTTGGATCCGAAAACAACTCAACTTCCTAATACCTCTCAAAGAGGTCATTCAAGCTCTTTTGGATCTACAACCACTGTAATAACTCTAAATGACGAGAATAAGAATGCATGGCTTCGGGAGATAACTGCATATACACCAGTTGAGAGATGGTTTAAAACCTTACCTTCGCAGACAGAAATGACACCGAGCTACGATTATACAGGTAAGATCTGAGTAGCTTGATATTTAATTATATCCGGCGCACCTTATGCAGTCAGCTCTGCTGCCAACCTGGCTGACTAGCTGGTCTTCCACACGTTTTAATAAATAACCTAAAATAAAATTCTTATACACCAAACAGAGGCCTAACATTTTCATTAGCCGTCCCCCGACTTGACAATGCCGTGATCAAAATATTACCTTCAACTTAAAAGGCTTATAATTTTTTTGTACTTTTTAGAGTTTTTTTTTTGAGTCGTGGTTTTGTCGGATACATTGAGTGGACCACCTTTAAAAGACGACAAAAATGTCACGGTATATTAAAGTGAACTAAAATCATCAAATCTACTAACCAACCTTTTCCATCTCCAGCCACACATGCTTACCAAGTCGGTAGCACTATTAGCAAAGCCCAATCTTCGATGCAGAGCAGACAGTTGAAGAACGAGTCCAAGGACCAACCACCACTCATCCTCCGCCAGGGAATATTTTTGTCAGAAATACCGACTGAGGTTGATGACTATGTTGACTCAACTGCCAGTACTGCTACAACTAAAAGGGCACAGTTCTTCATTGAAGATGTGGCTGGAATCCTTCACGAGAGAACTGCTCTAGAGAAGGATGAGGAAAGAACTAAGATGATTCATGAGAGACCAGCGACTATAGCGAGCGGTGGTGAGATAAAGGTGACGCCGACTACTGCGGGAGATGTGCTGCGTATAGGTTAGTACCACCAGTACACAATATTTGGTACAAAAACAACCGACTTCCGGAAAAACACTACAAAGCGAAAAATAACTTTAGGTTCGGAAACGGTGACAAAAAATTAAAATACACATCAAAAGTCACCGACTACGGAAGTCACTTATTTTCTTTTTTGGAAAAAGTTTTTATTATTCGCTTTTATTTACAGTACCTACCCCACACCAATTCGAAATTTCATCATCTTTGGGGTCAAAACAATGCATACTCATGCGATAGCAGCAATCGCGGTTGATTTGCTGTAATATTTTGAAGAGTTTTGTTATCTAGCTGTCTCCGAAATGCATCATCAAATCTATACGAAAAAATAGGAACATTTTAGAATAAATCCCTTTCGAGAAAATCCGTCCATATATTATTATGACGGAGATATGCCCGAAAATATTTTTTTTAAACATGTCGAATTGATAACCTCCTTCTTTTTGAAGTCGGTTAAAAATAAGCTTTCCTTAACTATTTTTCGTAACTGGGCACTAGGTAAAAGCCCTGACAGCTGCCAAGTGGATCTATATAGATCCGACGCAAGCGCAAATATTGCAAATATTTAGCTGTCAGGGCTTTCAACGGTTAAATGGTGACTAGAAGTAGTACAAAATGTACCGAGACGACTGACAGGCAGGAAAGACACTTGATTGGTGGAACCGCTAACAATTCGGTTGTGTTCGATGTACCCGTGACAATTATTATTAAATCCAACCTTGCCAGTGCCTTGAAGAGACGCTATCTCTTTGAATTACCTTCCCTTCATTATTCCCAGTCCGATTCTACCCACTGCTAGCTTTTTTTTGGTTGTGTCAATCATGAGGCTCCTACACTTATCTGATAAAACACCTATAGAAAACTACCGCTGGAAATATGGAAATAGGCCTCTCCAATAGACCATAATTAAAATGGATGTTTAGCTATTACGCTCATGTGATCCTGTCAAATAATAATACTAGGAAGAAAAATTGTATGAGCAGTTAATTCTGTCAGTAACTGTTTTTCCACTTCCTTATAATCCTCCTCAAAATCATTACTCTCCAATGATTCGACTGATTTAATTTCACAGAACAAGATCCAAAGACTCAGAAACAGTCTTCTAACAGATCCAGAAGATTCCATTCAAAAGTAAGAAAGAAAATACAACATCGCCACTCACTCACGCGATACAGAGCTGGGCAGAGACACCACGGTAACGAGAAACAACGGTACAGATATCCAGACTATAGCAACGGACACATACTTCTTAGGCCACAAGAAAAAGAAACAACAGAAGATCGGGAGAGATATAACATCATTACTGCAAAGCAACGCTTCAAGGAGATTCGATCAACCGAAAAGTATGTATAATTCATTGACCTATATTTATTGTTTTGTTGGATGAATTCACTCCACACATCCACTACCAGATGTAGACTTCCCCCAAGTATTGCCGCAACGACTGGTACTGTTGTTTTTACACCCATTTGGCTCCCTTGACGTTCATACGGCATACTCCCGAAATAATACTTTGCAGCACATTTACACCCGCATCGCCTACATTGTGATAGCTAATTAGATATATATACATTGCAGCATATTTACACCCGCAGCGCCTACATTGTGATAGCTAATTACATATATACATATATGTATAATAATACATTGCAGCATATTTACACCCGCAGCGCCCACATTGTGATATCCAATCATATACGAGTACATATGTATATGTATAATCCTATTTCCTACTATCCAGTTAATAATATTATAAATGTGAAATATTGTATGTTTAGATGTTTGTTACTCAAGCAAACGACTGAACGGATTTGGATGAAATTTGGCAAACTGATAGATTATAATCTAGATTTACACATAGGATTATTTTCATCCCGGTAGTACGTTCTCGCGGGATAATTTCCGACATCAAAGCAGGCGAAGCCGCGGGCGGAAGCTACTATATTGTTTAACGTCTTTTTGAGTTCGAGTCTCCTTTTCTTTTCAGAGATAAAAAAAATATAGACGCGATGACTGATGCATGCTTGCCGTCTGTTGGGACAGGTCAGCTCAAAGCTACAATAGCTCTTTCTTCAAAGGGCCTGTCCAGACATGGCCCTGCATTGTTAAAGTTACATAAAATTCTTACAATACAATGTTTAGACTTTAAAAGAGACCATGACATCTTAGTTTGCTTCGGCATTTCTTCTTAGAGAACAGTCTTGACGTGTAAGAGTCTTATAAGATCTACTTAGGCACAAAATTATTAACATTTCGTTACATTTCTTATCCACAAAACATTAACGTCTAAAAAAGTTATTAAAATCAAACAAATATCATTTCATTTCAGCAGGAAACATAAAGATCCATCACACCCTCCAAATGAGATGTTACGGTTTAACTCCGAGCACTGCGACACAGAAGATGAAGAACTTATCAAGCAAATTGAAAGAAGAGATGAACCAGTCAGAAAAACAGCTCAGAAATTTGAACCATCTTTCTACAATCAAGTGAAAGAGAGCTTAAAGCAAGCTGCGTCGAGGAGAAACGCTAAGAGATTGAAATTAAAAGATGAGCTGCTTCGGCAGATTGTCGAAGGTTCAAGCTACAGTGACGAGGAGGCGTCGCTGACGAGGAACTTGATTCAAGCTCTACAATATGGAAATAGTTCATTCGATCCAAGGGCGTAGTTCCTTAGTCCGTCAACGAAGTCACGGGCCCGTCCGAAAGTAGTTCGGTACTTCGGAATAAACACTAATCCCGATAAGGTCATTTACATTTTTAAAACACATCGGGAGTAGGAACAACTGTCAAATCGTGTTGTTATTCCTTCTTAGTGCCAAAGTAATCTTATATCCGTAAGTGATATTATTCCTTCAGGCCGTATTTCGGCCACGACAAATGATGAACTAATGGCGCGCCACCAGCACAAATTAAAAACATAAAAATAGCCCCTAATTCAAAATGCTAGATAAATTAGTACTTATATGTATTATTGAATCTCAAAAACGGCTGCAACGATTTTCATGAAATTTAGTATGCAGGGTTTCGGGGGCGATAAATCGACAGAATAGAATCAAATTCGTAGGTTTTTTTTGGGTTTCATTTTTGGAAAACGTCAAACAAAAAGAACCCGCGCAAAGCTCGGTCATCCAGGTGTTTATATCTGAGTTTATATCTATCGTTTTATTTATAAAATTAATTGTAAAAACCTTTTTAAAAACAAGCTTTTATTTAATTGCCCTAAAAAGAAGTAACTAACTTTAAATTAAATTAATTCAAACCAATCAATTTACGTCATGTATGCACTCGTCATGAACGCACTACATTTATTAAATGATAAAAAAAACTTTTTCCAAAAAACAAACAACCGACTTCCAAAAAACACTAGAAAGTTAAAAATAACTAGAAACAAAAAGTTTTTATTTTTCACTTTTTATAACGCTTTTATTAGCTCGGGTTGTATGTATGTATGTATCTATGTATGTAACGGAATCTTTGAGCCTAATTTTCACTGGTTTCTAGACGTCTGATCAACTTGAAACTTTGCACACGTCTTAAGGGCCGATGACAATGCAATAACCCGATAAAAAAAAATCAAAATTTCAAAAAAAATTATTAATTTTTTCTTTAATTTCAAATTTTTAACATTTTCCCGATAAAAATTTGATCGAACTAAAAAATGGAAAATAAATAATAGTTAAAAAAAACAAAAGAAACACGCTTTTATTGCTGACCGAACTAAAAAGTAGAAAATAATTTTTAATTACAAAGAGTTTATGTTACAGTAGTAGGAAGTCAATAATTCAATTCAGAGTAAAAAGCGCGGGGTGCATTTTCCTATATTTTCATGAGTCTCCTCTCATAGATAGTTGTCAATAGAATAGTTTGTTATAATTAAAATATCAAGCACCCCACGCTTTTTACTCTGAATTGAATTATTGACTTCCTACTAATGTAACATAAACTCTTTGTAATTAAAAATTATTTTCTACTTTTTAGTTCGGTCAGCAATAAAAGCGTGTTTTTTTAGTTTTTTTAAACTATTATTTATTAGTATAGTACCCACTCTACACCAATTCATCATCCTTGGGGTCAAAAC
Source organism: Polymixis flavicincta (assembly GCA_949987655.1). Classification (NCBI taxonomy): domain Eukaryota; kingdom Metazoa; phylum Arthropoda; class Insecta; order Lepidoptera; family Noctuidae; genus Polymixis; species Polymixis flavicincta. The sequence continues at coordinate 13,838,742 of OX465200.1, forward strand.
AATGCATATTTATGCGATAGCAGCAATCGCGGTTGATTTTCTGTCAATTTTTGAAGAGTTCCGTTGTCTGTCTCCGAAATTCATCATCAGATCTATATGAAATTTTAATGGGACCATTTCGGAATAAACTTCTTTCGAACAAAAAAAGAATTTTGCAAATCGGTCTACATTATGACGGAGTTATGCCCGAACCTCCACCTAACTCCTAACCGTTAAAGAGTTGTGCCTTCCTTCATTAGCTCAGCGTCATGAGATGATGATGACCATACGCAAATGTCTCAATAGCTTTAGAAAATAGATGAAAAACATTGTTAATATCTGTAACATTTGAGGGTTGCCCTAGATTTCTCTGGGATTCCATTATCAGATCCTGACTTGGTGCCAATGGGACCACCTCAGGAGTATACTTTATCAAATAAAAAAAGAATTTTGAGAATCGGTCTACAAATGGGGAGAAATCGATGAACATACATAAAAAATAAAATACATACAGTGGAACATATAACCTCCTCCTTTTTTGAAGTTGGTAAAAAAAAACTTTTAACAAAACAATTAAACCGCCGAAAACACTGAAAAGTAAAAAATAATAAACCTGCTTTGTTTAACCTTAATAACTAGGTTCGGAAGTCGGTGACTTTGGATATGTATTTTTTTTTTTTTGTTAAAACGTTTTATTTTATAATTTTTTGTGGCTATAATCTACTAATTACTACATGCTTAATTTTTGATTAATAATAATAAAAATAGCTGGCAACATTGTGTCAACAAGTCGTCTGTTTTTAAAATTTTCTAATTTCATCAGTAATAATAATTTTCACCAATTTTAAACAAACCATTTATTCATAAATCAACCCAGAACCCGAAAATATATTAAAATTATAAAGAAGACAGCAAAAAACCATAAAATGTAACAAAAACATATAATAAAACTGGAGCGGAGGTGACATGACAGATGTCACCTCCGACAAAACAATGATCAGTCTAATCGGTTGATGAATGTGTGTCACATTAACGCTCAAAGCGTTCCAAGCCACTACAGCGAGCTGTATGACGCATTCAATAATAGCAATGTTCATGCCATCTTGATCTCTGAAACTTGGCTCAAACCGTATCTCCTGTCCACCACTTACCCTCTTACTGGTTTCATTCATAAACGGAATGATCGGATTGGCAAAGGGGGAGGTGGCATGGCCATATACCTTCGCAATGACTTTCCGTATAAAATACTTGCTATATCCTTTTCAAATTATTCTACTTCTGCTGAGTTTATTTTCCTCGAAGTCTGTGTCAAAGGAGTCAAAACCATTATTGGTGTTGTCTACTGTCCTCCCACTGTTGATTACTTCACTGAATTCGAATCAGTACTTGAATCTTTGGGTTCAGAGTATGCACATCACATCATCATGGGTGATTTCAACACAAACCTCCTTGCTCACAACTCCCCTCGGTCCCGTAAGCTCCTCCACCTGATCGAGTCAGCTAGTCTGCACGTATTGCCACTCAAACCTACTCATCACAACACTGTTGGCGAAGACACCTGGCTCGACCTAATCCTTACCTCAAATCCTTCCCTCGTTTCCTTCCATGGTCAACATGACGCTCCTGGTTTTTCTCATCACGACATGATTTTCCTTGCACATTTCCTGAAACCTCCCAAACCTAAGCCTAAGGTTCTGTACAGGCGTTGTTTTGCACCGATGAATATTGAGAAGCTCAAGGAAGATGCGTCTGTGGTCGATTGGGAGCCTATGATGGAAGCCACTTCAGTTGACGACAAGGTTGCCATCTTCAATGATGTTGTAGTGAAACTTTATGATATCCATGCTCCCGTCAAAAAGGTTAAGCTAAAACGTCCACCTGCACCATGGATGACTAGGGGTATACGGATGGCAATGCGACGTAGGGATCGCGCGTTCCGTAAATTTAAAAGGGATCGCACTGAAGAGAACTGGACATTGTTCAAGGCTGCAAGGAATAGATGTAATCAAATGATATGCAATGCTAAACGCCGCCATATTCTTGAAACTATCAATTCTTCTTCTTCTGCCGATATGCGGAAATTCCTTGGAACTCTTGGTATCGGCAAATCGCGACATTTAGATCTTCCTAGTTCAATTGACTTAGACGATCTCAATCGGCATTTCTCCACAGTTTCTAAGATGGATCTAACCAAACAACAAACTCTTTCTTTAATTTCTGGTCTAACGCGTCCTCATATTAACCCTTTCGGTTTCATTCCAGTTGAACCGGGAGAGATCAGAAAGATCGTTCTCTCCATCAAATCTAAAGCAGTGGGATGTGACAATATCACCCGTGGTATGATCATAACTATTTTGGATCACCTCCTACCCTCGATTACCCACATTATAAATTTTTCCTTGTACTCCGGAGTATTCCCTTCCCTGTGGCGCAAAGCCTATGTTCGCCCACTACCTAAGGTTTCTTATCCCTCTCTTCCTACTGAATTCCGTCCTATTTCTATCCTTCCCTTCTTATCCAAAGTGCTTGAAGCCTGTGTCCACAAACAATTCTCCAACTTTGTTCATCTTAACAAAATTATTAGTCCTCTTCAGTCTGGGTTTAGGCCTGGGCACAGCACTGTTTCCGCCCTCCTTAAAGTGACTGGCGATATAAGGGCAGGAATGGAAGACACTAAACTTACTGCTCTAGTATTGGTTGATTTCTCGAATGCTTTTAATACCGTCAGTCACGACATCCTATTAGCCATTCTGTCACATGTTATGGTCTCTCCCGAAGCACTGGAATGGTTCTCCTCTTACCTTCAGGAACGTCAGCAATCCGTTCATGTTGGGGATTCTTCCTCTTGCTGGTGTGGTTTGGAAACTGGCGTTCCTCAAGGCGGTATACTTTCTCCTCTTCTGTTTTCTATTTTTATTAATCTTATAACTTCTGAACTTCTGTGTGCGTATCATCTGTATGCAGATGACTTGCAGCTATACTATCAAGGAAAATTCGATGAATTACCTGACGCTATCGACAAACTAAATAGGGACTTAGTAGCCATAAAAACCTGGGCTGATAGATTTGGTGTAGCTGTAAACCCTACGAAATGTCAGGCGATCATCATTGGCAGTCCTCGCAGTATTAGCAAGGTGGCTGGTACAATCTTGCCACCAGTTCTCTTCAATGGTACGATCGTTCCTTTTAGCACTGACGTAAAGGACCTAGGCTTGCATATCGATAGTTCCCTCAGCTGGCATATTCAAGTCGCTAGGGTAAGCCAAAAGGTTACTGGAACGCTGCGGGCTCTGTATCGATTTTCGAAAATTTAAAATTTTTCGAAAATTTATTGCCATCGAGTACGAAAGCAATGCTTGTGCAGTCCTTAATCTTCCCTATCATCGATTATGGTGATGTGTGCTACTATGACCTGAATGCAGATCTTCTCGACAAACTCGACCGTCTTCTCAATAATTGCATTCCATTCGTTTTCAATCTGCGTAAATATGATCATGTCTCTGCACATCGGTCCCTTTTAAAGTGGTTGCCCATACGCCAGCGCAGAGAGCAAAGGGAGCTGACCACCTTGTTTTCATTTCTCGATTCTCCCTCTTACCCTGTTTATCTAGCCCCCCACTTTCAGTACATTTGCGCGAACTACAATAGAAATCTACGCTCATCGCACAATCGTCTGCTTCAGTGTCCCACTCACCGCACAGACTTCATTCACTCTTCTTTCTTCGTTCAATCTATCTCTCTGTGGAATGCGCTCCCCCAGGAAATCAGGATGGCAACGAACCGATTATCCTTCAAGTTTAAAGTTCGCGAGCACATTCGCAAAAAGTTGGCAGTATCATTACAACGGTAATGTTTTCTCATTGTTTGTCTTATTTGTTTTTAGTCAATTCGTTTTTTATGTACATTTATTTGTGCTTATATTTATATATGGTTAGGTATATATGTTTTATATTTATAGTTTAAGTTAGGTTTATGCGTTTAAGTTAAATATTCCTCAAATTTATTGCACCTACCACTGTTTGTCTCTGCATCACCCAAAGGTTGACTGGTAGAAAATGCCTACGGCATTAAGTCCGCCTCTGTACATTTGTGTGCTTAAAGTGTAAATAAATAAATAAATAAATAAAACATGATATAGAAAATGAAATTATGAAAACAAGATTACGATGAAATGTTGACAAGATCAGCGGCACTTAGAGCACGCCCACCACCTCCGGACTAGTCGCTCAGCTCCGCCTCGCCTCCGCCGGTACCCAGCCCCACTGCGGGCGCTGTGATAACACCGGCCGCGGTAGTTGCGTCGAGCTCGAGCGACGAGTACTTCTCTCCGCCAACGACACCACCACCTGCACATCGATGAGGAGGACGGGTTAAAGTTTAGTATCGTTTGGCAGGAGGGGGGGGAGTGGGAGTGGGTGAGGAAGATGGGGGGCTGTCCCCCCATCTCCTTGGTACCACTCCCATGAAAAGGTAACTCACCGTCTCCGAGAAAAGTGATTTTCTGTAACCTAACCTCAAAACACTTAAAAGTTGCCTAAAAAGCGTAGTCGGAGCACTTACACACAATAACTTCCTAGTAACAGTTGTAGCTGCCTTTTATACACATACAATATGTAGGAGTAGAACCATTGACCTATATACATATAAGGACTGGGCGGACCGCACGTTACAATGACGCCTCGAACTTGGTCCCAAAATGGTCTTCCCTATAGCGAAGTGAACTAGAACGCGATCGGTGTCTGTCTTCGGAGCGGTCGTAAATTTTTGCAAGCAAAAATGCCAAGTTGTGCCGTGAAGGGTTGCGTGAACTACGACAAAAAGCACATTAAAAAAAATGATAACATTTCATATCCCCGGTAAGTTCAAAATATGACAATAAATCGACTTCTAACATTATTTAAATCAATTTTCTTTCTTATTTGTCTCAACCTTTGGCAAAGATGACGCGACGCCGCGTAAAAGCGCGACATAACTTTGCAGCGGCGCACAGTGTTTTATGAAGCCCGATTTTCGGACATCCCATTTTTATTGAAAAGGCCGACAGAAATAATCATTTAAACGCAAGATTTCGTATCCCCATTGAGTTACCAAGTCTAGTTTTTGAGATATAGTTTTTTGAAAATCGTAATTTTTCCATCCGGATTTTAAGAAAAAAATTAATTACGCTTAAACTAAGCATGCTACGAAATAATGATGTTAGGTACATTGATGGCGTATCTTATGCCGAGTACTTCAGTCCACAAATGAACCTCGTAACTTTGTTAGATCCAGATTTATACGAGTTTTTTGGTTTTTAGTTTTTTATTTTTTTCTCGAAAATTTCGCCATTTCGGGAAAAGTTATTAATACAGAAATAATTCTATTTACTTCCCCAATACACCACATAATTATGACATCCCAAATCTATGGAACTTAGAAGTTGTTCCAATTTAAATATTTTTGTTAGGGTTGTCAAATTTTTATCCTTATTTTGTGGATCAAATTTTTCGTAAAAGTATAGTCACAATGACAAAAAGAACGTGTACCAGTTTACTGGCAGCCTACCGAGGCCTTTCAAAAGTATCAAGTTTCAAGTCCCCTTCAGGTTTACCTACTACATTTTGTGTGTTTGTTGGTAGAGACTAGGAAATAAATAGCAAATCAAGTGCATATAAAGTTAGGATTGAATGCTATTGATATGATATGATATGATACAAAAACTTTTAAATTTAGCCGTAGCCTACGATTTTGATTTCCGATTTTCACTTTATATTTAAATACATCAAATTGTATTTCAGTCAAACCTCACTCTCTATATCTTCTTCGTTGCAAAGCACCACACATTCTTCTGCATCATAACTTTCAATTTCATCAGCACTGATAAGCTCTTCTATCCTGGCGTCTTCACGTCAGATAATCTAAACCACCGATTTGACTATCAGGTAGATATATTTTTGGCAAAGTAATATAAAATCCGGATATAAATAATTATCTGAGATTTTGACAACCCTGACGACGTAAAATCCGGATCAAACTTAAAATCGTTGTGGTTTCCAAGTTCCATGGAGTTGGGATGTGAAATTTATGTGGTGCGTTGGAGAAGTTATCAAAATCATATCAGTATAAATAACTTTTCCCGATTTCGTGGAATTTTCGAGAAAATTAAGAAAAACTAAATCTAACAAAGTTACAAGGTTCATTTGTGCACTAAAATACTCGGCATAAGATACGCCACCAATGTACCTAACATCATTATTTCGTATCATGCTTAGTTTAAATGTAATATTTTTTTTTCTAAATATCGAGACAGAAATTGGTCGATTTTCAAAAAACTATAACTCAAAAACTAGACTTCGTAGCCAAATGGGGATACGAAATCTTGCATTTAAATGATTATTTCTGTCAGCCTTTTCAATAAAAATGGGATGTCCGAAAATCGGGCTTCATAAAACACTGTGCGGCGCTCGTTGTAGCCGATGAAATGAAAAGATTGAATAATATTACTCTATGATTAAATTTTGTACAAAATTGATTTTTATTGTTTATTAAAAGCAAATTAAAATGTCCAACGTCAGAAAACACTACGAATCCAAAATGGAAAATATGTCCAGATTACCAAAAAAACAAGTTAAAAAAAAATGTTTTATTCGAAGGCCAATGAAAACTTAATAACACAAACAAACTGCAACAAATATAAATTTTGAAAAATATAAGGTTTTTATTTTATTTCTTTGTACCTCGAAAAATACCACACCCTCTTACCAACTCCCTCTTACTACCTCTTACAAGGTTACGCCTAGGAGCAGACACGCCGATTGACATCGTAGTTCTAATAGATGGCGTTAGTGTTATTTGTAGGGCGACCGCGTCCGTCAAATGTTCGGACGGCCGTATCTTTACTATTTAAATCAATGAGTAGAACACATTCACGCAACTCTAGGAGAAACGGAATTACGGAATGATCGAAATCGGATGACAGTGACATTATTTTGACACAAATGGGCGTATTTTTTTAAAATTTCTGTTCCGTTTTAAGGATTTTGCACGAAATTTTACACAACAGACAATATGTTGTGTCAGATTTGGTTGTCAATCACCCATTTTAACGTTCCGTTTTCGCTTTTATGTGATTTGAGGTTAGAAACTTGTTTTGTAATCTTCTCGTAAAATATGCATTACCTTTTAATAAGAGTGGTAACGTTATAATCGAGGACCCAAGCCCTACCAGTTTTAACCATTTTTACCCCCCAACTCCTGCCAAACGAGACTAGACTCAAGCCGGAGGACGCCGGCCGCCGGACGGCTTAGGACCTCGAGGCCCACCGGCCTCTGATAGGGTCCCAGCTCCCGGTGGAAGTGTGCAGCGCATGAGATGGACACAATCCATCAAGGAAAACGTCATGCGCTCATACTATGGGGCTACAGAGGGAGGAAACAACCTGACCGCGTACCGTGTTTGGATGCTCTCTCTTTTTCAGGTGCTTGAGCCAGCTGTCAACGTTTCGGCACGACTCTCGGATCAGCTGCGGGTCATCCAGCGTAACCATATGTTGGATGACACTGTGCTTGATCGCTTGCGAAATGAAATGCAGAGTAGCCATGTCATCGTCCCCCCGTCGCAGACAGTTGTGGTACCACCACGGCTCAACACAAGTCACGCGCCTCAAGCTGACGAGGGGAGTGTTGACAGGGCTACAAACGTAAGTACCCAGTGCAGTGAGGAATTGAGGAGTGCTTTGGAGGGTGCGATTCGAGAATATCGGTTCATGTCGTCCGAACTTAGGCCACGTTTACCTCGTTTGCCCATGCATATCAAGAATAGGGCGCTGGTGGCGGCTTTGGATTCGCAGTTGTCAAATTATTTTGATGACTGCGAAGACCTCACCGATACTCATTCGAATCTGTACTGCGCGGCTGTAGCGGTATGTCATATAGCTCACGTCAAATTCGCAAATGACTCTAGAGCTACACGACCGAAACCAGCCGTACCAGCTTGGCAGTGCAGGATTGAACGTCGTATTGGTGGGGCCAGAGCCCTCATCGGCAAACTAATCTGCTTCAGGGAGGGCAACACTCGCCCTAGAGTGATGCGCTTTGTGAGACGGGCATTCTCAGGGACTGATACCAGCCCTCAAGATTATATGTCCCGTGTCACAGAGCGCATAGACTTCCTGAAGCAGAAAGTGTATGCATGGGCAAACCGTATTCGTAGGTATAAGCGGCGAGTAGACCGATACACTCAGAACCGCACCTTCCAGAGTGATGAAAAGTGGGTCTATAGGGCTTGGGAGCGACCGGACCAAGGTGTGGCTGATACGCGCCTACCGGATGATGACGCCATGTGCTCTTTTTGGCGCAATATCTGGTCGGTGCCTGTCAGTCACACCGAAGGTGATTGGGCTCGAGAAGTCGAGCGAGCCTGCAATCCCATACCAGAAATGGGGGCTATTACCATCTGCCCCCAAGATGTAGCTCGTGCAGTCCGTCCGCTTCCCAACTGGAAGTCTCCAGGGCCGGACGGGCTGCACAACTTCTGGATCAAATAGTTCATGGGATCGCACGCTCGCTTGGCGGCTCAGTATCAGGCTGCTTTGGAGTCTGGTTCGCTACCCCAGTTCCTGACAACAGGAGTTACCCACCTGCTCCATAAATCAGGTAGTACCGCGGAACCCAAAAATCATAGGCCGATCACTTGTTTACCGACGGTCTATAAAGTTCTTACATCCATTTTGAGAGCGAAAATTTACAATCATATAGACACTTACTCCATCATGTCTGTCTCTCAAAATGGATGTCGGAACGGGTCCCGCGGTACTAAGGAGCTGCTCCTCATTGATATGGCCATTAGCCAACAGGTTCGCCGTTCCCGAAAGGATCTTTCGACATGTTGGATAGATTACAAGAAGGCCTATGACTCAGTGCCACGTACATGGCTCATGAGGGTGCTAGAATTGTATAAAGTAGACACAACTCTGCGCACCTTTCTGATGTCATGTATGAGGCAATGGAGGACGGTCCTTCGATATCCAGGATGTCGAAACATCCAGAGGAATAGCGAGCCGATAAGGATCGAGCGAGGCATTTTTCAGGGCGACAGTTTGAGTCCGCTTTGGTTCTGCCTAGCCCTGAATCCTCTAAGCACACTGCTGGAGCATTCAGGTATAGGCTATCGGCTGAGGAGAGGTGGTCAGGTTATATCTAACCTCCTCTACATGGATGACCTAAAACTCTTTGCCCCCAACAATTTGCAACTGATGGAGCTACTGAAAGTAACTGAAACCTTCAGTAGCGCCATCAGGATGGAGTTTGGTGTGGACAAATGTGCGGTCATGCATGTAAAGCGAGGGGAGATTGTGGAATCCGTGGGAACCCAACTCTCGGATTCCATAAACCTTCGAGCCCTCTCCGCAACCGAAACCTATAAGTATTTGGGTATGTCGGAAGCGTTGGGCATCAATGTCACTGACATGAAGCAATCGTTGAAGGAGCGCTTCTTTGGCCGCCTGAAGAAAGTATTTAATAGTCTTTTATCAGGCGGAAACAAGGTGCGCGCCTTCAACGGTTGGGTCATGCCGGTCTTGATGTACTCTTTCGGCATACTCAAATGGACTCAGACCGAACTCGACGCCCTGGATAGGAGGGTCCGTACGCTGCCGACTGCAAATCGAATGCATCACCCACGGTCATCGGTAATGAGACTGTATATCCCGCGAAAGTGTGGAGGTCGAGGGTTCCTAAACGCTAAGACCCTCCACAATCGCGAGATATGCAGTCTCAGGGAATATTTCTTAGAGACCGGCGTGGGGATGCATCGAGATGTGGCCGCGGTGAACAAGGGCCTCACCCCGCTCTACTTGGCTAAAGAGGACTGGCCCAAGCCTGTAGTGCTTGACACTAATGATCGCATGGAGGTATGGCAGAGTAAGGAGCTTCACGGATGCTTTTTCCGGGCCCTACATGGACCCGATGTAGACCAACTAGCGTCTGTAGCCTAGCTGCGTTTCGGTGACCTCTTTGGGGAAACCGAAGGTTTTGTCTGTGCAATTATGGACGAAGTTATCATGACGAACAATTACCGGAGATTTATTGTGAAAGATCGGGAGAGTCAATAAGACACATAATCTCCGGGTGTTCTCGTCTTGCTAACGAAGAGTACTTACATAGGCACAACCTTGTAGCCAGGATTATCCACCAGCAACTTGCTCTAAAATACAGCCTTGTGGAATCAGAAGTGCCGTACTACAGGTATGTGCCCGACCCAGTTCTCGAAAATGGACATGTCACACTGTACTGGGATCGATCCATCATCACTGACAGGACTATTGTTGGCAATAAACCTGATATAGTGGTGGTGGATCGACTAGAGCGGCGTGCAATGATAGTTGACATAACGGTCCCGCATGACGGGAACCTCGTGAAAGCCGAGAAAGATAAACAAATCAAGTATCTTGACTTGACTCGCGAGGTTGTCGACATGTGGGATGTGGACTCAGCGATCATTGTACCGATAGTCGTTTCAGCCAATGGCTTGATAGCCAAGAGCCTCGACCAACATCTGAGGAGGCTCTCGTTGGGCAGCTGGGTCAAGGGCTTGATCCAGAAAGCGGTACTCCTGGACACGGCTCGTATTGTCAAGAGGTTCCTCTCTCTGGAGCCCTGACCGCCGGTAGCTTGGACCCTGTTCCCGATACCGGTGGGCTACAATTTTAATATTTTATGTATTTTATATTCTAATGTTTAAAAATGTAATTTGTATTGAAATAAAGGAAAATAATAATAATTAAGCCATTTATTTCCCAAAATATAAAAGTTTACACTTTCAACATTCCTCAAATAACTATGTCGTGCAGTATTATAATAACATGCAACATAAAAATAACCAAATATAATAAAAATAACATGATAGAGGTATGTAGTACTTAGCTTAGGTCATTATTTGATTAACTTCATTGGACATTTCTATTTCATTTACAATTGTATATTCGTATTGATCATTATATGTAGAATTTATTATTTTTGTTCATATTGATGCATTATTTATAAGAGCACATAAGTAACAATTGTTCAATTTAAAAATTCAAATAGTCTCATTATAAATTCAACTTATGATACGATAAATAACAGTATAATTTCATAATATCATTCAGATAATCATAATAGGGTAAGTCCTAAGGATTTGAACAGATTTTCAGTTTTGGGGTATCCAATTTTGAGCAAAGGCCTCCTCCATGCATTTCCATAATTTTCTATCTTTGGCGGTCCTAGTCCAAGTTGGTCCCGCGACTCGCGCGACGTCATCGCTCCAGCGGCGGCGCGGGCGACCACGGCGGCGAAACTCGCCGCGCGGCCTCCAGTGCAGTACACGCTCGCTCCAACGCCCGTCATCTGCGCGCGCCACGTGACCTGCCCATCGCCATTTTAGCCTACAGGCTAAATCTGCTACATCTATCAGTTTTGTGTTAGTTCTGATTTGATAGTTTCGAATTCTGTCTCTCAGTTTCAATCCCAACATACTTCGTTCGACGGCCCGCTGGAAGACTTGCAGTTTGAGTATAATTTCTTTTGTTAGTGCCCAGCTCTGGCATCCATAGAGTAGTGTGAGAGACACGACAGTTTCGAATGCTTTTTTCTTTAGTTCGATTGGGAGTTTGGATTTGAAAATGTGCTTCAGTGACCAGTATCTCTTCCAAGCGAGTTTTATGAGTTTTTAAGCGAATGTGATTCTCTGTCCTAAATAGACGTAGTCTTCCACGTACTCTATTTCCTGTGATGATATTTTTACTGGTGTATTTTCTCCGTTGGTCATTATGCGAGTTTTCTCCAGATTCATAGTCAGTCCACATTTTCTACTCTCTTTATCTAAAGATTGTAGCATGTATTATAGGTGTCTGTGGTTGTCGCAGATTAGTACAATGTCATCTGCGAAGCGTAAGTGGTTCAATGTTTCTCCATTTATGTTTATCCCTACAGAGTCCCATTCTAAGTTGCGGAAAATGGTCTCGAGGAGAGCAGTAAAAAGGTTCGGTGATATCGGGTCGCCTTGTCGGACACCACGTTGTACTTCGAAAGGTCTTCCTTGTCTCTCTAATTTAACTTTGGCTTTACCCCTTTTATAAATTTCCTTTAATATTTTAATGTACTTTTGTGGCACTCCTTGTTGGTCTAAGGCTTTCCACAGAGCTAAGTGTCCTATCGAATCAAATGCTTTCGAATAATCAACGTACTTTTCGATGATTTGTGTAACAGTAAATATATGATCGACTGTAGAGAACCTTGGACGGAAACCAGCTTGTTCTTTAGGTTGATTGAATTCTAGAGTCGGCATAATTCTTTTAAGTAATACCTGCGTGAATACTTTGTACGTAGTCTGTGATAAGCTTATAGGCCTATAATTTCCTATTTCCTCAGGATTTCCTTTCTTGTACAGCAGTGTTATGACTGATGTCTCCCATTCTGCAGGTATGTTTTCATATGTTAAGATATTATTGAACAATTTCGTAATAATGGGAGACAGTGGTTCAATTAGAGTTTTAAGTTCGTCATTAGTAACACCATCGGGTAACACCAGATCCAAAGACCACAGATCCACCGACTTCCGAACTTAGTTATTGGGGTTGGACAAAGCAAGTTTTTTAATTTTTTTATTAAAAAGTTTTCATTTTATAATTTTTTGTGGCTATAATCTACTAATTACTACATGCTTAATTTTTGATTACTTTTTGTAATACACAACTCAGTATTATAATCTGTTAACAAACAATCAATCATCCCCTGTTTTCCTACCCTTAGGGTTGAATTTTCCAATAAAAAACAATTACCAAAATTGGACTACGCTGAAAAAGGTTATGCGTAGTTATTCATTAAAAAAAATACGCGTCGACTTGAGAACCTCCTCCATTTTTTCGTCGGTTAAAAATAGGAAGCGCTACAAATATTTTAGTTTGACATAAACTAACTAAAGGAGATTGTTCTGCATCCATACATCGTTCGCCCCAGAACCAACAGCAAAGGAAAACTACTTTGCGTGTTCTAAATTACAAGTATATGCCCATGAAGACAAAGTTTAATGACGGACAACTTGCAGAAAGGATATATTTCAAAAGAAAATAAAGATTTTGAGGTTATATTTAGTAAGAAACAATGCTTTCAATACTTCGAAATACATGCTAATAAATGCCTGTAACACGTTAGTGAAAGCAATCAGAGTCCGTAAAAAATAGCAAGGTCGTCGAATGTATTCCGAGAATAAAAGCAAATTGAAATCACTAGGTACACAAAGCAATCACGAAGAAATGCGCGCGAGTGTGACTTGACTGCATTACCACTTTGACACTTTTGACAGTTGAGTTGATTGACAGATATGACAATGATGATGATCCATAAGGATGCCAATAAATTAGATCGATTATTTTAAATAAAATCGATACCATTTAGTACCCAGCGTGTTATTTCTATTTGGAATATTACAATGCATCTCACTTATGTGTAGTAATTGTTTAAAAGGATTATTATTTATGATGTATGGATTAATATTATATGAAAATTGGTTTTGTCGTTGAATTCTTTTCGTACCTAGAGTATATAGTACGGTACCATTAAAAGCGGCGCAAAAGTTCCTACAGAAGTGTCATACACTTCTGAGTCACCCAATCTACAGCGAAAAAGGTTGAAAGAAAGTACGTTTGAATGCGTGTAAAATCTTTGAGCAAGTGGCGAACACAAGTAATCTCGCTTTCGATGTGTGTAAAATGAAAGATTGGACATCACTAATTGTCATCTAATCTAATTGTCAAAGGCCACGTTCCGAGTTACGATAATATCGATTTGAGCGCACTCACGCCCTTTCCGAATTGGCATGGCGTGAGCGCGATAACGATGTCCCACGAATCGTCATAGATGACGTCATGACATGCGCCATCGAATCTTTAGTTAACTTAGACAGTCACGAGCGTTCCGTTTTGATGACAAAAATGACGGTTCCTAGCTTTCAGAATCGTGATATCTAACTCGGAACGCGAAATATCGATGTGTGCGCTCACAGCGCTATTTTTCTAATTCGGAATGCGGCCAAAGATGGCGGCATATTGTATATGATGTCAATAGTCGCTCTTTTAATTATTCATTATGGAACGCAGAATGTCCGTTTCATACAGATACTCGCAATTAGTCTACTAAAATATATTTATAATTACTAAGTAGGTCAGATGTTTGTTGGTCCTGGGGCCATTTTCGACGATGTCCTTTCACGTGATCTGTCATGTCGCCTCTGTATACTGCAAACGTTGTACTCATTTGTAGGTAGGTTCCATTAACGATTGCTTCAGCTCTAATGTTGCCTATACCAATTGCTTCAATGGTTTCTCCATTCGCCGCAGTCACCGTATGTTTCTTTGAAGTGCTCGAAGCTCTCGAAAAAAATTATTAGTAAAAAAATTAAATTAAAAATTTAAAAAACCCCCGACCCTAACAAAAACTCTAAAAAGTAAAAATAATAATATTTATAGGCCTTTTAAGATGAAAAATCCTGGAAATTCCAGGTGTTGCTCCAGCATCAGTTCAAGGTTACTTTGTTCGTCTAATATCATTGAAGTAATAGAATACCAAATTTCGAGTTGATCAGACCCGTGGAAGATGCTCAAATCCCTTCATCAACCAGAAAAGAGCTGATAATCTTCAAACGGCTAAACCGATTTTGATGAAACATGTTCCGACTAATACACCTTTCAAATAAAAAAAACAAAATCAAAATCAGTTCATCCGTTCGGGAGCTACGTTGCCTCAGACAGACACACACACACACACCGACACACACACACACAGACACGTCAAACTTATAACACCCCGTCGTTTTTGCGTCGGGGGTTAAAAAGTAGTCGTACATAATTTGTGAACTCATAGTCACCCAAACCAAACATTACAAATTCATCAATATCCAATTTACTAAATGACTACACGACATTCAGTCCAAGGCCGTCTATTCCATTGGGCACTTTGGGCAAGTGCCCAGGGCCCCGTGTACGGTGGGGCCCTCTAGTTTCTGCTAGTGTCGTAGCTAGAGGCTTTCATAAGAAAACCTAATAGTTATCCCGCTTTGCTAGCTCATGCCTACATCCGACACTTATTTTTCAAACTTTTCTGCACAAGGTGACAAAGTTACTTCTATTTCTGTATGCGTGGTCAAATGAAAACCAAACCCATCCGAAGCGGTATGCTAAAACTATCTATAGGAGCCCCTTTATTCTAGTGCCCAGGGCCTCCAATAGATTAAAAACGGCCCTGATTCAGTCATCTGGTTAAACGTTGCGCTCAATGACTTGGCTAGTTGTTCTTCAGCTATATAATTGGATGGCGGCGTTTAATGCTCCGCCTAGGCGTCCAATTAGCTGGCTAATTTAACCAGATCGCTGCGACATGGATTTAACTTGAGGGTAGTGATAAATTTTATAAAGAAAACCTAAGCTAACTTAATGGATACTCTCAAATAACATAGGCTTATACAGCAGACAGAGACCGGACCATTAACAATTTCATCGCCATTCTTAGGCACGCCTGGCTAGTTCGTCACACTGCCGGAATGAGTATGACGGCGTGCGGTGATGCGATGGTTTGAATCCAAGTCGAAACTATTAACTCTTTTTGAAGTATTCTTTAGATTATTCGTTACGAATTCAGTGTTGCAGAAGTGTAACATTTTAAAACTTGAGGGGTTAGCCCATAGTGACGCTGTGTGTACTGTGAGGACTCCGTAGGTCCTTGGTACCACGGGTCGAAGAATAAATAATAAACGTGCATAAAAATATAAACTTCACGTTTATTTTAAGAGTCAGTGGTTTACAAGTTCGCGCCTGTCAATAGAATCAAAGCTTCCGCAACAAAACCTATGTAAAATCTATAACGTTTATCTTCTGGAACATCCTGACTGTTCGAACATAGACAAAGTCCAAACGTTGCCAGTATACATGTGTGAAGTTGTCTTCGGTAGGCGGAAAACCTTTACAGTACCACCCTGAAATAGCAATGTGTTATACGCCGTTAAATAGCTCTTTTTAAACTGAATAATAGCTACTACAGTGCCTAATTCCAAATCTGTTTTTTTTGGTTCACAAAATGGTTTCTTGAAATATGTCTATTATTAGATGATTGTAACAATATAATCATTATTTTGTACACACTTTGTTAGTAAAATCTAACCGGAATAAAAGGGAACTTTTTCTATTGACAACGATGCGGACGTATTTTTTGATGCCTTATAAGTAGGAATTATTTTCTTTTTTATATTTTTAAGTGCCCATGCAGGTTTATATGAAATAAAAATATTTTGATTTTTTGATATTATTCCGGTTAGATTTTACCAACAAAATGGTTTGGTTTTCATAGGAAACAAGTTTTTTAATGTAATAATATACTCTTCGGCTGTAAACAGCCCGTTTATTCAGTGTAGCATCACATCGGTGTTTAGTAATTATTTTCCTAAATTACATGTGAAGATCCATACCATCATTAATATGATCGAAAAATGGGTCAAATTGGCTGTTACGAACAGTTGGACGATTTTCCTGTTGAAAATCATAATATGATGGTTCAGAATAAGCCATAGTTCTTCTAGTGATACCGGGAGTTTTAGTTTTCGTCGCGTTTGTAATTTTAAATAAACTAACAGTGGCTGATGTGCGATTATTTGTAACTTGTGTTATATTTTTGTTGTCAATAACTGTTGCGTTAGTTTTCTTTAAAACGTTTATTTTACGAGTTTTGGTATTATTTGTAGAAGATGATTTATTAATTGTATTATTTCTTGTTGTGAATTCATGTTCAACTTTAACTTCTTTGTTATTTAAATCATATTCTTCATTCAATAATCTCTCAATGGCGTTTCCTTTCATATCTTTTCTTTTACTATAATCTTTATTTTTTTCTAGAATCTTATCAGTAATATTTCTATCTTCTACCACATCAGTGTTATTATCGTTATTTCTACTTTTAATACTAAAATCTTTCATTTGTTTTAGTTCTTTTATTTCGTTTTCCATAGCGTTTATTCTTTTAATGACATATGTGTTGAAATCTTCTGCTCCTATAGTATCATTACCGGAACGTCTAAGATATTCCTGATTTCGATTTTTGTCCTTCTTAAATTGGTCATCCGGGACTCCTTCGTTGGGTGACGCTTTATTTTTCTTGACGTTACTTCTAGAGAAAGGTTTGTTTCTCTTCGAATATTTTGAAGGAGATTTTATGGGTGCAATCGATTTCTGAGGTGCTGCTTGTGATCGCATAGATCGAGGACGTATTGTAGATTTTGTGGTTACTGATTCGGTTTGTAAATCGGACTTAAGATACAGACTAGTGTCATATCTGGAACGAATGAAGCATTGCTTCAAGTTATGCATATGGTATTCTAAAAACTAAGGAATTGTTGTAAGGAAAGATTTGAAAAGTGAAGGATGAATTGTGCGAATGATAATGTGGCTGGAAATGATTGCGACTGAGGTGTTGGGAGATAGAGATGTATGAAAGAAGAAGACATCCTTCGCCGACCACTAAAAATTGAAGGGCAGGAGGATTTGTAATATGGTGTTTCATGGTGCATTGTATGCAGATGTGGTAGCTTTATAAAACTTAATCCTTCGATTCTTTATAGTGGTCATTTAAAGTTCTAACGAGATTGCTACGTAAATGTATTTGTGCAATAGTCTCTATAGCACAAATACCTTTACGTAGTAATCGTACCAAAGATCTAAGTTTATAAGGTTTGGAATTCTTAATGAATGAATCAGAATCTTACTTCGTATCCATCCTGAGTGGTTCAAACATTCCTAAAGATTTCAACAACTCGGTATTAGCTAGTTGAACATCAATGACTGCGTCATACTGGCTAATAATTTCCACGTTCTTTCCATGCTTTTGTTGCTTGTCATAGTTTTCTCTTGCTCTCGGTTCGTGCTTCGATTCTAGCATCAAGCCACTCTCTAGATCATGGCTTGAGTTAGAAATAATGAGCTTTGCATCATTCGTGTCATGATAAGCTCTTAACATTTCAATCTTCTCTGTCGTGTCCGACGATTCATCTTTCTCTCTCGGTGTAGACGACGTCGTCCGTCGTTTCTTAATTATGGGCCTTCTTGTCATCACATTCTCAGATATAGGAATAACTTCTGTTTTCTTTGTAGCCTTTGCTTTGTAAGATATCTCTTCTGTATATAGAGTCATATATCGCTGTGTGTTGTACTCTACACGTCGCTCCTGAGAGTTTTTGATAGAGTTGGAGCTGCTATCGAACGACTGTCCTGATGAGATTGCGTCTGTGTTGTAATTTATCTGTTTCCCGGATTCATCGCTACTCTCATCCTGCTCAGTTTCATCATGTTGAGACTGTTCGCCAAAAGTTTCTTTACTAACAGTTCTCTCTCTTTCTTTTTTCGATTTTGTTTGGGAATTCTTTTTAGAATAATGTTCGGGATTTTTAGAATATTCGGGAATTTCGTTTATTATATTTTCAGAGACCTCGAAGCTACGAATAATTGGATCTAAGTAAGGAATATCATTCACTTCAGCGCTTGATGTAGTATTATTTTGAAATTGTTTCCAAAATGTTTCTATTCTTTTTTTCAATTCTCTTCTAGTGTGCGTGTTAAGTTCACTGTAATGATCAAACAAAACAGCTCGGACTCCACCTCTAATGATCTGTTCTAAATTATTGTGCGTTCTCAGAGATTGTGTATTCCTATAATATTTTAATTCATTTAAAATTCTGTGAAAACTCAGTTCAGTAGTTGTGTACAAAGAATTGATATAATCTAGCAATTCTTCAACATTTTTGTCATATGTTTCATCTCTCAACATGTCCGCCACTTCATTGATGCTTGCTTTCGTAAAAGAAACTGATTTTCCTGTGATCAACTTTAATGACCCGGTCAGTAAACTCCTAGTATTATCATTTTGCATCAACTCGGAAAATTTGCAGCCTCTGTAGTGATATTTCCTTATTTCACTATCTAGGATGTGAAAAAATTCTTCGAATGCGATATCATCATAAGTGTTGAGTATGTGAACAGCTTTCTGAATGAAATCCGTAAAGGTTTCAACTCTCGGCGCTCTGAAGTTAAGTTTCATGTTTCTGTTATTGAATGTTGTGTCCCTTGTTATAAAGTTCTGCACATTGTCTAAGTTATTAGTATGTCCGGAGTACTCTTCATTATTATATTCGTTATCAGTCTCATGTGGTAGGTTGACGAGTCTGTGATCTCCTTTTGGTTTGATCCGTAACGGCGAGTGAGTATGAACTGAAAATTAACATTTTTTGTGATTATTATAACAAAAGGTGAATTGTTATATAATATAGTATATGTGGTTCGTCAGTGTAGTGGTCGCAAGTGCTGCTATTGAGCATTGGCGCCCTGGGTACTACTCCCAGGTAGGGGCAAGCTGTTATTGTTTTTCTGTCTGAAATTTGGCAATAGCAGCCCGTAGTCTGGACTTATGCCCAGTTGATGGCAATCAGCTCGCCCTCTTTTTAAAGGAACTTAAACATAACTGGCGAAAAATGGGTGTACTATAGCTACACCTCTGCATAACCCTTCGAGGAAACAATGCGTGATGTTATGTCTTAGTGAATATTCTGTAAACTCGCAAAAGGCGTTTGAAATCACTATGACTTCATATTATAAAACAAAGTCCCCCGTCACGTCTGTCATTTCGCGATAAACTCAAAAAGTACCGAATGGATTTCCTTGCGGTTACACCAATAGACAAAGTGAGCATGGTTTTTCTTTTTTTTTGGGTGGGGAATCATCAAATAACTTCTCCCACTCTGGGTTGAGCAGGAGGGCGTGTCAGACTTTTACTGACTAAAACCCACCCGTGTTCCTTCAGTAGCCCTTAAGCCAGGGGCTGTGGTATCTCTTTCGAACAAACCCGCACCCCTGGCAGGCATCGGCCCTTGCGGGCCCCGTTGGTTTGTACTGACATCTCTTTGAGGCGCGCGTGGAACACAACGCGCCGTCGACTTGGGCTTGGTCCTTACCGGACAGCGACCTACCCATTACTCGCCGTCCGCAAGCCTACCCCTACGGTGGCCGGAAATCACCCTGGGATTCCCGACGCCCAGGGCGTCTCCTGCGAAGGCTAGGGCCGTGAGGGCGCATATGATGCCTCTCCCTCTTCGCGAGCATTACTGCTTCGCTGAAGGAGGTGACGGCTCCCCATGCCGTCTCGCTCCGTACCATGGCCTGGACCAGGGCCGGACGCGAGAGATCGCCGTCGCTGATCGCCTCCACGAGGACACGGCGGTGCTCTACCTAAGCCGGGCAGACCTCCACCGTGTCCTCAGGGCGATCTTCGCAATGGAAACACCCGGGCGTTTCCTCCCACCTTATGCGAAACAGGAACCTCCCGAAACAGCCGTGTCCGGTGAGGACCTGCGTCAGGCGGAAGGTGAGGACGCCATGCCACCTCTCAAGCCACACCTCAAAGAGGGGACTTACCGCCTCAATCGTGGCGTGCCCATTCATGAGCATGGTTCAGGTGTATAATTTGTTAAGGTTTTGTTTAACTTGACTAACGCGGGCGAAAAAGCTAGTATGTTATAAAATAAAACTACCAAATAATCCGAACAGCAGAATATAAGTCCACACTTTCATTTTCACTAACTTACAAATGTACTCTTATATAAGAAATCATAAAACTTAAATTTGCAATTTTTTATTCAATAAAATATTACCACAATTTTATTGAAACTAAAAGTGAAATATTAACTACCTACGTTTAAACAGGATAAAGATTTTTGTGTGTTAAGAGATGGTCTTAAAAAAAAGAATGGTGCGTCCTTGCGTGGCCGAACGCGAGTTTATTTTTGAAATATCTGATCTAAAAAATAGTACTTAATTGTATACATTTCAAATAGTGAGGAAAGAAAACAATATAAAATTGACGTTGTAATTTTAAGTACTTGAACAATTTCAATAATTCTTTTGGTGCCGCGTGGTTATGTGCTTAGTACTAAAAGTTTAAAACCTTACCTGTAATTGTAACGCAAAGAAAGCAACTAATCAGTCAAATCAACGAGCATAAGAATTAGAATTTCTCGGGTCCGGGTAAAAATATGACAGTTCCCTATCTGCGTGTTATATCTAGGAACACATTTTAAAGGAACGAAAAGTGGTTCGTTCCTTTAAATATGCTGTTATTATTTTTAAGTACATTTAACCACTTTACTTTATTCAATTGTGTTGAATTTGAAAGAGGTATGTATTGTATTTCTTAATAATATTATAAATGATTATATTTCTGTAAGTAGTTTTGTACGAACACTTTATTACACGCGAATCATATTTAAAACCAGATGAGGTCGGCGTTTCCTACCTGACTACTCTGTGAAGAAAGACAGAAAGAAACTCATAGGTCACAGTCTCTTTTAAAGGCCAGACATAATCTTGGTCAGTTCATGTGACGACCAGGTGGATTGGTGTCTGAAATGGTATTTTGAGGAAAGAACCACACAGATTGAGTGGACCTGTCCAATACTTAATAATGTAATGTATGTGTTTATAATATGGTCATTATTTCAGCAGCTTCTGGGATTTTTACCATGAAAAAACAATAGATACACACAAATAAGAATGAGAAAAAAATATCCACGCATGTAGTTGATATATGATAATATCTAATAAAAGGCACAATAATTAATTATTTCCAGCTAACTCAAACAGCCCAATAAAAAACAAACATGAAACAACATTAAACCACAACTTAATGGACCGCAGCATCGCGGTTATTACGTGGAACAGTACTCCAAGAATAGACCAGGCCAATTTGATCACTCCGCATTACTCATTCCTCCCTACTCCAATCGACCACGAAACGTACAAACAGAGTCTTACAAGACCAACGCCCAAAGGAGCATCTCTTAGTAAGCACTACTTGCATTAAAACATCTGAATATATTTTAACTATTCATTGGACCTTACATGGAATCAAGGAAGCCTTTAGTCAGTTAAAATGTCACCATATTACTCAAAACTCCGCAACAACTAATAGAAACCTTTCATCATCAGCGGACAGGTTACCACAAGCAAACAGACGGAATCAGATGGTAACTCAACGAAAGATCAGCAGCAGACAGTTGATGAACAACTTGTCCAGAGAACAGCCACGACACCAACTACATCAGGGGACCACAATACTTGAGATATCTAAGAGAAGAAACCTAGGGTCTAAACCCAAAGCGTCATCATACGATTCTGTAACGCGGTCTAGAGAACCTGCGTTGCATAGGATCAAACGTTCACAGACGCTTTCAACTGGCACCAAAAAAAAACTGTTCCCTAATCTTCTTCTTAGCGATGGGATGTTAACAAAAGGTGATGCTACTAACTCTGATGATGACGTCAAATTCGAGACGACGATGCCACAAAAGGATTCAAAAGAGATCATGAGGATGCGAAAAACACCTGAGATAACGAAGACGGAATCGTCGACAGGGACTACTGTCAAACAGCTGTATATACGTATGTACCTTTGCTGTATACATAAGCTTTTCTCAAACAATCTTCATCGCTTTTGCATATTTATAATGTTTCTAATCAGAACCAAGTCACATAAGTGACGCTTGAAAACAATCACGTTTATTATTTCAGTACTGCACCCTAATTGCGTAACTCACGATTCATCATCATCTGTTTCGTTTTGAAACCGATTGTTAAACCATTGCTTCATATATGTTCGAAAAATGTGTCTGCTTAGCAACGTAATTAATGCGATGAATACTGTTGAACTGTCAAATTGAAACCGAGTATGATTAATTAATTTCGTGAGTTATGCAATAGGGTGCTGGTTGTGTACAGTACAGCTGGAAGGTTCAATATGTTTCCAAGTCAGAACCAAAAGATAGGGAGGTTTGTGAGCCTTTTGCCCCCGATATACATTGTAGGCCACCATAAATAAAAAGGCCATGTGGTGTAAAAAAAAACAGTGGCACTCCGGGAGTGCCGACAGAAGTGAAAACTTCAACAATTACGTGTGTATTTTTTTAATGGTCAGGAAATATGTTTTGAATCGTCAGATTATACAACGTTCAACATACGTTCAACGTTGTTCGATCGAACGTTCGTGCTGTAAGTGGTGTCATGAGTTCAATTGTGTTTTCCCATCTCAAAAAATGCCCAACGCACCTAAAGAAGTTTTCACTTCAAAAAACGAGCCTTACAGTAGTCGCATTAATATGATGTGTAACATCGGACATCTCACCTTGGTATAGGCAACATAAACATTATAACCTAAAAAAATAACTCATTATTTGAAATGATTTTTCGTAACGCAGAATAAATAATTTTAATGAAAATTGTATTTGATTTAATTATCACTAGGAATAATACATTTTTTTATTGAATACATGTAATGTAATATATTCCTACTGACTTAAGTGAATTTGAAGAAAATTTTGAATGCTGTTAGAATTTATGTACAACTAGCTTTAGCCAGCGGCTTCGCCCGCGCGGAAATTTCATCCCCTATTTAACTCCCTTAGAGGTTGAATGTCGAAAAATCCTTTCTTATTCCTGGTCTACTTTGTAAAGGGAACCTCTGTGCAAAATTTCAGCTTTCTAGGTCCAAGGGTTTGGGCTGGGCGTTGATGAGTCAGTCAGTCAGTCAGGACTTTTCTTTTTATTTATATAGATTACGTAAGTTCAAATGAGAATAACTGTTTTTGGAGATATTTCATTAATAATTTAAGACTCAAAAGATGTGAAAGTATGTCTGGAACTAATATTCCAATTGGAAATATTTGAATCGGATAACCCGTTTAGCAATATGTACCAAATTATCTTACTAATAGTATAAATCTAAAAGTTTGTATGCTTGGATGTTTGTTACTCAATCACGCAAAAACGGTTGAATGGAACTTTCCTCAAAAAAAAAAAAAAATGCAACTGTCTTCCAAAAACACATTAGTGAAAAATAACTGGATATGTATTTTAATGTTTTGTCACCGCCTTCCGAAATTAAAGTTATTTTTCACTTTGCAGTGTTTTTTTGGAAGTCAGTTGTATTTTTTTTTAGAAAAAATAATTTAATAATTTTGGTAATCCGTCTGTTATGACGGAATTATGCCCGAACCTCCACCTAATCCTAACCGTTAAAGAGTTTGTACCTTCCTTCATCAGCTCAGCGTCATGAGATGATGACGACCCTATAGGCAAATGTCTCAATATCTTTAGAAAATATATAAAAAACATTGTTAATACCTATAAAATTTAAGGCTTGCCCTCGTTTTCCCTGGGTTTTCATCATCAGATCCTGACTTGGTGCCAATGGGACCACCTCAGGAGTATACTCTTTCAAATAAAAAAAGAATTTTGAGAATCGGTCCACAAAATGGGGAGAAATCGGTGAACATACATAAAAAAAGAATACAAACAGTCGAACATATTCTTTTTTCCTTCCCCTTCTCCTTTTTTTGAAATCGGTTAAAAACTACACTTTGATACTTTTATAGCGGTAGTAAGTTCCCCTGGGATAACTTATGACAACACGCGGGCGAAGCCGCTGGATAAATAATTGAATTGAATTGAATTGACAAGATAGTATAAGATAATTGTGAAAACTTATAAACGTAGAAATTATACATAATATAAGTTAATTTTCTAGAACTTAGTTCTCATTCTCTCTTTCCATTTCTCTTTCTTGTCAGACACACGTACCTACATACTGCTGGCCGACACTACCAACCTCTCGAGCGCTTCCCCGGCCTCCTGTTACACACTTTCGTCCTTTTTAGTGAAATCACTCCCACAGATTGCAGGAGAGCAATGTTACATAATCAATAAAAGGTCCTTTTGTCCCACTTCTCATATAGCCCCGATTGTGTTATTAATGATCTGTCATCATCATCATCATCACTGGCACCAATGTGTCACCCACTGCTGCATACAGGCCTACTTCCGTATATGCCATGATAAACAATTGCTGTAACTATTTATTCCAGAAAAATCGGATGCGCATTCTTACTTTGACATGATAGAAACACTTCAAGAAGGATATATGATGGTGTTTCTGATAGAGCTGACTCGACTCATAGCTACGAAGGAGAAGACAGCAGTTCGTGATGTGGTGCAGCATACGGACCAGATTATTTACAGGTATTTGTTATTTATTCATTGATAAAATCATCTGTCTGTTTGTTCCCAAATGTGTCGGCCACACTGGATGCAGCTCAATGTCAGTATTTTACAATGAACGATTAGTTACGAACATAGTTACTGGGTATCACGAATCTCATTTTTAATTCGTAAGCACATTTAACTAATGACGTATATGACTGCAGTAGCGTAGCTATGGTCTTGTTCGAAGGGTGTAGTTACAGGCACGTGATTCAGCTTTGTCTCTAGGTTGGCAAGGCACTTACCATGCCTCTGCTATCACAGACAAAGACCACATGCCGCCAGCTGGGCCAGCTGCTGGTGTGCTAGTATCATAAGGAAGTAGTGAAGATGGTTTCATGACGTATCTTGTTACAGGTTATACCAAAGTGGACAACTACTGTGGTTCGGAGAGCCGCTCATAAATGTCACGAGGAAGGTCGCTAGAATACTTACGGAATCGGAGATAGATGTTGTACAGAGTGAGTTTGTTCATTTCTATTGTATTCGGCTCAGTAGGAGGTATGTGGTTTTTGTTGAAGACAATAGGCTGGCCCCCTATTACATGGCATTTAATTTAACATCTACCGAAGTGTGGATATCAATACCTCTGCGTACCTCTAAGGGGAATGCAACCTGCCGTGATGTGACGTTGTTATAAATAGTTACTTGCTGTTACTAGCCGCTAAATTTTTTACAGTGACATGTTCTCTCCCACCAGACTACGCAGCTTATTTACATCAAATGCTCACTCAGCGACATCAGGCATTGTCAATAGAAGTGAACACCATCCTAGAGTATGCTGACATGTTGTATGACGACGACGAAGGAAGACTCCTGTTTGATGCTCTGAAACAGTTCGCGGCGTATCCTAACAGTACGTAGACCATCATTATAATCATCGTCGTCTGCTTGCCTTTTCCCTGCTGTGTTGGTGTCCACTTAAAGTCTTCCAGTTACTACCTATCTGATCTTCACAACCCAGTTACTGGGTAACACGATAACCCTTTGTAAAGCTGGTTGCCAGACATAAAAAAATTATAATGTAATGGTGTTTCTCTTGTTCCAGTTAGAATAACCAGCTATTGGCTCTGCAGCAGTCTTATACATAACTTCCTGAGACCGTATCGACGTCTCAAAGACACACAACAACGTCAAGAGCTGATGGATTCTGTAAATTTGAAATTAGAATCTTATAATAATACCTCACTGCGGAGCGGTGATGTCAGACAAGCCGACGACCCTCCTGATGGTAAGTGGTGACGGCTATCTTCAGACATCTGCAATACGAGATACATAGGACATGCGTTGCCATCACAGAGATGAAGCTAAAAACTCTCATGTGCCCGTGTAGTGACAGGCTCACATATTCTGATCATACAGGAAGACAGCAATGCTTGGCGGCGGTTATATATATGGTGATAAGACATCCCAAGAAGACTTCCTTTACAAAGAGTTCTTCTACTAAGATGTCTACAACGAGACTATTTAAAATAATTAGCTGTTCTAAATTATTCCCACAGAAAATCCCCCTTCGCCTCAGACAGAGCCTACGACTCAAACAGAACCTCACAGCGAGATTACATGGTTTCCAAGAAAAGGAAAGAGAAAGCTGGCTCGTCGATCACACAAGAGGAAAAGAGAAAGGAAACAACATCGGATCGACAGATATCGACCAGAGTACAGCAACAGATACTACAAAGAACGCATTTTGGGAAGTATGACACAAAGAACGAGTGTCCAGTCGAGGTTCAGAGTAAAAAAACAAAAAATTAAAGAAAATTTTAATTTTTAACCGTCTTCTAAAAAAGAAGGAGGTTATATGTTCCACCGAACGTATTTTTTTTTTAATGTATGTTCCCCGATTTTTCCCTCATTTGTGGGCCGATTCTCAAAATTCTTTTTTTTTTGAAAGAGTATACTCCTGAGGTGGTCCCATTGGCACCAAATCTGGTCTGTTTTACAGTAGTTAATTTTAGTTTTTAGTTTAGTATAATTATTGGTTAGTTTAGTTTTTCAAGGCAGCAAGATATTCTATCAATGCTATGTACGCCGTAATTTTCATATACATTAGTTCCTTATTTATTAAGACTATGTATTTCTAGCATAATTTCAATGTATGTGTGATGGGATCCCAGGGAAATCGAGGGCAACCCTCAAAATTTGTAGGCATTAAAAATGTTTTTCATATGTTTTCTAAAGCTATTGAGACATTTGCGTATGGTAATCATCATCTCATGACGCTGAGCTGATGAAGGAAGGTACAACTCTTTAACGGTCAGGAGTTAGGTGGAGGTTCGGGCATAACTCCGTCATATGATATATAGACCGATTCGCAATTTTTTTTTTTTAGGAAGTAGTTTATTCCGAAATGGTCCCATTTAAATTTCATATAGATCTGATGATGCGTTTCGGAGACAGACAACGGAACTCTTCGAAAAAAGACAGCAAATTAACCGCGATTGCTGCTATCGCATAAATATGCATTGTTTTGACCCCAAGGATGGTGATGATCGTGCGGTCCATGGCCCTATACGGGGCGCTGGTGTGGGCGCCTACATTGAGGCGCCAACCAGCTCGCCGGTTGAGGGCGTCCCATAGGGTCATGGCGATCAGGATGATCCGGGGATATCGCACGATCTCCGGCGAGGCGGCGGGCCTCCTTGCCGGATTACCGCCATGGGATCTGGAGGCAAAGGTCCTCGCGCAAATATGGGAGTGGCGCGAGGAGGCCAAACGCCGGGGCGTAAGTCCGCTGCCGCAGGAAATCGCGGCACAGCGGACAGAGCTCCGGCGGGATCTCATGGTGACATGGAGAGAGCGATTGTCGCAACCCAGTGCAGGGTACGCCACGATTGCGGCGGTAAGTCCCCTCTTTGAGGAGTGGTTTGAGAGGCGGCATGGCGTTCTCACCTTCCGCCTGACGCAGGTCCTCACCGGACACGGTTGTTACGGGAGGTTCCTGTTTCGGATAGGGCGGGAGGAAACGCCCGGGTGTTTCCACTGCGAAGATCGCCCTGAGGACACGGTGGAGCACACGGTGGCGGTCTGCCCTGCTTGGGCAGAGCACCGCCGTGTCCTCGTGGAGGCGATCGGCGGCGGCGATCTCTCGCGTCCGGCCCTGGTCCAGGCCATGGTACGGAGCGAGAGGGCATGGGGAGCCGTCACATCCTTCAGCGAAGCAGTGATGCTCGCGAAGAGGGAGGCGGCGCACGTGAGGGAGAGGCAGCATATGCGCCCTCGCGACCCCAGCCGCCGCAGGATACGGAGACGCCCTGGGCGTCGGGAATCCCAGGCCGATTTCCGGCCACCGTAGGCATGGGCTTGCGGACGGCGAGTAATGGGTAGCTCGCTGTCCGGTAAGGACCAAGCCCAAGTCGACCGCGCGTTGTGTTCCACGCGCGCCTCAAAGAGATGTCAGCACAAAAAATGATGGGGCCCGCAAGGGCCGATGCCTGCCAGGGGTGCGGGTTTGTTCGAAAGAGACACCACAGCCCCTGGCTTAAGGGCTACTGAAGGAACACGGGTGGGTTTTAGTCAGTAAAAGTCTGACACGCCCTCCTGCTCCACCCAGAGCGGGAGAAGTTATTTGATGATTTCCCACCCAAAAAAAAAAAAAACCCCAAGGATGATGAAATTTCGAATTGGTGTGGGGTAGGTACCATACCAAAAAAGTGAAAAATTAAAACTAAATAAAAAACAACCGACTTCCAAAAAAACACTAGAAACTGAAAAATAACTTTAATTTCGGAAGGCGGTGACCAGAAATTAATAAAATACATATCAAAAGTCATGCGCCGACTTCCGAAATTAAAGTTAGTTAAAAGAAAGTTATTTCAGCGCCTTAAACAAAATATTTTTATGTTACTTTGTTATTTTTTATCGACTTCAAAAAGGAGGAGGGTATCAATTCAGATGGTTTATAAATTATTTATGTATGTTCGGGCATAACTCCGTCATAGACAGGATTTCCAAGGAAGGGGTTTATTCCGAAATGGTCCCATTTAAATTTCATATAGATCTGATGATGAATTTTGGAGACAGACAATGGAACTCTCCAAAAAATGAGCGAGTGTACAGGCGTGTTGGGTGATGGCGTCACCAAAAAAAAAAACGACTTCCGAAAAAACACTACAAAATTAAAATTACTTTAATTTTGGAAGTCGGTGACAAACAACTGAAATACATATCCAAAGACACCGACTTCCGGAATTTATTTGGAAATTATTTTTCTTTTTTTAGTGTTTTTAACCCCTGACGCAAAAACGACGGGATGTTATAAGTGTGTGTGTGTGTCTGTCTGAGGAAACGTAGCTCCCGAACGGATGAACTAATTTTGATTTTGTATGTTATTTGTTTGAAAGGTGAATTAGTCGGGAGTGGTCTTAGACATGTTTCATTAAAATCAACCGTTTTATTTATTAGCCGAAGATTATCAACTCTTTTCTGGTTGATGAAGGGATATGAGTATCTTCCATAGGTCTGACCAATTCGAAATTTGGTATTCTATAACATCAGTGATATTAGATGAACAAAGTAACCTTGAACTGATGCTGAAGCAACACCTGGAATTTCCAGGATACCCAAGTTACACACCAACTAACAGCAAAAGTATCGTGTTTGGGCTCATTGAAAAGGTCTCAATGAATAGATTATAGATAAATAGTGATCAGGACGAGGAATGAGGATAAATTAATAACAAACTTTACTGTGGGAAAAATACGCAACGCTGCGCTAATTTAAGCGAGACATCAAGGCTAGGTTGTTCCGGCCTGTGGGCCTTTGAAACGTTACCTCCGCCTCCCCCAAATGCAGCACGACGTATTTATTTACGATGAACCGTCAACCATTTAGCAGAAAATCCATCCATCCATATATATTGCAGTTGATCAACTGAATTATTTTTGCTTAGTTCGATATTTTTTCCTTCGTTTCAGTACGGTATGGTAAAACTAAAAATATTACTTAAAGTTCCGTGTGTAGGGTGTGTCCTGTAAGTTACCTATTGAGCGTTTTCATATTATCAGATATTGACACCATCACGATACCGATAAATGTCGGCAGCTATACACATACCGATTCGAAACCGATATTTTTATTACCGGCCTAATGATATTGGTGAATATCGACGACCATCGCGACTCACCAAACGACCACAGTAGGTACAGTACCTAAGTATCGACGTCTCGAAGTCGGCAGTGCGAATAAGTGTGTTCAATTGAAAGAATGGCCAGTTCTCTCAAATCTCTCACCTCTATTGTGTTTATATCGGAGTCAGTCACTGTCTACGACGACATAGGTAACAATAACAATTGTATGTAAAAGTGTTTATTAGGTACTAAACTACTACTAACGTTAGGTGCGAAAATCTGATCCCCGGTATCGTGGCGGTGTCGGAATCGGCTAATGTGCTGTGTTGTAATTTAATGTAATTGTTAATGTGATGTAATCAACTAGTTTCGAATGAAAATGCAGAAATGTGTTTTCATTCAAAACTAGCTTTTGCCAGAGGCTGGTAGTTTCAGAAATAGCAATATAAAACGTTTATAAAGAAACAAACCCTTCAGCTTTACTATAATAATCACCGCTACGTAATAATAATCAACGCTTAACCTTGGATGTACCAAATTCCATAGCTTCGTCTCTGCAGGTGCCGAACCCTCTTTCACCACCATGTGCCTACAGTACAGTGTCGCAGCCATTGATAAGCAGCGAGCCTCCCCTCACTAGCACGTACAACACAAGAATATTTACGACGGGTAAAACCCATTCGCGGCCTCGCCGATCTGTCATACGCGCCACTGGTGCTGCCGATACTGATTTAAAAACCCTGGAACCTGTCAAGTACATTCATGCTTGGAATTTCCACCCAGACGTATCTGTGGAGAGCATCCGCTCTTATCTCCTCAAAAAACACCCAAACATCGTGACCTTCTCGATAAAAAAAACCTGATCCTGAACACTCCCGACACAACTGTTTCATATTGGGAGTACCGTTACATCTATTTGACTACTATATGTCACCCAACAATTGGCCAGCTAATACGTCAATCCAAGAATGGTTCACCTACCGGAATGCGAAGAAGAAGGCCGAACCCAATGAATCCAGTGAATCATTTTTTCGTGAGGAAAACTAAAAAGGTGGATATGATTTTCTATCAGAATGTCCGGGTACTAAAATCAAGGCGCACAGAAACGAAAAATTTACTCCACACCTTTTCAAGTAATTTGTTAGCTTTAACGGAAACTAGGCTTGATGTTTGACTCTGAGGTCTCTTCGCAAGAATACGCCGTGCTGCGGTGTGACCGTGTGGGGCGTAGCGGTGGCGGCGTGCTGTTGGCCGCCCGCGCGCCCTACACACTCACACGTTTGGACTGTAAGTCTGATCAGTGCGACGAAATTATATGTGCAATAGTCACCAAAGGTCGATTACGCTTTGCTTGCTGTGTTGTTTACTTAGCACCTAATGTACCTGACGCTAGATATTATTCTATATTTAATTGTTTAAGAAGGATTCTGTATGACATCAATAAACTGCCTCTGATTGTACTAGGTGATTTTAACCTTTATTCCGCTAATGTAGCCATACGTGATGATTTTGATCTGTTTCTTTCAGAGTGTAATTTAATGCAGAAAAACATTATTTTAAATGATCTTGGCAGAATGCTAGATTTGATTTTAGTTAACCCATGTGTGGCGGGAGTCTCAGTTTCAGCATGTTCCGGCATTGTCCCGTCCGAAATGCATCACAAGCCGTTAGATATCTCTATCAATATTAACACGCCGTACGCAAGCTTGAGTATAAGTAATACCTACCGTCCTAATGACTCGGCCCCTAATGTAACTTTAGAGCGTAACTTCCGTAAGGCGGACTTTTTTAGTGTTATACTCTGAACTGGCTGGTATAGACTGGGAGCCCGTGTATTCATGCGATGATGTTAACGTTGCTGTCGACATATTTTATGATCTAATTAACAATGTCATTTGTCAGACTGTTCCTCTAAAAAAGAGGAAAACGTTTCGACTTAATTACCCCAAATGGTTTACGTCTGTTTCTATTGAACTAAACAAGCTTAGAAACCATTATCACAAGCTCTACAAACAGAATAATAATAACCAACTGCAATATGCATTCTTTACCTACTATAGGCGTTTATTGAGGAGAAGTGTGGATGTAGATTTTGCTACTTATACTAATTCTATTCAGTCAAAGATAAAATATGACCCTAAAGCCTTCTGGGCCTATGTGAAAAGTAACCGACAAAATAATGAGCAGGCTACCTTTGGTGACATGTCGCCAATGCAAGTGGCTGGCGCGTTCTCAAAATATTTTAGAAGCCTTTTTCTATCAAACTTACCATCTTTAGATCCCCAGCATGCTATCGCTACTGCGAATGCGTCGCCGAATAATTTGTCTCATCTTGTTAATATTGATTACGTTCACGAATCTGAAGTTCATAGCACAATGGCCCGACTTCCTCCAAAATCTACCCAAGGACCAGATGGAATACCACAGTACTTGGTTAGGGACGGTTGCGAAATTTTCAAATTGCCCTTACAATTTATCTTCAACCTGTCGATTAACACGAACATATATCCAACGGAGTGGAAAATATCTAGAGTACTTCCGGTCCATAAAAGCGGCTCAAAGAGTGATGTTAAAAACTATAGGCCAATTGCTGTTTTATCTATTTTCGGCAAAGTATTCGAATCGGTACTCTATAAAAAATATTTGTTAAACTGCAACGGTGGTTCGCGGAAGAGCAGAACGGATTCCTTCCGAATCGCTCAACCGCGTCCAATCTACTTAACATTACCACATTCTTAGCCAAAAATATTAATGACAGAAAGCAGATCGATGTGGCCTATTTTGACTTCCAGAAGGCTTTTGACCGTGTTAACAACGACATACTTCTTGTTAAACTGGCATTGGCAGGTTTCTCTGAAATGTCACTAAAATTCTTCGCAAACTATCTGTGCGACCGCAAGCAATTTGTATCATACAAAAATGCCAAATCGGAGCGCTACTTGGTCACTTCGGGCATAGGGCAGGGCACTAACCTCGGGCCCCTGTTTTTTCTAATAGTGGTTAACGATCTTCCCACATGTGTAAAACACTCCACAGTTTTAATGTATGCTGATGATGTCAAAGTTGCTCTTCCAGTAGCTAACCCTAGCGATACGGCCACACTTCAACTCGACATCGACAACATTAACACTTGGAGCACTATAAACAATCTCGACCTAAACATTGATAAGTGCACTGTCATGACCTACACAAAAGCCACACAACCTATACACAACATCTACACAATGAACAATGAACCCCTGAAACGCGCTTTAACTGTACGTGATCTGGGTGCTCACTTTGATCCACACTTAACATTTAACCAGCACATAATACAGACATGCAACAAATCCCGAAAAAACTTAGGTTTTGTCTTGCGTCAGGCCAAGATTTTTACTAATCGTCAAGCAATAACCATACTCTACAACTAATTCATCCGTAGCTTATTAGAGACTAACAGTGAAATCTGGAACCCCCACGAAAAATTGTACACATTGGTTATCGAAAAGGTTCAGAAGTGTTTTGTCCGCTACCTGTACTTAAAACTTTATGGTTATTACCCGTACATGTATCTAACACCATTTGTGCTGGGTATGGTGGGGTACCAAAGTTTGGAAGTTAGGAGAAATCTTGGTCTGATAAAGTATTTCATCC
The DNA here is from genome assembly GCA_949987655.1 of Polymixis flavicincta. Classification (NCBI taxonomy): domain Eukaryota; kingdom Metazoa; phylum Arthropoda; class Insecta; order Lepidoptera; family Noctuidae; genus Polymixis; species Polymixis flavicincta. The sequence continues at coordinate 13,872,559 of OX465200.1, forward strand.
GCTTGATTCGTGGTGCCCACTACAATTCCTCGTTGCTACAGTACATCCCCTTTAGCATCCCACCACCTATTAGACACACGCTTCGCCCTCGCCAACGTCCCCTTTTCTTAATACCGCAAACCAGTACCATAACCCTTAAGACCAGTCCATTGTACCAAGCCCTCACCCACATTAACAACATTTTGTTATACGACGAATCTTTAGATGTTTTCGCGACTACTGAGCTGAGATTCCTGAACACGGCTACTCGATACCTGGAGTCCATTGCCACTCCCAGTACAATTTCTATGGAGTAAATGTTTATATTTGTATCTCAATTTCATCTTGTTACTAATTAATGATTTTGTATCCTAATTTTATCCAAGTCGTGTCTAATTTTATTGAATTTTATCTAATGATATCTAATTGTACCTAATGTTACTACTTTTACCTTATTTTGACTAATTTTATTCAATCGTTTATCTCTTCAATATTTGTCTAGTTTTATATGTAATTTAACGTTGTTCTATTTTTCTGTGATTGTATATGTTATAACTTGTATTTACCAATAACTTGTATGTGTAGTGCAAACTGTTAATATAAGTTGGTTATTACTGGAAGGATTTGGGGGAGGCCTTTGCCCAGCAGTGGGACAGTATAGGCTAATAAAAAAATAAAAAAAAATAAAAAATATATTAAATAAATAAACTATTATTAGGGTTTCGACCTCAGGACTCAGGACTAGCTGCTTCTCACACGGAAAACTGTACGTCAATTAATCCCGCGACACGCGTCCTGTTTTCTTTGTATATTTAGGCTGTTAAGAGCAAATCTTCAAATGTGACGTAGTTGTGTACAGGGAAGTTTTAAATTATGAGGGTGGTGTCTTACGACTTCCACGCGAACGAAGTCACAAGCAGAAGCTAGATAGATACATAATATGGTTTTGCGGTTGTAAGGTGAAAATGAAAAATTGCAATGGTTTCATTTGGAAATCATGCTTCCAGACCTTTCAACCAGAGAATTTCCAGACAAGTGTTAGTTGTCACTTGTCAGTGAATTCGAACTGAAGGAACATGGGTGGGTTTTAGTCAGTTAAAGTCTGATACGCCCTAGCTCCGTCCAGAGCGGGAGAAGTCATTTTATGATTTCCCATTCAAAACAAAAAAAAAACCGTTGTGCATTTTTGTTCTTTGAGAAAATAAAGGTCTTTAAATCGAAATCATGCTTCCACACCTAGAGGCTGGTTTGCTCCTAATAAGAGCTAAAAATTATGTGAAAATTGTAAATACGATGAGGGAATCGTAATTAAGAGGGAATTTAAAGGTTGTATTTTTTTTAGTGTAGTAGTTTTTTTTTTATAAACTCAAAATTATCTAAATCCGGGTAAATCGGCTCACGCTCACAGTCTGTCAGAGTCCTGCGAGACGTCATCGAAGGTCGACCTGTGTCAACATTTTCAAAAACTCACTCATTCTGCGCCTGTACAAAAAAATCTAATAAAATAATAACAAATTAATTTATGAAATTGCGATGGCTCAGTAAAAATGTCTTGTAAATAAATTGTAGTTTTAATTCATAAAATTGTTTCACCCCCGACACATCCATAGGATGCAGACCCTCCAAAACCGTTTCCTTCGCCAAGCCACAGGCTCCCCATGGTTCGTTCGGAACGAGATCCTCCATCTCGATCTGAAAATGCTCAATTTTGCTCAATGCTCAAATGCCCACTATTGCTCATCGTCCTTGCACTTGTACCTGTTTAGGTATTCAGAGAACCCACCGTGCCCTGACAGTACTCGTGTGAGTGTTCCAGTCGGTTTTAGTCTGATTACATGTCTGAAGGCTTGTATGGCGTCCGGGAAAAATACTTTCGTAACGCCTGCTGTGTTCTCAGATGTGTATCTCCGATTCCATTCTTCGAGCGTGTCCGCTCGGATCTGACGCTTTACGAACGAAATCGGGCATTTGTCATAATCTGGCCTTTTCTTTATTGTAAGGGCAGCGTCCTTAGCCAGCTGATCAGCTCTTTCGTTACCCTCCAATCCTGCATGTGCTTTTATCCAAAAGAGTTCTACCTTTTTGGATTTCTCTTGGCATAGTCGTAGGTTTTCTCGGATTTCGACTGCAAGGGGATGGAGGGAGCGATAGTTTGCGATCGTTTCCAGTGATGACCTGGAGTCGCTGTATATGCCAAAGCTGCTTTTTTGACTTGACAAAATTTCCCTTGTGGCCTTGCATATAGCCAGCAGTTCCGCCTGGTAGACGGTGCAGTGGGACGACAGCTTGATTTTCTGGGTTTTGATTTCAACATCATTGCTCCAGTGAGACAATGATGCCCCGACTTTGTCCTCGATCCTGCTGCCGTCCGTATATATCCGCACTGCTTGTGTGCAGTGGTTGTCATGTTGTTCCTGGTCTGCCAGGCATATGAACTGCAGGCTTATATGTTTCGCCGGGTGGGGGGTTTTATCAAACGCGGTACGTCGCTCAATCTCCTTATCTCTTAGCTCTGGTCGAGAAACTCCCCTCCTTGCCTCATATAGGGCCGCTGCCTCTAGTATTCGGAGGTCGAGGGGTAGTATTCCGGCCAGCAGTGCTGAGTTCAAGGAGACTGTACGATAGGATTTGCACAGCTTCTGTGCAAATCCAATAGGGGACCGCGTTTAATTGTTTGCGTGTCGCGAGCTTTTTGGCTGCTGGCATTTTGTATGCGGCAAGTGCGTGGGCGCACTTGCCGCATAAAAAATGGTCGGTTCGACTACTGCCGTGTAAATGGACCGTATGACATCAGGATTGAGGCCCCAGCTGATCCTGGCTGCTCTTGACAACTGCTTGTACAAGTTTAATGCCTTTTTGCATACATTAGATGCATGGGCATTGAACGTCAGCTTGTTGTCAATGGCAAGCCCCGGGACTTTGATTTCCCGCGACATACCAATACTACTCCCGGCCATGCTCAGCAGTGGGGTGTCGTATTTAAGTTTCCGCGTGATGACCATTGCTTTCGTCTTTTGTGGTGCAAATCTTAACTTGTTTCTGACTCCCCACTGGTGAACATACTCGAGAGCATCATTGGCAGGTCGCTGGACTTCCATTGCTGAATCCCCATCGAATATTAAAACGACGTCATCGGCGAAAGCTTGGCAGTAGTCTCCCCTTTTTACCAGGCCTTTCAATAGGGGATCGAGTAGAAGGTTCCATAGAATGGGGCCCCCTATCGACCCTTGCACACAGCCTTTGTTGGTAACTCTGGTGACCTCCTGTCCCGCGTACCTCACCCTAACCTTCCTGTGTTCTAGGTAGCTGTCCACCACTCTTCTTACGTTAACCGGACATTTCGCCTCCGCCAACCCGGTTTTTATGGCCGGCCACCATGCACTGTCAAAGGCTCCCTCTATATCCAGCGATATCATAACGATCAACTTCTTGTCTTTCAGTTTTCCACGTATGAGTCCTAGCAGGTCATAGAGGGAGTCTTCTGTGCTTTTTTGTGGCATAAAACCATACTGGCGTGCACTTAGTCCGGGTAAGATGTGCCACTTCACCCTACCTATCACCATTTTTTCCAGGAGTTTACCCATCACTGGCAACAATCCTATTGGCCTGTAGGACAACACAAGCAGCGAGTGCACTGCACCAGTGGAGACTGGTCTTGCACTCGCACCCGCTGCAGGTCAATGTGCACGCGGCCCGCCATAGTTAGCCTCTGCCAGATGGTCGGGGACACCTGCAGGATGACGTGGCACATATGGGGGTTCCTCGTCTTACGACGGTACTTCACCCCCAATTTCACTTCACCCGCAGGAATGTCCCCGATCAGGTGACTATTTTGCCGCTGCAGGGCCTGCGTCACCTCCGCATCCGTGTGACAGGAGAGAACGTCTTTGAGGATGACGAGCGGGTCTTTATTTTTCATCTCCTCCGCCACCAGATTGCCAGACTTCCATATCCTTTCTGTTCTTTCATGAGCTCCTCATTGGTTCCAAAACCAACCACAACTTTCTGGTCCCTCGCCTTGCGCAACCGCTCCACCCTTGTGCCCTCGTTTCGGGCGTCGACTGCCGTCCTGAGCTTCTCAATGACCTCTTCACTCGTGTCCTGATCATTCACAGATGATACAAATAGCGAGTGAAGAGGCCCTTGGATATTTTGCTTTAGGCCGGAGGCGATTTCTCCTATCCACGATTGTCGCAACCCCGTGTGTCGCTAAGTCGGCCGCCGCCTGGTACGACCTCCCCTGCGCCAGGACAAGCGTGTCGTCAGCGTAGCAGACTACACTGACGCCGCTAGGGAGGTCGGCCCGCAGCACCCAGTCGTACCCGATGTCCCACAGATACGGCCCCAGGACCGATCCCTGTGGGACACCGCACGACATCTCTCGCCGGTTCCACTCTCCGAGGTGACCGGGGTAGATGACGGCCCTGTCCGTCAAATAGGCCTCGACCACACGACAGAGGTAGGTCGGCATCCGGTGATACCGGAGTGCCTCCCTTATGCAACTCCAGGGCAGGGTGTTGAAGGCATTGGCGATGTCTAATGACACCGCCAAGACGACCCCACCCCGGGCCACAGCATCCCCCGTCGTGAGGGCTAGCACGCGCATGATGGCGTCCACCGTGGAGCGCCCCCTGCGGAAACCAAACTGGCTCTCCGCCAAATCCGGCCCCACCCGCACCAGCCGCCCGACGAGGCGGTCTGCAATTACTCTCTCAAAGAGCTTGCCCACCTCGTCGAGCAGCACAATGGGCCGGTAAGCGGACGGAGAGTCCGCTGGGCGCCCCGGCTTCTTAATGAGGACCAGTTTCCCCGTCTTCCAACGAAGCGGAAACTGGCCCTCCTCCAAGCATGCGCTTAGGAGCCCTCTTAGTCGAGGCCCGAGAGCCTGCAAGGCCAGTACCCAGGCTTTGCCGGGCAAGCCGTCGGGTCCTGGGGCGGTATTCTTGGCATTCAGCCTACGTACCGCCACTCTCAGGTCTACCTCGGTCACCTCTGGAGAGTCGTCGTCGTCGTCGGTGTGGTCCGCATCGGGCACCGCAGGAGGCGGAGCCATAGGCGGGGGAGCGTGCTCCCCCCGTGAGGGGAACAGAGCGCTCACCACGTCCTGCACGAGATGAGGCCGGAGACTCTGCGTCAGCGGGGGAGCCCACGGGCGGATCTTGTCCCGCACCGTTTTGTAGGGGCGTCCCCACGGGTCTCTGTTCAGAGTCTCCAGCGACTCCTCGCGGGCCACTACTCTGGCCCGCAACATCTCATCTCGGAGGGCGGTCTTCGCCACTCTGTACCCCTCGTTCAGCTCCGCCTCAATGGCTTCCGTATCCGGAGGGCGGATACGGAGCCTGCGGTGCCTCGAGTAAAGGTGTCGCGCAGCAACACACGCCTCGCGCAGTGCTGTCAACTGCGGCGACCACCAGTACATCTGGCGTGAAGCACGACCTGGCTGGACCCGGGGCATTGCCACGTCACATACGTCGGACATGGTCTCCCGGAACCACTCGGCCTCGTCGTTGATGTCGGCAGGCCTGTCCGGTGATGACACCCAGGCCTGCACGATCGAGGCTTCCAGGAGAAGCTCCCGGTCCAGCTGCTTCAACGCCCACCGCGGACCACACGGGGCCTGTCGGACCGGCGCGCTCGAGGTCTGGGCGGAGACGTCAAACCGGATGTACCGGTGGTCGGAATACGTCTCCACCCCCTCCATGACGCGCCAGTCGATGACACGCGGCGACAGAGCGGGGCTGGCGAACGAAATGTCCACCACCGACTCACCCCGCATTCGCACACACGTGGCGACAGAACCCCGGTTTAGGACGACCAGGTCTGCTTCCAGAGCCCAGTCCTCCACCATCCTGCCCCGCACATTCGTCAAACGGGAACCCCAAGCCAAGCTCTTGGCATTGAAGTCCCCGAGGACGAGCACGGGGAGGGAACGAAACCCGACGACGACGTCTCTCAACTCCGCAAGGGAGTTGTGGAACTCGGCGAGAGTTCGGCTCGGGGAGAAGTACACCCCTACCACGACAATCTCCCCGAACCGTGCTGCAACGCAACCCCGTCCCCTCTTGACACTCTCGAGGGTCGGGGTACCGGCGGCGGCCGACGAAATGAGGGTCACTGAGCCGCTCAGGTCCTCCACCCAGTCATCCCTGGGCGGGACAAAGTACGGCTCAGCGACCACGGCGATGTTAATCGACTGCGCCATGCTCTGGATCAACAGATCCTGAGCGGCGGCGCAGTGGTTGATATTCGCCTGGAGGAGGCGTAATGGAGCCGTTACGTACACTCCATATTACCCTCCTCCGGGGCCTGCGGCTGCAACAACGGCGGTGGAGGCGGCAGCGGCGGCGGCAGTGGCGGCGGTTGCGGCGGTGACGGCGGTGGCGGAGGGCTTGGCCCTGCCTCGGCCTCTGGCTTCAGCGGGTGGAGCGCAGGCTTTGCTCCCAGCCCGGTGTTCGGCCGGCTTTCCAGCTGCCGCACATAAATAGCAGTGCGGCTTGGGTGCGACGCACGAGCCGGCCTTGTGACCGGGCTGACCGCAGCGGAAGCAGTGACTGCTGCGGTCCACCTCCGAGGTGCACTGCACTCCCACGTGGTGACCCACCTGGCAGCGGAAGCACCTCAGAGGTCTGGGTTCTAGCAGTTTCACCTGCGCGGATACCCAGCCCACCAGAAGCCTACGGCCCTCCTCGGTGATCTTTCGGGCCGCCGACACGGGGCAGCTCACCGTGATGGTTCGCATCCCCGTGTTGTCAGGACGGATGGTGCCTGCCTTCACCTGCTCGGCAGAGCATTCTCCCGTCCTGACTACGGCGGCCACCACCTCGCCCTCCGTCACGGAGTCGTCCAGGCCCAAGATGCGCATGTCAGCGCACTTGGTGGGCCTGGACACTCGGACCTCGTCCGCGTCAAGGGACGCCCTAAGCCTTTCGGCCAGGGCGTCAGCGGTCGGGCCACTGGCCGCACCGGGGATCTCCAACATGCGGGCTCCGGTCGCAGTGACCCTCATCCGCATGCCGTTGGAGACACCCAGCTCCGCGAGGTTCACCGCCGCCCTTGCTTTCGAAAGCACGTCGCGGTAGGACACGCCCTTCTTCTCCGCTTCCGGCTGTAGTGTTAGCACTACAGCGGCGGACTTCGGGGCGCGTAACCTAGCCGCGGCGCTACGCTTTTTGCGCCGCTGCCGCCTCTCCTTCCTTTTGGCAGCCCTCGCTGCCTTGCCCGCCTTCTTTTTCTCCCCGGCTACTTCCCATTCGGCGTCAGCCGCGGGAGATGGGGGAGGCGGGCCCGACCGTCCTGGCACCACCGCTGGGGGCGTAGCCGCCTGAGCAGCCACCCCACCCTTCTTGGGCTTGGGCTTGGGCGGCACCGGTTTCGCCGGGGTCCGACCCGACTGCGGTGCCGACTTGGCCGCGACTGACGTGGCGGCGGCATACGTCGCCTCCTTCTGCTGGCCCGAGACCGGCCGGCTCGCCGCTAGTGGGGGGCGCAGGACTATGGCCTCCAGGGCGGAAAACCGGCTGCGGAAGGTAGCTAGCTCCTGCCGCACCAAATTCAGCACCCGGTCTTCCCCTGGTGTGGGTCCACCATGCCCCTGTCGCGCCCCCTTCTGAGGCACCACACTGGGGGGCACCACACTGGGACTAGCTCCTCGGAGCCCGGCCAGGTCCGCTCGGAGCTCCGCGTTCTCCTTGCGGAGAAGCTCCATGGCGGCCGTCAAACGGGAAACCTCCGCCCGCACCTCGGACATATCGTCCGACGGAGTTCCGGAGTATATATCCTCCGCTGCCGCCATAATGGAGGCTATGGCTGCGGTAATGGCCTTGCCTTTAGAGGCCTGAAGCCTCTTCAAGGCCACACCCTTGACTGCAGCAGCCACAACCTCCGCGAGCCTGGCCGTACGCTCCGAGTTAGAGCCGCCGGCGTTGTCAGGCTCAACGTCGGACGACTCTGAGAGGGCCCTGCTACTGGTCCCTCCAGAACGTTGCCCCTCCGATACAGCTGGCTCAGCTGCCTGGGCCGCCTCGGCGCTCGGCTCGGCGGGATCCTTAGTGGTTAGGCCTCTGCCCAACCGGACCCCACCGCTCCGACAGACCTTCCCGAGCTTTCGGGTCGAGGCCATTCCGCCATCCGAGGACGACCCCCGGCCATCCCTCGGTTTGGGGCGCTTCTTGAGGAACTCTGTCCTCCGCGAAGCGCCCACCGCCGCATGCTCCGGGCCCTTAATAGAGTCCTTCGCGCTCGATGCAGAGTCGGACTCCGACCCCGCATCACTCTCCTCCTCCTGTAGTTTTTTGTTTTTATTTATATTTTCCATAGTTGTTCCCACGAGTGTAAACTTTATGTACTGGCTCAAAAAATAGTGGTTCGCACTCGAGACTAATTTAGCTACCCATTAGTCAAGCTACCAACCTCCCTCACGGTGCGCCGCCGCTTGGAGGTTTGGGGTAATTTTTTATAGAGGTATTCTTCCTCGCGGCCCGGGCGGTTAAGCCAAGGCCCTCGACCCCCGTCAAAAGTCAGAGACATGACCGTGACAATCTTCGGGGCTACGAGATTAACGGTGGCAGAAGGAGAGCACTCCTTCTTGCCTGCCCGGTGGCAGGGTGAGTGCACACCGAGCCCGCTCTTACTCCGCCGCTGTGCGTCTCTGCATGAGCGCAGAGATACACGCGTTGGAGCGTCCCGCCGACAGGATATTGGCATACGGGCAACGACACCCATTAGGCACACAGTACCCAATGGGGGATATTGCCCGCATCCCAGGGTGCACCGTCCCGGAGACTGGCCTTTCCCCCAGACGTATCCAAGGGAAACTCCAGCCCACGGGCACACGGGGAGGTTTCCTGTCCAAGCACCCCAACTTGGTTTGCTTAGGTAGAATTTGATGGCTACAGTTTGTATAGAACAAAGAAAATTTCTAGGTATCTAAGTGGCTATATAAGCTAGACGGACGGGCGAGGTGTCGAAAGACGCGTCTCCGCGCGAGCTAGCCAACTATGACGTCACTGAAAATTATGCTGAACAAAAATTTTGAGTTTTAGATGAAAAACGTGAATTTTCTCCGAAAATTATACCAAAACCAGGAATTCTGACTACCCCACAAGACTCGGACTCGCGCAACGCGCACCGGAATGCAGGTAAGGCAGGTAAGTATCTATTGAAACTAATTTAAACGGACTTTAATGGAAGAATTTTGATTTAAAAATAAAAATGTGTTTCTAGTACAAAAATTGAATGAATTTTCTATGTCTATAGGCGAAAAGAAAATTTTTTTCGCGTTTTGTCAATTATTTTTGCTGGGATGGTCTCAGGTAGCCCAATTATGAATATAGTAGCTGAAAACAGCGTCAAATTACCTCACCGGGAAGCAAAGTTATATCGATTCTATGCAATTGCTTTTTTTTTTTTTTTTTTTTTTTTTGGGTGGGAAATCATCAAATAACTTCTCCCGCTCTGGGTGGAGCAGGAGGGCGTGTCAGACTTTTACTGACTAAAACCCACCCGTGTTCCTTCATTAGCCCGTATGCCAGGGGCTGTGGTATCTCTTTCAAACGAACCCGCACCCCTGACAGGCATCGGCCCTTGCGGGCCCCATCATTTTTGTGCTGACATCTCTTTGAGGCGCGCGTGGAACACAACGCGCCGTCGACTTGGGCTTGGTCCTTACCGGACAGCGAGCTACCCATTACTCGCCGTCCGCAAGCCCATGCCTACGGTGGCCGGAAATCGGCCTGGGATTCCCGACGCCCAGGGCGTCTCCGTATCCTGCGGCGGCTGGGGTCGCGAGGGCGCATATGCTGCCTCTCCCTCACGTGCGCCGCCTCCCTCTTCGCGAGCATCACTGCTTCGCTGAAGGAGGTGACGGCTCCCCATGCCCTCTCGCTCCGTACCATGGCCTGGACCAGGGCCGGACGCGAGAGATCGCCGCCGCCGATCGCCTCCACGAGGACACGGCGGTGCTCCGCCCAAGCAGGGCAGACCGCCACCGTGTGCTCCACCGTGTCCTCAGGGCGATCTTCGCAGTGGAAACACCCGGGCGTTTCCTCCCGCCCTATCCGAAACAGGAACCTCCCGAAACAACCGTGTCCGGTGAGGACCTGCGTCAGGCGGAAGGTGAGGACGCCATGCCGCCTCTCAAACCACTCCTCAAAGAGGGGACTTACCGCCGCAATCGTGGCGTGCCCAGCACTGGGTTGCGACAATCGCTCTCTCCATGTCACCATGAGATCCCGCCGGAGCTCTGTCCGCTGTGCCGCGATTTCCTGCGGCAGCGGAGTTACGCCCCGGCGTTTGGCCTCCTCGCGCCACTCCCATATTTGCGCGAGGACCTTTGCCTCCAGATCCCATGGCGGTAATCCGGCAAGGAGGCCCGCCGCCTCGCCGGAGATCGTGCGGTATCCTCGGATCATCCGTATGGCCATGACCCTATGGGACGCCCTCAGCTTGCGAGCTGGTTGGCGCCTCAATGTAGGCGCCCACACCGGCGCCCCGTATAGGGCCATGGACCGCACGATCCCCGCGTAGAGCCTCCGGCAGGAGGCGTCTGGCCCCCCTAGATTGGGCAGGAGCCGCTTCAGCGCAGCCCCGGCCCGCTCCAGTCTGGGAGCCAAACGGCGGAAATGCTCCGCGAAGTTCCACCGGCTGTCGAGGACGAGTCCCAAGTACTTCATCGTCGACTCGACGCCGATGTGAACCCCTCCCACCGTTATCTGGGAACCCGTCGGTGGCGCATATTATAGTACCTAGTTATTTATTTTCACTTTTTTTGCTGTTTATTTTGTGTTACACGAACTGTGTCCAAATAAACGGTATTCTTTCTTTTCTTTCATTCCGAGGACCATGAAACCACATGGCCTCGGACTTGTGCAAGGCCACCTCGAGTCCCAGTTGCCGGATCCTATCCACGATTGTCGCAACCCCTTGTGTCGCCAAGTCGGCCGCCGCCTGGTACGACCTCCCTTGCGCCAGGACCAGCGTGTCGTCAGCGTAGCAAACTACACTGACGCCGCCAGGGAGGTCGGCGCGCAGCACCCAGTCGTACCCGATGTCCCACAGATGCGGCCCCAGGACCGATCCCTGTGGGACACCGCACGACATCTCTCGCCGGTTCCACTCTCCGAGGTGACCGGGGTAGATGACGGCCCTGTCCGTCAAATAGGCCTCGACCACACGACAGAGGTAGGTCGGCATCCGGTGATACCGGAGTGCCTCCCTTATGCAACTCCAGGGCAGGGTGTTGAAGGCATTGGCGATGTCTAGAGACACCGCCAAGACGACGCCACCCCGGGCTACAGCATCCCCAGTCGTGAGGGCTCGCACGCGCATGATGGCATCCACCGTGGAGCGCCCCCTTCGGAAACCAAACTGGCTCTCCGCCAAATCCGGCCCCACCCGCACCAGCCGCCCGACGAGGCGGTCTGCAATTACTCTCTCAAAGAGCTTGCCCACCTCGTCGAGCAGCACAATGGGCCGGTAAGCGGACGGAGAGTCCGCTGGGCGCCCCGGCTTCTTAATGAGGACCAGTTTCCCCGTCTTCCAGCGAAGTGGGAACTGGCCCTCCTCCAAGCATGCGCTTAGGAGCCCTCTTAGTCGAGGCCCGAGAGCCTGCAAGGCCAGGACCCAGGCTTTGCCGGGCAAGCCGTCGGGTCCTGGGGCGGTATTCTTGGCATTCAGCCTACGTACCGCCACTCTCAGGTCTACCTCGGTCACCTCTGGAGAGTCGTCGTCGTCGTCGGTGTGGTCCGCATCGGGCACCGCAGGAGGCGGAGCCATAGGCGGGGGAGCGTGCTCCCCCCGTGAGGGGAACAGAGCGCTCACCACGTCCTGCACGAGATGAGGCCGGAGACTCTGCGTCAGCGGGGGAGCCCACGGGCGGATCTTGTCCCGCACCGTTTTGTAGGGGCGTCCCCACGGGTCTCTGTTCAGAGTCTCCAGCGACTCCTCGCGGGCCACTACTCTGGCCCGCAACATCTCATCTCGGAGGGCGGTCTTCGCCACTCTGTACCCCTCGTACAGCTCCGCCTCAATGGCTACCGTATCCGGAGGGCGGATACGGAGCCTGCGGTGCCTGGAGTAAAGGTGTCGCGCAGCAACACACGCCTCGCGCAGTGCTGTCAACTGCGGCGACCACCAGTACACCTGGCGTGAAGCACGACCTGGCTGGACCCGGGGCATTGCCACGTCACATACCTCGGACATGGTCTCCCGGAACCACTCGGCCTCGTCGTTTATGTCGGCAGGCCTGTCCGGTGATGACACCCAGGCCTGCACGATCGAGGCTTCCAGGAGAAGCTCCCGGTCCAGCTGCTTCAACGCCCAACGCGGACCACACGGGGCCTGTCGGACCGGCGCGCTTGAGGTCTGGGCGGAGACGTCAAACCGGATGTACCGGTGGTCGGAATACGTCTCCACCCCCTCCATGACGCGCCAGTCGATGACACGCGGCGACAGAGCGGGGCTGGCGAACGAAATGTCCACCACCGACTCACCCCGCATCCGCACACACGTGGCGACAGAACCCCGGTTTAGGACGACCAGGTCTGCTTCCAGAGCCCAGTCCTCCACCATCCTGCCCCGCACGTTCGTCAGCCGGGAACCCCAAGCCAAGCTCTTGGCATTGAAGTCCCCGAGGACGAGCACGGGGAGGGAACGAAACCCGACGACGACGTCTCTCAACTCCGCTAGGGAGTTGTGGAACTCGGCGAGAGTTCGGCTCGGGGAGAAGTACACCCCTACCACGACAATCTCCCCGAACCGTGCTGCCACGCAACCCCTTCCCCTCTTGACACCCTCGAGGGTCGGGGTACCGGCGGCGGCCGACGAAATGAGGGTCACTGAGCCGCTCAGGTCCTCCACCCAGTCATCCCTGGGCGGGACAAAGTACGGCTCAGCGACCACGGCGATGTTAATCGACCACTGCGCCATGCTCTGGATCAACAGATCCTGAGCGGCGGCGCAGTGGTTGATATTCGCCTGGAGGAGGCGTAATGGAGCCGTCACTGACACTCCATATCAGCCTCCTCCGGGGCCCCTTGTGAAGGCCCTGCCGCGATGCCAACGGCAGCGACGACGACGTTAGAGGCGACAGCGGCGGCGGCAGTGGCGGCGGCTGCGGCGGTGACGGCGGTGGCAGAGGGCTTGCCCCTGCGCTGGGCCCTGGCTTCGGCGGGTGGAGCGCAGGCCTTGCTCCCAGCCCGGTGTTCGGCCGGCTTGCCAGCTGCCGCACATAAATAGCAGTGCGGCGTGGCAATGCAAGAGCCGGCCTTGTGACCGGGCTGACCGCAGCGGAAGCAGTGACTGCTGCGGTCCACCTCCGAGGTGCACCGCACTCCCACGTGGTGGCCCACGTGGCAGCGGAAGCACCTCAGGGGTCTGGGTTCCAGCAGTTTGACCTGCGCGGATACCCAGCCCACCAGAAGCCTACGACCCTCCTCGGTGATCTTCCGGGCCGCCGACACGGGGCAGCTCACCGTAACGGTGTGCATTCCCGTGTTGTCAGGACGAATGGTGCCTGCCCTCACCTGCTCGGCAGAGCACCCCCCAGTCCTGACGACGGCGGCCACCAACTCGCCCTCCGTCACGGAGTCGTCCAGGCCCAAAATGCGCATGTCAGCGCACTTGGTGGGCCTGGACACCCGGGCCTCGTCCGCATCTAAGGACGCCCTGAGCTTTTCGGCTAGAGCGTCAGCGGTCGGGCCACTGGCCGCACCGGGGAGCTCCAGCATCCGGGCTCCGGTCACAGTGACCCTCACCCGGATGCCGTTGGTGACACCTATGTCCGCCAGGTTCACCGCCGCCCTTGCCTTGGATAGCAAGTCCCGGTAGGACACGCCCTTCTTCTCCGCTTCCGGCTGTAGTGTAATCACTACAGCGGCGGACTTCGGGGCGCGTAGCCTAGCCGCGGCGGATCGCTTTTTGCGCCGCTGCCGCCTCTCCTTTCGTTTGGCCGCCCTTGCGGCCTTGCCCGCCTTCTTCTTCTCCCCAGCCACCTGCCATTCGGCGTCGGCCGGAGGAGATTCAGAGGGTAGGGCCGTTTGTCCTCGTATGACGGCTGGGGCCGTCCGTCCTGGCACCACAGCTGAGGCCGTCGCCACCTGCGTAGCCACCCCGCCCTTCTTGGGCTTGGTCGGCACCGATTTCGCCGGAGTTCGTCCCGACTGCGGTGCCGACTTGGCCGCGGCTGACGTGGCGGTGGCATACGTGTCCCCCTTCTTCTGCTGGCCCGACGCCGGCCGGCTCGCCGCTAATGGGGGGCGAAGGACTATGGCCTCCAGGGCGGAAAACCGACTCTGGAAGGCAGCCAGCTCCTGCCGCACCAGAGTCAGCACCCGGTCCTCCTCAGGCACGGGTCCACCCCCGGGACCATGCCGCGCCCCCTTCTGAGGCACATCCTTGGGGCCAGCTCCTCGGAGCACGGCCAGGTCCGCTCGGAGCTCCGCGTTCTCCTTGTGGAGAAGCTCCATGGCGGCTGCCAAGCGGGCGACCTCCGCCCGCATTTCGGACATGTTGTCCGACGGAGGTCCGGTGTGCAGGTCCTCCGCTGCCGCCATAATGGAGGTTATGGCTGCGGTTATGGTCTTGCCTTTAGAGGCCTGAAGCCTCTTCAAGGCCACCCCCTTGACCGCAGTAGCCACAACCTCCGCGAGCCTGGCCGTTCGCTCCGAGTAGGAGCCGCCGGCGTTGTCTGGCTCACCGCCAGACGACTCTGATAGGGCCCTGCTGCTGGTCCCTCCAGAAAGTCGCCCCTCGGTTTCCGGAGCCTCAGCCGCCTGGGCCGCCCCGGCGCTCGGCTCGGCGGGTTCTTTCGGGGTTAGGCTTCGGCCTAACCGAACCCCACCCTGCCGACAAATCTTGCCGAGCTTTAAAGCCGAGGCCGTCCCGCCATCCGAGGACGACCCCTGGCCGTCCTTTGGGTTGGGGCGCTTCTTGAGGAACTCCGTCCTCCTCGAAGCGCCCACCGCCACATGCTCCGGGCCCTTTTCAGAGCCCTTAGCGCTCGATGCAGAGTCGGACTCCGACCCCGCATCACTCTCCTCCTCTACTTGGTTTTTTGTTTTTGTTTTTAATGTTTTTTCCATTTTAGTTCCCACGAGTGTAAACTTTGTGTACTTGCTCAAATATAGTGGTTCGCACTCGAGACTAATTTAGCTACCCATTAGTCAAGCTACCAACCTCCCTCACGGTGCGCCGCCGCTTGGAGGTTTGGGGTAATTTTTTATAGAGGATTTCTTCCTCGCGGCCCGGGCGGTTAAGCCAAGGCCCTCGACCCCCGTCAAAAGTCAGAGACATGACCGTGACAATCTTCGGGGCTACGAGATTAACGGTGGCAGAAGGAGAGCACTCCTTCTTGCCTGCCCGGTGGCAGGGTGAGTGCACACCGAGCCCGCTCTTACTCCGCCGCTGTGCGTCTCTGCATGAGCGCAGAGATACACGCGTTGGAGCGTCCCGCCGACAGGATATTGGCATACGGGCAACGACACCCATTAGGCACACAGTACCCAATGGGGGATATTGCCCGCATCCCAGGGTGCACCGTCCCGGAGACTGGCCTTTCCCCCAGACGTATCCAAGGGAAACTCCAGCCCACGGGCACACGGGGAGGTTTCCTGTCCAAGCACCCCAAACTTGGTTTGCTTAGGTAGAATTTGATGGCTACAGTTTGTATAGAACAAAGAAAATTTCTAGGTATCTAAGTGGCTATATAAGCTAGACGGACGGGCGAGGTGTCGAAAGACGCGTCTCCGCGCGAGCTAGCCAACTATGACGTCACTGAAAATTATGCTGAACAAAAATTTTGAGTTTTAGATGAAAAACGTGAATTTTCTCCGAAAATTATACCAAAACCAGGAATTCTGACTACCCCACAAGACTCGGACTCGCGCAACGCGCACCGGAATGCAGGTAAGGCAGGTAAGTATCTATTGAAACTAATTTAAACGGACTTTAATGGAAGAATTTTGATTTAAAAATAAAAATGTGTTTCTAGTACAAAAATTGAATGAATTTTCTATGTCTATAGGCGAAAAGAAAAATTTTTTCGCGTTTTGTCAATTATTTTTGCTGGGATGGTCTCAGGTAGCCCAATTATGAATATAGTAGCTGAAAACAGCGTCAAATTACCTCATAGTCCAGGGTCGATAATTTTTAAAACCAAAAAAAATCATAATAGGATGAAACCCATTAGAAAAGGAGGGAAATATGATAAAAATGAAAGGAAAAATAATTTACGGGCGATCTGAGGTTGGGAAGGGGATGGGGGTGTGTTTTTAAGGGTAAAAAACGGTTTTTCTCGATTTCCGGCAAAACTAAAAGTCCTATCGAAAAAAGTCAAATGGAAAAGTTGTAGATAATAAAAAGATCTAAAACTTTTGTATTTACACTTTTTTCACATAACCTCAAAATTTATGTGAAAAATTCAAAAAACCAAGTTTTTGGTTTTTTATTTTTATCTTTTACAAAAAAAATTTTTTTTTAACGAAATTTTGTGAAAACTTACCTTTTTATGTCCCAAATACGCTGTAATTTATTTAATTAAAAATATTTATTTTTTCACCTTATTTTGAATTAATATCGAAAAAACACCCTAATTTTCAATCGAAAATTCACCCGTCAAAATATCAGCTTTTTTCAAAAAGTTGGTGTGGTTTCTGTTCGTTGAAATCTCTACTTTCCGATGGTGAAAAAAAAAATATGTTACTATGGTAAATCTTCTCAGAAAACGCAAAAATTAAAAAAAAAACTTGAATATGAATTTATTTTTAATTATTATAAATAATTTTGAGCTATTTATTAAAATTTAGACTTTAATTACTCGAAAAACGTTAGATTACATGTGACGTTGATAACAAAAAAATTGCAAATAAAAATATACTACTATAATTAACAAACAAATAAGTTAATTAAATTAATATTTAATAAGACATCTACAATATTTGGAGAAAGTTGTCTAATTTTCTTTAAATTATATGCGTAGATGCTTATTTATAACTATTTTGAGATAAATTATATATATACCTGAGTAGATATACCTGAGTGACCTACGAAAAATTGTAGCCCATCAAAAGGTATTTCGTGGAGAAGTGGGGAAGGGGCTAGGCGGGTCTGGGTCTTACTACATACATACCTACTATTATATACTATATATTTCGTAGCAGCTGTTACAACCGCTAGCCTAACCAGTATTCGAAATACAGTACAGTATACAACATCGTTTATAAAAATACACGTGCACGCTGAGTTTCTTGAAGATAATTGTGACAAGTTTACTTAAAAAAACAATAAAACTTTTCGAATCTGCATAGGAAGGTAAATACTATCTCTATTTTTATCTGTATCAATCAACTCAACCATAAAAATCGTAATATGTATATTCTTTAAAAAATAGTATGCTTAACTTAACATAACCTAAAGATTGAAATTAAATGATATTTTAGTACAAGATAAAAAAATAATTATCTCCTTAATTTTGCACAAACAAATTTAGTTAATCCCATGAAAAAAAAAATATTTCCAAATCTATAAAAAATATATTTAAAATCTATAAAAAATATATAAAATATATATCGTAAATATATTTCTAATAAAACAAACTTTTGGCCGATTTTCATATATATTTTATACTTTTTTATAGATTTATAATATATTATTTATACATTTTGACATTGATTTCTTTAATATTTTTTTTTTCATGGGAGTTTATTCACGATTAAATAGTGAAGACATTATTAATTCGATTTTGTCTTTTCAGATTATCAGTATGGATGAATCAGTTTGTATCATTTGCAATTTTCGAATTCAAGTTTTTTTTGAATTTTTGCATTTTCTGAGAAGATTTACCATAGTAACATATTTTTTTTTTTACCATCGGAAAGTAGAGATTCCAACGAACAGAAACCACACCAACTTTTTGAAAAAAGCTGATATTTTGACGGGTGAAGTTTCGATTGAAAATTAGGGTGTTTTTTCGATATTAATTCAAAATAAGGTGAAAAAATAAATATTTTTAATTAAATAAATTACAGCGTATTTGGGACATAAAAAGGTAAGTTTTCACAAAATTTCGTTAAAAAAAAAATTTTTTTGTAAAAGATAAAAATAAAAAACCAAAAACTTGGTTTTTTGAATTTTTCACATAAATTTTGAGGTTATGTGAAAAAAGTGTAAATACAAAAGTTTTAGATCTTTTTATTATCTACAACTTTTCCATTTGACTTTTTTCGATAGGACTTTTAGTTTTGCCGGAAATCGACAAAAACCGTTTTTTACCCTTAAAAACTCACCCCCATCCCCTTCCCAACCTCAGATCGCCCGTAAATTATTTTTCCTTTCATTTTTATCATATTTCCCTCCTTTTCTAATGGGTCTCATTCTATTATAATTTTTTTTCACTTTTCATTATTTTTAAAGGCTTCTACCCTGGTCTATCACCGGGAAGCAAAGTTATATCGATTCTATGCAAACTTAGTTTTTTTTTTTTTTTTTTTTTTTTTTTTTTTGGGTGGGAAATCATCAAATAACTTCTCCCGCTCTGGGTGGAGCAGGAGGGCGTGTCAGACTTTTACTGACTAAAACCCACCCGTGTTCCTTCAGTAGCCCTTAAGCCAGGGGCTGTGGTGTCTCTTTCGAACAAACCCGCACCCCTGGCAGGCATCGACCCTTGCGGTTCCCATCACTTTTTGTGCTGACATCTCTTTGAGGCGCGCGTGGAACACAACGCGCCGTCGACTTGGGCTTGGTCCTTACCGGACAGCGAGCTACCCATTACTCGCCGTCCGCAAGCCCATGCCTACGGTGGCCGGAAATCGGCCTGGGATTCCCGACGCCCAGGGCGTCTCCGTATCCTGCGGCGGCTGGGGTCGCGAGGGCGCATATGCTGCCTCTCCCTCACGTGCGCCGCCTCCCTTTTCGCGAGCATCACTGCTTCGCTGAAGGAGGTGACGGCTCCCCATTCCCTCTCGCTCCGTACCATGGCCCCGTCGACTCGACGCCGATGTGAACCCCTCCCACCGTTATCTGGGAACCCGTCGGTGGCGCATTCCGTGGACCATGAAACCACATGGCCTCGGACTTGCGCAATGCCACCTCGAGTCCCAGTTGCCGGATCCTATCCACGATTGTCGCAACCCCTTGTGTCGCTAAGTCGGCCGCCGCCTGGTACGACCTCCCTTGCGCCAGGACCAGCGTGTCGTCAGCGTAGCAGACTACACTGACGCCGCTAGGGAGGTCGGCACGCAGCACCCAGTCGTACCCGATGTCCCACAGATACGGCCCCAGGACCGATCCCTGTGGGACACCGCACGACATCTCTCGCCGGTTCCACTCTCCGAGGTGACCGGGGTAGATGACGGCCCTGTCCGTCAAATAGGCCTCGACCACACGACAGAGGTAGGTCGGCATCCGGTGATACCGGAGTGCCTCCCTTATGCAACTCCAGGGCAGGGTGTTGAAGGCATTGGCGATGTCTAATGACACCGCCAAGACGACCCCACCGAGTGAGGGCTCGCACGCGCATGATGGCGTCCACCGTGGAGCGCCCCCTGCGGAAACCAAACTGGCTCTCCGCCAAATCCGGCCCCACCCGCACCAGCCGCCCGACGAGGCGGTCTGCAATTACTCTCTCAAAGAGCTTGCCCACCTCGTCGAGCAGCACAATGGGCCGGTAAGCGGACGGAGAGTCCGCTGGGCGCCCCGGCTTCTTAATGAGGACCAGTTTCCCCGTCTTCCAGCGAAGTGGGAACTGGCCCTCCTCCAAGCATGCGCTTAGGAGCCCTCTTAGTCGAGGCCCGAGAGCCTGCAAGGCCAGGACCCAGGCTTTGCCGGGCAAGCCGTCGGGTCCTGGGGCGGTATTCTTGGCATTCAGCCTACGTACCGCCACTCTCAGGTCTACCTCGGTCACTTCTGGAGAGTCGTCGTCGTCGTCGGTGTGGTCCGCATCGGGCACCGCAGGAGGCGGAGCCATAGGCGGGGGAGCGTGCTCCCCTCGTGAGGGGAACAGAGCGCTCACCACGTCCTGCACGAGATGAGGCCGGAGACTCTGCGTCAGCGGGGGAGCCCACGGGCGGATTTTATCACGCACCGTTTTGTATGGGCGTCCCCACGGGTCTCTGTTCAGAGTCTCCAGCGACTCCTCGCGGGCCACAACTCTGGCCCGCAGGATCTCATCCCGGAGGGCGGTCTTCGCCACTCTGTACCCCTCGTACAGCTCCGCCTCAATGGCTTCCGTATCCGGAGGGCGGATACGGAGCCTGCGGTGCCTGGAGTAAAGGTGTCGCGCAGCAACACACGCCTCGCGCAGTGTTGTCAACTGCGGCGACCACCAGTACACCTGGCGTGAAGCACGACCTGGCTGGACCCGGGGCATTGCCACGTCACATACCTCGGACATGGTCTCCCGGAACCACTCGGCCTCGTCGTTGATATCGGCAGGCCTGTCCGGTGATGACACCCAGGCCTGCACGATCGAGGCTTCCAGGAGAAGCTCCCGGTCCAGCTGCTGCAACGCCCACCGCGGACCACACGGGGCCGACGACGTCTCTCAACTCCGCAAGGGAGTTGTGGAACTCGGCGAGAGTTCGGCTCGGGGAGAAGTACACCCCTACCACAACTATCTCCCCGAACCGTGCTGCAACGCAACCCCGTCCCCTCTTGACACTCTCGAGGGTCGGGGTACCGGCGGCGGCCGACGAAATGAGGGTCACTGAGCCGCTCAGGTCCTCCACCCAGTCATCCCTGGGCGGGACAAAGTACGGCTCAGCGACCACGGCGATGTTAATCGACCACTGCGCCATGCTCTGGATCAACAGATCCTGAGCGGCGGCGCAGTGGTTGATGTTCGCCTGGACGAGGCGTAATGGGGCCGTTACTGGCATTCCATATCAGCCCCCTCCGAGGCCCCCTGGGCAGGCCCAGCCGCAACGGCGGCGGCAACAACGGCGGTGGAGGCGGCAACGGCGACGGCAGTGGCGGCGGTTGCGGCGGTGACGGCGGTGGCGGAGGGCTTGGCCCTGCCTCGGCCTCTGGCTTCAGCGGGTGGAGCGCAGGCTTTGCTCCCAGCCCGGTGTTCGGCCGGCTTTCCAGCTGCCGCACATAGATAGCAGTGCGGCTTGGGTGCGACGCACGAGCCGGCCTTGTGACCGGGCTGACCGCAGCGGAAGCAGTGACTGCTGCGGTCCACCTCCGAGGTGCACTGCACTCCCACGTGGTGACCTACCTGGCAGCGGAAGCACCTCAGAGGTCTGGGTTCGCACGAGATTCGCACCGACGCTTCCGGGCTCGGGGTCGTTTGGGTGCGGTGCCCGGTGGCGGCGGGCAATAAAGTCGCTGATGGTGGACGACTCTTGGTCGGGTGGGTTGCAGCAAGGGTCAAACTGCTGCAACCCAGGGCGCTGCGGTGCTATCGGTGCCTGGACATTGGGCATGTCCGGGCGAGGTGCACCGCTGCTATAGACCGCAGCGAGCAATGTTTTCGCTGCGGTCTACCCGGCCATAAATCCGCCCAGTGCACAGCGGCACCAAACTGCAGCCTCTGTACAGCTGCAGGGAGGCCCGCTGGGCACAGGGCGGGTGGAAGAGCTTGTGGCGCACCCACCACAAAGAAGAAGAGAAGGAGAGGCACCAAGGCTGCCGGGGGCTCTTTACCCCCCCCTCAGCCTGGGTGCCCTACGGCCGACTCCCGGCCCAGTGATGGTGCGGAAATGGACTGCGCTTAATCTGACGGATGTCAAAGAGTCTGACGGATGTCAAACAGTCATACAGCTCTGTGTTTACTTCTCGCGACATAAATACAAATACGAGTTTGTTTTGCAAAAGTTTATTGTGGAAATACTTATAAAAGTGCAATTTACAAGTAACAATATTATCCAGTGTATATGTGCAGTGTAAAATATACTAAACTCAAAAATTATTTGATCGGTTCCCAGAAGTATAAAAGTACCTGACACCCGAAAGAAAATAAACAGTGTTTTATTTGTGAACGGGAAACATACTGTGACAAAACTTTAGTGTGTGCGCACCTTTACACCGATACTGTGCTCAGCCTATGGTGTCTACCCATACCATAATCACCGTGAAAACTGCCATAAACGTGTTACTCAAAACAGCGCCATCTGTTGTCTTATCGGTGTACTACTTGCAAGTGATTGATCACCCATACACATCAACAAGTTAACATGGCTAAGTGCGGTGCCTGTGGCAAGTTTCTGTCGTCAGCAGAGGCCATAAATTGCGATAAATGTAGGTCTTGGTACCATCGAGGGTGCATTGGTGTACATAATACCGGCCCTATGCCGACCCCCTGGCACTGCCCTGAGTGTACAAAAAACATGGTGAGGGATAATCGGGCTGAAACGCCGGTGAGGGCGCGTACAGCAGTGCCAACTACACACGAGGAAAGCCTCGTAAACTTGATGGACACCAGCCCCATCAACAGCACAGCCCTCGACACCACGCAGGAACTCAACTTAGACATCCTCAGGGCAGAGCTAAGCATATTTAAGGAGGAATTTTTGAAGACGATCCGGAACGAATTCCAGCTGCTCCGTGATGATCTGTCCGAGCTCAGATCCTCCGTAAATGCGACTAATGATCGGATGAGTAATCTGGAGGAAAGAGTGGCTGTTTTAGAAAACAAACATACTGAGCCCCAAGTACCGTCGGAGGTTAATGATTTAATATCACAACTGCGGAACGATATTAATGACCGAGATCAGGAGCTGCTCACAAACGATATTCAGATTAGTAACATACCCGAGATCAGTGGTGAAAATCCAATCCACACGGCAATGTTAGTTGCGTCAAAAATTGGCGTCAAAATTAAAGCGCGCGACATAGTGAGCGCCGAGCGTGTCGGAGGGAGGCGCATCAACGCGACGCAGGCGACGGCGCCGGTGGAGACCCGGCCCCGCTTTTTGGTCGTGCGCCTCGCGCGCCGCGACCTGCGTGACGAGCTGCTCGAGGCTGCACGAGTGCGACGCGGCATGACCACTGCGGACCTGGATCTGCCGGGCCTTGTTACGCGCTTTTACGTGAACGAGCGCCTTACGAAGGTGAATCGTGAGTTGTTTCGGTGTGCTCGTGAGGCCGGTAGTCGCCTCGGTTGGCAATTTGTATGGGCCAAACGAGGTCGTATTCTCGCCCGGTACAAACCCGGAGACGCCACTTGCCAAATCCGCTGTGAGGCTGACTTACAGCGTACCTTCGGACCGGAACTGGGTAATGGCGGCGGCGGAAATAATTTACTTTGAATTTCCCTTTTTAATTGTTTGTTTGTTTTGTTTTACTAAACCGATTATTAATCTAGTTAAGCTCATACTTTGTTATACTGTCACGCAAATTTTTATAATAAGTTTTTTTGTCATGAGAGTCAGCATTTCAATAATGTTAAGTTTGTATTTTATTTTATATTGCCACTATTTGTTATCGATTTTATTGGTAGGTGTGTGTCTCGCGGCGGCGCACCTCAGTCAGTACGTACACGTAAATCAGTTTTATAATACCATGCATATTTGTATATATCTACACCTATTTACTACGAATCCACTATACAATTTTACAAAACTTTTATTTACATACCGCAGTTTAAAACCTCTGTTTCGTTTTAGTAAAATGATTACTTACATTTTTTCAATTGGACTGACACTAATAATATTATTTGAAATTAGAATTGAAATTACTGAATTTGCACTGATGATATTGCTATATAACGAAATTATTTTATATTATTACAATGATGACTAAAGGAGATAAGTTTCTAAAAGTTGGATTTCTTAATGCTGGTTCATTGGGTACGGGACATGATAACATGATTGGTGCACTCGACAGGCATTGTTTTGACGTTATGGCCATTAACGAAACTTGGCTGCGACCGGGCGAGGAGGGGCGCGCTCCAGTGGTGCCGGGCTACCGTCTGCGCCACACGCCGCGGCCGGCGAGTGTGCGCTCGGGTCGTGGTGGGGGCGTCGGCTTTTACCTACGGCGAGGTTTGAGCGCGCGCACATGGACTGGTGCGATCGATCCAAGGTTCGAATCGGTTGAACAGATGTGGTTAACCATCTCTGTGAACGGTAAAAAGATTGCTATAGGCACAGCCTACCGACCACCATGGCATGACCTGGTCCTTTTCCTAGATGCCATAACGGACTCCATTAGTTCACTAGGAAATTGCGACCACTACATATTACTTGGCGACTTTAATGTCAATTTGCTAGACACGAACGGGATAAAAACTAAAAATGTTAATGAGTTTTTGAATTGCCTTAGTCTTTCACAGTTGGTCACAACTCCTACACACTTTACAGGATCCAGTGAAACTCTCATCGATCTCCTATGTACCGACCTAAGAGCAAGAAATATAGCGGTAGAACCGTTCGGTTCAATTAACGGCCATTCCATCGTGGTTGGTGAATTTCATATTAAGCGTGATAATTTCAAACCATACTTGGTTAAATTTCGGCCTCTTAAGAATATGTGCGCGGAAAGTTTTAATGTAGACTTGTCTGTTTTAAATTTTGGAATGATCTCATCGCTTGACAATGTGAATGATATGGTGCACGTCTTTAACACCCATATAACTTCCCTTTTCAATGTTCACGCACCGATCAAGACGTGTACTGTAAGGGAAAAGTCGTATCCGTGGATTACAGATACCATCAAACTTATGATGCGGTTACGTGACGAAGCACTTAGTAGTTATAGGAAAAAGAAAGCCGATACAAAAAAAAAATATTACAAAGAACTAAAACACTTGGTGATTAGTTCATTGTATAGTGAAAAAGTTGCATATTTTAAGCACAACATAAATAATAAAATAAAATGTCCTAAATTACTATGGAAAAATTTAAAATCCACCATATCGCCCTATAAGCCCAAACAAGATCTACCGTCACACTTTACGGATCCTGACGTAATTAATAAAAACTTTTTACTTGTCCCCGGTAATCTCGTGGCAAGCACATCACTCATAAACTACTATGAAAATCATAGACATGGTGAACAAGTTTTCACAATAACTCCAGTGGATGAGAATGACATCTCTCGCATTATCTCCAACCTCAAAAGTAACGCTGAAGGTTACGACAACATTACCCTGGACATGATTAATATGAGTCTGCCGCACACGTTAAATGTTATAACGGACATAATAAACCACTCCATAGTGACGTCTACGTTCCCCGACTTATGGAAGGTTGCCTCAATTAGGCCCTTGCCAAAAAATACTAATCCATCCACTTTAAAAGACCTACGCCCTATAAGTATACTGCCATGTTTATCCAAAGTATTAGAAAAAGTAGTTAGCCGCCAATTAACGCTTTTTTTGGAACAAAATCACGTTCTTCCCGACTTACAATCCGGTTTCAGGAAACAACGCAGTACGTCTACTGCTTTACTAGACGTTACTGATAACATATTGGCTGCCCAGGATAGGGGAATGTGCTCATTATTGGTTTTACTTGATTTTTCCCGGGCATTTGACGCAATAAATATTGCACTATTAATATCGAAGTTAAACTATTATGGTTTCGACCCCAGCGCTACGCAATGGTTCCGTAGCTATCTAAGTGATAGAAAGCAATTTGTTGACTTGCGTTTGGATGACGGTACTTCCCTTAGATCGACACAAATTTCTGTAGAGAGAGGAGTTCCGCAAGGCTCTATTTTGGGTCCAATTATCTTTATTTTATACTGTGCAGATATTATAAAATGTCTCCAGAAATGTAAGTACCATATATACGCCGACGATGTCCAACTATATATATCTTTTAAGCCCGACGAGTACGACACCGCAATTAAGGATCTTAACGATGATCTTCAAAGAATCGCTGCCTGGTCAGAGGCGAACTGCCTGTCGTTAAATCCAATAAAAACGAAATATATGGTATTTGGCACAAGACAGCAGTTGGCGCGACTACCTGTGATATTTGATGTAAAACTAATGGGCGAACCAATAGAGCGAGTCTATGAAGCGCGGAATCTAGGTGTTGTCATGGACAAAGACCTTCGTTTTGAAAAGCACGTGGCGGACTCGGTTAGAAATTGCTTTTACCGTCTAAAGGTTTTGTACAATGTTAGGCCTTATTTATCCGAAAAACTACGGGAACAGCTAGTGGAAACCCTAGTTCTGTCCAGGTTGAACTACGCTGACACGGTTTACGGCCCGCGCCTATTAGCTCGTACTGATCGCCTCATCCAAAGGGTACAAAACGCCTGTGCTCGGTTCTGTTATAATATTCCTCGCAGAAGCCATGTTACACCTTTTCTAAATAAGCACTTCCGATTTCGGTTACCAAGTGCGGGTAGTGAACGGTGAATTGGAGGCAGATATCGGAGGTGAGGTTGTCGAGTCCAGGGGCTTTATTGGGGCTTATCTGTTTGAGTTGCTCGAGAACCTCTTCTTCTGTGAACGGATGGTCATCTATTGTGTTGGTCGTAGGGCTATGATACTGAAGACGGAGTTGTTCTTGTATAGGCATGAGATCGCGGGTATCGTCAGGGTAGAAGTGATTTAGGAGGGCCGTGGCTGTCTCCTCTCCATCGGTGGTGAATTTGTCACCTACTTTAAGGGTGATGGGTGGTCTTCTAGGCGCAGTCTCTTTCAGAAGTCGGTTGGTCAACGACCAGACGTTCTCTTTCTGCTGGAGTTCGCAAAACTTTCTAAAGTTTTTGGTGGACTCCTTTTTGAGTTCCTCCGAGTAGACGGCTTTCTTGTTCTGACTCTCTTCTAGAAGCGTTTCGAGTGGTAGGCCTTGCCGTTTTGCGGTGTGAATGCGTCTGTGGAGATCGATGATGTCTCTCTTTTGTGTTTCGAGGTTCTCGGTCCACCATGGAGGCTTGAACTTACGGTTCTGACCTTTGGTAGGCATGGTTTCGTTGCAGCTGTCGCGTATCAACCCGGTAATTTCTATGACGAGATACTCCAGCTGCTCGATATCGAGGTTGGGCACATCCCTATCGAGCAAGTCCGAGGTTGTCATCCTGTGCAGCACAGCATCTTTAAAGGCTGCCCAGTCCGCCCCTTTGGTGTTAAATAGGAAAGTGGAATTGTTGTTATTTCCTTTGTTTATGGGTCTGCGAGTGGCGATGCAGAAATCGATGGCATTGTGTTGTGATGACGTGCAACAGTCCAGGTTGACCCTCCAATCCCGTACCGAGTCGTACATTGTGGCTGAAGCCAACGTCACGTCAATGATAGACGATCGGTCGCGCCCGTGTGTTACTGTCTCAAAAGTCGGGGTGGTTCCGGTATTACAGACGTACATGTCATTGGCGTATGCAAGTTCCAAGACGCTGGTTCCTCTAGGGTTCGATTTTACGCTGCCCCACGCAGGGTGCCAGCCATTAAAATCTCCCCCCACTAAGCACTTGTATTGCGATGTGGCTTTGAGGAAAAAGTCGATTGCTTCAAGCGTGCAGGACGTGTCATCTCTTGGCTCTACGTAAGCTGAGGCTAGGTACCATTTCTGGTGGTCGGTTTGCAGCTGAATCACGCTTAAGTTTGCTGAAGACATTCCGGACTCCCCCAACACCACACCACATCCAGGTTTGACGAGGATGCATGCCTTAACATTGCATCCATTCGAAAATTGGAAGATGTCGATACCCGATATAGGCTTGACCTCCTTGCCAGATCCTATATAGGGTTCGGATAACAAGGCTATGTCGTAATGGCCATTACAGAAATATGTTAGGAATTCGTGAAAACTGTTTTTTGAGCGATCGATGTTACACTGTACTATTTTAATGAGTGTATTATCCATAATCAGTGCGGCTAGTAATTTTGAGTTTCAGTGATTTCACTCTGGGGCAATTATTTGCAGTGGCCTTGTGCCCAACGTCGTAGCTGGTGTTAAATTTATGATTGTGTTGTTGGCAGTTGAAACATTTGGGAGTGCCTTTCTTCTCTCGAAGCGGGCAGCTTTCGATGTCGTGGCCTTCTACAGAGCAGTAGGCGCAAGGGAATTGCTTCGCAGTGCATTTGGTCTTGATATGCCCGAACTGCAGGCACTTTTTGCACTGGATAAATGGCGAGAAGTCTTCGCAATGGACGCGTTGATAGTCGATGCAAAGCCTTCCCATTTCGACCATTTTGCGCCATAAGGTGGGGTGCGCGATAAGGATGGCGTTGTAGAGGTTTGGGTTTCGATTATTTCTTTTAAAGGCAAGTCGCAGGTCATCCTTATTCTCGATGAGGGGTGATAGCTCTTCGTTCTGACCACTTATGATGTCGATTAGCTCCTCCGAGGGCGTGTCGGTGGAGATTCCCTTGAGGATGAGCATGGTTTGTAGCTTCCTTGCCGGTTCCGCGGTGAGCTGGGTGGAAGTTTCAAGCTTCTTGAGGATCTCGTCCCGCTGTTTCTCAGTTTCGAATTCGACCCTAAGTTTGTTGTTCGACACAGACTGAATTCTTGAAGGCGCATAGGTGGTGGTGCGGAAATTGATGCTATTTCTGAAGGACTGGACGACTTCCTGGCGAGTTTGTGTGTCGCTTTTGGCCGCGATGATGAGGGCAGGTCTGGTTTGTGGTGTTTCTTTAATTTGACGCCGGGCTGCTGGCGCACTGGCAGTCGACGCGTAAGTTGGAATCGCAGGTGCAGTAGCACCGGGTGTAGTAGGTGGATTCGAGATAGTAGTGAGGTGCTTAGTCAACTCCTCTCGCACACAAGTCGCTATCTCTTTTTTGAGTACCTCGTTATCATCATCTGTTCTGACGAGGTTTTTCATCTCTTGGACTTCTGCCTTAACACTAGTGATGATATCATTTTTCAGGTCGCCGATGTAAGATGGTGGTTCACCTTCGTGGCCGAGTTCATCGCTAAGAGGGCGAGCAAAGTTGGGGAGCTTTGATATCGCTATGCGTATTTCATCCGACGCCAACGCAATAGTCTTTTTATTGCCGGCCGTGACACTTTTGCTCTCGTTAACGGAAGTTTTGATGCATTCGGCAAGTCTGCTTATGACGGAGATGCATGATTCCACGCTGATGACCTCTGACGAGTCAGCGGGGAGGAGAGGCGTTTTGATAGGGGGTGGAGGAATGATAGAACGGGGGGGTGAATGCAGTAAGGCCATTTTCTATTGGCTCAATTTCATTCCGACTTGATTAAATACGTCTCTAAAGGCTAAGGGATGGGTGTTTTCATCGTGTTTGACTTCGGACAGCTTTAAAAGCAGCCGGGAGCAATAAAAAGCGATTAAAATTTTTTGGTGATATTCACCAAGATTCTCTACCCTGCTGCTATAGGGCGGGTGGACGGGCAATATTTTTTCACTTTTTTGCAGCTAGTCACGCGTGTGAGGTGTCAAAACACGCGTCCGCGCGCGGCCTAACTAACGACGGTGAAATGGACGATAGGTCCGGTACAAAATTTTGAATTTAAGGTAAAAAAACGTGATTTTGTACTACGAAAATACGAAAATCGATTATTTTGGCCCTCCAACCGGCAGATCTGAACGCGCTACACGGTCCAGCCCCGAGGTATGGCAGGTAAGTAATTTATAGCGAAAACAGAAACTAATTATATACAAGGAATTTTAGAAAAACGAGATTATTGTATTAATTAAAACTGAAAATTACGAAAATTGCATTTTAGCACTTTTTATGAAGACAGATGGATTGTGATCGATAAAAAGGTAGGACAGAGCCTAATTAAAGTTGATAGCGTCGAAAACCGCGTCGAAATCCGAGATCAAAATTTCAAATTCTAATTACTTGTGTGTTTTCATGCATCGGGTATGAAGATTTCGTGGTAGGTATAATAGTAAAAGTTTCACTTTTTTGCAGCTAGACACGCGTGTGAGGTGTCAAAACACGCGTCCGCGCGCGGCCTAACTAACGACGGTGAAATGGACGATAGGTCCGGTACAAAATTTTGAATTTAAGGTAAAAAAACGTGATTTTGTACTACGAAAATACGAAAATCGATTATTTTGGCCCTCCAACCGGCAGATCTGAACGCGCTACACGGTCCAGCCCCGAGGTATGGCAGGTAAGTAATTTATAGCGAAAACAGAAACTAATTATATACAAGGAATTTTAGAAAAACGAGATTATTGTATTAATTAAAACTGAAAATTACGAAAATTGCATTTTAGCACTTTTTATGAAGACAGATGGATTGTGATCGATAAAAAGGTAGGACAGAGCCTAATTAAAGTTGATAGCGTCGAAAACCGCGTCGAAATCCGAGATCAAAATTTCAAATTCTAATTGGTTAGGTTAGGTTAGGTTAGGTTCTACGAGGCGGCTTGCGTACTGGCCGGATCCCCACCGTGGGACCTCGAGGCGAAGGTACTCGCGTCGCTGCATCGGTGGCGCGAGGACTCGAGGGCGCGGGGCGAGTGGCTGACGCCGCGACATGGGTGACACAGGTGCTCTCGGGGCATGGTTGCTTCGGGAAGTACCTGTGTCGCATAAACAGGGAGCCGGACGCTCGGTGTCACCACTGCGTCGACTGTCGGGAGGACACGGCGTGGCATACGCTGGCAGAGTGTGCCGCTTGGACGGAGCCACGCTGTGCCCTCATCTCAGGAGTAGGCAGTGACCTGTCGCTGCCGGCCGTTGTCGACTCGATGGTCGACAGCGAGGAGTCCTGGGACGCGGTGGTGTCCTTCTGCGAAACAGTCATCTCGCAGAAGGAGGCTGCGGAGAGGGAGCGGGAGATCGCTTCTGCTAACCCGATCCGCAGCAGACGCACCGGGCGTCGGCGGAGGGCGGACAACGCCCTCTTCCAGCCCCCCTAAATGGGTCCAGGGGCGACGGACTGGGGAATCCGTCGCCCCCTACTACTTCCTAGGACCCGAGATGGCGGCACGTAGTGTTCCACGCGCGCCTCTCTTTGATGTGGGGGGGAGTTTAACACCTCACTCCCCCCCTATCGCGAGGTGGCCTCCTTTTGGCCTCGACCAATGAAACGAAAATACGTAGCAAATATTTTGTCGTTTAAGTTTTTTTGTTGTTCGTGTGTTTTACAATCTCTGTTACAATGATCACAGATGTCTGACCCTTTTTCGAACACTAGGAATAGAACAAAAGAAACAAAGATGAGAAAGTTTTAAGTGTTTCTTTAGGCACGGATTATAATAATTTTAAGCGGTTCATGAGTAAGCTCCCAGTTTATTCAATCAAACTGCTTTGTCTACAGGTTTCTAATTAGGTGCATTCCTTGAAAAGGGGTTTATGACTAGAGCTAATTTAAAACAAAGGTTTTGCACTTTTAAAATTTTATGGAAATTTTCCGCCTCTCACCCAAAAACTCCTATATAATTGTGAGAAATCTACTCAACTTTGGATGCTAATGTTATACTTTTCTGACAGCATAGAAAATCTATTCGTCAAAAAAAACCCAGAAACTTGTCCCAAACGTGCTCGAACTACGACCGAACGAAGGTCCATTGATATTTATTTCCATTGAAAAAATACGCACTACCTCAGCTGGTTTTTTACTGTCTTTTTTGTTCATGTACAAAAACAAGGGACGCATCAAAAATCTGATGCTGCGATGCTATTGGTTGATGAGATTTCTATAGCGGCCGAGCGCTGCAAGCAGAAATAGTCTTTAAGGTGCTTAGATATGAACTTCCCCGATAGTACGTGAGAGACGGAACACCGGGGTGGTTTTAGTCAGTAAGAGTCTGACAGACCCCTCCGCCCTCCCAAGGGCAGAGGACATCCATGAGGATTTCCCCCCGTCATCAAAAAAAAAAAAAAAAAGGTTAGGTTAGGTTGGGGTGCGGGCAGAAAACCTCCTCGTGTGCCTGACGGCTGCTCGTTCCTTTCGAATACGTTCGGGGGAAAGGGCAGTCGGACGGCCGGTGCATCCTGGGCACGGCCAATAGTCTTTCCACGTCGGAGAGGATATTGTCTGTGGCGAATTTCTGCGTGGGGGGGAGCTTATGCTCCTAGGTCGGTCGTTTAGACCGCCCTACGGTCGCTCACTCCCTCCTCTGCTTACAGAGGATGAATTGAGTGGGCGTAGGACGTTTCTCCACATGTCTGTCTGTTTCAAACAGAGGACATGGTGGAGAAACATGGGCGGCGCTCGTTGTGCACTTACCCTGCCAACGGGCTAGTAGCGGGGGATCTGATTCTCCCGACTGCAACCGTCGATATCGTAATCCGTAACGAGATCATGGTCATGTTTTATGACTCGGAGCGGGACGAGGATCTTGGCTTAATCGCCCAGATCGCGAGGAAGATAACCTCTATAAAAAATTCCTCTAATACCAAGTTTTGGTGTGCGGCGAGGGTATGAATGGCTGAGGAGTAGTGTCATCTGCAGCTTCTTAGTTGCAGCTGGCGCATCAGTCTCGAGCGCACCCCCAGCCAGGGATTGGTGGACCCCCTGGTTGGGTTACAAATGTACACTTACCTAGGGACAGGGGGTAACCCTAGGTGGACTTGTTATATCCCCCATACTCGTGGGAATCAAATGGATACCAAAAATAAAAAAACAAATCTTGAGAAGTCGCCGATCGTTTTGATCGAGCGGATGAGTGGGGATGCTTTGTCGGATTCCGACACCGCATCCGAGAAGAGGGCGAGCGTGGCGAGCGTTAGTTCGCAGCGCTCGCGGGCTACGCAGGGGATGTCTTCCCCCAAAGGAAGGAGAAAGCGCTCGCCACGCTCCCATAGCGTGGAAATGCCGGCCGCTAAGGTGGCAACGGGCGGAAGTGGGCGAGGTCGCGCAATAGCTAGCGGACCTTCGAATCGTTTGTCGGAGTGCGGTGGGCCGTCCGGGGCGATATCCCGACCCGACACGCCGGCTCCGTTGGAGCATGCGGCGAGCGTCGAGAGTGTGGGCAGTGACTCCGGGCCCGCATTCTCAGACATCGGTGAGGGCTTGCTGCTGCCCTCAAATAAGGCGGAGGCCAATGCGGCTAAGCGGGCGCAGAGAAAGGCCAGAGCGGCTGACGAGGTCGAAGAGTTGGCCCGTCAGCTGCGGGAGCGGCGCTCAGCCCGGATGGCTGCCGGGGAGAGCCCATCGGCGGTGGCGCTTAGCCGCCAAGTTTTGGATGGCGTGAGCGTTGTCCTTCAGGTTGCCACTAAATCCGGCAACTTGAAGGGCACGTTCACGCGCGCGCTGAAGGAGGCGGCTGACGGCATCAAAGAGGCCGTCGAGGTCCTCCAAAGTCGGTCAAGCACGGAGGAGACGGCGAAGCTGTGGGCTGAGAACCGCCGTCTCCAAGCCGAGCTGGAGGACCTGAAGCGGCAGTTTGCCGCCCAGAGGGCAGTTCCCGCGGCCACCCAATTGCCGGTCCCGCCGCCGGCTCCATCGTTCGCCCCATCATCGGTCCCTGCACTTGCGGATGCAGAGATCGAGAAGATCGCTCGCATCTGCATGATGCAGTGCGGGCAGATGGTGGGGGCCCGGATGGAGGCCATAGAGGGGAGGCTTCTCCCGGCTGAAACTCTGCGGCCGCCGCTTGCTGCCGATACGCGGAAGCCGGCTGAACACGCCAAATCGGGGTCGATGGCTGTGGCTGCTGAGCCAAGCGGGTCCAGGAAGGGAGGCAGCAAGTCTAAGAAGACAAAGCCTGCGCCCACATCCCAGAAGGCTGCTCCCCCGGCGTCCAAGCCTGGGCCCACTGCCCAGACGGCCGGTCCCCCGGCGACCGCTCCCGGGGCCTCCACGGAGGCCTGGACAACGGTCGTAAAGGGGGGCCGTAAGAAGAAGAAGGCAACACCACCTGCACCCGCTAAGGCACCTGCACCGGTTGCGCAGAAGAGCCAGAGGCCGCCTAGGCCCAGAGCCCCACGCTCCGCGGCTGTAGTTATAACACTGCAGCCCGGAGCCGTCGAAAGGGGCGTCTCGTATAAGGCGGTCCTATTAGAGGCCAAAGCCAAAGTCGCGCTCCCCGAACTTGGCATATCGTCCGGCCTAAGATGTAGGCCGGCGATAACGGGGGCGCGGCTGCTGGAGGTGCCGGGTGCCTCGAGCGGCGAGAAGGCGGACATCCTGGCCGCCAAGTTGAGGGAGGTTCTCAACCCCGAGGACGTTCGAGTGTCCAGGCCTATGAAGACTGCTGAGTTGCGCGTCGACGGCCTGGACGACTCGACGACTTCGGCTGAGGTTGTGGCAGCCATCGCCAAAGCCGGAGGATGTCCGCCTGACGACGTGCGCACGGGCGACATCCGAACCGGCACTTCCGGTCTCGGTGCCATCTGGGTGCGGTGCCCAGTGTCGGCGGCAAACAAGGTCGCCGACGGTGGGCGCCTGTTGGTGGGCTGGGTTGCAGCGAGAGTCAAGCTGCTGCAACCCAGAGCGCTGCGGTGTTACCGTTGCCTCGACATTGGGCATGTCCGGGCGAGGTGCACCGCTGCTATAGACCGCTGCGAGCAATGTTTTCGCTGCGGTCTACCCGGCCATAAATCCGCCCAGTGCACAGCGGCGCCAAACTGCAGCCTCTGTACAGCTGCAGGGAGGCCCGCTGGGCACAGGGCGGGTGGAAGAGCTTGTGGCGCACCCACCACAAAGAAGAAGAGAAGGAGAGGCACCAAGGCTGCCGGGGGCTCTTTACCCCCCCCCTCAGCCTGGGTGCCCTACGGCCGACTCCCGGCCCAGTGATGGTGCGGAAATGGACTGCGCTTAATGGCGCCTTACCATTTCCTCCAGGGCAACATCAACCACGCTGCCAGAGCTCAGGATCTATTGATCCAGAGCATGGCAGAGTGGTCGATTGACGTGGCTGTGGTCGCCGAGCCGTATTTTGTCCCCCCCAGGGATAACTGGGTGGGAGACCTAGACGGCTTGGTGGCCATCATCGGCAGGGCTCTCGTCAACCCGTCCCGAGGTCGCGGTTGGGTGACCGCCCTCGCGGACGGCATTGGCATTGTTGGGGCGTATTTCTCGCCCAACAAGAGCCTCGCCGACTTCGAGAACTTCCTTGTCGAGTTGGGGGCCGTCGTAGGCCGACTCCACCCTCGCCCCGTGCTGTTACTAGGGGATCTAAACGCCAAGTCTTCGGCGTGGGGATCCCCGGTGACCGATGCTAGAGGTGAGGTGCTGGAGGAGTGGGTGGTCACGACTGGCCTGGTCGTCCTAAACCGGGGCTCGGTACACACGTGCGTGCGGCAGCGGGGCGGTTCGATCGTAGACGTATCGTTTGCTAGCCCTGCTGTCGCGAGCCGTGTCCGCGACTGGCGTGTCGCGGTGGAGGTGGAGACGTTGTCGGATCACAGATATATCCGCTTCGACGTCTCTGCCCAGACCACAGGCGGCCGCAGTCCATCGGCCCCGCGAACGGAGGGCCCGCGCTGGGCGCGTAAGCGCATCGACAGGGAGGTTCTCGAGGAGGCCGCTGTTGTCCAGGCCTGGATCCGGGAGTCGGCGACGGTTGGACCCGTCGACGTCGAAGAGGAGGCGCTGTGGTTTCGCGGGGCGATGACGCAAATCAGCGACACGTCCATGCCCCGCGTCCACACGCAATCAGGAAGGCGCCAGGTGTACTGGTGGTCTGCCGAGATCGCGCGACTACGTGTAGAGTGCGTGGCGGTCAGACGCCAGTACACCCGATACCGGAGGCGACGTCGTCGGGTCCCTGACGAAGAAGCCGCGCTGTATGAGGTGTACCGCGCGGCTAAGGAGGCTCTGTGGCTGGCCATCGGCGAAGCGAGGATGCGAGCCAGGGAGGAGATGTTGGAGACTCTCGACGGAGATCCGTGGGGGCGCCCGTATCGTGCGGTTCGAGGGAAACTTCGAGCCGCGGCGCCTCCACTCACGGAGAGTCTCCAACCCGAGCTGCTTGAGGATGTTGTCGCAGCCCTCTTCCCGGCTAGAGCGGAGCACACTCCGCCGCCGATGGCTTTGCCCACAGCCGCAGAGCCTACCGAAGAGGTCGCCATCAGCGTCCCAGAGGTGACACAGCCAGAGATGAGGGCGGCCGTGATGCGGCTCCGGGCCAAGAACGTGGCTCCGGGGCCCGATGGTATTCACGGCATCGTGCTCGCCCTCGCTCTGAAGGAGCTAGAGCCCCAACTGAGAGGACTCTACACCGCGTGCCTTGAGCAGGGCCAGTTTCCCACTTTGTGGAAATCTGGTCGTCTGGTCCTGCTCAAGAAGGTGGGGCGCCCCGCGGACTCGCCGTCCGCGTACAGGCCCATAGTGCTGCTCGACGAGGTGGGTAAGATGTTTGAGCGGATTATCGCCGCCCGCCTCGTCGGCCACTTAAGCAGGGAGGGGCCTGACCTAGCCGAGAGCCAGTTCGGCTTTCGGCACGGGCGCTCCACCATCCACGCGATATCACGGGTGAGAGTCCTGGCGGAGGAAGCTGTATCCCGGGGCGGGGTGATGTTGGCGGTGTCCTTGGACATTTCCAACGCCTTCAACACCCTGCCCTGGAGCTGCATTCGGGAGGCACTGCGGTACCATCGGGTGCCCCCGTACCTCCGCCGCATCGTTGGGGCCTATCTGGCGGATAGGTGTGTCACCTACATGGGACGTGATGGCGGAAACCAGCGCCGCATGTCGTGCGGTGTTCCACAGGGTTCGGTCGTGGGACCGCTCCTGTGGAACATCGGGTACGACTGGGTGCTGAGGGGCGAGCTCCAGCCGGGCGTGGACCTGACGTGTTATGCAGATGACACGCTGGTCACGGCCCGGGGGAGCTCGTACAGGGAGGCAGCGTTGCTGGCGACGGCTGCGGTGTCACAGGTGGTGACCCGCATACGGCGTCTTGGCCTGGATGTGGCCCTCAACAAGTCGGAGGCCATGGTCTTTCATGGCCCCCGGCGGGCGCCGCCGCCGGGATCACACATCGTGGTCGGGGGGTCCCGAATTGCTGTCGAGTCCACCATGAAGTATCTTGGATTGGTGCTCGACAGCCGGTGGGACTTCGGACCCCACTTCCAGCGGCTGGCGCCCAAGTTGTTGGGCGCGGCTGGGGCGCTGTCAACGCTGCTTCCCAATCTGGGGGGCCCGAGCGCCGCCTGTAGGCGGCTCTACGTGGGGATCGTGCGATCGATGGCCCTGTATGGGGCCCCGATCTGGGCGGCTGACCTGACGGCCGGCAGCATCGCTGTGCTGCGGAAACCGCAGCGAGCTATGGCCGTCAGAGTCATTAGGGGATATCGCACGATCTCCTACGAGGCGGCTTGCGTACTGGCCGGATCCCCACCGTGGGACCTCGAGGCGAAGGTACTCGCGTCGCTGCATCGGTGGCGCGAGGACTCGAGGGCGCGGGGCGAGTGGCTGACGCCGCGACATCTGGAGTTGCGTCGGTCACAGCTTCGCGCAGCCCTGGTGGCTGAATGGCGGGACAGGCTCTCACGCCCTACCGCCGGCTCCGCCACCATCGGGGCGATCCGACCGGTACTAGAGCGCTGGCTCGGGAGGAGGCACGGCTCCCTGTCGTTTCGGGTGACACAGGTGCTCACGGGGCATGGTTGCTTCGGGAAGTACCTGTGTCGCATAAACAGGGAGCCGGACGCTCGGTGTCACCACTGCGTCGACTGTCGGGAGGACACGGCGTGGCACACGCTGGCAGAGTGTGCCGCTTGGACGGAGCCGCGCCGTGCCCTCATCTCAGGAGTAGGCAGTGACTTGTCGCTGCCGGCCGTTGTCGACTCGATGGTCGACAGCGAGGAGTCCTGGGACGCGGTGGTGTCCTTCTGCGAAACAGTCATCTCGCAGAAGGAGGCTGCGGAGAGGGAGCGGGAGATTGCTTCAGCTAACCCGATCCGCAGCAGACGCACCGGGCGTCGGCGGAGGGCGGACAACGCCCTCTTCCAGCCCCCCTAAATGGGTCCAGAGGCGACGGACTGGGGAATCCGTCGCCCCCTATTTCTAGGACCCGAGATGGCGGCGCGTAGTGTTCCACGCGCGCCTCTCTTTGATGTGGGGGGGAGTTTAACACCTCACTCCCCCCTATCGCGAGGTGGCCCGCATCGGCGGGCCGGCACTAGTCGGGGATCGCGGAAGTCTCAATCGTTCCCGCGATCCCCGGTGTACGTGAGAGACGGAACACCGGGGTGGTTTTAGTCAGTAAGAGTCTGACAGACCCCTCCGCCCTCCCCGGGGCGGAGGACATCCATGAGGATTTCCCCCCGTAATCAAAAAAAAAAAAAAAAAAAAAGGTTAGGTTAGGTTAGGTTAGGTGGGGTGCGGGCAGAAAACCTCCTCGTGTGCCTGACGGCTGCTCGTTTCTTTCGAATACGTTCGGGGGAAAGGGCAGTCGGACGGCCGGTGCATCCTGGGCACGGGCAATAGTCTTTCCACGTCGGAGAGGGTATTGTCTGTGGCGCATTTCTGCGTGGGGGGGAGCTTATGCTCCTGGGTCGGTCGTTTAGACCGCCCTACGGTCGCTCACTCCCTCTTCTGCTTACAGAGGATGGGTTGAGTGGGCGTAGGAGGTTTCTCCAAGGTGGAGAAACATGGGCGGCGCTCGTTGTGCACTTACCCTGCCAACGGGCTAGCAGCGGGGGATCTGATTCTCCCGACTGTAACCGTCGAAATCGTAATCCGTAACGAGTTCATGGTCATGTTTTATGACTCGGAGCGGGACGAGGATCTTGGCTTAATCGCCCGGATCGCGAGGAAGATAACCTCTATAAAAAATTCCTCTAATACCAAGTTTTGGTGTGCGGCGAGGGTATGAATGGCTGAGGAGTAGTGTCATCTGCAGCTTCTTAGTTGCAGCTGGCGCATCAGTCTCAAGCGCACCCCCAGCCAGGGATTGGTGGACCCCCTGGTTGGGTTACAAATGTACACTTACCTAGGGACAGGGGGTTACCCTAGGTGGACTTTTTATATCCCCCACACTCGTGGGAATCTTATGGATGCCAAAAATATAAAAACAACTTTTGAGAGGTCGCCGATCGTTTTGATCGAGCGGATGAGTGGGGATGCTTTGTCGGATTCCGACACCGCATCCGAAAAGATGGCGAGCGTGGCGAGCGTTAGTTCGCAGCGCTCGCGGGCTAAGGAGGGGATGTCTTCCCCCAAAGGAAGGAGAAAGCGCTCGCCACGCTCCCATAGCGTGGAAATGCCGGCCGCTAAGGTGGCAACGGGCGGAAGTGGGCGCGGTCGTGCAGTGGCAAGCAGAGTATCTGCTCGTTTGTCGGAGTGCGGTGGGCCGTCCGGGGCGATATCACGACCCGATACGCCGGCTCCGTTGGAGCATGCGGCGAGCGTGGAGAGTGTGGGCAGTGACTCCGGGCCCGCATTCTCAGACGTCGGTGAGGGCTTGCTGCTGCCCTCAAATAAGGCGGAGGCCAATGCGGCTAAGCGGGCGCAGAGAAAGGCCAGAGCGGCTGACGAGGTTGAAGAATTGGCCCGTCAGCTGCGGGAGCGGCGCTCAGCCCGGATGGCTGCCGGAGGGAGCCCATCGGCGGTGGCGCTCAGTCGCCAAGTTCTAGACGGCGTCAGCGTTGTCCTTCAGGTTGCCACTAAATCCGGCAACTTGAAGGGCACGTTCACGCGCGCACTGAAGGAGGCAGCTGACGGCATCAAAGAGGCCGTCGAGGTCCTCCAGAGTCGCTCGAGCACGGAGGAGACGACGAAGCTGTGGGCTGAGAACCGCCGTCTCCAAGCCGAGCTGGAGGACCTCAAGCGGCAGTTTGCCGCCCAGAGGGCAGTTCCCGCAGCCACCCAATCGGCGGTCCCGCCACCGGCTCCATCGTTGGCCCCATCATCGGTCCCTGCACTTGCGGATGCAGAGATCGAGAAGATCGCTCGCATCTGCATGATGCAGTGCGGGCAGATGGTGGGGGCCCGGATGGAGGCAATAGAGGGGAGGCTCCTCCCGGCCGAAATTCTGCGGCCACCGCTTGCTGCGGATGCGCGGAAGTCGGCTGAACCCGCTAAATCGGGGCCGACGACTGTGGCTGCTGAGCCAAGCGGGTCCAGGAAGAGAGCCAGCAAGCCCAAGAAGGTCAAGGTCAAGCCTGCGCCCACTTCCGAGACGGCCGGTCCCCCGGCGACCACTCCCGGGCCCTGTACGGAGGCCTGGACAACGGTCGTCAAGGGGGGCCGAAAGAAGAAGAGGAAGAAGGCAGCACCGCCTGCAACCGCTAGGGCACCTGCACCGGCCGCGCAGAAAACCAAGAGGCCGCCTAGGCCGAGAGCTCCACGCTCGGCGGCTGTGGTTTTAACACTGCAGCCCGGAGCCGTTGAAAGGGGCGTCTCATATAAGGCGGTCCTATTGGAGGCCAAAGCCAAGGTCACACTCCCCGACCTTGGCATACCGTCCGGTCTCAGATGTAGGCCGGCGATTACGGGAGCGCGGCTGCTGGAGGTGCCGGGTACTTCTAGCGGCGAGAAGGCGGACCTCCTGGCCGCCAAGTTGAGGGAGGTCCTCAACCCAGAGGACGTTCGAGTGTCCAGGCCAATGAAGACCGCCGAGCTGCGAGTCGACGGCCTGGACGACTCGACGACTCCGGCTGAGGTTGTGGCAGCCATCGCCAAAGCCGGAGGATGTCCGCCTGAGGATGTGCGCACGGGCGACATCCGAACCGGCGCTTCCGGTCTCGGAGCTATCTGGGTGCGGTGCCCAGTGTCGGCGGCAAACAAGGTCGCCGACGGTGGGCGCCTGTTGGTGGGCTGGGTTGCAGCGAGAGTCAAGCTGCTGCAACCCAGAGCGCTACGGTGCTACCGCTGCCTGGACATTGGGCATGTCCGGGCAGGGTGCACCGCCGAAATAGACCGCAGCGAGCAATGCTTTCGTTGCGGTAAGACTGGCCATAAGTCCGCCCAGTGCACAGCGGCGCCAAACTGCAGCCTCTGTACAGCTGCAGGGAGGCCCGCTGGGCACAGGGCGGGTGGAAGAGCCTGTGGCGCACCCACCACTAACAAGAAGAAGAGGAGAGGCACCAAGGCTGCCGGGGGCTCTTTATGTTGTAAAACCTACTTTTTGTTAAGTTTTATATGCCATTTGTAATGAAGATAAAAAGACGTTCCAATGTTAAAATACTGCTCTCGTTACTTGAAGTTTCAATAGCAACCGTCTAACAACGTTTACTGAGTTTTCTTTCTCCTATTTCCACATATTTATTTAGAAACCTGATTCTTCAGACCACACTCTCAACACGTTATCAGCACGAGGCTCTGTATATTTTATCTACATTATTAGTGAAATAGTAAATACGTAGATAACATGTCGTCTGCAGTTTCTGGTATGTCACTAAATGGTATTCCGATACTTTATAATAAAGAAGGATACACTGTGTGGAAATTTAAAATGCAAATGTTATTAATGCATGAAGGATTGTGGGAAACCGTAAGCGGAGTAGTTCTCGAAGGGAATAAGACGCCCGACGATGTACGAAAGGATGAAAAGGCTCTATCTAAAATATGCCTTACTGTGGATGGCGCTGCTATTTCGATTGTTCGACCAGCTAAGACCGCAAAGGAAGCGTGGGATGCTCTTATGAAATCCTACGTGGATCGAAGTTTGGGTCGTAAACTGTCGTTGGAACGGAAGTTATACAGGTACTCCTTATCTGATTTTTCTGATTTAGAAGCTTACTTAACGGCAATAACCACAACAGCACTAGACCTGGCCGATATTGGCAAAACCATAGAAGATAGTTCTTTAGCAGCTATCATATTGGGAGGTCTAACCTCTCGCTATGAGCCCATGATAATGGCGCTTGAGAATGGGAGCGTTGAAGTCACAACAGATTTGGTGAGGACTAAGTTGTTGAGTGAAATGACGAAGGAGACTAAAGATGATGTGGCTGCATTGCATACTAACAAGCAGGTTATTTGCTTTCGATGTAGGAAGCCAGGGCACAAGAGTCCTAATTGTCCTCTCAAAAAGAAGGAGAAAAAGGCAAAGGCAAGGTGCTCAGCAGAAAGTTGTTGTGAAGATAAGGGACTGACTGTTTCTAGTTCAGGGAATATGGATGCGTGTATCACGGAATTGGTTTTGGATGGTGTCACAGGACTGGCTTTGTCTGCACCTAGTGTTCAGATGTCTGAGAAGTGGATTATCGACTCTGGTGCGTCTACCCACATGACTCCACATGCTGAATGGTTTAAGAGCTACCGACCCTGTGATGGGAAGATAACTGTAGCAAATGGTAAAAGTTTGCCGGCTGTGGGTTTAGGAGATGTCGCTATTGACACAAAAACCGATTTCAAGAAGATTTGTAATGTTGTACATGTTCCTGGACTAAATTGTAATTTACTCTCAGTCAAAAAGGCAGTAGAGAAAGGTTTCTCGATTGTTTTTGATACGAATGGCTGTAATTTTTATAATTCTAATGATGTTTCTTTGATAAATGATCCTGTTTTACATGGTTCTACTTATGGTGGATTGTACACTTTAGATTGTACAGTAAAACCAAAAGGTGTTTCAGCTTATAATGTTCACACTGATTTGTCCCAGTTTCAGCTTTGGCATAAGCGTCTAGGACATCTCTGCCGTATTGGTATGGATCTACTCAAAAAAGGTCTAGCTGTTGGTGTGGAGTATACTGAGATTGACAAAGAACCATGCGTACCTTGTGTAGAGGGTAAACAGTCCAGGAAGCCTTTCAAAAGGATAAAGTATAAGAAGGCTTCGTCACCATTAGAATTAGTCCATACGGACGTTTGTGGTCCCCTGACCACTGAATCTTTTAAAGGTAACAAATATTTTATTATTTTTGTAGATGACTATACACGTTTTATATCCCTTTATTGTATGTCATCTAAGACAGAAGTTCAGAAGTATTTTTGTGCTTTCCAAGCACTTGTTGAGAGGCAGACTGGCAATAAGATTCGAACCCTTCGGTCAGACAATGGTACTGAGTATGTCAACAAGGAGCTGACAGACTATTTGCAGGCTCAAGGGATTCGACATGAAACGTCTGTACCATACAGCCCCCAACAAAATGGGATAAGTGAACGTTGCATTCGTAGTATTGTGGAGAAGACCCGTTCTTTGCTGGCACAGAGCTCTTTGTCGAAAGTTTTTTGGCAAGATGCTGTTGAGACCAGTGTTTATTTAAAGAATAGGTCACCCCATCGTGCACTTGATGGTAAGACGCCATATGAAATGTGGTATGGTAGTAAACCTGACCTGTCTCATTTAAGGGTATTTGGTTGCCGAGCTTTAGTTCACGTGCCTTCATGCCAGAGAACTAAGCTAGACATAAAAACTTCTGAACATATCTTCGTTGGATATTCAGATGATCGAAGAAGTTATTATTTCCGTAGCGCGGAAAACCCTCGGAGGTTGATTAAGTCACGGGATATTACGTTTTTTGAAAATATTTTTTCAGGATTGAAGGATAAATCTGTTCAGCCTGAAGCTGTTGTGAGCACTAATGTCATTAATCTCTTTTCACAAACTTCTGCAGATACAGCATCGCCACAGGAGATTTCTATCTCATCTGCTTCTACTTCTTCACGTACTTCAGAAGGTGTGAACATGGAGGTAGAGCAAGTTGACGATTTTGTGGACGCGACTGATGAAGCTGGTGGGGTTGGTGATACGGAGTCTCTACATTCGGGTGAACAACGTGATCTGTCCCTGGTTCCTTCAGATGAACCCAACGATGTATGTCCTCAAAGAAGGTATCCTGAAAGAGTACGTAAACCTCCAGATTATTATTCATACGGCACTCACGGTGTTGATTTGTTGTATGATGATCCGAAAAGTTATCGTGAAGCTATTAATAGCGATGACAAAGATAATTGGATCTCCGCAATGAAGGATGAGTACAATGCCTTATTGAATAAGCAGACTTGGACATTAGTGGATAAACCAAATAAAAAGATTATTCCATGTAAATGGGTGTTCAAGATAAAGAGGGATGTGAACGGTGCAGTAGTCAAGTATAAGGCGCGACTAGTTGCAAAAGGTTTTAGTCAAGTTTGGGGGACTGACTATAACGAGACTTTTGCCCCTGTGGTTCGAAATTCATCTCTGCGTACCCTTATAGCGTTGGCAGCAGAAATGGATTTAAAGATCCAACACATTGATGTCGATACCGCATTCCTCAATGGGGACTTAGACGAGGAGGTGTACATGCAGCAGCCTGAGGGATTCGCTGAGCACGGGGCAGAAGGTAAAGTCTGTTTGCTCAGAAAATCCATTTATGGTTTGAAGCAGGCAGCTCGAGCCTGGAATATCAAATTGCATGAAATTCTATCGAAAACTGGTTTTACACGAACATCTTCGGAATCATGTGTTTACTTGAAAAAGTTTGGTAATGAAACCATAATACTTGCAGTGTATGTTGACGATCTAATTGTCTTTTACAAAGAAAAAAGTTCATTTGACTCTGTCAAAAATGACTTAGAAAAATTTTTCTCGCTAAAGGATTTGGGTGCATTGTCGTATTGTTTAGGCTTAAATATTAACCGTGTTGACGGTAAAATCATGGTCAGTCAGAAGACCTATATCCAGGCAGTGTTGGAGCGGTTTAATATGCGAGATTGCAAGGAGATGTCCACACCTTTGGAGAATAACAAGTTGGAGAAAGGTAATCCAACATCTCTTGGTGAATATCCTTACCAAAACTTGATAGGATGCCTCATGTACCTAGCTGTAAATACGAGACCCGATATAGCCTATGCCACAAGCTATTTAAGTCAGTTTAATAACTGTTATGATAAGAGGCATTGGTTGGCCGCTAAAAGAGTGTTACAGTATTTGAAAGGTACTATGAATTACTGTATTACTTACAGGAAAGTTGGTAGACGTGTGTGTGGATACACGGATGCTGACTGGGCAAACTGTGTACATGACCGTCGGTCGTACACTGGTTACTACTTCACGCTAGCAGGTGGACCTATTAGTTGGGAGTGTAAGAAGCAGCCGACGGTAGCCTTGTCGTCTACAGAAGCTGAGTATATGTCCTTAACAAGTGCTGCAAAGGAGGCTATTTTCCTCAGACGGTTAGTGTGTGACGTTACTGGTTTTGCTGACAGGGTGTTGCTATACAACGATAGTCAAAGTGCACAGAAACTTGTGCTAAATCCGATCCACCA
Organism: Polymixis flavicincta; assembly: GCA_949987655.1. Classification (NCBI taxonomy): domain Eukaryota; kingdom Metazoa; phylum Arthropoda; class Insecta; order Lepidoptera; family Noctuidae; genus Polymixis; species Polymixis flavicincta. Next base: position 13,917,444 of record OX465200.1, read on the forward strand.
TAATAGAACAAAACACATTGATACGAGATATCATTTTATTCGTGAAAAGGTTACTGAGGGTTTTATAGATATAAAGTTTACACCTACGGATAAAATGACAGCCGATGTTTTAACCAAGCCCTTAAGGCGCATAGCTCATCATAGGTGCGTTGTTAATATGGGTTTAGAGATAAATAGGTAGAATAATTTTCTATTTATTTATTTTTCGTCGGTTTATGTTTTGTATTTCTGTATAGTCTGGTAGTAATGTTTTATTCTTTTCTATTGTGTTTAGCATTACTACTTTAACTTTTTATTTCCATTAAGGGCGGATGTTGTAAAACCTACTTTTTGTTAAGTTTTATATGCCATTTGTAATGAAGATAAAAAGACGTTCCAATGTTAAAATACTGCTCTCGTTACTTGAAGTTTCAATAGCAACCGTCTAACAACGTTTACTGAGTTTTCTTTCTCCTATTTCCACATATTTATTTAGAAACCTGATTCTTCAGACCACACTCTCAACACTTTACCCCCTCCTCAGCCTGGGTGCCCTACGGCCGACTCCCGGCCCACTGAATGTGCGATGGAGGGAATGGACTGCGCATAATGGCGCCTTACCATTTCCTCCAGGGCAACATCAACCACGCTGCCAGAGCTCAGGATCTATTGATCCAGAGCATGGCAGAGTGGTCGATCGACGTGGCTGTGGTCGCCGAGCCGTATTTCGTCCCCCCCAGGGATAACTGGGTGGGAGACCTAGACGGCTTGGTGGCCATCATTGGCGGGGCTCTCGTCAACCCGTCCCGAGGTCGCGGTTGGGTGGCCGCCCTCGCGGACGGCGTTGGCATTGTTGGGGCGTATTTCTCGCCCAACAAGAGCCTCGCCGACTTCGAGAACTTCCTTGTCGAGTTGGGGGCCGTCGTAGGCCGACTCCACCCTCGCCCCGTGCTGTTACTAGGGGATCTCAACGCCAAGTCTTCGGCGTGGGGATCCCCGGTGACCGATGCTAGGGGTGAGGCGCTGGAGGAGTGGGTGGTCACTACTGGCCTGGTCGTCCTAAACCGGGGCTCGGTATACACGTGCGTGCGGCAGCGGGGCGGTTCGATCGTGGACGTATCGTTCGCTAGCCCTGCTGTTGCGAGCCGTGTCCGCGACTGGCGTGTCGCGGTGGAGGTGGAGACGTTGTCGGATCACAGATATATCCGCTTCGACGTCTCCGCCCAGACCGCAGGCGGCCGCAGTCCATCGGCCCCGCGAACGGACGGCCCGCGCTGGGCGCGTAAGCGCATCGACAGGGAAGTTCTCGAGGAGGCCGCTATTGTCCAGGCCTGGATCCGGGAGTCGGCGACGGTTGGACCCGTCGACGTCGAAGAGGAGGCGCTGTGGTTTCGCGGGGCGATGACGCAAATCAGCGACGCGTCCATGCCCCGCGTCCACACGCAATCGGGAAGGCGCCAGGTGTACTGGTGGTCTGCCGAGATCGCGCGACTACGTGTCGAGTGCGTGGCGGTCAGACGCCAGTACACCCGATACCGGAGGCGACGTCGTCGGGTCCCTGACGAAGAAGCCGCGCTCTATGAGGTGTACCGCGCGGCTAAGGAGGCTCTGTGGCTGGCCATCGGCGAAGCGAGGACGCGAGCCAGGGAGGAGATGTTGGAGACTCTCGACGGAGATCCGTGGGGGCGCCCGTATCGTGCGGTTCGAGGGAAACTTCGAGCCGCGGCGCCTCCACTCACGGAGAGTCTCCAACCCGAGCTGCTTGAGGATGTTGTCGCAGCCCTCTTCCCGGCTAGAGCGGAGCACACTCCGCCGCCGATGGCTTTGCCCACAGCCGCAGAGCCTACCGAAGAGGTCGCCATCAGCGTCCCAGAGGTGACACAGCCAGAGATGAGGGCGGCCGTGATGCGGCTCCGGGCCAAGAACGTGGCTCCGGGGCCCGATGGTATTCACGGCATAGTGCTAGCCCTCGCTCTGAAGGAGCTAGAGCCCCAACTGAGAGGACTCTACACCGCGTGCCTTGAGCAGGGCCAGTTTCCCACTTTGTGGAAATGTGGTCGTCTGGTCCTGCTCAAGAAGGTGGGGCGCCCCGCGGACTCGCCGTCCGCGTACAGGCCCATAGTGCTGCTCGACGAGGTGGGTAAGATGTTTGAGCGGATTATCGCCGCCCGCCTCGTCGGCCACTTAAGCAGGGAGGGGCCTGACCTGGCCCCCGGCGGGCGCCGCCGCCGGGATCACACATCGTGGTCGGGGGGTCCCGAATTGCTGGCGAGTCCACCATGAAGTATTTAGGATTGGTGCTCGACAGCCGGTGGGACTTCGGACCCCACTTCCAGCGGCTGGCGCCCAAGTTGTTGGGCGCGGCTGGGGCGCTGTCAACGCTGCTTCCCAATCTGGGGGGCCCGAGCGCCGCCTGTAGGCGGCTCTACGTGGGGATCGTGCGATCGATGGCCCTGTATGGGGCCCCGATCTGGGCGGCTGACCTGACGGCCGGCAGCATCGCTGTCCTGCGGAAACCGCAGCGAGCTATGGCCGTCAGAGTCATAAGGGGATATCGCACGATCTCCTACGAGGCGGCTTGCGTACTGGCCGGATCCCCACCGTGGGACCTCGAGGCGAAGGTACTCGCGTCGCTGCATCGGTGGCGCGAGGACTCGAGGGCGCGGGGCGAGTGGCTGACGCCGCGACATCTGGAGTTGAGCTTCGCGCAGCCCTGGTGGCGGAATGGCGGGACAGGCTTTCACGCCCTACCGCCGGCTCCGCCACCATCGGGGCGATCCGGCCAGTACTCGAGCGCTGGCTCGGGAGGAGGCACGGCTCCCTGTCGTTTCGGGTGACACAGGTGCTCTCGGGGCATGGTTGCTTCGGGAAGTACCTGTGTCGCATAAACAGGGAGCCGGACGCTCGGTGTCACCACTGCGTCGACTGTCGGGAGGACACGGCGTGGCACACGCTGGCAGAGTGTGCCGCTTGGACGGAGCCGCGCCGTGCCCTCGTCTCAGGAGTAGGCAGTGACCTGTCGCTGCCGGCCGTTGTCGACTCGATGGTCGACAGCGAGGAGTCCTGGGACGCGGTGGTGTCCTTCTGCGAAACAGTCATCTCGCAGAAGGAGGCTGCGGAGAGGGAGCGGGAGATCGCTTCAGCTAACCCGATCCGCAGCAGACGCACCGGGCGTCGGCGGAGGGCGGACAACGCCCTCTTCCAGCCCCCCTAAATGGGTCCAGGGGCGACGGACTGGGGAATCCGTCGCCCCCTACTTCTTAGGACCCGAGATGGCGGCGCGTAGTGTTCCACGCGCGCCTCTCATTGATGTGGGGGGGAGTTTAACACCTCACTCCCCCCTATCGCGAGGTGGCCCGCATTGGCGGGCCGGCACTAGTCGGGGATCGCGGAAGACTTACTAGTTCCCGTGATCCCCGGCGTAAGTGAGAGACGGAACACCGGGGTGGTTTTAGTCAGTAAGAGTCTGACAGACCCCTCCGCCCTCCCCGGGGCGGAGGACATCCATGAGGATTTCCCCCCGTAATCAAAAAAAAAAAAAAAGGTTAGGTTAGGTTTGCTCTTGCAAGCTGTTGGTAAATATTTATGGCCTTCCTACACACATTTGACACGTGTGACTTGAAGGTGAGCTTCTCGTCAAATGTCACACCCAACATCTTAATTTCTTTGGACATGCCAATGTCCACCCCGCCCATGCTCAGGTGTGGAGTGTCGAATTTAAGCTTGCGCGTGATTACCATTGCGTTGGTCTTATGGGGCGCGAATTTGAGCTTATTTTCGACTCCCCACACCCGAACAAGTTCGAGGGCGGCATTGGCGTGTCTTTGCACATCTAGTGCAGTCTGACCATCGAACACCATGACGACGTCGTCGGCAAACGCCTGCACGTAATGACCTGCGGAGTCAAGAGTTTTTAAAAGGGGATCCAACAGCACGTTCCATAGGATGGGCCCACCTATAGATCCTTGGACACACCCTTTGTTGGTCGCCTTTGTATAGGTTTCGCCGCTGTATCTCACCGTTACTTTCCTTTGGTCAAGGTAGCTGTCGAACACTTTCCGAATATTGAACGGACAGTTTGCATTTGCCAGTTGGACCCTGATTGCTGGCCACCATGCGCTGTCAAAGGCGCCCTCTATATCTAAAGACACGACGGTTATAATCTTCTTCTCGTCCAGTTTAGTTTTGATATGGTGCATGAATTTACAGAGGGCGTCTTCGCAGCTTTTTTGGGGCATGAATCCAAACTGGTTGGGGTTTAACTTCGGCAGCAGGTGGTATTTGAGCCTGGCGACCAACATTTTTTCGTAGACTTTGCCTAGTACCGGTAAGAGTCCTATAGGGCGGTACGACTTAGGAGTTGTGTACGATTCCTTTCCTGGTTTCCTCAACACTATCACTGTGGCCTCCTTCCAGGTAATTGGGAAATAGTGTAGCTCTAGGCATTTGTTGAGTACTTCCAGGAAAAGTTCTGGGTCACTCCCAATGGCGTGGCTGCATATATCAGCGGTGAAACCATCCGCACCGGGCGCTTTTTTCGGATTGAGAGAATCCAAAGCGGTGAGCATTTCCGTAGTTGTGAAGGGAGGATCATTCTGTCCGTCAAGTGGTTGTGAGTTCACTACTGATGCTCGGTCCCTTATTTCTCGGTGCGTCCGGCTTTCGTTCTCCCTCAGGTCTTCCGGGTAGAACGTTTTCGCTAGCGTCTCCACCGAACCTTTTGCGTCCAGAGCGATGCCACCTTCTTCCAAGGGTATGTCCTCCTCTCTTTTTGCCGTTCTCCCTATAACCCTGTAAATACCCTCCCATAAGCTCTCCTTGTCTTGCTTGCTGCAAAACTCCTTCCAGCTTCCGATCAGGGCCTCTATGGCTTTAGCTTCGTACTCGTCTCTGGCGATTTTATAAGCGTCCACTACACTTTGTTTCCGAATCGGTGCGGCGTTCTTGATTCTGCGTTTCCTAGTGGTGACTTCTTGTTTCATCTTCGCGAGCTCCTCTGACCACCATGGCAGGGTAAGTGTCTCTGTGTTTTTCTTAAATGGAATTGAAACGTTACAAGATTCAGTAATAACTTTATGATATTTTTTTATGAATGATTCTAATTTTTCTACTGTATTAATTATTTTAATTTCCCCGATTTCTAAATTATATTCTAATTTTGATTGTTCAAATTTTTGGTGAAAGGTTTCCCAATTTGCCCTCTTTGTATTATAGATTCTAGTAGTTCTTTTGACACTTACCCCGACCGATTTTTTAAGTTTTATATTAAAACTAATACCACTGTGGTCAGCGCACGTGAGATTAATAACTACTTTCCAGTCCTCCACTAGGTCCAGCATATCAATAGTGCAGGCCGTCACGTCAACGAAACTGGTATAGCGTTTACCGCCACGAATAGTGTCAAAGGTAGGGGTGTCACCTTTGTTGAGAATATGGAGGTCCATCTCGTGAAGCGAACCAGCCACATCGTCCCCCCTGTGGTCGATTTCAGGGCTTCCCCACCAGGTGCTCTTTGCATTGGCGTCACCTCCGATGATGAGCCTCCGTGTTTTGGCCGTTGCAATCTTTTTAATGTGATCCAGGTACGGGTCTATGGGTAGGTCGGGTTCAAAGTAGTATGTAGCCAATGTTACATACCATTCTTTGGTGCTTACGCTCACCACGACGATGTTATTTGTGGTGAGCTCCGGGTGTTGTGTTACGTCGAGGTCAGGGTCAAACACAGCGATAGCTGCTTTGGTAGTTCCTCCTCCGGTGTTTTGGTATATCCTAACACCACGGTATGACTTCATATTTTCCGACCCACCCACATAAGGTTCCTGGATCAACGCTATTGCAATCTTTCTTTTGGTTGCTTCAATCATTAGCTCTTCGGTAGCCAGCTTCCTGCGTTGAAGGTTGCATTGAAGCACCCGGTACAGGTGTTGCCGGTGGTCCACATTGACGCCCTTAGCAATACGCTATAGACATGCGAGCTATGGCGTCACGCTTTCTCCTTATGGGGCATTCCTGGCTAAATGCGTTGTGGTCATTACGCTCGAGTTTTGACGCCGTGCAGTTCCTGCAAGAGGGTACACCTCCTGCCAGCCACTCTGGGCATTGCGCTCTGAGGTGCGGTTCTCCGCAGTGGCTGCAAAGGTCCGCTAGATCTGTGCAGAACCTCTTACTGTGGCCGTACCCAAGGCATCGCGAGCACTGTACAAGTGGTGACTGGTCCAGTACCCGGATGCGTTGCAGGTCGATGTAGACTGCTCCAGCGTCGGTAGCTCTTCTCCAAATTGCCGGGGACACACTGAGGACGATGTGACTCGTGTGTGGGTTACGGGCTTTCCTTTTATATTTTATTTCAACTCTGTCTTCGTTGTCCTTTAGATCGTGGAAGATTCCCCTGTTCTGATTCCTAAAAGCCCTTAAGATGTCCTCATCCGCGTTTACTGCCAGGACATCGGCGAGCTTTAGGAGTGGGTCTCTGTTTTTAACCTCTTCCAAGAGCAGGTTTTTTCCCGATTTTTCGATTTTTTGTTTGATTTTTTGCCGGTCCTCTTCCGTGTTGCAGCTCATTATGACTTTCCTGTCCTTTCCTTTCCGAGTCCTCTCCACCCTGATCCACCCTTCCTTTGCATCCACAGCCTCTCTTACTTTTGCGAGTATGTGGTCTCCTGTATCTTGTTCGTCCTGAGACGTGACGACCACTGAATGCAGTGCATTTTGTGGAGGCGGGTGCAAGGTGGAGCGGACTGCCGTCTTTTCAGCATATGTTTGCGTGTTTCGGGCCTGTTGGTGCTGCTCTAGATCATCTAATTTTCTGCCATTTTCTAAGAGTAACCGGCTCTGCTCTTCCAAGTGTCTGATGATCTGACTGTTGGTTTCGGGGGTCTTTTCATTCTTCTCCCTTGGTGTTGTCGGTTAGGTTAGGTTAGGTTGGCCGGCACTAGCCGGGGATCGCGGAAGACTTACTAGTTCCCGTGATCCCCGGCGTAAGTGAGAGACGGAACACCGGGGTGGTTTTAGTCAGTAAGAGTCTGACAGACCCCTCCGCCCTCCCCGGGGCGGAGGACATCCATGAGGATTTCCCCCCGTCATCAAAAAAAAAAAAAAAAAAGGTTAGGTTAGGTTAGGTTAGGTTAGGTTAGGTTAGGTTAGGTTAGGTTAGGTTCTGTCGGGAGGACACGGCGTGGCACACGCTGGCAGAGTGTGCCGCTTGGACGGAGCCACGCCGTGCCCTCATCTCAGGAGTAGGCAGTGATCTGTCGCTGCCGGCCGTTGTCGACTCGATGGTCGACAGCGAGGAGTCCTGGGACGCGGTGGTGTCCTTCTGCGAAACAGTCATTTCGCAGAAGGAGGCTGCGGAGAGGGAGCGGGAGATTGCTTCAGCTAACCCGATCCGCAGCAGACGCACCGGGCGTCGGCGGAGGGCGGACAACGCCCTCTTCCAGCCCCCCTAAATGGGTCCAGGGGCGACGGACTGGGGAATCCGTCGCCCCCTACTTCTTAGGACCCGAGATGGCGGCGCGTAGTGTTCCACGCGCGCCTCTCTTTGATGTGGGGGGGAGTTTAACACCTCACTCCCCCCTATCGCGAGGTGGCCCGCATAGGCGGGCCGGCACTAGTCGGGGATCGCGGAAGACTCAATAGTTCCCGTGATCCCCGGTGTACGTGAGAGACGGAACACCGGGGTGGTTTTAGTCAGTAAGAGTCTGACAGACCCCTCCGCCCTCCCCGGGGCGGAGGACATCCATGAGGATTTCCCCCCGTCATCAAAAAAAAAAAAAAAAAGGTTAGGTTAGGTTAGGTTAGGTTAGGTTAGGTTAGGTTAGGTTAGGTTAGGTTAGGTTAGGTTAGGTTAGGTTAGGTTAGGTTAGGTTAGGTTAGGTTAGGTTAGGTTAGGTTAGGTTAGGTTAGGTTAGGTTAGGTTAGGTTAGGTTAGGTTAGGTTAGGTTAGGTTAGGTTAGGTTAGGTTAGGTTAGGTTAGGTTAGGTTAGGTTAGGTTAGGTTAGGTTAGGTTAGGTTAGGTTAGGTTAGGTTAGGTTAGGTTAGGTTAGGTTTTTTTTTTTTTTTTTTTTTTTTTTTTTTTTTTTTTTTTTGTTTGGGCAGGAGTGGGAAATCCTCATGGACACCCAGACTGCCTCACTAATGACGCAGTCTGGGTAGTGCCGGACTCTTACCGGCTAAAACCCACTCCTGCCTTGCCAGTTTACCTCTAACATAATCAGAGCCTTTGGTATCTCATGTCAGGTTTTGCACTATTTAACTTCTACGTAATAGGGAAGATGGAGAATTTCAATATGTATTTTTCTTTATTTTGTTTTACTTTTGTTCTTTTAAATGTCTTATATATTTAAACTTATAATTACTTATACAGACTATGTATTAATAAACTATAATCTAACACTCTTTTTGTATGTATTATTGTTTCTTTTTTATGTTTTTATATGTATTTTATATTTTATCTACAGGCTAACACACACTTAGTTTTAATTTTTTTTTTTTTTTTTTTTTTTGCATTTTTCTTTTTGTTTTTCTTCTACGTTTTTCTATTTCATGGAGTCATAAATAAACATAGTTTTATCTACACTAATCTTATCTATATTTTTATTCACACTATTTTAATATCATGCCTATCCTAATATATATAACAATATATTATATAGTCATATTTTATACTCTATGTTATTTCTATTCTTATTCTAATAATATTTTTGACTACTTTAACAACATTTACACAATCTATGAAAACATAAAACCGAGCTTTCCTTGCCTCATACTTAAACATGTCTTTCTGTTTCTGTTCTTTCTGTTTCAGGTACCGCTTTACGACCCTAGCACTCAGGACTGGTTTGGCACAACGTCTTCTCTTCTTATTGATGGCGCTATCCTTTTTTACGGTTGATTTTTCGGACCACCACGGCAGATTTTGCTGCTTTAATTTGGCCAGTTTCTCATGAAACTGGCTACAATTTGCTACAATCTTTTTAGAGCTGTGATGGTCTAACCCTGTGATGGCCTTTATATATCTCCAACAATGTTCCAATGCCAGCTTGTCTGATGAGTACGTTATTACGACGCAGTTGGTGTGGCGCCGGTGTCGACGTACATTTTTGCGGGCAGTTGCATTAACAACCTTAGCAATATGCCGTTGTCGCTCGGGCCAATGCGTCCCACTTTCGCCGGACCGGGCATCCACTGCTGAACGCATTGTGCTCGCGGTCCCCCAACTTGGCTCTGGTGCAGTTTATACACGCCGCTGCTTCGTCCAGCTGTTTGTCTGGGCAGTCCGCCCTGAGATGCGGGCCGCCACAGTGGCTGCACAGGTCTGCTAGGTCCTTGCAGAACCGTTTGCCGTGACCGTATCCTAGGCAGCGGGTGCACTGCACCAGTGGCGTCTGGTCCTCAACGCGTATCCTCTGGAGGTCGATGCGGAGCTTCCCTCCTTCGAGCGCTCTTCTCCAGATCGTGGGGGACACGCTCAGCACAATGTGACACACCAGTGGGTTCCTTGTTTTACGCCTGTACCTGATTTTTGCCCTATCTGCCTCATCGCCGAGGTCGTGGAAGATTTCCCGATTCTGATTCCTGAGGGATTTGAGGACTTCCTCGTCGGTGTGTACTAACAACACATCCCTCAGAATCAGAAGCGGGTCTCTGTTTGTCACTTCCTCGACGACGAGGTTCTCTCCTACCGCTTCCAATCTCTCCTTTATCTTTCTTCTTTCCTCCTTTGTTGTGCAACCCATAATTATCTTCCTGTCCTTGGCTTTTCTTACTCTCTCCACCTGCACCCAGCCCTCCTTAGCATCCACCGCTTTTCTTATCCTTTCGAGGACCTCTTCTCCCGTGTCGAAGTCCTCTTTTGAGGAGACAACCACCGAGTGCAGCGTCGCTCGCTCCAGGGCCTGTCCCCCGGTCTGGCCAATACGTGCCGCTACAGCACCGGCATAGGTTGTCTCCCCAGTGCTTGGTTTAATTGCTAAAGCATCCCGTAGTTTTCCCATGCTTTCCATATTCTCTTTAATCAGTGAGCTATGCTGTTTAATGGTTTCTATGAGCTCATTCTTTATGGGTTCGAAACAGTCGTTTGTAGTGGGTATAGCTGCAGCTGCGACTGCAGGTGGTGCCGCAGGTGCGACTGCAGGTGCAGGAGCACCGGAAGTTTTGCTCCGCTCTGACTCCTTGACCAACTCGTAGAGCCTGTTTATTGAGCTGAGTACCTCCGCCTTGATCTCGCTTTTGAGGTTACGAGAGTAGCCTAAATAGAGCTTGGCTTTGTTCAGGCAAGCTCTCGCTTCCGCGGTGAGATTGGGGTACCCCGACTCAGATCTCTTTAGTGGCTTTGCGTTGTCGACAGTAACTCGGCGCGTCTCAGGAGTGTTGGAAGCAGTTTGTGTTATGTCACGGTTTTGGTTGGCCGGGGACTTGGCCTGGGGCTCAGTTTTCCCGGCCTCCCATTCCCCGATGCTGCGCCTCACACTTGGAAGTGCGGGTTCTGCTTTCTCCATCGAACGCGGCGAGGCCCTGGGTCCTGGCGAGCTAGCGGTCTTAGCTGGTGTGCGGAACATCGTGAAGGTTAAATTCATAAAAAGAACTGTCAGAGGTCACTGATATTACTATTGTGTCCCTGTAAATGGGGGATGCACAGAAGCAATAAAAATACTATGGAAGTATAATAACGTCCTTAGGTCGAAAAAGACCGTCAGTGGATAAAACTCCTGAAAAATAGGAGACTCCGTCAAATGCGGGTCAAATGACGAGACAACGCGATAGCAAAAATTATATATATACACTCTTAAAACTATGTCCTATAAAACGATAAAAACTAAATAATAAAAATTTGTCTAAATCAGGTTCGTCCACCCAGCTAGTAGCCACAGGGTGGGTGGGCGGGCAAAATTTTTTCGCGTTTTTTCGCGCAAAACCAGGACTACTGTCTACCCCACAAGACTCGGACTCGCGCAACGCGCACCGGAATGCAGGTAAGGCAGGTAAGTATCTATTGAAACTAATTTAAACGGACTTTAATGGAAGAATTTTGATTTAAAAATAAAAATGTGTTTCTAATACAAAAATTGAATGAATTTTCTATGTCTATAGGCGAAAAGAAAAATTTTTTCGCGTTTCGTCAATTATTTTTGCTGGGATGGTCTCAGGTAGCCCAATTATGAATATAGTAGCTGAAAACAGCGTCAAATTACCTCACCGGGAAGCAAAGTTATATCGGTTAGGTTAGGTTAGGTTAGGTTAGGTTAGGTTAGGTTAGGTTAGGTTAGGTTAGGTTAGGTTAGGTTAGGTTAGGTTAGGTTAGGTTAGGTTAGGTTAGGTTAGGTTAGGTTAGGTTAGGTTAGGTTAGGTTAGGTTAGGTTAGGTTAGGTTAGGTTAGGTTAGGTTAGGTTAGGTTAGGTTAGGTTAGGTTAGGTTAGGTTAGGTTAGGTTAGGTTAGGTTAGGTTAGGTTAGGTTAGGTTAGGTTAGGTTAGGTTAGGTTAGGTTAGGTTAGGTTAGGTTAGGTTA